>JARBWK010000014.1:3725401-4347207 GCA_030556195.1 Anolis apletophallus
TTGGCATGAATACTCAATATGCCCAAATGTAAACACAGATGGAGTTTGGGGAAAATAGACATTGACATTTGGGAGTTATGGTTTCTGGGATTTATAGAGGCAAACTCTGGCCACCAGGGCGAGCTGATGCACTCCTCATCTCTCAGCGTTCCCAGCATCCCTTGTGGTTCCTTCCGCATTCCTCAGCGTTCCTGGAGTTCTTTAATGGCCTCATAATCCAGTCAAAATTTGCCTCCTCACTTAATGTGGTACCTTTATCTCCTACTTGACAGATGCAACTGTCTTCCGGGCTGCAAAGGTCAAGCAGGCTACACTTAAGGTCGAGCACCCACCTCAACCCGGGCAGGCCTCGAACCCATGACCTATTGGTCAGAGAGATCTTATGCAGCTGACACTTAGCCAGCTGTGCCACATTCCCGGTGCCAAAGTTCACCATAAAGTCATGCTAGAGGACCTGGATTCTTAGAGATAACATCGTAACCCAATCCATGAATCATCAAATCCACCAAAGTGAAACCCACAAGTGTGGAGGGCCCAGGGTGCTATCCGATTCCCCTTACTGCAAGAGTAAGAACAGTGACGCTAAGCTACTACAAGCCTGTTTGTTTGGAAAAGGCTGCGTCTGCAAGGCCCTTGGGAAGGTCACGAAAGCGGCGGCGTATCAGGAAACTCTTGTAACTCACTCTTTTGGCACAATAAACTCACATTCAGCACAGCTCCGTCAGCAAGAAACGGTCCCTCTAGGAATGGGGGAATGGGAGGAAAAAGGCCCAATAAGGAGAAAACTCGACAAGAGGGTGGGAAATAAGTTTTGCAACTTTACTGAAAAGCATTCGGCATCGACATTAGGGGACGCCGCCGAACCAGGTGCTTTCTGCAAGGGCGTAAATTCAAAAAAAGGTCTCCATTAGGCAAATTGAAGAACTGGAATTAAAAGCGAGTTTAGTGTTCGCCTTTGCTTCCTCTCCCCAAAATGACAAATGGCCCCAAATGGCTGGAAGGGAAAAAAGAAACCCCACTTACTTCTTGCCATTGACCAAGCAGATCTGGTTGCTGGAGTCCTAGGGCATCCCGATTTCTCAGAGTCCCATTGGGTTCCCAGGAGAGAATACTACAAAAGCCAGGGCTTCTGGTGTGCTTGTGTGTTTGCTCCTCTGTGTGTGTGTGTGTGAGAGAGAGAGAGACTGGAGCCTCTGTGAGGCGCAACCACCAAATTAAACCCTGACATCACCCTGTAATGGAGAAGAGCGCACACGAGAAGGGCCCCTTCCCAAGCCAGGCTACGGCCAGGCAGACAAACCTGGAGAGAAGCCATATGGCAGCCGGACCATCCAAAGGCAGGACTCCATCTTGGCTTTTGGGGTGTTTACATTTATAGTGCCATATCTCAGAATGTAAGGTGTTGCAAAATGCAAGGGTTTTGTTTCAATGGTTTAAGGCAGGGGTGGGCAATTATTTTTTTCACGGGGCCACACGAGAACCAAAAAAAATATATATTATGGACGGCTGCACCTAAAGCAGGGGTGGGCAAACTGCGGCCCGGGGGGCCGGATGCGGCCCTTTGGCTGATTCTATCCGGCCCGCCTAAGGGCCTCTGGCTTGCCTCCCCTGCCTGGCCTCTGCATAAAAATCTCCAGAGAAGGGGACTATAAGGAAGCATTATTTTATTTTAGTGGTTTTTATTATTATTGTATAATAATTTTATAACAATAATAAAATAATATAATAAATAATATAATGTTATATGATATATTATAATTTCAATATATTATGTTTATATATAAACATAACGCGACCTTTGCTACGGTGATCCAAGCCACGGTCATCTCGAGGCTCGATTACTGTAATGCGCTCTACATTGGCCTTCCCTTGTCGATGATCCGGAAGCTTAAGCTAGTGCAGCACGCCGCAGCCCGCCTCCTCCTGGGTGCTGCAAGGTCTGACCGCGACCCCACTCCTGCGCGAGCTGCACTGGCTTCCGATTGAATTCCGGGTCCTCTTCAAGGTGTTAGTTCTCACCTTTAAGGCCATCTATGGTTTGGGGCCAGTGTACCTGAGGGAGCGACTTACCCCTTATGTGCCGCGAGATCACTGCGCTCTGAGGAGCTTAACCTCCTTGAGGTGCCTTCCCTCGGAACCTGCAGACTGGCCACTACACGGCGGAGGGCATTCTCTGTAGCTGCCCCAAGTCTCTGGAACGGCCTCCCGGAGGAGATCCGCGCCATCCGCGCTCTTCTGCCCTTCCGCAAGGCCTTGAAGACTTGGCTCTTTAGGAAGGCGTTCGGCCCTTAACTCAACCACACTGTGTGCCATGCCGCCTATGGCCCCCCCAGATACTTATCACGTCCCCCCAGCCTTCGCTGAGGGCTAGTGTTTTTAATATGTTTTAACTGCTTTGATGTTTAATGTGTTTTAACTGTTTAATCTGTTTTATTACTCACGGTGTTTATGCTTCTTCTGTAAACCGCTCTGAGCTCCGGAGTGAGCGGTATACTAAATCGAAGTTAATAAATAAATAAATGAATATATATATATATATATATATATATACTATAATATAATAATTATGATATTAATACTAATAATATATGAATATTTCTTGATATATTAATATGTTAATATTAATGATGTGTAATATATAGTGAATATAGTAAGTGAATAAATAAATAAATTATGTAGATTAGCATGTAGTTCCGCCTTTAGGTGCGGCCCTCCATAATATTTTTTGGTTCTCGTGTGGCCCCTTGGAAAAAATAGTTGCCCACCCCTGACCTAAAGGCTGAACTACATTCTACATAATATCAATTGAATTTCTTTAATAATAATAAAAATTGATTTTGTCATTTGGGAGATGTAGTTGCTGGGAGTTATAGTTCACCTGTGTGAGGACTCACCCATTTTATGCTAGGCCGAGACCAGCATAGCAGTTTGGCATCCATGTAAAATAGGATAGCCAGTAAAGGGGGAGTGGCTTGGATCCTTCTCAGGGAGTGAGAGAGAGAGAGAGAGAGAGAGAGAGAGAGCTGCCTGGGAGTGGCTCAGAGCTGAGGGGAGGAGCTGAGCTGCTTGAGAGGGAAAAAGTGTAGCTTATTCAGCAGTCGGTTGTCAGAGCTGAGAGTGAGCAGTCAGAAAAGACAGTTGTCTTGTAGAACTGACAGGCAAAGTTCTGTGTGGAGCTGACAGGCAGTCAGTCACAGGCTTTTGGAATCTCTAAGGCTTAGAGATTAGCTCACATCTCTGGGGAAGCCAGCTACAGGAAAACTCTAGGAGAGAGTTAGTAGCTAGGGTGCTTCTGGAAGACTGAGTGTTAGGTCAGGGAACTAACTAGGTTAGTTTGTTGAGGACTACTCACGTCTAGTTTTAATATTAGAATGAGGGAGTTTAGAGAGACAAGTTTCGAATTGTCTTGTTTTGTAACGAAGTTTTAAGAAAGCAATCTTTAGTAACCAACACGCTCTAGTACCATTCTGTATAACTGTTACGCATTTGTGCTTTTAAGATCTGCCTGTTAAGTTAATAAAAGTTCTATTTGTTAACTTTACAAGAAAGCTTTCAGTGTGCCTCATTACATCAGAGTGTGCCAGTTCCAGCCTTCCCACATTCCCAGTCAAGGGGGAAAGATTGTACCTCAGCAAGCCTCTCAGTTTATTTTAAGATTAGGAGCCTAGATTAACTATTATTTTAAAAGAAATCCTAAAAACAATTTTTAGGTTGGTGGCAGCATTCCAAGAGGTTGAAGCCTCTTAGTTTTATAGCCCAGGTCGTCACAACCTGCAATCAAAGAGCATTCTCAACTCCACCAATGATGGAACTAAACCAAACGTGGCACACAGGACTCCGTGACCAATAGAAAACACTAGAAGGGTTTGGTGGGCATTGACTTTTGAGTTTGGGAGTTGTAGTTCACCAACATCCAGAGAGCACTGTTGGATCAGAACCAAACTTGGCACAAATACTAAATATGCCCAAATGTGAATACTGGTGGAGTTTGGGGGAAATAGAGCTTGACAATGGGGAATTGTAGTTGCTGGAATTTATAGTTAACCCACAATCAAAGAGCATCCTGAAATCCAGTAACAATGGAATTGAACCAAACTTGGCACACTGAACTCTCATGAGACCAACAGAAAGTACTGAAAGGGTTCGCTGGACATTGACCCTGAGTTTGGAAGTTGTAGTTCACCTACATCCAGAGAGCACTGTGAGCTCAAATAATGATGGATCTGGACCAAACTTGGCACAAATCCTCAATATGCCCAAATATGAACACTGGGGAAATTTGGGGGAAATAGACATTTGGGAGTTGGAGTTGCTGGGACGTATAGTTCACTTACATGATTAGGGTTATGCCGTAGGCGGCAGCTGGCGAGGAGGGCAGCCAGGAAGCGCCCCTGGGCCTCCGCGTCGTGGTGCAGCCTCCTTTCCCTGCCTCAAAGCCGCTTGCTTTGAAGAGAGGAGGGAGACAGCACAAGGTAGGGGGGAGTGCGTGAGGCGGAAGGGAAGAAAGAAGGAGGAGAGCGAAGGCACACTTGCTCCTGGCCTCTTCCTCTTCTCCCCCCTCCCTTCCCCTCCGTTGGCCGCTCTGCTTGCCTGCCTGCCTGCCGGGGCCCTTACACGGCCCGGTCAGAATCTTCCTGCGGGCCACATGCAGCCCGCGGGCCGTGAAATGCCCAGGTCTGGTTTAGGGCAACGCTTCTTAAGTTTTCCACTCCTGAGACATTTTTACATGACCTTAGGTAAGCGGGAATATAAAACAGGATAATAAATAAAACAATTGGATAATAAACAGGTGGGTGAAGCATTTTTCTTTAGAGCCCACTGTAAACATTACTTGTCGTTAGCAGATTCGCCACTAGGTGGCAAAACTTTTTGCTATTGCCATTTTTTTTTGCAGCTGGCTGGGAGTCAGCTGCATAAGATCAGTTGCTGACAAAAAGTCTGTCAAGCCAGCCCGGGTCGGGGTGAGCTCTCAACCAAATTGTGTAGCTCATAGTCGACCTTTGCAACCCGAAAGACAGTTGCATCTGTCAAGTAGGAAAATTTAGGTACCACTTTGGGGGGAGGGCAATTTAACTGATTTACGAAGCCATCAAATCTCCAGCAAGTACGCAAAACAATGAAAGAAATGTGACAGCTCCCCCTGGTGGCCAGAAGCTGGAATGTTAAGTTGCCTCTGAGTGTCTGTCTATATATGTTGTGTGTTTATGGCATTGAATGTTTGCCTGTGTATTGACATTGTAATCTGGCCTGAGTCCCCTGCGGGGTGAGAAGGGCGGAATATAAATGATGTAAATCACTGATTCTCAAAGTGGGCGGCACTGCTGCCTGGTGGGCGGTGAGGCGATCTAAGGGGGCGGTCGGAGGCTCGGGGGAATTTGGGGGGCGGTGAACCCCTTTAAGGGGGCGGTGAACAATTGGCCATATAGGTGGGGTCACGCAGTCCTCTTCTTTGGCCCCGCCCCCTTCGCTTTGACCTGCATATTAAATATTTGGATTACAATCCGTAAGAGTATCAAAATTATTTAAGAAGTAGCAACGGAAATATGGTTGGGGGTCACCACAACGGCGCAGGAATTTTAGGATTTACCAGGTATCCCATTCTTTGCAAAAGGTGACGTTGTATTTGCGAAACAAACGCAGAATTTTGCAGAACAGCCCCACAACTGAACCATTGTGGTTGTTTATGGGGTCAGAGGTGTTTTCCAGGAACCCCACGTTGACATGTTTACATACTGCAAAACAAGAGGGATTTTCTGCAAATTTTTGGCACAAGTTTCGGAAGGGGTTCCAAATATTGGGGTTCTTCGGAAGCGTCCCCCCCTTTGCCCTCCTCCTGGCCCGGATGCTGAGCACTGCCCATCTGTGCAGCCCCTCTTCCTCCTCCCGGCCAGCTCAGATTACAGACTGAGCCGCTTCCAGCTTCCCGTGATCCCGACAGCTTGCCCAGCCGTCCATCTGCATAACCCCTGCCTGCTAATCCTCCCCCGGCGAGGGAACTCTGATGCCAGAAGAGCTTAGCGGGCACCTCTTGGCCTTCTCCGTATGAGAGGGCGCAGCCTGCCCTCTGTCCGCCGTGCCCTCTGCCCATTAGCCTGCGGCGGCCGAGGCTCTAACGAGAAACACCCCCTCCTTTCCACCCGCCTGCCCGCCTGCCTTTCCCGAGTGCCAGGGCCGCGGTAATAAGCGCTTTGGCTCAGGAAAGGTCTCTCTCGCTCTTGATTTGCAGGCCCTGCTCCTCCACTTCGCATCCTTTGTGACACAGATCAATGGAGAGACCTTTTCCATCCGCCTGAGCACCGCCTCTGCCCCGGTGGCCTCGGTCACATCCGCTCTGGCTATGAAAGAGCACATAAAAGCACCTCCATGCCTTGGCTTTACAGGGGTACCATCAAAGTTCCCTTTAAAATAATGCCTGAAGCGATATACAATCCAGGATGGGGGTACACTGATGGAAAGGACAGTGTGGGGCACTGGTTTGAGTCCTAAACTACAACACTGGGCGACCAGGGGTGCATCTATGCTGTAGAACACGCATGGGCACACATTGGCCCTCCAGGTGTTTTGGACTTCTACTTCTACCATTCCTAACACCCGGTAGCTTAAGCCAGTGTTTCCCAAGCAGTGTGCCGTGGGCAATCATCAGGTGTGCCGTGGGAAAATGAAACCTCCAAGACCCTTTCTTCCCCCTCCTGCCGAACACTTTTCCTTCTCCACTCGGGCTCCCTTCTTCCCAGCCTTGCTCTGCTTGCTTTGCTCTGGGGCGAGTCTGCGCAGTAGCGCCCGCACGGGTCACGTCTTCCTCCCTCCCCCCTCCCCTCCTGAACACGCTCACGCTGCCCCCTCGGATCAAAATGGCGGCAGAAGCGGCAGTGTAGAAGAAAAAGTAAGTGTTGGGCAGGAGGGGGAAGAAAGGGCGCGAAGGGGAAGGGGGAGGAAGAGGTCTCTGTCGAAAGCGGGCATGGGCAAACTTGGACCTTCCAGGTGTTTTGGACTCCAACTCCCACCATTCCTAGCAGCCTCAGGCCCTTTTCCTTTCCCCCTCAGCCACTTAAGCAGGAAAGGGCCTCAGGCTGTTAGGAATGGTGGGAGTTGGAGTCCAAAGCACCCAGAGGGCCGATGTTTTCCCACGCCTGTTTGAGGGACCTTAAAGTGGCGAGCTTCCTTCCAACATTGTGATTCTGGATAGAAAACAAACAATAACATAAAATAACATTGTTTGAGTCCACAGTGCTCTCTGGGTGTAGGTGAACTACAACTTCCAAACTCAAGGTCAATTCCCAAGCAAACCCTTTCAGTACTTTCTGTTGGTAATGAGAGTTCAATAGGCCAAGTTTGGTTCTATTCCATTGTTGCAAGAGTTCAGGATGCTCTTTGATTGTGTGTTAACGATAAATCCCAAAAACTGTAACTCCCAAATGTCAAGGTCTATTTCCCCCAAACTCCATCTGTGTTCAAATTTGGGCATGTTGAATATTCATGCAAAGTTTGGTCCTGATCCAACATTGTTTGAGTCCACAGTGCTCTCTGGATATAGGTGAACTACAACTCCAAAACCCAAGGTCAATGCCCACAAAACTCTTACAGCATTTTCTCTTGGTTATGGGAGTTCTGTGTGGGAAGTTTGTGTCTTTCTGCCATTCCTGCCAGGGCATCTATGTTGTGTTCATCGAAACAGGCCCAGGTTTCTCACTGAGTGTATAAATACAGTTAAAAACATATTAACTATATGTATTACTGTGTTAGAGTGTCGTTTTGTGTCGTATTGGTTGGTGGTGTGCCCCAGGATTTTGTAAATGTAAAAAATGTGCCGTGGCTCAGAAAAGGTTGAAAAACACTGGCTTAAGTGACTGAGGGGAAAAGGCAAAGGCCCGAGGGGTTAGGAATGGTGGGTGCTGAAGTCCAAAACACCTGGAGGGCCCAGTTTGGCCCAGTCTGGTCTAGCATCTCAATTCCAAGAGGTACGGAAGACAACAAAAAAATCCAATCAAGGTACAGTATGTATTTTTCTGACTTCAGCTTTGCTTCTGCTTTCTCTTCCACTGACTACCCAAACACTTTAAGATGTCAGTTGGAGCCTTCAGCGGCGCAGCGGGTTAAACCGCTGAGCTGCTGAACCTGCTGACTGAAAGGTCGCAGGTTCGAATTCGGGGAGCAGCATGAGCTCCCACTGTTAGAACCAGCTTCTGCCAACCTAGCAGTTCAAATACATGCAAATGTGAGTAGATCAATAGGTACTGCTCCGGTGGAAAGGTAACGGCGCTCCATGCAGTCATGCCAGTGGCCACATGACCTTGGAGGTGTCTACGGACAACACTGGCTCTTCAGCTTAGAAATGGAGATGACCCCCAGAGTTGGACACGACTGGACTTAACGTCAGGGGAAAACATTTACCTTTACCCAGGCCTGGGCAAACTTTGGCCCTCCAGGTGTTTTGGACTCCAACTCCCAATTCCTAACAGCCTGCCGGCTGTTAGGAATTGTGGGAGTTGGAGTCCAAAACACCTGGAGGGCCGAAGTTTGCCCAGGCCTGCCTTTACCCAAGATGTCATTATTGTGGCTTTCGGCAAAATCTGAACAGCCTAATCTGGAATCTGATGGATTTGGGATTTGCTGTAAGCTCTCTCTCTCTCTCTTTTTTTTTTTGGCGACTTGGGAGGCCTGTAATCAGCACATTTCGATGACCTCCAAAGAGAGCATTTGTCCCCAATCTCTCTCTGTTGCAATGTCACACTAAGAGAGCATGCAAAGATGACAGGAGGGAGGGGGCGCATGGTCAGAGAGGCAGAAAGAACATAATCCCAAATTAATACAAACCAACGTGAAACTCATCATATGCCCCCCTCTGACATTTGGACAGCAGAAGAGACCGATTTGTGGTTCGAAGGCTTTCATGGCCGGAATCACTGGGTTGATGTGAGCTTTCTAGGCCAGTGTTTCCCAACCAGTGTGCCGTGGCACACTAGTGTGCCATGAGCGATCATCAGGTGTGCCGTGGGAAATTGGCACTCTCCCCTCTCCTAGCAGCCCCCTCACAGGTTCACAAGAAACAAATCGAGCCTTGGAAATGTTTGGGTTTTTTTTTTACTATTTTACTGGATTTTTTGAGAGTTGCCTCCCCCCCTCCCCAAGGAACTGTTTATAACAGCTTCATGACATCCATAGTTAACTGGAAGCAAGTTTCACTCAGGGTGAAATTTCACAAAGGTCTGGAGAACAAGCCCTATGAGGAGCGGCTTGAAGAGCTGGGCATGTTTAGCCATGAAGAAGAGAAGTCTGAGAGGAGACATGATAGCCATGTATAAATATGTGAGAGGAAGTCATATCTATGTTGTGTTCATCGAAACAGGCCCAGGTTTCCCACTGAGTGTATAAATACATTTAAAAACATATTAACTATATGTATCACCGTGTTAGAGTGTCGTTTTGTGTCATTTTGGTTGGTGGCATGCCCCAGGATTTTGTAAATGTAAAAAGTGTGCCGCGGCTCAAAAAAAGGTTGGGAAACACTGTTCTAGGCTGCCTGGCAATGATCCAGAAGCATTCTCTCCTGACGTTTCACCCACATCTATGGCAGGCATCCTCAGAGGTTGTGAGGTCTGTTGGAAACTAGGCAAGTGGGGTTTATATATACTTGTAGAATGACGTCCAGGGTGGGAGAGAGAACTCTTGTCTGTTGCCCTTGTCGCCCATTCAGAAGCAGCCCTGCAGCGCCTCACATCCTGCTTTGCAACAGCTGCAGAGCTGTTTGGGCTGGAAGTCAGCCTGAAGAAAACGGAAGTCCTCTACCAGCCCGCACCACAGGAAGAACACCATCATCCCCACGTCAGCATAGGCACATCTGTGCTTAAGTCCGTTCAGCAGTTCACCTCCCTGGGAAGCATCATCTCTTCAGACGCCAGGATTGATAAGGAGATAGATAACAGATTAGCTAAGGCATAGAGTGCATTCGGAAGGCTTCACAAAAGAGTCGAGGGCAACAAGTACCTGAGGCAAAGCACCAAAATCAGTGTGTACAGAGCTATCGTACTGTCTATTCTCCTATATAGGTCTGAAACATGGGTCACCTATCGCCAACACCTACGACTCCTCGAACGCTTTCATCAGCGCTGTCTTCGCACAATCCTAAATGTACACTGGACCGACTATGTGACGAATGTTGCTGTCCTTGAGCAAGCAGGGATCACCAGCATTGAGGCCATGCTATTGAGAACACAGCTGCGCTAGGCAGGGCACGTATCTAGGATGGAGGACCACCGCCTTCCAAAGATACTACTCTATGGTGAACTCACCATGGGTCAGTGCAAGAGAGGCGCCCCCAAAAAGAGATATAAGGACTCCCTGAAACAGCATCTCAGGCTCGGCCAGATTGATCACCAACAATGGTCCACCCTGGCCTCACATCGGGAGGCATGGAGACGCACTATCCACAATGCTGCAGCCTCTTTCGAGAAGACACGCCGACCGGGTCTCGAAGAGAAACGACAACGCAGAAAGAACTGCAACTTGGAAACAACATCACCCAAGGAGACTTTCTGCTGCGCTTTCTGCAATCGAACTTGCCTATCTCAGATTGGCCTTTTTAGTCATCAACGCACTTGTAAAAAGCGTGGGATGAGTCCTTCCTAAAGAATCTTCGTTCGCGAAGTAATGCCAAGAGAGAGGGAGAGAATAACAGTAGCAAAATTAGAGTTATTATTATTAGAGTTATTATTATTATTAGTTATTATTTATTTATTTATTATTTCAACTTGGAATAATTATGAAGTGGTGACAAAAATGTTATGGTTGGGGATGGTCACCACCAGGCCCGGATTACCCATAAGGCCAGACTAGGCCATGGCCTCGGGCGGCAGGTTTTGGGGGGCAGCGGATTCGACCCCCCGAAAACATTTTTAAAAAATTAAACCACCCCCTCGCAGCGCTTTTCATACCTCGGGAGAGGGCGGGGGGAGAGCGCTGCGAGGGGGCGGGGAGGAGGGAATGGCGCCCTCCCCTCGCCTGGGCCGCCTCCTTGCAAAGGAAGGAGGCGGCGAGGAGGAGGAAGGGAAGCGCCGCCCCACTGGCGGGCATGCATGCATGCGCACGCACGCACGCCAGCGGGCTTCCCTTCCTCCTCCTCCTCCTGGCTGCCTCCTTTTGGTCGCGGGAGGTGGAGGAGGCGGCGGATGGAAGCCCCACGAGCAGTGCCGTGCGGCTTCTGTCCACCTCCTCCTCCTGCGACCGAAAGGAAGGCGCGAGGTGGACGGAAGCCCTGGGGCCGGTGCCGCGCGGCTTCCGTCCACCTCCTCGGGCCCTCCTTCCGGTCGCGGGAGGAGGAGGCGACAGAAGCCGCACGGCCGGGGCTGCTGCTGCACATGCGGGGGCGTCTTGGCCTCAGGCGGCCGAAGAGCCTAATCCGGGCCTGGTCACCACAACATGAGGAACTGTATTAAAGGGTTGCGGGCGTTAAGAAGGTTGAGAACCACTGGCTTCGGGTTCCTTTTTCCCTTTTGATGCCATTGGGAATTGCTCTCCAAAACCCATTCAACTTCCTTCCGTCCCAATCCTATGTAAGCCATTCAATCTTAAATTTCACACCGCTCTGCAAAAGGGGCATTTCGGGGAGAAAAGTGACATCCGAGATGGGATTCGCTATCAAATACCTTTGCACTAGAAACCATTTTTTCTCTTAAAAGGGTCAAAGATCAAGGGGCGGTCAAAGGTTTGACCTCCAGGGTCAAAAAGCCAGAGCCGATGGCAAGGGAGATTTCTCCTTTCAGGAAATGTCTGGGCAGGTAGCGTTTAATTAGCTTGCAATGAAGAGAAGGCTCTCAATAGAGGTCGGCCGGCCTTTGCGTCCTCCCCAACATTCGGCTCATTATAAACAACACAGGAACCTAGCCCGGCGCTTTCTCCAAGCCTCCAACATAGCCATTGAGCAGCAGAGCAACATGCGCGACAGTATCCCCCATATGAAAGTTTGTGCAGTTTAATAAACTTTTCTCACCAATTAGGGAATGACATGTACAGCCTAGGAACAAAAATCATTGTGTTACAGAGTGTTCTCTTCCTTGGCTCTCCGTGGTTCCTCGGAAACATAAGTAAGTCTCATAGACCAGTGTTTCCCAACCTTTTTTGAGCCGCGGCACATTTTTTACATTCACAAAATCCTGGGGCACGCCACCAACCAAAATGACACGAAATGACACTCTAACACAGGGATACATACAGTTAATATGTTTTTAAATGTATTTATACACTCCGTGTGAAACCTGGGCTTGTTTCGATGAACACAACAATGACAGAACAAGACCAAACTTGGCACACAGACCCCCCCAAGATGCACCCTACATCCTGGTGCAGTTTGAGGGAGGGTGGACCATGGATGATGGGACTTGCAGTAATTCACTTCCTTAGAGCACTGTGGCCCACACCAATGTCAAATCAGAACCAAACTTGGGACACAGAGGCCCAATGGCCCACTTTACAAACCTGCTGCGGTTTACAGCAGGCTGGCTCACAATGATGGGATTTGCAGTACCTTCACCCAATTCATTTGCTACAGAACATTGCAACCCCTACAAATCACAGACCAGGCCCAAACTTGGCACACAGAGTACCCATGACCCACTCTACATCCTGGTGCAGTTTTGAGTGGGACGGACCACGGATGATGGGAGTTGAAGTACCTTCACTTACTTTCTGAGACCGCTGCCACCCTCATCCAATGACTGATCAAGACCACACTTGGCACACAGAGCCCCCATGACCCACTCTACATCCTGGTGCAGTTTTGAGTGGGATGGAGAATGGGGGGACCATGGATGATGGGACTACATCCAGTTTTGAGTGGGATGGACCTTCCTCACTCACTTTCTGAGACCAGAGACCAGTACTGATCAACCCTCATCCAGCGACTCTAATCCTGGTCACAGGGGACCATGGAAATGTGACACACATAGCCCCCATGACCCACTCTACATTCTGGTGCTGTTTGGAGGGGGATGGACCATTGCCAATGGGACTCGGAGTACCTTCACTAACTTCCTGAGACCACTGCAAGCCACATAAACATCTAATAGGACCCAACCTTGGCACACAATGCCTTCCTCAAATAACCTGGGCACCGCCGGATCCTCAGCTAGTTGTATAATAAGACGAGCATCCACGAATCCTGGCACCAAATCCAAGCGCACACCAATGGCCCCCTGTACTTTGAAGACCTGGTCTCCGCGTCGTCAGTTATGGAACAGAGGTGAAAGAAAGGCCATTTGACCCCGAACTCAACCACAAGAACTTGCTTCCCTAAACCATTTCATCCTAAAGTAGAACACAACCAACTCTGGACATATAAGAAACCAAAGATAGGTTAGATTGGCCTCCAGATCTCTATTTATTTATTTATTTATTTCCACCATTTCTACCCCGCTTCTTCTCAACCCCCGAGGGGGGACTCAGAGCAGCCCAATAACGACAACGATTCGATGCCACATAGTATGCATATGATAAAAGCAAACAGTTAAGAATAAAATACAATAAAATACAGCTAGAATTAAAATACATTAAAAATACAATTAACATTAAAATGCATCATGTACATTCACAACAGTTCAAACAGTATTGCCATTTCAATCCAATCAAAGTGCCCTATCGTGCTAAAGTGCAAACGCTTGGTCCCATAACCAGGATTTCACTTTTTTTCTGAATGCCAGGAGGGATGAAGCTGATCGAATATCAATAGGGAGTGCGTTCCACAGATGGGGAGCCACCACCGAGAAGGCCCTCTCCCTCGTCCCCACCAACCGCATTTGAGATGTAGGCGGGAGCGAGAGCAGGACCTCCCCGGATGATCTTAAGGTACAGGATGGGATGTAGCGGTTGATGCGTTTGGACAAGTAAGCTGGGCCAGAACCATATAGAGCAGTGGTTCTCAACCCTCTGAATGCTACGACCCCTTAGTACAGTTCCTCATGTTATGGTGACCCCCAACCATAAAATTACTTCTGTTGCTACTTCATTACTGTAATTTTGCTACTGTTATGAATCATAATGTAAATATCTGATACACAGGATGTACTTTCGTTCTCTGGCTAAATTTGGCACAAATATCTGATACGCCCAAATTTGAATACTGGTGGGGTTGGGAATGGGATTGATTTTGTTATTTGGGAGTTGTAGTTGCTCAGATTTATAGTTCACCTACAATCAAAGAGCATTCTGAACTCCACCAATGATGGAATTGAACCAAACTTGGAACACAGAACTCTCATGACTAACAGAAAATATTGGAAGAGTTTGGTGGGCACTGACCTTGGATTTTGGAATTGTAGTCTACCAACATCTAGAGAGAACTATGGACTCAAACAATGATGGTTTGGGACCAAACTTGGCATGAATACTCAATATGCCCAAATGTGAACACTGGTGGAGTTTGAGGAAAATAGACCTTGACATTTGGGAGTTGTAGTTGCTGGGATTTATAGTTCACCTGCAAACAAAGAGCATTTTGAACCCCACCAACAATATAATTGGGTCAAATTTTCCACACAGAATCCCCACGACCAACAGAAAATACTGTGTTTCCTTATGGCCTTTGGTGACCCCCCTGACACCCCCTTGCAACGCCCCCAGGGGTCTCGACCCCCAGGTTGAGAAACACTAATATAGAGCTTTAAAGGTCAAAACCAGCACTTTGAATTGAGCTCGGAAGTGGACCGGCAGCCAGTGGAGCTGACACAACAGGGGGTGGTATGCTCCCTGTATGTAGCTCCCATTAGTACTCTGGCTGCCGCCCGCTGGACTAATTGCAGTTTCCGAACTGTCTTCAAAGGCAGCCCCACGTAGAGTGTGTTGCAGTAATCTATTCGGGATGTGACCAGAGCGTGGACCACCGTAGCCAGATCAGACTTCCCAAGGTATGGGCGCAGCTGGCGCAGGAGTCTTAACTGTGCAAAAGCTCCCCTGGCCACCCCCGAGACCTCGGGTTCCAGGCTCAGCGGTGAATCCAGGATCACTCCCAAGCTGCGAACCTGCGTCTGATTTCTAGGAAAGTGGCAAAAGGTGAAAGACATGTGCCAGGCAAAGGATCCCCATTACTAAGATTGCCAAAAGGAGAGAGGTTGTTTGACCCCAAACTAGTCCATAAGAAGCTGCTTCCCCAAAGCCATCTCCTCCCAAAACAGAGCTAATGGAAACCAAGATAGATTGGGGTGGCCTCCAGATCACAATCTCTAAGAAGGTGGCCAAAGGTGAGGGATGTGTCCAGGCAAAGGATCCCCATTACTAAGATTGCAAAAAAGGAGAGGTGTTGCTTGACCCCAAACTCTTCCACAGGAAGCTGCTTCCCCGAAGCCATCTCCTCCTAAGGCTGAAGCAAACCAAGATAGGTTTGGTTGGCCTCCAGATCCCGATCTCTAGGAAGGTCCCAAAAGGTGAGGGAGATATGCCAGCGAAGGATACATCCATGGATCCTCCAAATGTCCTTCTCTGGGCCAGGGCTGGGTGTGGCTACTCTTCGGCTACTCTTAGGCAAGGGGCACAAACACAACTTCCACTCACTCAGGCTCTGAAGTAAGGAGGACCAGGTCTTCATCTCCAGCATGGCGGCGGAGGTGATGGGGAGAAGCCGGGAAGAGCTAAACGGCATCCGTCCATGGCATGGTGACCCCCTCCCGGTCCAACCCTTTGCCGTCTCCTTCCAGAGTGGGGTTCTGTCTCTCTGACCCCAGAAGGATGGAGGAGGAAGAGGGTTCAAAGGGCAGGAGAGCCAGCCACCCTGTCATCCCCTCTCAAGGCGAGCGGCATCTCCCTCTCCTCTCTGGCTCTATCCTCCCCCTTTCCCTCTCTCAGGCAGGGTTTGTCCTGAGTTGGAGGAGCTTTAGCTCTCATCCCCCCCATCCCTCTTTCCGCGCTTGCTTGCTTGTTTGCGCCCTCCTCCCTCGTCCTCCTCCTCCCGCCGCCCGCCTTGCACTTGATAGCAGCCTTGTCAAGACTGCTGAGTTGCGGCTGACCCCTCACCTGCAGCTGCTAATTAAGGCTCCACTGTGACAGTTCAAGTGCCTCGCCTCCAGTTTGCAGCACCAAAGCCTCTAATTGGAGGAGCTTTTTCATTTCTCAATAGCAGACACGGCAGAGACCCTTTTCTCCCCCGGCAATCCCTCTCCCGTCCCCCTCCCTCCTTTTATCCTTCTCCTTCCAGGCCCAGGCAAAGAGCGCCGCTTCCCCCTCTTTGTATTCCCAATGGGGAAGAAGGTGGGAGAAAATGAGGGTCCCGGGTGCTTTAAGCCCCCAATGGACTCCAGAGGCCTGGGTTCGAATCCCCACTCAGTTAGGGAACCCCTCTGGGTGATCACGGTCACATCCTCCCTGAGAAAACTCCATCATACATTTGCTTTCAGGTCTTGGTATATTTCTGTATGCCTATTATTTGAAGAAAATGGAAGTCCTCTACTAGCCCGCACCACAGGAAGAACACCATCATCCCAACGTCAGCATAGGCAAAACTGTGCTTAAGTCCATTCAGCAGTTCACCTACCTGGGAAGCATCATCTCTTCAGACACCCCCAGTGGACTCCAGAGGCCTGGGTTCGAATCCCCACTCAGTTAGGGAACCCCTCTGGGTGATCACGGTCACATCCTCCCTGAGAAAACTCCATCATACATTTGCTTTCAGGTCTTGGTATATTTCTGTATGTCTATTATTTGAAGAAAATGGAAGTCCTCTACTAGCCCGCACCACAGGAAGAACACCATCATCCCAACGTCAGCATAGGCAAAACTGTGCTTAAGTCCATTCAGCAGTTCACCTACCTGGGAAGCATCATCTCTTCAGACACCCCCAGTGGACTCCAGAGGCCTGGGTTCAAATCCCCACTCAGTTATGGAATCCCTCTGGGTGATCACGGTCACATCCTACCCTGAGAAAACTCCATCATACATTTGCTTTCAGGTTTTGGTATATTTCTGTATGCCTATTATTTATTTTTGAAGTCAGTCTGAAGAAAACGAAAGTCCTCTACCAGCCCGCACCACAGGAAGAACACCACCATCCCAACGTCAGCATAGGCAAAACTGTGCTTAAGTCCGTTCAGCAGTTCACCTACCTGGGAAGCATCATCTCTTCAGACGCCCCCAGTGGACTCCAGAGGCCTGGGTTCAAATCCCCACTCAGTTATGGAACCCCTCTGGGTGATCGCAGTCATATCCTCCCTGAGAAAACTCCATCATACATTTGCTTTCAAGTCTTGGTATATTTCTGTATGCCTATTATTTATTTTTGAAGTCAGCCTGAAGAAAACGGAAGTCCTCTACCAGCCCGCACCACAGGAAGAACACCATCATCCCAACGTCAGCATAGGCAAATCTGTGCTTAAGTCCGTTCAGCAGTTCACCTACCTGGGAAGCATCATCTCTTCAGACGCCCCAGTGGACTCCAGAGGCCTGGGTTCAAATCCCCACTAAGTTATGGAACCCCTCTGGGTGATCACGGTCACATCCTACCCTGAGAAAACTCCATCATACATTTGCTTTCAGGTTTTGGTATATTTCTGTATGCCTATTATTTATTTTTGAAGTCAGTCTGAAGAAAACGAAAGTCCTCTACCAGCCCGCACCACGGGAAGAACACCATCATCTCAACGTCAGCATAGGCAAAACTGTGCTTAAGTCCGTTCAGCAGTTCACCTACCTGGGAAGCATCATCTCTTCAGACGCCCCCAGTGGACTCCAGAGGCCTGGGTTCAAATCCCCACTCAGTTATGGAACCCCTCTGGGTGATCGCAGTCATATCCTCCCTGAGAAAACTCCATCATACATTTGCTTTCAAGTCTTGGTATATTTCTGTATGCCTATTATTTATTTTTGAAGTCAGCCTGAAGAAAACGGAAGTCCTCTACCAGCCCGCACCACAGGAAGAACACCATCATCCCAACGTCAGCATAGGCAAATCTGTGCTTAAGTCCGTTCAGCAGTTCACCTACCTGGGAAGCATCATCTCTTCAGACGCCCCCAGTGGACTCCAGAGGCCTGGGTTCAAATCCCCACTAAGTTATGGAACCCCTCTGGGTGATCACGGTCACATCCTACCCTGAGAAAACTCCATCATACATTTGCTTTCAGGTCTTGGTATATTTCTGTATGTCTATTATTTATTTTTATTTATTTATTTATTTCTTGAGCTTCTAGGCCGCCACTCCCGGGAGGCTTGGGGCGGCTCACAGGAAATAGAGGATACAATAAAAACACATTAAAGTAACACACTTAATAAATCACACAATAAAAACAACAGATTACAATGCAATGTGCTGTGGGGGGGGGGGGGGTGTCAGCCTTTTTGAAGTCAGCCTGAAGAAAACGGAAGTCCTCTACCAGCCCGCACCACAGGAAGAACACCATCATCTCCACGTCAGCATAGGCAAATCTGTGCTTAAGTCTGTTCAGCAGTTCACCTACCTGGGAAGTATCATCTCTTCAGACGCCAAGTTTGACAAAGAGATAGATCACAGATTAGCAAAGGCATAGAGTGCATTCGGAAGGCTTCACAAGAGTCTGGAGCAACAAGCACCTGAGGCAAAGCACCCAAATCAGTGTGTACAGAGCTATTCTCCTCTATGGGTCTGAAACATGGGCCACCTATCGCCAACACCTACAACTCCTCGAACGCTTTCATCAGCGCTGTTTTTGCTCAATCCTAAATATACACTGGACCGACTATGTGACGAATGTTGCTGTCCTTGAGCAAGCATGGGTCACCAGAAATGAGTCAAGGAAGGAGGGCGCGAGGAGGAGGAAGCGGAGGGAAACCCTGCCCTCGGGGCCGCTGCCGAGCATGCGCAGCACCTCTTGTCAAGGAAGGAGTGCCTCTGCCTCCTCCGCCATGTTCCTGGGTGCCGCGCATACCCGGCAACAGCTCAGGGTTTCCCTCCGCCTCCTCCTCACGCCCTCCTTCCTTGACAAGGGGGTGGGGGCAATGGCGAGGGGGGGGGCGCCATTACCTCCTCCCTTGCCCCCTTGCAGGGCTCTCCCCCACCCTCCCCCAAAGAGAGAGAGAGTCATCGCTATGTCGCGAGTTGCAGTTTTGTTCGAACATTTTTTTTGGTCCGTGAACTGCGCCCCCCTTGGCTTGCGCGCCAAGGCCGTGGCCTAGGGTGGCCTTATGGGTAATCTGGGCCTGCCCAGAGGGAGACTCTCGCTGTTGCTGGAGTGGTGGTTCTCATGAAGCTTTAATTATTAGAAGCCACTTACGACAGAGGTACGTCCATATTTCCGAGGTTCCACCTGGAAGGAGGTCAAAACGAGTACCTTGAAAGGTACAGGGAGATCTGATACGCAACAGGAAGTCTATTACATTATGCGACATAATGAAAATGTTCTGTTCCTGGTTTGGAAGTGTTGCTTCCTGTTTAATTGCGCAGAGTCCTGACTTCGAACGGAATTGTTCTACTCAAGAAACTTTTTTTTTTGTGGCTGCCACAAAATAGGTTAAATTGGTTGAGACTCGATGAGATATTCGTTGCGAAACTATAGCAAACTGGGCTGCAGTTTAATACACTTGGAATGTTCTTTTTTCAAACTAAAATTATTATTATTGTTGTTGTAATATTTTGTACTTCAGCTTCCACAATTCCTAACAGCCGGTCATGGGCAAACTTCGGCCCGCCCTCCAGGTGTATTGGACTCCAACCCCCACAATTCCTAACAGCCTACTGCTGTTGTTGGGGTCCAAAACACCCGGAGGGGAGGCCAAAGTTTGCCCGTGTCTGTCCTACACCATTGCAATACAACAGGACTTGAGCATCCACAGATTTGGGTATCCAGAGGGCCCTGGTACAAAACCCCAATGGGCACTAAGTACCCACTGTTTTTGCTCCCAATTGATAAATCAAAGTGACTCCTTAAAGCAGACCTGGCCATCTTACGGCCCGCGGGCCGGATGTGGTCCGCCAGCCGATTCTGACCGGCCTGGGGAGAAGAGCGTCGGGGGTGGGGCCATTTCTGCAAGAGGAAGGGCTGCCGCTGCCACCATCCCATCGCGGACTGTGCGGCCTGCATCGGCAGACAGTCCGCCGCTCCAGCGGCAGCTTTGGAGTGCCTACCGTCCCGGGAAGCGATCCGATCCTGCAGTGGGAGCAGTCGGCGACCGGTGGCGGCTGATTGCCCTGGCGACCCGGAAGACTTGATCAAGTCTTCCGGGTCGCCAGGGCAATCAGCCGCTGCAGGTCACCGACTGCTCCCACTGCAGGACCGGATCGCCTCACGGGATGGCAGGCACTCCAAAGCCAGGATGGCAGGCACTCCATGGCAGGGCAATCAGCCGATTGGGAACGCCTCTGACGGAATGGCTGGGGGCGAGAACGGGCAGAGGCCTGCAGCCTCCGATCGTCTGCTGCTCTGCTGCGACTGGGTCCGCTTTGCCACCCTCTGGGCTGGGTCCATTGGGCCATTCCATCTTGGGATCCTTCCTCTCTTGAAGATGTCAGCCTCCATCTTGGTTTGCACCTTGTCTTCTTGAATTTCATTTTATTTTATTTGAGTGGTTTTTATTATTTTATAATAATAATTTAATAATAATAAAATAATATAATATAATGTTATATTATAATTTCAATATATTATAATGTCTATATATATATACTATAATATAATAATTATGATATTAATACTAATAATATATGCATATTTATCGATATATTAATACGTCAATATTAATGATGTGTAATATATAGTAAATATAGTAAACTAGCTATGGGACCTGGCGGTGCCCGGGTTATTTGAAATGGGCTGAGGCCTAGGAAGCCTTACTGTCCATTCAGGCTGAGGCCTAGGAAGCCTTACTGTCCATTCAGGCTGAGGCCTAGGAAGCCTTACTGTCCATTCAGGCTGAGGCCTAGGAAGCCTTACTGTCAATGCAGGCTGAGGCCTAGGAAGCCTTACTGTCAATGCAGGCTGAGGCCTAGGAAGCCGTACTGTCAATTCAGGCTGAGGCCTAGGAAGCCTTACTGTCAATTCAGGCTGAGGCCTGTTTGGAAAAGTGGTGTTTTCACCTTTGGCTGGAAGGATGTATGTCTATTTTTGGGCCTAGTTTGTAATGCTAGTAGTGCCTGTAGTGAAATCCTCTCAGAAAATGAACATTCCATTGCCAACTGAAAAAAAACTGTCAATGGAAAAAAACCTGTCAACTGTCGCCAATCAGTGGCTATATGCACTGCTTGCAAGCATTCAGTTGTATTCTTTTTTGCTGGCCTATCACAGGCATTTATGCAAATTGTCTGTCAGTGGCAACCAATCACCTCTGTCTGGTGCCTTAGAGGGTTGGAGTTCTGAGGCTGGCCAGTCGGAGCCATTTATGCAAATAATCCCAGAGTGGCAGCCAATTGAAACGCTGGCACATATTTGCTCGGTCGCAGCACCCACCCACCGCCTGCCCGCAAACACTGACTTGTATTATATGTAATACGGTAGAGCGATAAATAAATTATGTAGATTAGAATGTAGTTCAGCCTTTAGGTGCGGCCCTCCATAATATGTTTTGGCTCTCGTGTGGCCCCTTGGAAAAAATAATTGCCCACCCCTGCCTTAAAGTCTTGGCTGGAAAACCGAGAACTGAGGCTGAGAGATGGAAACGAAACTGGTTGTTTCCCGGCTTGTGATCCCAAAGCAAAGGGGTATTTTTTTGGAGAGGAGATAAAAGCTGCTGCCAACAGATTCCACTCTCCCAACACCCCTGTGCAAGCGCATGCAAGGCACATTTTCTGGGGGAAGTGTGGTGCCTCCGTGCGCCTCTTCTCACCTCCTCCATCCCTCCTCTTACTCCTGCGATTGTGCCAACACAACCTGACAGATCTATTGTGCGCAGGAGGGCTCCAGACGCTCCATCTATCCATCAGCGCACGAAGGAGGGAGGGAGGGGAGGGCTGCCACAGCCGCCGCGCTGACCCCATAATCAGCCGGAGGAGAAACAGAAGACGGCTTGTATCATCCCCCAGGGTCAGAGGTCGCAGGGAGCCAGCCGTTCCCCTCCCCACCGGCCAAATTCCTGGGATTCGTGCCCAGCCCTGGCAGCTGCTGCCACAAGCGCCGTCCAGACACTTCCCTGGCTTTCTTTCCCTGAAACAGACAACAAGGGAGGAGGAGCAGGTGCCACGCGGAGGGGAGACAGAAGGGCAAAGGCTGGGTTCAAATCACAGCACTCCTTTACTTACACACACATGCAAAAGGCAGGCGCAGGAAAGTGGGCTTTGACCACAAAATACAGTACGTGTGTCTCAGAATGTGCGGAACCGATATCCGCAGTTCTGTTTATGCACATCTGACAACGCATGTCCTCTTTGAGCATTTTCTGGATCCTCTAAGTCAGGGGTGTTCACATTTTTTCAGCATGCGAGCTACTTATAAAACAACCAAGTCAAAAGGATCTACTACCTACCCACTACTCAGAGAGCCATAAAAGCAAAATATTTGGAAATTTATTTCAGTGAGAGCCATATAATAGATTTTAAGACTTAATTCAACTAAATGTGAGTATACTAAGCCCCTAAATTTATTCATAATAATAAAGATAATATTCATTCAGCCTCTGCTGCTGCTACTACTACTACTAATGATAGTAACAACAACAACAACAACAGGTTCCTAGAGTAGAAGGAGACCTCCAAGGGCCATCCAGTCCAACCTCCTTCTGCCATAAGGGGAAAACACAATAAAAGCATTCCTCACAGATGACCATTCAGCCTATGATAATAAAAATAGTAACAACAACAACAACAATGGGTTCCTAGAGTAGAAGGAGACCTCCAAGGGCCATCCAGTCCAACCTCCTTCTGCCATAAGGGAAAAACACAATCAAAGCATTCCTCACAGATGGCCATTCAGCCTCTGATAATAATAATAATAATAATAACAACAATAACAATGGGTTCCTAGAGTAGAAGGAGACCTCCAAGGGCCATCCAGTCCAACCTCCTTCTGCCATAAGGGGAAAACACAATCACAGCATTCCTCACAGATGGCCATTCAGCCTCTGATAATAAAAATAATAATAACAACAACAACAACAATGGGTTCCTAGAGTAGAAGGAGACCTCCAAGGGCCATCCAGTCCAACCTCCTTCTGCCATAAGGGAAAAACACAATCAAAGCATTCCTCACAGATGACCATTCAGCCTCTGATAATAATAACAATGGTTTCCTAGAATAGGAGGAGACCTCCAAGGGCCATCCAGTCCAACCTCCTTCTGCACCTGGGCAGCGTCGGGTCTGTGGGGTGGGACTGAGCCTTCCTCCTGCCCTGCCTGCGATCTACCAGGAAGCCCTACGCCAGTGTTTCCCAACCTTTTTTTGAGCCGTGGCACACTTTTTACATTTGCAAAATCCTGGGGCACACCACCAACCAAAATGACACAAAATGACACTCTAACACAGTAATACATATAGCTAATATGTTTTAAAATGTATTTATACACTCAGTGTGAAACCTGGGCCTGTTTCGATGAACACAACATAGGTATCCTGGCAGGAATGGCAGAAAGACACAAACTTCCCACACAGAACTCCCATAACCAAGAGAAAATGCTATAAGAGTTTGGTGGGCATTGACCTTGGGTTTTGGAGTTGTAGTTCATCAATATCCAGGGAGCACTGTGGACTCAAACAATGTTGGATCAGGACCAAACTTGGCATGAATACTCAATATGCCCAAATGTGAACACAGACAGAGTTTGGGGAAAATAGACCTTGACATTTGGGAGTTACAGTTTCTGGGATTTATAGTTAACACACAATCAAAGAGCATCCTGAACTCTTGCAACAATTGAATTGAACCAAACTTGGCATATTGAACTCTTATTGGGGAAAATAGACCTTGACATTTGGGAGTTACACTTTGGGGGGGGGGGTCGAAAAACCAGCAGACTTCCTCTCACTTAGGTTGCCCCCTCCCTCCCTGCCAGGCTTGAATTGGGGTCATGGGGAGCAGAAGCCTCACTCACCATCTCACCACCTGCGCAGCTCCTCAGGGGTTAGTGGGGTGGCCCGGGTGGGCATCTCAGGGCTGGTGAAGCAGGCAGGAAGGAAGGCAGCGGCTGGGAGGGAGACGGAGGGAGGCTGAGAGTGGTTTCACGTGCACCGGAGAGGAGGGGGAGGAGGGACGGGAGGAGGGAGGGGCGGGCCCGGTGCTGGACTGAACCATCCGGCATTAGGCCCGGGGTGGGGGGAGGCAAGAGGAGGTCTCTACTTGGGGAAAGGGAGGTGAGCCTTCCCAATGCATGGAGAGGGAGAGACCAGGTAGACAATGGGTGGGGAGGGGGTTGTTATTTTGTGACTTTATCAAGGTAGGTTTCTTAGGGTTTTTATACTTCGACACACTAGACTCCCCCCCCCCCCCCCCTCCCCTCCTGGAGGTTCCAATTTCCCACGACACACCTGATGATCGCACACGGCACACTAGTGTGCCCCGGCACACTGGTTGGGAAACACTGCCCTAAGCGATCTACCAATAGATCGCGATCTACCTAATGAGCACCCCTGATCTATGGTATTCTTCCACCAGAAGTTAATCATACTCATGATGGAGGATATACGTAGATATGCCCAGAGATATATCCTTACTAAGTATTGTAGGTTCTCCAGATTATTCTACAATATCCTTCCAACAGAAGTTGATCATAATCATGCTGGAAGACCTAGATCTGCCTAGAGATGTATCTTTTATAAGTTTTTCAGGCCCTCAAAATAACTCTATGGTATCTTTCCAACAGAAGTTGACCATAGTCAAGCCGGAAGACCATGAAGGCACGCTGTAGGACATAAGATATGTATCCTCACTAAACATTTCCCAGGTCCTCCAGTAGGAGTCTATGGTAAGCTTCTACCAGAAGTTGACCCTGGCGTATCTAGATATGCCTAGAGATATATCCTCCCTACACATTTCCTAGGCCTTCCAGTGTGCCTCTGGGGTATGTTTTCAGCCAGAAATCATTTTGGCTTTTACTTATAGGTTCACTTGGAGCCCCCGGTGGTGCAGTGGGTTAAAGCTGTTGAACTTGCTGATCAAAAGGTTACCAGTTCGAATCCGGGGAGCAGCATGAGCTCTTGCTGTTAGCCCCAGCTTATGCCAACCTAGAAGTTCAAAAACATGCAAATGTGAGTAGATCAATAGGTACCTCTCTGGCAGGAAGGTAACGGTGCTCCATGTAGTCATGCCAGTGGCCACATGACCTTGGAGGTGTCTACGGACAATGTTGGCCCTTTGGGCTTAGAAATGGAGATGAGCACCAACGTGCGGAGTTGGACTCGACCGGACTTAATGTCAGGGGAAAACCTTTACCTTTACCTTTGGGTTCACCTATCCATGCAAAGTCCAGGAACGCATCCCCCCATGGATACGGATAAGGTTTCAAGGCCTCTTTTATTGATTAAATACAAGGAAATGCTGCAACGCCCACATGGGATAAACCACAGCGGCGCAGATATTTCACCTAATCCGGCCGGCTGATCCCTCTCCGCTGCAGACCTTTAGGCCTTTGTTTCAGCAACGTGCCAACGTCTTCCCCTCCACCTAGAATTATAAGGAAGGCATGATACTGCCATTGTAATCACAGAGTTGGAAGAGGCCACGTGGGACATCTAGTCCAACCCCCTTCTGCCATGGAAGAAAAGCAAAGTCAAAGCCCTCCCCCCCCCCAGATAACCACCCAGCGTCTGTTTAAAAGCCTCCAAGGAAGGAGCTCCCACCAGAGTCTGAGGCAGAGAGTTCCACTGATAAGCAGCTCTTCTTACAGTCAGGAAGTTCTTCCTAATGTTCAGATGGAATTTGAACCCATGGCTCCATTGCGTCCTAGTCTCCAGGGCAGAGAAAACAAGGCCTGCTCCCTCTTGCTGATGACATCCTTTCACATATTTATCCATAGCTCTCATGTCTCCTCTCAACCTTTTCTTCTGCAGGCTAAAACACTCTAGACCAGCAGGTCGGGAAACTATGGCTCGCGAGCCATATCTGGCTCTTTCGGTGATTTTTTATGGCTCACCTGCACGCACGGCTTTCGCTCTCCTTCCCCAAATTTCTTGTGCGCAGCTCAGCTGGGGGCAGGGCCAGCCCCGAGCTCTGCGTCCGGGCTCTCAGCTGCACGCGTGGAATTGAAGGCGAAAGAGGTTGAAAGCCACATGCGCAGCTGAGAGCCGGCATGGAGCACTTGATGCTGACCCGGCCTCCAGGTGAGCTGTGCGCACAATTTTTGGGGTGAAGGTGGCGCGTGCAGCTCAGCTCGAGGCAAGGTCAGCATCAAGCACTCCATCCCGGTTCTCAGCTGCGCACACGGCTTTCGGCCTCCTTCGCCTTCAATTCCGCGTGCACAGCTGAGAGCCCAGATGCAGAACTTGGCACCGGGCCCTGCCTCCAGCTGAGCTGCGCATGTGGAATCTGAGAAAGGAGAGTGAAGATCGTGCACGCAGCTCAGCTGGAGGTGGGTCCAGCCGGCTCTCAGCTGCGTGCGCCGCGGGAAGAGGAGGCGGCGGCGGAATTGCTGCTGCCCTGTCTCCGTCGCCTCTTGCCCTCTCCCGCACGAGTCGGGATGTGCAGCCACCCTTGCCTCCGATCTTGTGTTCTGTGAGAGAGGGGAGTGTGAGGCGGCGGCACTCCGGGGAGAGGAGAGGCCCCCGCCGCTGCCTCCTCCTCTAACCTGTGCATCGTGAGGCTGGGCCAAGTCCCCGGCAAGGTGAGCGAGCGGGGTGGGAGGCGGGCCAGGCCCTTCGCTCCCTCACAGGATGGTGACGCTTCCAGAAGCCCCTGTCCCGGTCTGAAAGGAAGAGGGGCGTATTTTTCCTCCCTTTCACCCCCTTTCGCTGTATTGCAACATGGTTATTGATCAGGCCTGGGCAAACTCGGGCCCTCCAGGTATTTTGGATTTCAACTCCCCCAATTCATGCTGTTAGGAATTGTGGGAGTTGGGAGTCCAAAGCCTCCGGAGTGCCCAAGTTTGCCTAGGACAGGGCTGTCCAACAGGCAGGCAGCGGGCCGCACACGGCCCCCCAGCCCCTTGCATCCGCCCCCCCCTACCCTCCTGCAATAAAAATAAAAAATGTAAAAATCCCGAAATTTTTTTTGAAAAATCCCCCAAAAAATGTGCAAAAGTGTGCGCCGCACTTCTGCCGCCCTGACGCTGTGGGAGGGGCCAAGGGAGCCCCTTAGCTCCTCCCTCCCTCCTACAACGTCAGCCAGGGCGGCAGAAGGGGACAAATCGCCGCGTCTACCGCCCTGGCTGACGCTGTGGGAGGGATGGGCCAAGGGGAGCCCCCCTTAGCTCCTCTCCCTCCCTCCTACAGCGTCAGCCAGGGCGGCAGAACCGTGAGAAATCGCCGCTTCTGCCACCCTGGCTGACGCTGTAGAAGGGAGGGAGGGGCCAAGGGGAGCCCTCCTTAGCTTCACCCTCTCTCCTACAACATCAGCCAGGGCGGCAGAACCGGGAGAAATCGCCGCTTCTGCCACCCTGGCTGACGCTGTAGAAGGGAGGGGCCGGCTTCCGCCACCTCCTACAAGCGCAGCCAGGGCGGCAGACCAGGGAGAAATCGTCCCCCGCGATCGGCCCCGCCCCCCTGCGCGCGACCAGGCCCCCGACCACGCCCCTGCGGCCCGGCCCGCCACCTGATCAGTCACCGGAATTCCGGCCCTTGGGCGGGTAGAAGTTGGACAGCCCTGGCCTAGGAGATGATAGATAGATAGATAGATAGATAGATAGATAGATAGATAGATAGCTCTCACTAAAATAAATTTCAAAATATTTTGCTTGTATGGCTCTCTGAGTCGAAAAGTTTCCCGACTCCTGCTCCAGACCGAAGTCATAAAATGCTAAGGATATATACAACCCAGGCAAATGGGCAGCCAGGGCATCATTCCTTTATCTCCTTGGCAAAGAGGAAGCCTGTATCCTTTCATGCAGATTTATGAATGGGCCGCCCCCGTTATCCCCCTTTTGATCTATTTGTACAACCTGACCTTAACACACTGCTCTCCATCGCTCTTTGCCCTACGCAACGGCAGGAGGGTTCAGGCGGCTCCCACGACCCCTGCCCCCAACTCGCTCCCTTGTTTGCAGGAATGAGACGGAGAGCAGCGGGTTAATCGCCTCCTTCCTATGGAGCCAGGCAAGGAGAGGAGAAGGTTGCCAAAACCCGTCAGGAGGGATTCATGGGACCCTGGCAGGGGTGGTTACGCCAGTCAGAGGGGAGTCAGGGGACCCACAAGCCCTTGCCAGGCACATCATTAGACCGCAGCATGACTCTCGCCACAGCCACCGTGTTCTGCAGAGCGTGGTTTCTTCTCCGACTGAAACAACAAGTTGTGCTCGCCCGGGAGGAGCTCTGTGCCCTCGAGTCGCCTGTTGACTTATGGTGACCCCGTGAATTCCATAGGGTTTTCTTCCACCCAAGGAAACAAATGCCTTTTACAGGAAGGTGGCCGACCCACAGTTCAAAAGAGTTCGCCTTTACTCCCCATGGGAAAAAGAAAATAGCTTTAAAAAGCCAATGTGATATGTTACATCAAGAGGAGTCTAGGGCAGGGATCGGGAACCCTCAAATGTCCTCAGAAGCACTTTAATTACCTGTTGGGTTGTCTGCCCCACATTACTCTTTCAAACTGTCCTGCTACATACATTCTACCTCTGTCCGCATCCAGTGTTTATTTATTTTAAATTTTTAATATTTCACATTTGGCCTGGTCAAAATGGTATTAAATTGTCTGTTACTGCTTATGTGTAAGCCGGGCCTGTCCAACAGGCGGCCCAGTGGCCGCACACGGCCCGCCAGCCCCTTGCATCCGGCCCTCCTACACTCCTGCAAAAAAAATTTCCGATTTTTTAATTTAAAAACCCCAAAAGTATGCATATGCATGGGCGGCGCAAGCACCATCCACGGCTGCTGACCCCTTTGCTCTGCTCCCCATGGCTTCGCCCGGTGTAACGCTGTAGGAGGGAGGGCGAAGATGGTGGCAGGGAATAAATAAAGTATTATTAGTATTATTATGTCCTACAGCGTCACGCCGGGTGACAGAAGCGGGCGAAATCGCCGTTTCTGTCACCCGGCGTGACGCTGTAGGAGGGAGGGAGGAGCCAAGGGGAGCCCGCCCATGGCTTCGCCCTCCCTCCTACAGCGTCACTCCGGGCGGCAGAAGCAGGCGATTTTGCCCGCTTCTGTCACCCGGCGTGACGCTGTAGGAGAGAGGGAAGAGCCAAGGGGAGCCCGCCATGGTTTTCGCCCTCCCTCCTACAGCGTCACGCCGGGCGGTAGAAGCAGGTGAAATCGCCCCCCGGCCCGCCCCCACTGCGGCCCCCCAGGTGACCAGTCACCGGAATTCCGGCCCTTGGGCCGGTAGAAGTTGGACAGCCCTGGTGTAAGTTATACTGATTGCATTGTTTTATTATTTGCTGTTGTGTTGTTATTATGTGTCATTGGGCTTGGCCTCATGTAAGCCGCCCCAAGTCCCTTTGGGGAGATGGTGGCAGGGAATAAATAATAATAATAATTATTATTATTTTATGGGTTTCGTGGAAGGAGCTGACTCGTTCCAGCTTTCAAGCATGCAAGAAATCCATATGAAAGGAGTGCTTGGCAATTGGACGCCTGAGGATTTCTGGAGGGAGGGAGGAAGGAAGGAAGGAGCATCGGCATTCCCTCCAGAAATGAATAATCTCCTTGTTTTTATTTGTTTATTTACTTACTTACTTCATTTATATCCCGCCCTTCTCACCCCGCAGGGGACTCAGGGCGGATCACAATGAACATATACAGGCAAGCATTCAATGCCTTTAGACACACAAACACAAGACAGGCAGAGGCAATTTAACATCTGGCCACCAGGGGGAGCTGTCGCTCTCCTTCATTCCTCAGCATGCTTCCTGGAGATCTTTATGGTTTCTTTTTTGTTAATAAATTGGTTACCGCACTGAATCCACGTTCCACTAAATATGTTGAAGGACATTATTATTATTATTATTGTTATAAGACTCAACCAGTTGGAAGGGAACCCCAAAGTTATTATCCTTATTATTATCCCTTGATTGGCGGGAGGAGGAGGAGGAGGGAGCAGGAGGAGGGAAGAAGAGACAGAGAGAGACACACACACACAGAGATGGATGGTAGCTTGTCACCTGGCTCATGCCACCGCCTCCACCACCCCCTTACAGGGGTTCAGCACCCCAAATTCTTCTGGGCCTTCCAGATCGCCCCACCACCCACCAGGGGGTGGTACCGCCCACTATGGGAACCACTGTCCTAAACCATTGCTTCTTAAACTGTGGGTCTTGACCCCAAATGGAGACCCATTAAGCTCAATGTTTATTTATTTATTTACATTATTTATATTCCGCCCTTCTCACCCCGCAGGGGATTCAGGGCGGATCACAATGAACATATACAGGCAAGCATTCAATGCCTTTAGACACACAAACACAAGACAGACAGAGGCAGTTTAACATCTGGCCACCAGGGGGAGCTGTTGCTCTCCTTCATTCCTCAGCATGCTTCCTGGAGATCTTTATGGCCTCATAAATCAGTTAAATTTAGCCTCCCCACTAAGTGGCACCTTAAATTTCCTACTTGACAGATAGAACTGTCTTTCAAGTTGCAAAGGTCGACAACAGGCTACACAATAGATCGAGAGCCCACCTCGACCCGGGCAGGCCTCGAACTCATGACCTTCTGGTCAGTAGAGATCTTATGTAGCTGACACCCAGCCAGCTGCGCCACATTCCCGGTGCTAGTACTTTTCTGCAAGGACAACTTGCAACTTGAAGACAGAAGAGCCAGGTTCATTTTTGGGGCTCCTGGGATCATTTGGTTAGTTTTCAACAACAACAACAACAACAACAACAACAACAACAACAGAAAACAACAACAGCTACCCACATATGACTTGCTGAATTGAGAACAGGAAATGTTATGTGGGTCCGGCCCCAGTGTAAGGAGGTGGAAGGACCTCCAAAGACCTCCAGAGAGTGGAAGGAAAGAGAACAAGCCAATCGCCACTTCTCCTACTCCATGCCTCACAAAAGGAGCTGAATGCCCTTACTGCACGTATTGGAGTCAGTCTCTCAGGCTTGAATGCTTGGCTCCTGCTTCCCTTTGCTCCCTGCATAATGCGGGGTTGGGAAGAGGGCAGCGAGAAGGATGCCTGGAGTATGGATTCCAGCTCTTAGCAACCTCTTCAGAAATGGAATGTGAAAGGCTCTTCTTCTTCTTCTTCCCGCAGGCCTCTTGGCAGCTCTGCAGGGAGGGGAGCATTGTGCATACTTGTACTCGCTTGCTCGCTCGCTCACTCCTCTTGGGCATACCCTGGGCTGTCCAACAGGCGGCCCCAGGGCCGTACGAGGCCCCCTAGCCCCTTTCCTCTGGCCCCCTCAGCATTTTAATAAAAAATAAAAATAGAAAAATAAAATAAAATAATAAAAAAATACCCATTTCTAGGTTTCGGAGCAAGTATCGCGAGACTACGCGAGCCACACGGGATTTCGCTCTCAACGAGATCACGCCTGCGTTGAGAGCGAAATCCCGTGTGGCTCGCGATACTCCTGTTGCCGAAATCTCGGAAACTGAATCCCTGAGGCCCACGCAGACCTTCTTCGGCGCCTGGCTCGGTCGGTCGTGGCCTGTCTCGTGGATCGGCTTCTCCTGGATCCTGCACGTTTGGGAAGGTAGGCTGAATCAGGGGGCTCCCCTTATGTTAATATTAAATATATGGAATTGTTTATTTATGCCCCCATTGTGTTCCATTCTCTCCCTCTCCCCTTATGTTAAGGGGAGGGGGCGGAGCCGGGGGCGGGGCGGAGCCGGGGGCGGGGCGGAGCTGGGGGCGGAGGGAGACCCTTCGGCCCCCCAGGTCATCAGTGACCGGAATTCCGGCCACAGGTCTGGTAGAAGTTGGACAGCCCTGGATACTTCACATGGCCTTCAAGCACAGGAGGACAAGAATGCCGGAGGTGGAGTTCAGAATGCTCTTTGATTGTATGTGAACTATCAATCCCTGCAACTACAACTCCCAAATGACCAAATCAATCCCCCCAAGCCCACCAGGATTCAAATATGGGTGTATCGGGTATTTGTGCCAAATTTGGTCCAGGGAATGAAAATACATCCTGCTTATCGGATATTTACGTTACGATTCGTAACAGGAGCAAAATGACAGTTACGAAGTAGCAAAGAAAATAATGTTATGGTTGGGAGTCACCACCACATCAGGAACCGCATGAAGGGGTTGTGGCATTAGGAAGGTTGAGAAACACTGTCCTATTTGAAATGCTTGGGACCCAAAGAGTTTGGGATTTCAGATTTGTTTTCTGTTTTGGAATGCCTGCATTTGAACATGGGTACATAAATGAGGTACACCAAAGCCAGGTTCACCTAAGCCTAAACACAAAACGCATTTAAGTTTCCTATCTATAGGTTAAGGCAGTGATTTTCAACCAGTGTGCCGTGGAACACTAGTGTGCCGTGAGAGATCATTAGGTGTGCCGTGGGAAATTACAGTGTAGAGAGAGAGAGAGCCTAGCAGGAAACTTCAGGCAGCGGAAATGAGGCTTTCCTGGCCGAAGCAGCAATGCCAGCCAGCCTGGCTGCAGTCAGGGAGAGCCCTCGGCGTCCAGAAGTTTCCCCCCCTCCCTCCTCTCTCTCTCCTTCCCTCCCCCTGCACACCAAGGTCAACCTGGCTGGGCTGCGGCTCCTCCTGCTTCCTGGCTCCTGGGCGCTCTTCTGCCCTCCTCCCCTCCAGCAGCAAGGAGGAGGAGAGGGAGGATGAGTCTGCAGGAGCTGCCCCCGTCCGACCCCGCTCACGGAGGCTTTCTGCCCTCTAGCCCCTCCGTGCTGGGGAAGGGGAGCAACCCCTCATCTCCTGGCCTCTCCTGGCTGGGCTCCGGGTTCGCTGCAGAGCAGAGGCCGGGATGCGCAGCTCCACAGCCCAGCTTGGTTCCTTCCCGATCTGGCCCCAAGGCAACAGCAGGGAAGCGGGGAAGGGACGCTGGGGGGGGAGGCACTACTGGGGGGGCTGGGGATGGCGACGGCTGCGAGCCTCCATGTGCTCAATTCCTATTTGTCCTGCTCAGCCAAGCCCGCGTGCACTTCGGCCACTCAGCGTAGCCCTCCCCTGCGGGACGGTGCGCATGGGCCTCCCGGGGGGGGGGAGGGGGTTTGGCGGAAGCAGTGGCGTCACAAGAGGGGAGGGTGACAGTTAGTAAAATGACAGTTAAGAGTGTCATTTTGTGTCATTTTGGTGGTGTGACCCAGGATTTTGTAAATGTAAAAAATGTACCGCGGCTCAAAAAAAGGTTGAAAATCAGTGGGATAAGGATTCTGGAAAGATGGCAAACCTGCCATTTCCCCCTTGGGGAGAAGGGGCTTCCTTCTCTCTCATCATACAGGGGTGACTCCCAGAAAACAGGCGAACCAGGAGGGAAGGGGGCTGGGCAACTGTTGCTGTGCAACCACAACCACACACCTGAGGAAAGAGTACAAGTTGGTTGCTAAGCAACTTCCTGTTCCCCAACAGTTATCCCACATTGGCCAAGGAATTGGAGTGGGGAGCGAGAACTAGGGATGAAAAGCCAAATTAGAGCGCTTCCATGTCACTCATTAAGGACGCCAGGTGAGGAAAGGGGCAGGAATGTAGGTCAGGGCAAAGTCATGCCCCAAAAGTTGCAGTTGTTGGTATGGCTCAATGGAATCATCGGAGTTGCGGTTTTTCAAGGTCTTTAGCCTTCTCGGCCAAAGAGCATTGGTACCTCATCAAACGACAAATCCCATGATTCCAAATCAGCTAACAATGGGGTCAAAACACCATGGATTCGCCAGTGTGGATGCACTCTAAGCCAGTGTTTCCCAACCTTTTTTGAGCCGCGGCACACTTTTAACATTAAAAAAATCCTGGGGCACACCACCAACCAAAATGACACAAAATGACACTCTAACACAGTAAAGAACGGCTGGGGGATGGTGGCCTGCTGGGAGCAGCTGCTGGGAGTGCCGAAGCCGGGGGAGGGCGAGAGCTTCAGCTCTCCCACAGCTTCTCCAGCCTTGAGGGGGCAGTGCCAAGCCAGCGGTGGCAGAGCCAGCACAATGCTGGCCCTTGCGCTGTCCCCTCAAGGCTGGAGAAAGTGTGGGATAGCCGAAGCCGGGGAGGGGGCGGAGTCAGGCTGTGCCATGCCCCGCCCCTCCCCCCAGCTTCAGCACTCCCACAGCTTCTCCAGCCTTGAGGGGGCAGTGCCAAGCCAGCGGTGGCAGAGCCAGCACAATGCTGGCTTGGCACTGTCCCCTCAAGGCTGGAGAAAGTGGGATAGCCGAGCCGGGAGGGGCGGAGTCAGGCTGCACCATGCATCCCTCCCCCCGGCTTCAGCTCTCCCACAGCTTCTCCAGCCTTGAGAGGGCAATGCCAAGCCAGTGGTGGCAGAGCCAGCACAATGCTGGCCTGGCGCTGTCCCCTCAAGGCTGGGGAAAGTGTGGGATAGCCGAAGCCGGGGAGGGGGCGGAGTCAGGCTGCGCCATGCCCTGCCCCCTCCCCCCAGCTTCAGCTCTCCCACAGCTTCTCCAGCCTTGAGGGGGCAATGCCAAGCCAGTGGTGGCAGAGCCAGCACAATGCTGGCCTGGTAGCTCTCCTACAGCTTCTCCAGCCTTGAGAGGGCAATGCCAAGCCAGTGGTGGCAGAGCCAGCACAATGCTGGCCCTTGCGCTGGCCCCTCAAGGCTGGAGAAAGTGTGGGATAGCCGAAGCCGGGGAGGGGGCAGAGTCAGGCTGCGCCATGCCCTGCCCCCTCCCCACAGCTTCAGCTCTCCCACAGCTTCTCCAGCCTTGAGGGGGCAATGCCAAGCCAGCGGTGGCAGAGCCAACACAATGCTGGCCTGGCACTGTCCCCTCAAGGCTGGAGAAACTGTGGGAGAGCGGAAGCCGGAGGGAGAGGGCGGAGTCAGGCCATGCCATGCCCCCCCCCCCCCCGGCTTCAGCTCTCCCACAGCTTCTCCAGCCTTGAGGGGCTAGTGCGAGTGAGGGGTGGGAGTCACGGCCCCTGTCCCCGGCGCCGCTCTCCGCCATGACTCCTGCCCCTCGCTCGCTGAAGCCGCGTGGAGGAGGAGCATGAGTGGTGGACAAGCTTCAGTGGGCGGGGTCCTCCTCCGCGCGGCCTCAGTGAGCGAGGGGCGGGAGTAATGGCGGATTGGAGGCTGGTTGAGGAAACAGCCGAAGGAGGCCCCGGCCCCTTCTTCTTTTTCTTCGCCGCCACCCAACCCTTCCTCCTCCTCCCCCAAGCAGCAGTAGTTCGGCAGGAGGGGGGGGGGAGGAAGGGAGCAGAGAGTTTTTCTTGCAGCACAGCAGAAGGTCCGTCATGGCACACTACCGTGCCGCGTCACAGCGGTTGGAAAACATTGCTCAAAGTGATAGACCCAAAGGTTTTCTACACATGATGGGAGTAGTCTCTCTGCCAATGGGAATAAGCAAAATTAAACTACATGGAGGCCACCTCACCTGGTGCCAGGCAACCACTTGACTGACTGTTAATAGATTATTGTTTTTGTTATTGGTTACCATTTATCAGGCCTTATCAACAAGCGTTTTGGAACTCATTGGTTTATTACACTATGTAACACGTTTTTTTGTTACTGAGTTAGAAATATATAAAAATATTCCAAATCCAGGGGAATTCTAGACAAGAATCAATCAGGGCCAGCTGGCACCTTCCAACAAAGGATTCCCTAAAGGTAGCAGCCAGTCTTTGAAGGTACAAGACAATTAAATGCTAATCATGATGGCCAATTACAACATTCACTCTTGCCTCAAGTAGACAATAATAAAACACTTTATTTATATTCCGCTCTTCTCACCCCGAAGGGGACTCAGAGTGGATTACAGGTACACATACTTAGCAGACAATCCCTGCCGTTTCCACATACACACATATAGATGAACAGAGGCAAACTCTGGCCACCAGGGGGAGCTGGCGCACTCCTCATCTGTCAGCGTTCTCAGCGTCCCTCGTTGTTCCTTCCGCATTCCTCAGCGTTCCTGGAGTTCTTTAAAGGCCTCATAAGCCAGTCAAAATTTGCCTCCCCACTTAATGTAGTACCTTTATCTCCTACTTGACAGATGCAACTGTCTTTCGGGCTGCAAAAGTCGACAGCAGGCTACACTTAAAGGTCGAGCACCCACCTCGACCCGGGCAGGCCTCGAACTCATGACCTATTGATCAGAGAGATCTTATGCAGCTGACACTTAGCCAGCTGCGCCACATTCCCGGTGAGTTCTTTTTCTCATCCTGGACATTCCAGCGATAGCTAAACCTCACTTGCCTAGTTTCCAACAGACGTCACAACCACTGAGGATGCCTGCCATAGATGTAGGCGAAATGCCAGGAGGGAATGCTTCTGGAACATGGCCATACAGCCCGGAAAACTCACAACAACCAGTGATTCTGGCCATGAAAGCCTTTGAGAATACATGGCACCTATTTATCTACTCACATTTGTTTTTGAACTGCTAGGTAGGCAGAAGCTGAGCTAAAGGCCAGGAGCTCACCCTGACCTGGGTGTCAAACTGTCAACCTTTTGCTTGGCAAGATGTACTGCAGCTGGAGGTTAACCTGCTGTGCTAAAGCCCGGCACTAGTTTGTGCCACAAAAACAAAGTTTCTGGAGTAGAACAACTACTTTCAAAGTAAGGACCTCACAATTAAAAAGGAAATAACACTTTCAAACCAGGAACGGAACTTTTTTTCAAATTGTGTGACATAGTGTTATTTGCAAGAGCCTGAGCATGCACGGCGTACCATCAGATAATGTGGCACGTTTTGCCTTGTGACACTTCTTGTGCTTATTGCGATGCTATCGGCAGTCATTGCCTTCAGGGGTTTCGTCCATCCGAGGAACGGCTTCCAAAGCCTTCCCCATTCATAGGGCCACATCGGCAGCCACTTCATGCAAAAACCCAAAGTCCCACGCTTCCGGTCTTTCTGGATTTTATCTCGACGTTCCTTCTTTTTCATTCGTTCAGCAGGGAAACCAAAATAGATAAATAAAGATCGGGCGGCGATCAAACATCATCAAATTAGCTATGCAAGGAGTCAGACAGCTTGACTGTCTCAAGACATAATTGTTTTAATTGCTAACCCACGTAACCACCAGCGCTGCAAACCACCGCTCTTGCTCAAGCGCCTTGGCTCTCCTCCGCCACCTGACCCTCCTCCCGTTCATTAAACTCTAATTAGTCTTGCATGCGCCATCAGGCAGCCTGGCTGGGAGGAACCCATCTTTCCAAATGGACCCAGAACTCAAGGCAAAAATGATTTCTGAATGGTCCACCTCCTTTGAAAGCCAAAAGGTAGAGAAATAAAGTTTGTAAGTTATCAGGTGGTCACCTGCGGAAGGCACACGTGGCTCCAAAGTGACCAAACAATGTTTTTATAAAGCAAAATATTTGGAAATTTATTTTAGTGAGAGACATATTATATATGGCTGAAGAGGGGAGTGGCGGGGCTTGGCCAGAGGGGGCGGAGCCAGGCCATGCCAAGCCCCGCCCCCTCCCATCTGGCTTTGGAGCTCCCAGCAGCTTCTCCAGGTTTGAGGATGGCAATGCCAAGCCAGTGGTGGCATAGCTAGCACAAGGCTGGCTTGGCACTGCCATCCTCAAGCCTGGAGAAGCTGCTGGGAGTGCCAAAGCCAGAGGGGGTGGAGCCAGGCCAAGCCCCTTCCCTCCCCTCTGACTTTGGAGTTCCCAGCAGCTTCTCCAGGCTTGAAGATGGCAATGCCAAGCCAGTGGTGACATAGCTAACACAAGGCTGGCTTGGCACCGCCATCCTCAAGCCTGGAGAAGCTGCTGGGAGTGCCAAAGCCAGAGGGGGTCCTCTGACTTTGGAGTTCCCAGCAGCTTCTCCAGGCTTGAAGATGTCAATGCCAAGCCAGTGGTGACATAGCTAACACAAGGCTGGCTTGGCACTGCCATCCTCAAGCCTGGAGAAGCTGCTGGGAGTGCCAAAGCCAGAGGGGGTGGAGCCAGGCCAAGCCCCCCCCCCTCCCCTCTGACTTTGGAGTTCCCAGCAGCTTCTCCAGGCTTGAAGATGGCAATGCCAAGCCAGTGGTGACATAGCTAACACAAGGCTGGCTTGGCACCGCCATCCTCAAGCCTGGAGAAGCTGCTGGGAGTGCCAAAGCCAGAGGGGGGTGAAGCCAGGCCAAGCCCCGCGCCCTCTGACTTTGGAGTTCCCAGCAGCTTCTCCAGGCTTGAAGATGGCAATGCCAAGCCAGTGGTGACATAGCTAACACAAGGCTGGCTTGGCACTGCCATCCTCAAGCCTGGAGAAGCTGCTGGGAGTGCCAAAGCCAGAGGGGGTGGAGCCAGGCCAAGCCCCGCCCCCTCCCCTCTGACTTTGGAGTTCCCAGCAGCTTCTCCAGGCTTGAAGATGGCAATGCACAAGGCCAGTGGTGACATAGCTAACACAAGGCTGGCTTGGCATTGCCATCCTCAAGCCTGGAGAAGCTGCTGGGAGTGCCAAAGCCAGAGGGGGTGGAGCCAGGCCAAGCCCCGCCCCCTCCCCTCTGACTTTGGAGTTCCCAGCAGCTTCTCCAGGCTTGAAGATGGCAATGCCAAGCCAGTGGTGACATAGCTAACACAAGGCTGGCTTGGCACTGCCATCCTCAAGCCTGAGAAGCTGCTGGAGTGCCAAAGCCAGAGGGGGTGGAGCCAGGCCAAGCCCCGCCCCCTCCCCTCTGACTTTGGAGTTCCCAGCAGCTTCTCCAGGCTTGAAGATGGCAATGCCAAGCCAGTGGTGACATAGCTAACACAAGGCTGGCTTGGCACTGCCATCCTCAAGCCTGGAGAAGCTGCTGGGAGTGCCGAAGCCAGAGGGGTGGAGCCAGGCCAAGCCCCGCCCCCTCCCCTCTGACTTTGGAGTTCCCAGCAGCTTCTCCAGGCTTGAAGATGGCAATGCCAAGCCAGTGGTGACATAGCTAACACAAGGCTGGCTTGGCCCTGCCCTCCACAAACCTGGAGCAGCTGCTGGGAGTGCCAAAGACGAGGGAGGGGGGGCTTGGCACAACTTGGCTCCTTCGGTCCCAGGATTGACTGGTCGATCGCGATCGACTTCCTGAGCAGCCCTGATGTACATACGAGGAGAAAAGGATTCCCCCGGCTGAATGACGGGACACTTCAGACCTGGCTCTGCAAAAGGCATGCTCAGGACTCTGGGAAGGAAGAGAAAATGGAAGGAAGGAAGGAAGACAGAGGGAATAAAGGAGGGAGGGGGAGAGGAAGAAAGAAAAGAAGAACAAACTATGGAAAAGGAAGAAAAGAAAAGTAGGAGAGGCTAGGAGGGGAAAAGAAAGAAGGAAATGGGAAGGAAGGAATGGAAAGGGTGGGGAAAAGAAAGGAAAGGGAGGGAGGAAAAAGTAAAATAATGTAGGGAAAAGAAGAAAAGAAAAGGGGAGAGAGGGGGAAGTGAAAAGTGAAAAGAAAGGAAGGAAAAGGAAGACTTGGGGAAAAGAATAGAAGAGGAAGGAAGGAAGGAAGGAAGGAAGGAAGGAAGGAAGGAAGGAAGGAAGGAAGGAAGGAAGGAAGGAAGGGGGAGGAAGAATGGAGAAAAGAAGGAGGAGGAGAGAGGAAGGGAAAAGGGGCCAAGGCCGACCTTGGGGTCAACATTGGCAAGGCAGTCCCTCCGGAAGGCGTCGAAGAAGCCGCGGCTTTTGAGCTGCCCGACAATGAGGGCAATGAGCTGGGCATTCCCCGGAGGCAGCGAGGCCGGGACCGCGGTGCCAGGGCCAGACCCGCCTCCCCCGCCTCCCCCGAGGCCTGTGGCAGAGGACCAAGAGGAAGACGAGGATGAGGCACCGTCGCCAGGCGATGCCATCCCTGGCGAAGAAGGCGCAGGGCCCCGAGAGCAGCGGGAGATGAGGAAGAGGCGGTCATGGTGGCACAGAAGCGGCAGTCACGGCGCATTTGCGTCACTCCTCCCTGCTGTATGCTGGGAAACTGAGGTCCGGGCTGCTCTGGAGAGCCAGATGCAACCATGAAAAGAGGCACACCTGGCTCCCGAGCCATAGGTTCTCTACCCCTGATCTAGTGCAACGTTTCTCAAACTAGGGGTTCAGACCCCTGGGGGGATCGCAAAGGGATTTCAGAGGGGTCGCCAGAGACCATCAGAAAACATGTATTTCAGATGGTCTTAGGAACCTCTTTGGCAGAGAAGGTGGAAGATCTCTCTTTTCTGTCCTTTTCTTCCTTTTTGGAAACAGAGAATCCTCCCACCAAAAGCCCTCCTCCACTGTGATTGGCAGGGCTCTCAGCCAAGGGGAGGGCTGTTTCTGAGACTCCAAGCTCCATGTTCTGTTCCTGGTCCGAAAGTGTCATTTCAATTGTGTGGTCCTGACTTTGAAATTAGTTGTTTTACTCCAGCAACTTTGCAGTTTAATTGTTATGTGGTCCAACATTTGCATTGTATGCTTATTTGAATAAATAAAAATAAAAATAAACAAAATAACGATGTAAATCACTGGAAATATGGATTACATATACATATAAACACAAGCACACACATATATACCTACACACATATACACATGCACATACATATATACACATACACGCACATATATACACATGCACACACACACCAAGACCATAACTAACATCAACTCCAACCCTTACAAACTCATACTTTCTCACATCTCCTAAATAGGACACAGCAACGCACTGCCTTGAAGCCGTTACTGGATGGCTGCGAGCCAGTAGGTTGAGGGTGAATCCGGCGAAGACGGAGATCTTGTGGCCGGGTCGCCCGGGCGGTGGGGATGTCCAGCTTCCGACCCTGGACGGTGCGGCGTTATGCCCATCGTCTTCCGTGAAGAGCTTGGGAGTCCACCTGGACTCCCAGCTGGCCATGGAGACTCAGGTCTCTGTGGTCAGCAAGATCGCCTTCTTTCATCTCCGTCAGGCAAGGAGGCTGGCCCCCTATCTGTCCCGGTCCGACCTGGCCACGGTGATCCAAGCCACGGTCATCTCGAGGCTAGATTACTGTAACGCTCTGTACGTTGGCCTTCCTCTGTCGGTGACCCAGAAGCTCAAGCTGGTGCAGAACACTGCCGCCCGGCTCCTGGCTGGTTCTCCAGCAGGATGCCACATAACACCTATTTTGCAGGATCTGCACTGGCTGCCTATTGAGCACCGGATCACCTTCAAAGTGTTGGTTCTTACCTTTAAGGCCTTACACAGCTTGGGGCCAGCGTATCTGAGGGACCGTCTCACCCCATATCACCCTGCGAGATCACTCCGCTCAGAGGACTCTAACCTGCTAGCCGTCCCTTCTGCTAAAACGGCTAAGAAAACTGCCACCCGCCGAAGGGCCTTCTCGGTCATAGCGCTGGTATTGTGGAATACCCTCCCGGCAGCTACACGAGCAATTTCAGACTTACTCCCGTTTAGGCGGGCATGTAAGACCCACCTCTTCCGGCTGGCGTTTCAGGCTTAGGTCCACTGGGCCCCCCAGCCATGCTAATATTGCTCGACCACTGTCACTTCCCCAACCGTGTGCTTTTAAATAACGTTTTTATCGTATAGTTTACTGTGTATTTTATCTGCATTTTAACACTTTGTATACTGTATGTTGTTTTACCTTTTGGCTGTGAGCCGCCCCGAGCCTGCGGGGAGTGGCGGCATAAAAGCCGAATAAATAAAATAAAATAAATTAAATAAATTAAAAATGCAATTTGAAACTCTCAAAATAGGAAGATTAAATATGGCTCCTTAGGAAAGGTCTCCTGACATGACAATTGGCTGCTAAACTGGCAAAAGAAGAGCAGCTCTCCCTGAGACTCTTGACACCACCATGTGGAAACACATGCGAGTTACACAGGACACATGAGGCTGCCTTAGACAATCACAATGCATCTGCCTTGAACAATCGCAGCAATTCTGTTGCCCTTTAAGGGCCATGCTTTGGAATCCTGGGGGTTGTCTGGGGAGAGAATTCTCTAGCTCAGTGTTTCCCAACCAGTGTGCCATGGCACACTAGTGTGCCGTGAGTGATCATCAGGTGTGCCGTGGGAAATTGGAACCTCCAATACCCTTTCCGGCCCCTCCTGCCAAACACTTTTTCTTCTCCAGTCGGGCTCCCTTCTTCCCAGCCTCGCTCTGATTGCTTTGCCTCGCTTTGCTCATGCTGCCGCTTCTGCGGGAGGGGGGAGGGAGGAAGATGTGACCTGTGCAGGCGCTACTGCGCAGACTCGCCCCATGTCTTCCTCCCTCCCCTCCACAGTGCTCTCTGGATATAGGTGAACTACAACTCCAAAATTCAAGGTGAATGCCCACCAAACTCAAGTTTGATTCCATTCCATCGTTGGTGGAGTTCAGAATGCTCTTTGATTGTGGGTGAACTATAACTCCCAGCTGTTGAGCAAGACCTTCGTGTGTATCTTTCTGCCATTCCTGCCAGGATATCTATGTTGTGTTCATCAAAACAGGCCCAGGTTTCACACTGAGTGTATGAATACATTCAAAAACGTATTAACTATATGTATTATTGTGTTAGAGTGTCATTTTGTTTGGTGTTGTACCTCAGGATTTTGTAAATGTAAAAAGTGTGCCGCGGCGCAAAAAGGTTGGGAAACACTGCTCTAGCTCAATGTTTCCCAACCTTTTTTGAGCCGCGGCACATTTTTTACATTTACAAAATCCCACCAACAAAAATGACACAAAATGACCCTCTAACACAGTAATACATATAGTTAATATGTTTTTTAATGTATTTATACACTCAGTGTGAAACCTGGGCCTGAACAGGAGAGTTGATACACAGTCACTAGAAAGGCTATCACGTCTAGCCAATGCCAAATGTAGTAATAGTTTGTAAACATACACACGAAAACGTACCCAGTCCTCAGGGAAGCCGGCTGGAAAGAGAGCAGCCAGACGGAAGCACACTCTGAGGCAGAGAGTTCCACTAACCCATGGAGGGATCATCAGTCAAAAAATTGATTTTGTCATTTGGGAGTTTCGAACTGTCTTCAAAGGCAGCTGGGAGTTATAGTTTTTCACCCCGTGGCACAATCAAAGCACACCACAACCTAAACTCCATCAATTATGGGATGGAATAAAACTTGTTTTGACCACACAGAACTCCCATAACCAAGAGAAAATACTATAAGAGTTTGGTGGGCATTGACCTTGAGTTTTGGAGTTGTAGTTCACCTATATCCAGAGAGCACTGTGGACTCAAACAATGTTGGATCAGGACCAAACTTGGCATGAATACTCAATATGCCCAAATGTGAACACAGATGGAGTTTGGGGAAAATAGACCTTGACATTTGGGATTTATAGTTTACAGTTTCTGGGATTTATAGTTCACCTACAATCAAAGAGCATTCTGAACCCCACCAATAATAGAATTGGTCCTAACTTCCCACACAGAACCCCCACGACCAACAAAAAATACTGTGTTTTTGATGGTCTTTAGTGACACCCCCCCCCCCAGGGTCCTGACTCCCGCTCCCCTAAAAACCTTGTGAAACTACAACTCCCAGGACTCTCCCTTAAGCCTAGGGTGGAGAGAGGCGGGACCGCATTCCTGCCCTCCTTTCCTACCCTTTCTTATGGAACATAGCAAACACAGGAATTGATCAGCAACTGAACAGACTGGAGGGATTTGGGCGACCTACTCATCAGGATGTAAGTTGTAGTCCACCATGCATCAAGACTGAGCACTGTGACCACCTTCGATAATGGAGCTGGACCACATTTGGCACACAGAATCCTCATGATCAGGTTTGGGGAAAATCACGTTGTAGTTCACCCTTATCCAGAAAACAATGAACTCAGCCAATGACGGATCTGGACCAAACTTGGCACTCAGACTCAACATGGCCAACTGTGCCTACAGGCATGATTTGGGGAGGATTGACCCATAATCCTGGGAATTGTAGTTCACCCACATTGTTATATATTTTCTAATGGGCGCATTCATAAAAAACGAAATCAAAGACGGGCTTTTTCCTAATAGATAGAGTTACTAAATAACTAAATGATATTACCTAACACCCCCAAACAAACAATGTTTTTTTCAAATAACCTGGGCACTCAAGATAATAATAATAATAATAATATGCATAAAATAAAAGAAAACGGAAGTCCTCTACCAGCCCGCACCACAGGAAGAACACCATCATCCCCACGTCAGCATAGGCAAATCTGTGCTTAAGTCCGTTCAGCAGTTCACTTCCCTGGGAAGCATCATCTCGTCAGACGCCAAATAATGCCAAATAATCTTTGGTGACAAGTGCCGCAAGATATGAGCAAACAGTAAACATCAAGTCCAGCTTTCACTCTGTCAATTCTAGTCCCAACCATAGATAAAGATGTTCATAGAAGGACTTTCTATGTGCAACCCAGGTATGGAAGTCCCCTTCCTATTGGGGCCCACAGTGATGCACATTGAGGCCGAACAGGTTCTCCAACTCCATTTGCATCTTGCCGGCATCCTCTCACCAAACGGCACTACAGTAGGCATGGGCCAACTTAGGCCCTCCAAGTGTTTTGGACTTCAACTCCCACCATTCCACACAGCCTCAGGCCCTTTCCTTTCCCTTTTCCCTTTCCTTTTCCGCTTAAGTGGCTGAGGGGGAAAAGGAAAAGGCCTGAGGCTGTGAGGAATGGTGGGAGTTGGAGTCCAAAACATATGGCGGGCCCATATTGGCCCATGTCTGCACTACAGTGTTATTTTTGTGCCTAGTCCTCTCAGCTCCCCTTCATTTCATCGGAGTGGGAAGATGAAAGAAAGAGCGCAGAGGGAGAGAGCGCGGGCCGCCGAATTTCCCACTCCACTGCTGTGAAAGGATGATGAGAGATTGCCTTCTTGACCCAACACCGAAGTTCACAGCTGAACTTCATTACCGACTTCTCCGGGAGAGAGAACCAGGCGCAGCCAGGGAGCACCTGTTAGTCGCGGCATCCTGGCTGGAAAGACGAGGCCAGAAAAGGAAGGAGGGAAAACATTCCCAAAGCCAAAGAATGAGAGAGTAAAATGTCCCGGAGGCCTCCTTCTTTTGCGAGCCGGGTGCGGGCCAAAAGGAGGTTCCTTCCCTAAACTCCCAGAAGCCACTGAACAAAGGACTGGTCCCAGCTTTAAAGCCAATGCCAGTTTTGATCTTTGAAGAGATCTAAGCCAGCTCACGCCCAGCTCAATTGTTCAAGATAATTCGGTCCCTGACAGCAATCCCAACTGTCCCAAACGATAGGGGTTTGGCTCCAACAGCTGAGGTTTTTCAGAGCTACTTCGCCGACAAGATTTCGACTCTTCGCCGGGACATTCCTGTCAGATTATTGCATTTTGAATAGCAATTCATGAGTCAGCACAAGATATATTTTCGCAGTTTGAGATGACCTGCAGTGTGACATGTTTGACACCAGATGGCGCTGTCTCAAGACTGCTAAATGGAACCTTGAGGAATGTCAGTTACAAAGTGACAGTTGGGATTTGTCAGTTGGGATTTAATATCTGTGAGGAAAGGATGTTTAGAAAGGTAGCTGTGATGGCTGTTGTTTTTCGATGTTTTGCCAGTTATTGTTAAATACAATTCAATACAAAGTTATATATTTACCTTGTGAATTGAATGAGAGTTTCATTATTCACACGAACAGAGACTGGAGTTTTTGGGCCGATGGTGAATTAAACTTCTATATTTCTGTTGCCTATCCGCTGTGACATAAATACTCAACGCCGAAGAATTCCTGCCAGGATATGATACAGTCAGCGAACTCGAGACTCCGCCGCCACTCGGCGGGTCCACCTTCACCCGCTTCCAACTGCTGGACGCAGCAGCTGTCGATAAGTTACTCGCTGCAGCTAGACCAACTACCTGCTCCCTTGACCCGTGCCCCTCCTGGCTTGTTAGAGCTTGCCGGGAGGGCTACGAGACCCCCTGGGAAAGATCATAAATAGCTCCCTTGAGCAAGGAGTCTTCCCAGGGGGATTGAAAGAGGCTATGGTAAGACCGCTGCTGAAGAAGCCGAATTTAGATCCTTCGGCTCCCTCCAATTACCGTCCAGTTTCCAACTTGCCCTTTTCAGGCAAGGTAATTGAGAGGGCAGCAGCGGATCAGCTGCAGCGGTTCTTAGAAGACACAGCTGGACTTGATCCCTTCCAGTCCGGCTTCCGTATTGGGCACGGGACAGAGACCGTGCTTGTCGCCATTACAGACCAACCGCGCCAGCTGGACCAGGGTGGATCAGCCCTGCTCGTCCTGTTAGATCTGACAGCAGCGTTTGACACGGTAGACCACGCATTGTTGACCCACCGTTTAGCCGGCTCCGGGGTTGGGGGGACCATCCTTAAATGGGTGGCCTCCTTCCTCCGGGACCGGGGACAACGTGTGGAGGGGGGTGGGGAGGTCTCCGGGGGACTCCCATCTGACTGTGGGGTCCCCCAGGGGGCCATCCTCTCCCCCTTATTATTCAACGTGTATATGCGCCCCCTGGCCCAGCTGGCCCGCGACTTTGGTCTGGAGTGTTATCAGTACGCTGATGACACCCAGCTTCTGCTGAGAATGGACGGCAGGCCGGACACCGTACCCGATTGTTTCCACCAGTGCCTGGAGGCCGTGACTGGTTGGCTGCGGGCCAGCCGGCTGAAGGTGAATCCGTCGAAGACGGAGATCTGGTGGCCCGGTCGGCCTGGACTGGATGAGTGCCGGTTGCCTACCCTAGATGGTGAACGGCTTAACCTGTCACTTGTTGTTAAGAGCTTAGGTGTCCAACTGGACCTCCTGCTGACCATGGAGACCCAGGTCTCCGCGGCCAGCAGGGCGTCATTTTTTCACCTACGACAGGCTAGGCGACTGGCACCCTACCTTTCCAGGGCGACCTGGCCACGGTGATCAAGCGACGGTCATCTCAAGACTGGACTACTGTAACGCCCTCGTTGGCCTTCCCTTGTCGACAATTCGGAAACTCAAGCTGGTGCAAAATGCCGCTGCTCTTGCTGGCGGGAACGTCAGTAAGGGGGCACATTACGCCCATCCTCCGGCAGTTGCACTGGCTACCCATTGAGTACCGAATTGCCTTCAAGGTGATGGTTTTAACCTTTAAGGCCTTGCACGGCCTAGGGCCTGTGTACCTGAGGGACCGCCTTGCCCAGTACATTCCCCCGAGATCACTACGTCGGGCCCCGCATCCAGCTCTCCCGGTGTGGCCCCACTAGGTCCGCCACAGGAGTTTCCCTCTCGGCAGGCACTTTGGATGCAGGCATGGGGGAGGGCCTACTCCCGATGCTGGGCTTGAGGCACTTGGCTCCTACCCGGTATCGGGGATTGCGCATGCATTGTAGTCAGCAGCTGTACCGATGCCGCGCTTCTCCCCGATACTGGGGCTTGCTGCGTTGGGCTTCTCTCCTGTACTGGGGTTTGCGCATGCGGCATAGTCGGCAGTTGCGCTTCTCTCTCCAGTAAGGAGGAGCCTCCTCCTTGTGTTCGAGGAAGAATGCCAGCTTTCATGGTGTTAGGGCATGCGCAGACTTCGCAATGGAGTTTCCTGTACTTGCACTGAAGGAGCCAAAAAGTGGATGCCTGTCGGCATCGAGGAATTCATTGTTCCTCTTGTCGACCTCGACGCCAGTGTCGAGAGCCCCTGCGCATACGCCGTTTGCGCAACAATAGCAGAGGCAGGAGCTGGTATTCAGGAAGGGGCAGGGACGGCGCCGAAAAGGAGGACCTCCGGTATCCTTCCTTCCTCATCTCCATGCGCGTTGCGTTTTTATTTATTTCAACTTTTTTTTTGGTCCGTGATCTGCCCCCCCCCCCCCCAGCTTGCACCCCTAGGCCATGGCCTAGGTTGGCCTTATGGGTAATTCTGGCCTGTTCCTAGGCTGCATCAAAGAGAAACTTAGATCAAGGGAAATATTAGGGCCACTCTATTGTGTTTGGTTGGAGCCCCCGGTGGTGCAGTGGGTTAAACTGCTGAGCCGCTGAGCTTGTTGACCGAAAGGTTGCAGGTTCGAATCCGGGGAAGGGTGTGAGCTTCCACTGTCAGCCCCAGCTTCTGCCAACTTGGCACAAATACTCAATATGCCCAAATATGAACACTGGTGGAGCTTGGGGAAATACTTCTGATGGTCTTTGGTGACCCTTTTGACACCCCTTCCCAACCCCCCCCCCCGAGGTTCCGACCCTCGGGTTAAGAAATGCTACTCTAAACCAGTGTTTCTCAACCAGTGTGCCGGGGCACACTAGTGTGCCGTGAGCGATCATCGGGTATGCCGTGGGAACTTGGAACCTCCAGGAATGGGGGGGGGAAGAGTCTAGTGTGTTGAAGTATAAAAACCCTAAGAAACCTACCTCGATAAAGGCACAAAATTACAAACACCCCCCTCCCCACCCCTTGCCTACTTGGTCCCTCCCTCTCCATGCATTGGGAAGGCCTGCCTCCCTTTCCCCAAGTAGAGACCTCCTCTTGCCTCCTGGGGGTTCTGTGTGGGAAGTTTGGCCCAGTTCTATCATTGGTGGGGTTCAGAATGTTTTTTGATTGTAGGGGAACTATAAATCCGAACAACTACAACTCCCAAATGTCAAGGTCTATTTCCCCTGAACTCCATCTGCGTTCATATTTGGGCATATTCAGTATTCATCCCAAGTTTGGTCCTGATCCAACATTGTTTGAGTCCACAGTGCTCTCTGGATATAGGTGAACTACAACTCCAAAACTCAAGGTCAATGCCCACCAAACTCTTATAGCATTTTCTCTTGGTTATGGGAGTTCTGTGTGGGAAGTTTGTGTCTTTCTGCCATTCCTGCCAGGATATCTATGTTGTGTTCATCGAAACAGGCCCAGGTTTCACTCTGAGTGTATAAATACATTTAAAAACATATTAACTATATGTATTACTGTGTTAGAGTGTCATTTTGTGTCATTTTGGTTGGTGGTGTGCCCCAGGCCCTCAAAAAGGTTGGGAAACACTGTTTGGACAATGACCTTGAATGTTCAACTACATCCAGAGATCACTGTGGACTCAAACAATGATGGATCTGGACCAAACTTGGCACAAATACTCAATATGCCCAAATATGAACACTGGTGGAGCTTGGGGAAATATTTCTGATGGTCTTTGGTGAAACCCCTTCCCACTGACCCTCCAAACCCTAAACCATCTCTATGACCTCCTTTTGTCATGCCAAAAATAGGCAAAATGAACGGCTGCAAATGGATTTCCGGTTGAGATTTTGGCAAAGCTAAGGCACAGGGGCAAGTTGGAGCTCCTCTTTTTCCTCCTCTTTTCCTTCTCCTCCTCTTCCCCTTCCTCCTGCCCCTCTTCTTCTCTTCCTCCTCCACCTGCTTCTCTTTCCATTCCTTCTCCTCACTTGTGCTCCTTTCCCCGCTCTTTCCCTTCTTCCACTTCCTCCACCTCGCAGGTGCAGGGGCCGGCGCTGCCAAACTCGGCGGCTTCTGCAAGGCAGGCAGGGGAGGCACGCTGCTGCCAGCACGCTGCTGTTCTTTCCAAAGGTAGCAGCCATCTGCCGCTGTGATAAAAAGCCCCGCGGATGATAAATAGACAAGTAGCACTTTTATTGGATTGCCGCGATCGGAGCAGCCACTTTGGGTTTGGCACCCGCGCTAACAACAGGCTCCCCAAGCTGCGAGATGGATGGATCGAGGCTGCCTTTGCTGCGGAGGGAGCCCAGCCTAGCGGTCGGATTTCCCCGGTATCCTGCCAAGGCTTTCGGGAGAACCCCAACCTGGCTTTGAGTGCCTTGACGCCCCAATCCCCAGGCTCACCTTCATGGGAACCTCCCAGGCATAAAGGCCTGGCTGTTTTGTGTTTCACTCGCGGCAAAATATGCAACCGACCTTGCCGGCACGCTCCGTGGCGTCTCTGATTATAATAGGGGGAACGGCACCACTGTGCCACTGCAAAAACCAACGTGCCTGAAGCAGAGAAGAAGCTGAGATGGCAAAGAAGAGGAAAATCTGTTCGGAAATTCTACGTTGCGCTTCGCTCGCCTGCTTTTCCTTCTCTACCGAATAGAAAAAGGGAAAGAGGCTGAGCTAAGACACATAAGACACATCCCGGGCCCACCATATGGCTCAGGCACTGCAGCCCGCTTCCTATCTTGCAGTTTGCGGTGAAATTGGTGGAATATTTATTTATTTATTTATTTATTTATTTATTTATTTACTATTTTTATATGCCACCCTTCTCAACCCCGAAGGGGACTCAGAGTGGCTTACAGCAAACAACAATACTGCCAGAGTGGCTTACAGCAGTGTTTCTCAACCTTTTTTGAGTCGCGGCACACTTTTTAAATTAAAAAAATTCTGGGGCACACCACAAACCAAAATGACACAAACCACTACTCACGCCCAGGGAAAGATCAGGAGGAGAAGGGGAGCCGGGAGGGCAGCAGGCTCGCGCCCCCATGGCTCGCGCCGAAGCAAGGCCCACCCTCGCGCGCGCTCACTTGCTCAGACTGTATGCTGTATGCCAGCTGGCAGGCAGGCATGCGCGCACCGGGAAGACCTCTGTGAACAGGCCCAGCTCCAGGCCCGCTTCCGCCGCCTCGCCCGCACAAATGGGCGCCGCCATCTTGCCAAGCCGGGGGCAGGGTCGCCGAGCGCCATTCACCTGGGCAGTGTGGCAGATGTGTCCCAGCCCCTTCCCCCTCTCCTCTGCCTCCTCCTCCTTTGTGCTGCAGGGGAGAGGGGAAAGGGGCTGGGACACATCCGCCATGCCGCCCAGGTGAACGGCGTTCGGCTCAAGGAGGAAGGATCGGATCCTCTTCGTCCTTCCTCCTTGAGCCGGCGCCAGAACGGTGTGGCAGATGTCCCAGCCCTTCCCTCTCTCCTCCGCAGCACAGAGGAGGCGGAGGAGAGGGGAAGGGTCGGACACATCCGCCACGCCGCCCACGTGAATGGCGCTCGGCTCAAGGAGGAAGGACAAAAAGGATCCGATCCTTCCTCCTTGAGCTGGCGCCGTTCACCTGGGTGGCGTGGCGGATGTGTCCCAGCCCCTTCCCCTCTCCTCTGCCTCCTCCTCCTTTGTGCTGCAGGGGAGAGGGGAAAGGGCTGGGACACATCCGCCATGCCGCCCAGGTGAGCGGGCGTTCGGCTCAAGGAGGGAGGATTGGATCCTCTTCGTCCTTCCTCCTTGAGCGGCGCCAAACGGTGTGGCAGATGTGTCCCAGCCCCTTCCCTCTCCTCCGCAGCACAGAGGAGGCGGAGGAGAGGGGGAAGGGGGTCGGACACATCCGCCACGCCGCCCACGTGAATGGCGCTCGGCTCAAGGAGGAAGGACAAAAAGGATCCGATCCTTCCTCCTTGAGCTGAGCGCCGTTCACCTGGGTGGCGTGGCGGATGTGTCCCAGCCCCTTCCCCCTCTCCCCCGCAGCACAGAGGAGGCGGAGGAGAGGGGGAAGGTAGGAGCATCCACCACGCCGCCCACGTGAACGGCTCGGCTCAAGGAGGAGAGGGCCCAGTGGGCGGCTCCAAAATGACGCAGCATCATTTTCCAGCCGCCCATTGGTCTCCTCTGCTCCCTTGCGTGTTGCCTGTGTTTGGGGAGGAGCCCAGTGGAGGGGGAAGGAAGGGGGCAGAAAGCTTTTCCGACGGCACACCAGGAGCCCTGCCACGGCACAGGAGTGTGCCGAGGCACACCGGTTGACAATGACTGGCTTACAGTGTACATATAACAATATTGCCGGAGCGGCTTACAACAAACTGAAAAAACAACAATTAACATTACAACATATCGCAATATTGTTAGCAATATTGCATGTAATACAAATATATAAATTATAATATCACGATATAATTATTGTATCACATTATCATTGGCAGTATTATACTGTGTTACAATACAACACCACCAATACCAAATGCATATACCACATACCATACCGTAATCATACTATTATTATTATTACTATTACATTACAATTATTATACTATAACATAATACAATATATTGACATTATATTATATTATATCAAATTGCAATGCAATGTAACACTATATTATATTATATATTATTATATTATATTATCTTTAAAATAATAAATAACATTATTTATTTAAAACAAAATAAAATTACCTTTTTAAATAAATAATTTTATAGAATCATTTTAAACAATTATTTTAAATTATAATGCAATGTAACACTACATTATATCATATATTATTACATTACACCATACTTTCTATAAAATAATACATAACATTATTTATTTAAACAAATAAAATTACTAATCTAAATAAATAATTCTATAGAATTATTTTAAACACAGCAGAGGGGCCCTGAGCTACCTGGAGGGCTTCCGCTTACCATTTTCTGGGCAGTCCCCCAATCCTATTGTGTCTTGGGTTACCACTTTAACTCAATGTTGTAGGACTCCTGGGAGATGTAGTTTCACGAGGCACCAGCACCAATTCGCAAGAAATGGTTAAAGGCCTTGGAAAACTAAAATGTCCATGGTTCTGTAGCATTGAACCACGGAAGTGGTGTCAAACAGCATTAATTTCACAGTGTAGGTGCACTGAGATTCAATTTCAAAACGATCATGGGAGCTGCAGTCGAGTATCTGGGAGCCCTTGGATTCAGTGGCCGTTCTCTTTTGCATTCCCAACATGTCTATGTTCTGTAGTTTATTATTGAGACTGGATGGAATTGCATTATATGGTCAGCGTAGACCTACCGGCTGTTAGGAATTGTGGGAGTTGAAGTCCAAAATACCTGGAGGGCCCAAGTTTGCCCATGCCTGGTGTAGAAACTAATCATCTATCTATCTATCTATCTATCTATCTATCTATCTATCTATCTATGTATATAATAAAAGTCAGTGTTTGCAGAGGTGCGGAGGGCAGGAGGTGCAGAGGAATATGTGCCAGCGTTTCGATTAGTTGCCACTGTGGGAATATTTGCATAAAGGATTCTGATTGGCCAGCCTCAGAACTCCAACACTCTAAGGCACCAAATTATTTGCATAAAGGACTCTGATTGGCCAGCCTCATAACTCCAACACTCTAAGGCACCAGACAGAGGTAATTGGTTGTCACTGAGACACTATTTGCATAAAGGACTCTGGTTGGCCATCAAAACAGAATGCAACTGAATGCTTGAGTTAGCCAAATGACAGTTTTTTTTCCCGTTGGAAATGGAATGTTCATTTTCTGGGAGGTGCGCAGCTGCCAAGGAGTATGTGACAGCGTTTCAATAGGTTGCCACTATGGGATTATTTGCATACAGAACTCTGATTGGCCAGCCTCAGAACTCCAACATTCTACGGCCCCAGACAGAGAGGATTGGTTGCCACTGAAATGGTATTTGCATAAAGTACTCCGATTGGCCATCCACATTCCAACATTCTAAGGTGACTCAGAGGGAAAAGGAAAGGCCTCAGGCAGTCAAACACTGTGGCCCATAGCAGTGACGGATCAGGATCAAACTTGCCACACAGGGGCCCAATGGCCCACTTCACAACGTGACCCTCACCCAATGACCAATACAGACCAAAATTAGCACACAGAACCTCCTTGACCCACTCAACACCCTGGTGCTGTTTCAAGGAGGATGGACCACAGATGATGGGACTTGAAATACCTCAACTCACCTTCCGAGACCGCTGCAACCCTCATCCAAAGAATGATCAAGACCAAATGTGACACACACAGCCCCCGTGACCCACTCTACATCCTGGTGCTGTTTGGAGGGGATGGACCATGGCCAATGGGACTTGCAGTACCTTCACTAAGTACCTGAGACCACTGCAAGCCACATAAACATCTAATAGGAACCAACCTTGGCACACAAGGCCTTCCTCAAATAACCCGGGCACCGCCCGGTCCCCAAGCTAGTAAATAAATAAATAAATAATTGTATGTTTTAATTGCTAACTGTTGTGTTATATGGTTATTGTTTGGTTTGTTTTGCTCATGTTTTGATTGGAGGGCAGAGACTTCCTTGTGTAAACCGCCCCGAGTCACCTTCGGGCTGAGGGGGGCGGTATAGAAATGTGATTGATTGATTGATTAATTAATTAATCAAGGCCGATTTGCTGAAAGCCACCCTGCAAGCTCTTTGGATGGAGCCAGGCTGTCATTCCCATCCCTTCCAGCCTGCCTGCCATTCTGGATTTCTCTCTTGACCATGGGTCGAACAAAGTGGGATTGCGGCTTGGAGTGGGGCCAAGAGCGTGCGCCCTCCCGCCGCCTCCACCTCTGCGCCTGGCCGCACTTGCGCGCCGGCCTTTCCAGCCTCACCTGCAAAGAGCAGCCTGTTTGTCAATAACAGGAGAGAGAAAATTGCTGATGAAATGGACTGTGATTTGCTTTGTATTTCCTCAGCATGTTCGCCCCGCAGGCACCTGTTCTGCGATGCGCAGAGAGAAAGCTGCCAAGGAGATTCGAAGGAAGGGGGGAGGCTGATTGCGAAAGAGATTTTCAAAGGCTCCATCTTGCCAAAGCGTGTTTTTGTGTGCAAAGGCCGAAAAGGAAGGAGGAAAGAGCCCGGCGTGGCTGCCCGTGCGATCTTTACAAGGTGTCTTCTTTGCCCTCCAAAAGGGTGATGGTCTCTGGAAGGGAGAGTTGAGCAGTGGCTAATGGCAGGGCAAATAGGGTTACATTAAGACCCCCATATCCATAGGGCAGTGTTTTTCAACCTTTTTTGAGCCGCGGCACATTTTTTACATTTACAAAACTCTAGCAACCAAAATGACACAAAATGACACTCTAGCACAGTAATACATATAGTTAATATGTTTTTAAATGTATTTATACACTCAGTGTGAAAACTGGGCCTCTTTCAATGAACACAACATAGATATCCTGGCAAGAATGGCAGAAAGACACACACCCACAAAACATACTAATACTAACCCAAAATGACACTCTAACACAGTAATACATATAGTTAATATGTTTTTAAATGTATTTATACACTCAGTGTGAAACCTGGGCCTGTTTCGATGAACACAACATAGATATCCTGGCAGGAATGGCAGAAAGACACGCACACACAAAACATACTAATACTAACCCAAAATGACACAAAATGACACTCTAACACAGTAATACATATAGTGATTATGTTTTTAAATGTATTTATACACTCAGTGTGAAAACTGGGCCTCTTTCGATGAACACAACATAGATATCCTGGCAAGAATGGCAGAAAGACACACACCCACAAAACATACTAATACTAACCCAAAATGACACAAAATGACACTCTAACACAGTAATACATATAGTTAATATGTTTTTAAATGTATTTATACACTCAGGGTGAAACCTGGGCCTCTTTCGATGAACACAACATAGATATCCTGGCAGGAATGGCAGAAAGACACACACACACAAAACATACTAATACTAACCCAAAATGACACAAAATGACACTCTAACACAGTAATACATATAGTTAATATGTTTTTAAATGTATTTATACACTCAGGGTGAAACCTGGGCCTCTTTCGATGAACACACATAGATATCCTGGCAGGAATGGCAGAAAGACACACACACACAAAACATACTAATACTAACCCAAAATGACACTCTAACACAGTCATACATATAGTTAATATGTTTTTAAATGTATTTATACACTCAGTGTGAAAACTGGGCCTCTTTCGATGAACACAACATATATATCCTGGCAAGAATGGCAGAAAGACACACACCCACAAAACATACTACTACTAACCCAAAATGACACAAAATGACACTCTAACACAGTAATACATATAGTTAATATGTTTTTAAATGTATTTATACACTCAGGGTGAAACCTGGGCCTCTTTCGATGAACACAACATAGATATCCTGGCAGGAATGGCAGAAAGACACACACACACAAAACATACTAATACTAACCCAAAATGACACAAAATGACACTCTAACACAGTAATACATATAGTTAATATGTTTTTAAATGTATTTATACACTCAGGGTGAAACCTGGGCCTCTTTCGATGAACACAAAATAGATATCCTGGCAGGAATGGCAGAAAGACACACACACACAAAACATACTAATACTAACCCAAAATGACACTCTAACACAGTAATACATATAGTTAATATGTTTTTAAATGTATTTATACACTCAGTGTGAAAACTGGGCCTCTTTCGATGAACACAACATATATATCCTGGCAAGAATGGCAGAAAGACACACACCCACAAAACATACTAATACTAACCCAAAATGACACAAAATGACACTCTAACACAGTAATACATATAGTTAATATGTTTTTAAATGTATTTATACACTCAGGGTGAAACCTGGGCCTCTTTCGATGAACACAACATAGATATCCTGGCAGGAATGGCAGAAAGACACACACACACAAAACATACTAATACTAACCCAAAATGACACAAAATGACACTCTAACACAGTAATACATATAGTTAATATGTTTTTAAATGTATTTATACACTCAGGGTGAAACCTGGGCCTCTTTCGATGAACACAAAATAGATATCCTGGCAGGAATGGCAGAAAGACACACACACACAAAACATACTAATACTAACCCAAAATGACACTCTAACACAGTAATACATATAGTTAATATGTTTTTAAATGTATTTATACACTCAGTGTGAAACCTGGGCCTCTTTCGATGAACACAACATAGATATCTTGGCAGGAATGGCAGAAAGACACACACACACAAAACATACTAATACTAACCTAAAATGACACAAAATGACACTCTAACACAGTAATACATATAGTTAATATGTTTTTAAATGTATTTATACACTCAGGGTGAAACCTGGGCCTCTTTCGATGAACACAACATAGATATCCTGGCAGGAATGGCAGAAAGACACACACACACACAAAACATACTAATACTAACCCAAAATGACACTAACACAGCCGTTTCCCTAGCCAGCTTCCAATCCGCCATGACTCCTGCCATGACTTGCCCCTCGCTCACTGAAGCCGTACAGAGGAGGAAGCCGGGGAGGGGACGGGACCTGGCTCCACCCCCTCCCCCGGCTTCAGCTCTCCCACAGCTTCTCCAGCCTTGAGGGGCAATGCCAAGCCAGCATTGTGCTGGCTCTGCCACCGCTGGCTTGGCACTAACCCCTCAAGGCTGGAGAAGCTGTGTGAGAGTGGGAGCCAGGGAGACGGGGTGGGATGCAGCGTGGCCTGGCTCCGCCCCCTTCCCCGGCTTCAGCACTCCCAGCAGCTGCTCCAGTCTTGAGGGGGAAGTGCCAAGCCAGCATTGCGCTGACTCTGCCACCGCTGGCTTGGCATTGCCACCTCATGGCTGGAGAAGCTCTGGGAGAGATGAAGCCGGAGGGAGGGGGCGGGGCATGGCGCGGCCTGGCTCCCCCCCCTCCCCCAGCTTCGGCACTCCCAGCAGCTATCCCAGCAGGCCTCCATCCCCCCGGCCGTTCTTTACTATGTTAGAGTGTCATTTTGTGTCATTTTGTTTGGTGGTGTGCCCCTGGATTTTTTTAATGTTAAAAGTGCGCCGGGGCTCAAAAAAGGTTGGGAAACACTGATGTATGCCAAGTTTGGTTCAGTTCCATCGTAGGTGAATTACAACTCCCAGCAACTACAACTCCCAAATGACAAAATCAATAACACCCCCCTCCCCAGCCACAAAAGTTTTCAAATTTGGGCATATGAGGTATTTGTGCCAAATTTGGTCCAGTGAATGAAAATACATCCTGTGTATCAGATATTCATAACGATTCATAACAGGAGCAAAATGAGAGTTATGAAGTAGCAGATGATGTCATGGTTGGGGGTCGCCACAACATGAGGAACCGTATGAAGGGGTTGTGGCGATCGGAAGATTGAGAAACACTGGTCTAGAGTTTATCCACCTCCAGGGGCGGTCTAAGGTAATTTTAAATGGTAAGCGAATATTATTTTGGTGGCCCCACGAAAAACATTATTTTGGCGCCCCCCCTCCGCGCATGCCCAGAAGCTCCTGTGCGCAGGCGCAGAAGCTTGTAAACACAGCACTCCCTATTTGGCACGCCCCCTCCGCGCATGCCCAGAAGCTCCTGTGCGCAGGCGCAGAAGCCTGTAAACACAGCACTCCCTATTCGGCACGCCCCCCCTCCGCGCATGCTCAGAAGCTCCTGTGCGCAGGCACAGAAGCCTGTAAACACAGCACTCCCTATTCGGCACGCCCCCCTTCCGCGCATGCCCAGAAGCTCCTGTGCGCAGACACAGAAGCCTGTAAACACAGCACTCCCTATTCGGCACACCCCCCTTCCGCGCATGCCCAGAAGCTCCTGTGTGCAGGCACAGAAGCCTGTAAACACAGCACTCCCTATTCGGCACGCCCCCTTCGCGCATGCCCAGAAGCTCCCTGCGTAGGCACAGAAGCCTGTAAACACAGCACTCCCTATTCGGCACATGCCCCCCCTCCGCGCATGCCCAGAAGCTCCTGTGCGCAGTGGCAGAAGCCTGTAAACACAGCACTCCCTATTCGGCACGCCCCCCCTCCGCGCATGCCCAGAAGCTCCTGTGCGCAGTGGCAGAAGCCTGTAAACACAGCACTCCCTATTCGGCACGCCCCCCTCCGCGCATGCTCAGAAGCTCCTCTGCGCAGGCGCAGAAGCCTGTAAACACAGCACTCCCTATTCGGCACACAGGGAGGTTTGCTACGGTGCGGCGTCGGAGCGCACAAGGCCCAAAAGTGGAACATCAGCCGGACGCTGTCTGGCGGGTGGGGGAATGCGCCCTTTACCCAGATGGCGCCCCACGCAGCGGCGTCCTTCGCCTACTGGCAGGACCCCCCCTGTCCACCTCTCATGAAGACTTCGAGGAGATGCAGGAGGAGGAAGAGAAAGGGGAAATAGAAGAGGAGAAAGAAAAGGAGAGAGAAGAGGATAAGGAAGAAGAAGAAGTGGAGGAAGTGGAGGAGGAGGAGAAAGAAAAGGAGGAAGGCGAAGAGGCAGAAGAGGCGGCAAAGCTGCAGCTCCAACGTGCCCCTGCCTTCCTGGTTGTGTTTCTTGCCTGCCTCACCCCACAACCCCATTAAGCAGCCATTGTTCAAGGCAAACCCCTTGCAAAGGCAAATGCCCTGTAAGCAGGTGGGCCTCCTCGTGCCTTGCGCGGCTCCTGCCCACCGAAGAGAACACACACGTACACGCACGCTTCCCTTTACAGAGCGAGCAGATGACAAAACCCAGCAAGGAAGCAGCGCTGGGCCCCCCTGCCGGCACGCCATCAGCCACCGCTGCCAAAACACCTGCTTCGTGGCCTTAAATTTCCTCCCATGGCAGGCAGGCAGGCAGGCTCTCTGTTCAGGAGCATACGACAGGCGAGGCGCTTCTGGGAAGGCTGAGCCAAGGAGGAGACCCGAGTGGCAGGAAATGCACCAAACGCACAAAGAGCTGGTGGGAACGAGATGAAAAATGTGCTCAATTGGCCTCTCCATCCATGGGTTCTGCACCCACAGATGTCTTTGATGTGCTTCATTATACTATTGCTTTCTCTCCTGTTTCCTACCATCAGCTCTTTTAAATATAGCAATGTTTTTCAACCTTTTTCCCATTTACCAAATCCTGGGGCACACCACCAACCAAAATGACACAAAATGACACTCTAACACAGTAACACATATAGTTAATATGTTTTTGAATGTATTTATACACTCAGTGTGAAACCTGGGCCTGTTTCGATGAACACAACACAGATATCCTGGCAGGAATGGCAGAAAGACACACACGAAGGTCTTGCTCAACAGCTGGGAGTTATAGTTCACCCACAATCAAAGAGCATTCTGAACTCCACCAAGGATGGAATGGAATCAAACTTCCTCCACAGAACTCCCAGAACCAAGAGAAAATACTATAAGGGTTTGGTGGGCATTGACCTTGAGTTTTGGAGTTGTAGTTCACCTATATCCAGAGAGCACTGTGGAGGGGAGGGAGGAAGACGTGGGGCGAGTCTGCGCAGTAGCGCCCTCACGGGTCACGTCTTCCTCCCTCCCCCCTCCCGCAGAAGCGGCAGCGTGAGCAAAGCGAGGCAAAGCAAGCAGAGCGAGGCTGGGAAGAAGGGAGCCCGAGTGGAGAAGGAAAAGTAAGTGTTCGGCAGGAGGGGGAAGAAAGGGGATTGGAGGTTCCCATTTCCCACGGCACACCTGATGATCGCTCACGGCACACTAGTGTGCCCCGGCACACTGGTTGGGAAACACTGATATATAGTAAAGGTTTCCCCTTGACATTAAGTCTAGTTGTGTCTAACTCTGGGGGGAGGTACTCCTCTCTATTTCTAAGCCAAAGAGCCAGTATTGTCCGTAGATGCTTCCCAAGGTGACTGCATGGAGCGCCATTACCTTCCTGCCGAAGCGGTACCTATTGATCTACCCACAGTTGCATGTTTTCGAACTGCTAGGTTGGCAGAAGCTGGGGATAACAACGGGAGCTCACCCCATCTGTGGATTTGAACTGCTGACCTTCCAATGAGCAAGTTCTGCAGCTTAACGGTTTAACCCGCTAAGACTAGAATTCAGAATAATGGCTTCAAACGACAGGAAAGGAGATTCCACCTGAATATGAGGAAAAACTTCCAGACTGTGAGAAAGACCTGTTCAGCAGTGGAACTCTCCGTCTCTCTGTCTCTGTCCCCCCCGAGTGTGGTGGAGGCTCCGTCTTTGGAGACTTCGAAACAGAGAGGTCATTTGTCGGGGGTGCTTTGAATGCGATTTTCCTCCCTCTTGGCAGAATGGGATGGACTGGATGGCCCATGAGGTCTCTTCCAACTATGGCTAAAGGTAAAGGTTTTCCCCTGACATTATGCCCTAGTTGTGTCTGACGCTGGGACTCATCTCCCTTTCTAAGCCGAAGAGGCGGCATTGTCCTTAGACACTTCCAAGGTCATGTGGCCAGTGGCATGACTGCATGGAGAGCCGTTACCGTCCCAGTTTTCAAAATTGCTAGGTTGACAGAAGCTGGGGATAACAGCGGAAGCTCATGCCGCTCTCTGGATTTGAACCTGTGACCTTCCAATCAGCAAGTTCAGCAGTTCAGCGGTTTAACCTGCTGAGACTAGGATGCAGAATAATGGCTTAGAACTACAGGAAAGGAGATTCCACCTGAGCACTAGGGAAAACTTCCTGAGTGTAAGGAGAGCTGTTCAACAGTTCAGCACTGGATCTCCCTCTCTCTCTCTCTCTCTCTCTCTCTCTCTCTCTCTCTCTCTCTCTCTCTCTCCCCCCCCTCTCTCTCAGAGTGTGGTGGAGGCTCCTTCATCCAGCACAGGCTGGATGGCCATCTGTCGGGGGTGCTTTGATTGCAATTTTCCTGTTTCTTGGCAGGATGGGGTTGGACTGGATAGCCCTCAAGGTCTCTTCCAACTCAATGATTCTATGATTGTAACCCACTGCACCATCATGGTCCCTATATTGTGCTATAGCAGGGGTGGGCAACCTACGGTCCGCGGGCCGGATGCGACCCGGCAGCCGATTCTGTCCGGCCCGGGGAGAAGGGCATCGGGAGCGGGGCCAAGAAGAAGGGGTGCCGCTGCCGCCATCCCATCGCGGGCTCTGTGGGGCCTGTGTCGGCAGACAGGCGGAGGAGCGGCGGCTTTGGAGTGCCTGCCATCCAGGGAGGCAATCCGGGCCTGCAGCAGAAGCATTCGGCAACCTACGGCGGCTGATCGTCCTGGCAACCCGGAAGACGTGATCGTCTTCCGGGTCGCCATAGCGATCAGCCGCCTCAGATCGCCGACTGCTCCCCCTGCAGGCCCGGATTGCCTCCAGGGATGGCAGGCACTCCATAGCAGGGTGATCGGCTGGGGAACGGCTGGGGGCGAGAGCGGGCGGAGGCCTGCAGCCTCCGATCGCCTGCTGTTCTGCTCTCCTCTGCTGCTGCGGCGGCGGCTGGGTCCGCTTTGCCATCCTCTGGGCTGGGTCCATTGGGCCATTCCATCTTGGTTCGCACCTTGTCTTCTTGAATTTAATTTAATTTTAGTGGTTTTTATTATTATTTCATAATTTTATAATAATAATATAACAATATAATAAATAATATAAAATAATGTTATATTATATTATAATTTCAATATATTATAATGTCTCTATATATACTATAATATAATAATTATGATATTAATACTAATAATACAGTATATGAATATTTCTTGATATATTAATATGTTAATATTAATGATGTGTAATATAAAGATAGTAAGGAAGTAAGTAAATAAATAAATAGATAATTGCCCACCCTTGTGCTATAGAGACCAAATATTCCTACAATATTTACTCTTCTCTGCCTGGGGACCGAACTACAACGCCAACGACTCCGTAGCACGGTGCCTTGGCAGTCAAAGTGGTGCCAGGCTGCATTGATGCCACAGTGTAGACGCAAGGCCCTTCTTCCCCTTGGAGGACTGCTTGAAAGGCAGGCACACCTGATGTCTCTCAAGCAGGCGGCGACGGTGGCGGGGAGAAACAACATCTGAGGCCTCGCCTGATTTCCTGGGCTGGCATTGCGACAGTTCTCGTTGCCTGCCGACTACAAAGCGGAGCAGCAATTCCACCCGCTGCTTCTTCTCCTTCCTCCTTCTGTTTCTTTCTTTTGAGATCTCCTCCACCACCGCCCCCCCCCCCTTCCCTCCCTTCCCACTGCCACAAAAAAAGCTCCTCGGAACACAAAGTACACTCGGCTACCTCTCCAAACCCACCACAGCCATCTGTGCGCAAGGAAGCGGCACAAGGCAGAAGCAAGAGCGGAGGTGCGGAGATGGATGCGCCCTGGCCTCATGCCCCCCTTCCCCAGTGGAGAGTGGGTCACCTGGGGTCACCTGCTTGACACCCCCCTCTCAATCCTGATTCATCACCCCAGATGCCAACTCTGTCCCCTTCTCCTGGTGACTTTTGAACCGCCCTGACCCCTCCTGACCCCAGGCCTCTGACCTCCGACCTCTGGTGGCATTTTCTTTCTGGAGGAGGCAGAAGAGGAGCAATAAATCAAGCTCCCAGTGACAAGCCCAGGCTGGGAGGGAAGGCGGGGAGGCCGACCCCGTGTCTGGAGGAGCCCGAGGATTAAGACATCCCTCGCTTGGCTGATTCTCCACAAACAGAAAAGAGAGCCAAAGCCCAAACCGTCGCCCCAAAAGCACAATTCCTTCGGTCCGTTTGCCGTGAGGCAACAGGTCAACAGATTCCATTAAAATGAGCAATAAAATCTCAACTTTGGTAGCATGTTGAACTAACAGGGTCTTCTTCCAAGCAATATGGGGCCTATTTTATTGCTCCATTGTGGTTTTGGGCCACAGATCTGACCCAAATCCCATTGGCAGATGGCCATCCAGTCTCAACAACAACAACAACAGCAGCAGCAACAGCAACACCAATAATAAGGTTGGAACAGACCTCATGAGTCATCTAGTCCAACCCCCTGCCATGCAGGAAAAGCTCAATCAAAGCACCTCCAATAGATGGCCATTCAGTCCCAACAACAACAACAACAACAACGCCAAAAATAAGGTTGGAAGAGACCTCATGAGCCATCTAGTCCAACCCCTTGCCATGTAGGAAAAGTACAATCAAAGCACCCTCAGACTAATGGCCATCCAGTCTCAACAACAACAACAACAAGGTTGGAAGAGACCTCATGAGCCATCTAATTCTAGTCCAACCCCTTGCCATGTAGGAAAAGCACAATCAAAGCACCCTCCGACAGATGGCCATCCAGTCTCAACAACAACAACAACAGCAGCAACACCAATAATAAGGTTGGAAGAGACCTCATGAGCCATCTAGTCTAACCCCCTGCCATGCAGGAAAAGCACAATCAAAGCACCCTCAGACTAATGGCCATCCAGTCTCAACAACAACAACAACAACAATAAGGTTGGAAGAGACCTCATGAGCCATCTAGTCCAACCCCTTGCCATGCAGGAAAAGCACAATCAAAGCACCCTCCGACAGATGGCCATCCAGTCTCAACAACAACAGCAACAACAACACCAATAAATAAGGTTGGAAGAGACCTCATGAGCCATCTAGTCCAACCCCTTACCATGCAGGAAAAGCACAATCAAAGCACCCTCCGACAGATGGCCATCCAGTCTCAACAACAACAACAGCAGCAGCAGCAGCAACACCAATAATAAGGTTGGAAGAGACCTCATGAGCTATCTAGTCTAACCCCCTGCCATGCAGGAAAAGCACAATCAAAGCACCCTCAGACTAATGACCATCCAGTCTCAACAACAACAACAACAACAACAACAACAACAACAACAACAACAAGGTTGGAAGAGACCTCATGAGCCATCTAGTCCAACCCCTTGCCATGTAGGAAAAGTACAATCAAAGCACTGTCCGACAGATGGCCATCCAGTCTCAACAACAACAACAACAACAACAGCAGCAGCAGCAGCAACACCAATAATAAGGTTGGAAGAGACCTCATGGGTCATCCAATTCAACTCCCTGCCATGCAGGAAAAGCTCAATCAAAGCACCTCCAATAGTTGGCCATTTAGTCTCAACAACAGCAGCAGCAGCAGCAACAGCAACACCAACAATAAGGTTGGAAGAGACCTCATGAGCTATCTAGTCTAACCCCCTGCCATGCAGGAAAAGCACAATCAAAGCACCCTCCGACTAATGGCCATCCAGTCTCAACAACAACAACAACAACAACAAGGTTGGAAGAGACCTCATGAGCTATCTAGTCTAACCCCCTGCCATGCAGGAAAAGCACAATCAAAGCACCCTCAGACTAATGGCCATCCAGTCTCAACAACAACAACAACAACAACAACAACAAGGTTGGAAGAGACCTCATGAGCCATCTAGTCCAACCCCTTGCCATGTAGGAAAAGCACAATCAAAGCACCCTCCGACAGATGGCCATCCAGTCTCAACAACAACAACAGCAGCAACAACAACAACAGCACCAATAAATAAGGTTGGAAGAGACCTCATGAGCCATCTAGTCCAACCCCTTACCATGCAGGAAAAGCACAATCAAAGCACCCTCCGACAGATGGCCATCCAGTCTCAACAACAACAACAACAGCAACAACAACAACGACACCAATAAATAAGGTTGGAAGAGACCTCATGAGCGATCTAGTCCAACCCCTTGCCATGCAGGAAAAGCACAATCAAAGCACCCTCCGACAGATGGCCATCCAGTCTCAACAACAACACACAACAGAAACACCAATAATAAGGTTGGAAGAGACAATCAAAGCACCCCCAACAGATTGTCATCCGGCCGTGATGATGATGATGGAAGAGATTTCAAGGACCATCCAGTCCAACCCCTTGCCATGCAGGAAAAGCACAATCAAAGCACCCCTGGGTAGATAGCCATCCAGCCTCTGTTTAAAAGCTTCCAAGGAAGGAGCATCCACCAGACTCCAAGGCAGAGAGTCCCACTGCTGAACAGCTTGTGCAGTCAGGAAGTTCTTCCTCATGTTCAGGTGGAATCTCCTTCCTTGTCACTTGAACCCTATGGCTCCTTCCTTGACAAGGGGGCGGGGGCGATGGCAAGGGGGGACGCCATTCCCTCCTCCCCCACCCCCTCACAGCGCTCTCCCCCCGCCCTCCCCCGAGAGAGAGAGTTGCGTTGTGGTTTGGGGGGGGGGTCCGTGTGAATTGCGCCCCCCTTGGCTTGCGCCCCTAGGCCATGGCCTAGGGTGGCCTTATGGGTAATCCGGGCCTGATCTTTGGCCATTATAGTTGCCCTCTTCCTCCGTTCACAGCCTCTCTTTTGAACTGTGGGGCCCAGAAAGAATCAACAGTAAGGGCTGTGCAAGGGGGCAGAAATAGGCCTGCTCCTATTGCTCCTATGGGGGGTGGGGGATTCTGGGGGTTGCATTCCTCCCGTCCCTGGCTGCGTGACACTTCCTTGGCAGGGGAAAGGCTCCCTTCAAAGAAGCACGCGCTTTGACTGCAAACGCAAATGCCGACGGGTAGCCTTCTGCCAAGCCCACTCAAAATGAACATCTATCGCATGTTTGGGATCCAACAGGGCTCGGAGAAGGCGTCACTTCCGGCGGAGCGTGCCCATCCATTTTAGCAGCCTTTCGTGCTAATGAGAAGGCGCCGTCTCGTCCCCTGGAAATGTCACCCCGAGCAAGCCGGGACGCTTCTTGGGGCCGTTCCCACTTCCCTCCTTGGGGAAAGCGCCCTGGCTGTGCCGCCAAGCAGCAAAATGGCACGGGGGGGTATCTGACGCAACATCCTTTCATGCGCTTTGAAATTGGTAAAAAACTTACTTTTACTGTTCGAGTTACTGTATCTTGGTAAAAAGAGTAAACAAACAAAAGAAAGTCAACTTTGGCAGAAGCTGAACAACTATGTGCGTTAGGTTTGAATTCATGCATTATTATTGTTTTTAGTGCTAGCTGCTTTGAGTCTCCTTTGTGGAGAAAAAGCAGGGAATAATAATAATAATAATAATAATGGTAAAGGTAAAAGTTTCCCCTGATGTTAATTCTACTTGTGTCTGACTCTGAGGGCTGGTGCTCATCTCCATTTGTAAGCCGAAGAGCTGGCATTGTCCACAGAGACCTCCTAGGTCATGTGGCCAGCATGACTGCATGGAGCACCGGTACCTTCCCACCAAAGCAGTACCTATTGATCTACTCACAATTGCATGTTTTTGAACAGGATATTAAAAAGCATCATCATAATCATCATCATTATTATTAACACAAAAACACAATGTCACAGCAAATGAGATGTGTGTGTGTATATATATATGTGTGTATGTGTATGCGTGTGTGTATATATATATATACAGTGTATATATATATATATATATATACTGTATGTATATAATAAAAGTCAGTGTTTGCGGGCTGAGGTGCAGCGGTGTATGCGGAGGAATATGTGGCAGCGTTTCAATTGGTTGCCACTGTGGATTTATTTGGATAAAGGACACTGATTGGCCAGCCTTAGAACTCCAACAATCTAAGGCACCAGACAGAGAGCATTGGTTGCCACTGAGGAACTATTTGCATAAAGGACTCTGATTGGCCAGTAAAACAGAATGCAACTGAATGCTTGAGTTAGCCAAATGACAGTTTTTTTCCGTTGGAAATGGAATGGCCATCTTCTGGGAGGTGCGGAGGTGCCAAGGAATATGTGACAGTGTTTCGATAGGTTGCCACTATTTGCATAAAGGACTCTGATTGGCCAGCCTCAGAACTCCAACATTCTACGGCCCCAGACAGAGGGGATTAGTTGCCACTGAAACGGTATTTGCATAAAGGACTCCGATTGGCCATCCACATTCCAACATTCTAAGGTGACTCAGAGGGAAAAGGAAAGGCCTCAGGCAGTCAGACACTGCGGCCCACAGCAGTGATGGATCAGGATCAAACTTGCCACACAGGGGCCCAATGGCCCACTTCACAAAGCGACCCCCACCCAATGACCAATACAGACCAAAATTAGCACACAGAGCCCCCTTGACCCACTCTACACCCTGGTGCTGTTTCAAGGAGGATGGACCACAGATTATGGGACTTGAAATACCTTCACTCACCTTCCGAGACCGCTGCAACCCTCATCCAAAGAATGATCAAGACCAAACGTGACACACACAGCCCCCATGACCCACTCTACATCCCAGTGCTGTTTGGAGGGGGATGGACCATGGCCAATGGGACTTGCAGTACCTTCACTAAGTTCCTGAGACCACTGCAAGCCACATACACATCTAATAGGAACCAACCTCAGCACACAATGCCTTCCTCAAATAACCCGGGCACCTCCGGGTCCCCAAGCTAGTTTATATATGTGTGTGTGTGTGTGTGTGTGTGTGTATATATATATATATATATATATATATATATATAATTGTTGTTGCACACCATCAACAATTGGAGCCCCCAGTGGCACAGTGGGTTAAAGCCCTCAGCTACTGAACTTGCTAACCGAAAGGTTGCAGGTTCGAATCCGGGCAGCAGGGGTGAGCTCCCACTGTTAGCCCCAGCTTCTGCCAACCTCGCAGTTCCAAAACATGCAAATGTGAGTAGATTAATAGGCACCGCTCCAGTAGGAAGGTAACAGCACTTCATGCAGTCATGCTGGCTACATGACCTTGGAGGTGTCTATGGGCAATGCCGGCTCTTCGTCTTAGGAATGGAGAGGAGCACCAACCCGCAGAGTCAGACACGACTGGACTTAATGTCAGGTGGAAAACCTTTATCTTGACCTGCACCCAACAAGTTTTGGGAAGAAGGGGAAAGCGAGCGCTCTACCTGAAGACACCTTGAGTTACACAGATCTAAGAAACAGGTGGAAAACCAGACACGCTGCACGAGGTTCCCTCTGAGTATAATAGGCTCCCTATACAAGTGTAGATACTTCTCCACTTCCAACAAGGGCCAGTTCCAGAATTTCACTCCAAACCCCGTGTTTTCTCTTCTTTGTAGGCAATGGCCTCCTTCCTCTGTGGCCAAGAATGCTTCCCGAGGCCTCCAAGCAAGACAATCCCCACCTGCTTTGCTCCCAACGGAGCTGCCAGACACTCTCAAAGGGCGTCAAGGTCCAGCAACCAGGCAGAGGCCAGCGAAGAGGGGGCTGTTGTGCCAGGACCCCGGCCTGCTAATGGGGAATTTCATGGGTTCGGTTGCAGTGCAGAGAGGGAGGCCTGGGACGGAGCCATCTGCGCACAGGGCAAAAGTCACCTCCCTGCAGCCCGAATACGGAGGGGGCTTCATCTGTGCTCACCCTTCTCATTATAGGACGGTTTGCAAAAGCAGATGTCGGAGCTCCCGGGGTTGCAAAGGGGGGGGGGGGGAGCCCTTCCTCCCCTTCGTTCTTCCTAAATCAGCTACAAAATCTCTCCTTCCAGAAATGGAAGACCTTCTCCTCCATTTGGTGAAGTACGCATCCAAAAGCGTTCTCGCACATGATGTGGCGAGACCACCAGGTATTTTTTTTTAAAATCACAAAGGTTCAATTTCTTGCTATGTTAGCAAAAAATAAGGTTAGGGTTGAGGTCATGAGTTGCTGAGCCATCACAACTCTAGAAAACACGTATTTATTGTGCCTATGCTGACGTGGGGATGATGGTGTTCTTCCTGTGGTGCGGGCTGGTAGAGGACTTCCCTTTTCTTCAGGCTGACTTCCAGCCCAAACAGCTCTGCAGCTGTTGCAAAGGACAATATAGTCTCTGAACATGAGTGAAGGTACTTCAAGTCCCATCATCTGTGGTCCATCCTCCTTGAAACAACACCAGGGTGTAGAGTGGGTCAAGGGGGCTCTGTGTGCCAATTTTGGTCTGTATTGGTCATTGGATGAGGGTCGCGTTGTTTTCAGAAAGTGAGTGAAGGTACTGGAAGTCCCATAATCCATGGTCCATCCTCCTTCAAACTGCAGCAGGATGTAGAGTGGGTCATGGGGACTCTGTGTGCCAAGTTTGGGCCTGGTCTGTGATTTGTAGGGGCTACAATGTTCTGTGGGAAGTGAATTGAGTGAACGTACTGCAATTCCCATCATGCGTGGCCCATCCTGCCCTAAACCACACCAGGTTGTGAAGTGGGCCATTGGGCCCCTGTGTGTCAAGTTTGGTCGTGATCCGTCATTGCTGTGGGCCGCCGTGATTGACTGCCTGAGGCCTTTCCTTTTCCTGTGTCACCTTAGAATGTTGGAATGTAGATGGCCAATCAGAGTCCTTTATGCAAATAATTCCACAGTGGCAACCAATCGAAACGCTGCCACATATACCTCCGCCCGCAAACACTGACTTTTATTATATACATAGAGAGATAGATACTTATAATAATATAATATTATAATAAATATAGTATAATATAATATGCTGCAGGGTGTCCCTCCCGGAAAAACAACCTATTATAGAAATGACATTGATAAGCCAGGAACTAAAACAGTGTTAACGTAGTATAATGAAACCCTAAAATTATTGTTGCCTTCAAATCTTATGGATCTCTCCCATTATATGTGGATCATTCAGTGGAAAAACCCAAGTCCGGCCTTTGCCCACAATGCAGCTCTTGGCGCACGTTAGGAAGCGTGGGTGTTTGGGCGCAACTTTTCCACTGGGCTGCGTCCCACTCTTTGACCATTTGGGCAAACCAATTAAGATGCCAGGGGCCCCTTTCTTGCGGGTGCGGCCCCCGTTCCTTTTTGGGATTACGCGGTGGCTAATGAGAGCGTATTTCTGACTCATTAAAATTCATTCTGCATGACTTGGGCCCTAATCTGGGTGAAGCTCCGGAGCGCTTTATTAATAGCGCATTAGTGGGGAATTCATGCATTCCACTCAAAAAATTCGCCCCGGCCACGTTGCCGCGCGTCACCGAGGGGGCCGAGGGGAGCGCCAATCCCCTCTTCCTGCCAAGTCGGCTTCCACCTTCCTCAGTGCGCGGTGACAGCGAGGAGAAGCGCGGCAGCCCTTCTGACAACTGCCACCGCTCATTAATCTTGACGAGTTTTCTGCTGAATATTCTTCCACGGGCTTTCAAACTGTTCACTAATTGCAATTAATCACTTACCGAAACAGATGTCAGGAACAATGGAATTTGGAAGTCTGGAGGCTTGATAAAGCTGTCAGGACGGAGGGAGGAAAGGAGGGGGGGAGGGAATGAAGGGCCCCCGGATGTGTGCATGAGCACTAGGCCAAAAAAGGGGGAAACACTCTCCTCTCCCCAACCCAAACTCCATTGGGTCAGAGGAACTAACCCAGTGTTTTTCAGCCTGTTTTGAGCTGTGGCACATTTTTTCCATTTACAAAATCCTGGGTCACACCACCAACCAAAATGACACAAAATGACACTCTAACACAGTCATACATATAGTTAATATGTTTTTAAATGTACTTATACACTCAGTGTGAAACCTGGGCCTGTTTCGATGAACACAACATAGATATCCTGGCAGGAATGGCAAAAAGACACAAACTTCCCACACAGAACTCCCATAACCAAGAGAAAATACTATAAGAGTTTGATGGGTTTTGGAGTTGTAGTTCACCTATATCCAGAGAGCACCGTGGACTCAAACTATGTTGAATCAGGACCAAACTTGGCATGAATATTCAATATGCCCAAATGTGAACACAGATGGAGTTTGGGGAAAATAGGCCTTGACATTTGGGAGTTACAGTTTCTTGGATTTATAGTTAACACACAATCAAATAGCATGCTGAACTCTTGCAACAATGGAATTGAACAAAACTTGGCATATTGAACTCTCACTACCAACAGAAAGTGCTTGGGAATTGACCTTGAGTTTGGAAGTTGTAGTTCACCTACACCCAGAGAGCACTGTGGACTCAAACAATGTTATGTTATGTTGTTTGTTTTCTATCCAGAATCACAATGTTGGAAGGAGGCTCACCACTTTAAGGTCCCTAAAACAGGCATGGGAAAACTTTGGCCCTCTGGGTGCTTTGGACTTCAATTCCCACCATTCCTAACAGCCTGAGGCCCTTTCCTGCTGAAGTGGCTGAGGGGGGAAAAGGAAAAGGGCCGGAGGCTGCTAGGAATGGTGGGAGTTGGAGTCCCAAAACACCTGGAAGGTCCAAGTTTGCCCATGCCAGCTTTCGACAGAGACCTCTTCCTCCCCCCTTCCCCTTCGCGCCCTTTCTTCCCCCTCCTGCCCAACACTTACTTTTTCTTCTACACTGCCGCTTCTGCCGCCATTTTGATCCGAGGGGGCAGCGTGAGCGTGTTCAGGGGGAGGGGGGAGGGAAGAAGAGGTGACCCGTGCGGGCGCTACTGCGCAGACTCGCCCCAGAGCAAATCGAGGCAAAGCGAGCAGAGCGCGGCTGGGAAGAAGGGAGCCCGAGTGGAGAAGAGAAAGTGTTCAGCAGGAGGGGGGAGAAAGGGGATTGGAAGTGCCTATTTCCCACGGCACACCTGATGATCGCTCACGGCACACTGGTGTGCCACGGCACACTGGTTGGGAAACAGTGAACTAACCTGACCCTGCTCTCAGCCCGCAAAGAGAAGCGGTCAATCTGATTCAGTGGTTCTTCCTATCTAAAAATATCATATACACACACCCCAAAAAATTCCCCCAAATCCATACTGTTTCATATAACCTTCTTGGAAGGTGTTGTATGTCAGCCTGTTCAGCCTGGAATTGTGTTTGATGATCATGTAGATTTTCATGATGGGAATGGGGATGACGTTCATGCCGAATGAGGATGTTGGTTTGGTTTCTGGGCCAGGGTCTGGGGGCGAGAGGCCAGAGGGGCCTGAGTTACTGCAAGGGCCTGAATGGAGTTTAAAAGACAGTTCGCAGAGGCCCGAGCTGCTGCAAGAGGATTCTCAAGGTCTCCGCTTGGGAAAGGCTTTGTGCCACAGTTCTCTGATCCGTTATCAAGAATGAAGTTGATTTCCAGCTCCCAGGTGCAGGAGTTAATGAAGGGGAGTGAGACCCTGGGGAGGCCGGGCCCGCGTGGACGGCGGGCCGAGACCCTCCCCCGCCCAACTGGAAGCCACAGGCCCCTCCTCGCCCAAGGAGTTGCCAGAAAGCGAACCCTGTGGTTTACGGTTGGGCGGGACAAGGTCTCAGCCCGCTGTCCACACAGGCCCGGCCTGCCCCGGTCCTCCCCGCCTCCCTCGCTATGGGTTTTGGGCCCGGCAGGACCCGCCACGCAGTGTTTTCTGCAGCCCAGGGCTGCTTTCCTGGAACTCCTTGGGCGGGGAGGGGCCTGCGGCCCAACCATTAGCCACAGGCCCCTCCTCGCCCGTTTGCCACAGGCTGCTTATGGTTCGCCCAGGGTCTTGCCCACCGTCCACACAGGGCTGCCCCGGTCCTCCCGCCCCTGTGGTTGCAGCCCAGTTGGGCGGGAGGGGCAGCCACAGGTCTCGGCCTGTGGCTTATGGTGGCGGGGGCAGGGTCAGGCCCGGCCAGGCCCGGCCTGCACCGGTCCTCCCCGCCTCCCTCGCTATGGGTTTTGGGCCCGGCGGGACCTGCCATGCAGTGTTTTCTGCGGCCCAGGCCCCTTTCCTGGAACTCCTTGGGCGGGGAGGGGCCTGCGGCCCAACCGTTAGCCTCAGGCCCCTCCTCACCCAAGGAGTTGCCAGAAAGCGAACCCTGTGGCTTACGGTTGGGAGGGGCAGGGTCTTGGCCCGCTGTCCACACAGGCCCGGCCTGCCTCGGTCCTCCCCGCCTCCTTCGCTATGGGTTTTGGGCCCAGCGGGACCCACCACGCTGCATTTTCTGCGGCCCAGGGCAGCTTTCCGGCAACTCCTTGGGCGGGGAGGGGCCTGCCGCTCGGCGTCCAGCCTTTTTGTTTGGGTGCTTTTGCTCCTGTTAGGGCATGCTGCGCCTGCGAGCCAGATGCATTAGTCAAAAGAGCCATATATGGCTCGTGAGCCAAAGGTTCCCGACCCCTGAAATATAGGCAGTCTTCAAGTTACAAACATCTGACTTACAAATGACTCTTAGCTAAGAACAGGCCCAGATTACCCATAAGGCCACACTAGGCCATGGCCTATGGGTGCAGGCCTAGGGGGGCGCCAGATCAAGGACCAAAAAAATGTATGTTCAAACAAAACCGCAACGTGCAGCATGATGACTCTCTCTCTCTCTCTCTCTCTCTCTCTCTCTCTGGGGGGAGAGCGCTGCGAGGGGGCGAGGGGAGGAGGGAATGGCGCCCCCCCCCCTCGCCATCGTCCCTGCCCCTTGTCAAGGAAGGAAGGCGCGAGTAGGATGAGGCGAAGGGAAGCCCCGCCCCCAGGGCCGCTGGCGGGCATGGCCAGCAGCGGCCCCAGGGGCGGGGCTTCCAAAATGTGGCCTAGGGCACCAAAAGGAGTTAATCCGTGCCTGGCTAAGAATGGAGTGAGACAACAGAAAGTGAGAGAAATCTACATGTCAGAAGGGAAATCCACTCCTGGGAGAATTATTATCACGGGGGGAAGCGGGTCCCACTGAAGCTTTCTCTCGAATCCTTGTTTCCACAGAAAGCCACATTTTCCAAAATGCGATACTCACAGAGACAGAGTGGCAAGATCTTCCGAAAAGGACACAGCCAGAAGAGGAAACACCACAGGGGTGTATACATTCCAGGAATCAGCCAGGCCTTGAAGCTGCAAGGCTTTGCAATGCTAATCAAGGTGATTGATTGCAACATTCACACTTTGCTCCAACAGACAAGAGTTCTTTCTCCCGCCCTGGACATTCCACAGGTACATACACACCATATACCTAGTTTCCAACAGACCTCACAACCTCTGAGGATGCCTGCCATAGATGTGGGCAAAATTTCAAGCCCCCTCTTTTCCTATCTGAGAGGAAAGCTTCAATAAAGAGGCGGAGTGACCAGATTGCCTGAGCAGCCTGGGTGAGAAAGGGGCTCGGATGCATCCCCGCCGGCCTGAATTCATATATAAATATTCTGCCCACTTCTCATTCCATATGTACGGTGCGGTGGGGTGACGATTTTCGCGATGACGGTGACAGATGCGCGGAGAGGACAAGAAAGAAAGGCACCCGGCACTCATCCGTCCCCCGTTACACTCGGCTAGAGAAATGATGGCTGGATGCGGGCGGAGGGAGGGAGGGAGCATCTGGCGACGGCACACGGCGGTGGCGGCATGCAGGAGCAGACTGCCTGTTAGCGCAAGGAGCGCAAGGGAGATTAGGGATGCTCGGGGAGGAACGAAGCAGGTGTTCACGCATAGCCTGCTTGGAATAATTACTCGGAGGCTGCTTTGGAGGGCTCGGGGAAGGGTCCTCGGTTTGGAGGCAGATACAAGGAAAGGAGACAGGGCCAAAATGGAGAGGAGGGTGTCTGCCCCACACCTCGAATGATCAAATGTCCCACTCCTCATTCCATTCATATATGTAGGTGTCTTCAAGTTTTTTCCAGTTACTCATAGATGACTGAACTGAGATTGTTGTACTTGGAACAAGAAGACCTCATTTCCTCGAAAGGATAATATAATGCTTGGCAATATAGATTATTTAACATCTATATGCGTCCACTTGCCCAGCTGGTGCGTAGTTTCGGTCTGGAGTGTCATCAGTACGCTGATGACACCCAGCTGGTGCTGAGGATGGAAGGCCGGCCGGACTCTGTCCCCAATTATTTCCATCAGTGCCTGGAAGCCGTGACTGGGTGGCTACGGGCCAGCAGGTTGAAGGTGAACCCGTCGAAGACAGAGGTCCTGTGGCTGGGTTGTCCTGGGGGGGGGGAGCTCCGGCTGCCAATAATGGACAGTGAGGTGGTTAGTCCATCGCCGCTGGTTAAAAGCCTGGGGGTCCAACTGGACCCTCTGCTGACGATGGAGGCTCAGGTCTCCACCGTGAGCAGAGCGGCGTTTTTCCATCTGCGCCAGGTGAGGCAGCTGGCGCCTTACCTTTCTGGTGACGACCTAGCCGCTGTAATCCAGGCCACGGTCATCTCGAGACTGGACTACTGTAACGCCCTTTACATTGGCCTTCCTTTGTTGGTAATCCGGAAACTCAAGATGGTGCAAAATGCTGTGGCTCGACTGCTGGCTGGAGTGACACTAACATGCCACATCACACCAATCCTCCAGCTGGCTCCCCATCGAGTACCGGATTGCCTTCAAAGTGCTGGTGTTAACCTTTAAGGCCTGGCATGGCCTGGGGCCAGTGTACCTGAAGGACCGCCTCTCCCTGCACATTCCCCAGAGACCACTACGGTCCAGGGACCAAAACCTATTGGAGGTTCCATCACTCAAGATTTGCCGATCGTCATCGACTCGGCAGCGCACCTTTTCCGTAGTAGCGCCTACCCTGTGGAACACCCTCCCGGCAGAGGCATGAGCAATAATGAGTGACAGGCCTTCAGGAGGGCCTGCAAGACCACCCTGTTTTGCCAGGCGTTCAATCTCTAAGGTTGTGCTTTCCATTCCGGTCCTAATCTGTTTCTGCTGCCCTAATCCTGTCTTTATTCTGTATTTAACTACGATGTGTTGTGTATTCATTGTTGTGAACCACCCTGAGCCTTTTTGGGAAGGGTGGTATATAAATCGAAATAATAAATAAATAAATAAATACTCCCGGGATGACTGTGTCCATTCCATCCATCCATGCATCGTTGTTTTCGAATTATGGAGATTAAACCAAGACTGCTCTACTTTGGACATATCACAAAAGACACAACTCCTCACAAAAGATATTAACACTTGGCATCACCAACCAGGATGACTTCTAGCCCTCGAAACTTTGGCAAAAGCTTTGGAAGCGTCAACACAGAAAGGCCACACACACACACACACACACACACACACACACACATAGAGGATTCAAAGCCAGGAAGCGAAACTCTTTATTTTCTGGCCAAAGGCTACACATCTGGATGGCAGAACGCAGCGCCAGAGAAAGGCACCTGTTTCCTCAAATTAGAGCCACCTGGACATGCTTTGGCCTCTATGCGCCAACCACCTGCCTGAAAAAGTACATGAAAAGCAAACTTTGCCAGCAACACCACTGAAAGGTGTCAGTCAAAGCAATCTTTTGCTGACACTGACTCTCAAGTCTCGCTTTGTCACTGACCCAAATGCCCCAATGTGCCACCTCTCCTGAACTCCCTTCCATCCACGTGGGCCAAGCTGGTGTCCAAATGGGCAATGCCGTTCCCTGCAATGGAGATGCCATGCTTACAATGTTTATTTATTTATTTACACTATTTATCTCCCACCCTTCTCACCCCGAAGGGGACTCAGGGCGGATCAGAGGACACATTTACAGCATTCAATGCCGTCATACACTGACAAGAGACAATTGTACATAGCTAGAGGGATATATAGGCTTTTCCCATCTTCGGCATCTTGGAGGCTGTGCTCAGTCCCGGCCACTGGGCGGTGCTGTCGCTCTAGTTTCCCTGCTGAAGAGCTTTGTTCGTAAACTTTCTGCTTGATCGAATTGCTGGCATTTTTCTGATATTTCCTTATGGGTGCCTTAAATACCTCCCCGCTTTAAAGCGGTACCTATTTATCTACTCACATTGCTGTTTTCGAAACTGCTAGGTAGGCAGAAGCTGGGCTAAAGGCCAAGAGCTCACCCTGACCTGGAGTTTGAACGGTCGAACTTTTGGTTGGTAAGATTTACTGCAGCTGGAAGCTAACCTGCTGTGCTGAAGCCCGGCCCTGATTAATAGTCCCGATTAACTCCTTTGCACAACCAACCTGGTGGCATTTGCACAATCACAAAGTCACACAAATACAAACACAGATCAAGTGCAGATTTCCAGATGCCAAAGAGCTTTGTTCGTAAACTTCCTCCTTGATTGAATCACCAGCATTTTTCTGGCATTTCCTTATGGGTGCCTTAAATACTTCCCTGCTTATGCGGTACCTATTTATCTATTCACATTGCTGTTTTCAAAACTGCTCAGTAGGCAGCAGCTGGGATAAAGGCCAGGAGCTCACCGTGGGCTTCAAACTGGGCTTCAAACTGTCAACCTTTTGGTTGTCAAGATCAACTGTAGCTGGTGGTTAATTTATTTTATTTTATTTATTTACATCATTTATATTCCGCCCTTCTCACCCCGCAGGGGACTCAAGGCGGATCACAATGCACATATACAGGCAAACGTCCAATGCCCTTTGACATACAGACATGTATAGTCAAGGCACTCTCGGCAATTTAACATTTCAGCTTCTGGCCACCAGGGGGAGCTGTCCCACCCCTTCACAGCAGGTTAACCTGCTGTGCTAAATCCCCGCCCTGATTAATACTCCTGATTAACTCCTTTGCACAACCAACCTGGTGGCATTTGCACAATCACAAACTCACACAAATACAAACACAGATCAAGCGCAGGTTGTCAGGTGGTGCCAAAAGAAGGGCACAAGGTTTATTCCTGCCTTTGCTCCTGTTGGTAATGAGAGTTTATTCCTGCCTTTGCTCCTGATTTTTTAAATCTATGTATCCCAATAATAAAAGTCAGTGTTTGGGCATATTGAGTATTCATGCCAAGTTTGTGCAACATTGTTTCAGTCCACGGTGGTCTCTGGAGGTGAGGAATCAATGCCCACCAAACTCTTATAGTATTTTCTCTTGGTTTGGGAGCTCTGGTTTGTGCCACTGTGGGATTATTTGTATAAAGGACACTGATTGGCCAGCCTCAGAACTCCAACACTCTAAGGCACCAGACAGAGGGCACTGGTTGTCACTGAGAGACAATTTGCATAAAGGACTCTGATTGGCCAGTAAAACAGAATGCAACTGAATGCTTGAGTTAGCCAAAAGACAGTTTTTTTCCGTTGGAAATGGAATGTTTTCTGGGAGGTGCGGAGGTGCCAAGGAGGTCCCATAGGTTGCCACTATGGGATTATTTGCATAAAGGACTCGGATTGGCCAGCCTCAGAACTCCAACATTCTACGGCCTCAAACAGAGGGGATTGGTTGCCACTGAAATTGTATTTGCATAAAGGACTCCGATTGGCCATCCACATTCCAACATTCTAAGATGACTCAGAGGGAAAGGGAAAGGCCTCAGGCAGTCAGACACTGCGGCCCACAGCAGTGACGGATCAGGACCCAACTTGCCACACAGGGGCCCAATGGCTCACTTCACAATGCGACCCTCACCCAATGACCAATACAGACCAAAAGTAGCACACAGAGCCCCCTTGACCCACTCTACACCCTGGTGCTGTTTCAAGGAGGATGGACAACAGATGATGGGACTTGAAATACCTTCACTCACCTCCCGAGACCGCTGCAACCCTCATCCAAAGAATGATCAAGACCAAATGTGACACACACAGTCCCCATGACCCACTCTACATCCTGGTGCTGATTGGAGGGGGATGGACCATGGCCAATGGGACTCGCAGTACCTTCACTAAGTTCCTGAGACCACTGCAAGCCACATAAACATCAAATAGGAACCAACCTTGGCACACAATGCCTTCCTCAAATAACCCGGGCACCGCCGGGTCCCCAATCTAATATTTGCACTGGATTTGCACACCCAGATAAGGCCTGGGATGCGGCGCTTTTCTTGGAAAGGGCGCAGTGTTCGTCCGGGACGGGTGAATGAGTACCTGGCATGCAAATCGCTTCCAGGTGAGATGCCAACAAAGGCTGCCCGTTGCGATTTCGGGGGAGATAAACAAGCCTTGTCTCTCTTTCCCAGCAGCCTTGCTTGGCGTTAAAGAGAAAGGGAAAGCACCCTTTATTGACTGAGTCCCTTTGAGAACCGCAGCTCCCTCCTCCAGCCCTCGGGCTCCCAAACAGAGCCTTTTACTGTCAGGCAACAGGAGAAGCCTTTATATACAGAGGAAAAACACCCGCCTGACAGCTACCCAGGAACGATCATCTTTTATTCATGCCTGTCATATAAACTGCATTACCTCGGAAACAAAAGCATTTAACCCGTCGTTGCCTGAGGCTGGAAAGGCCCCCCCACAGGAAAGAAATGGGGGGAAATCTTAGGCTCAATGAACCTCAAGAACCATTGAAGTGGCTCGCAGGCCCGATCTGGTTTTCCATTTTACGAAAACCGGGCGGCGGGCAACGTTCCAGCTCCAGGTTCGGCATCCATCAGGAGGCTGTGCGGAGTTATGGTAATGAGTTAGTTCTCTCTTTCTTTCTTCGGGGTGTTTCGGCATCACCGGCTCAAAGCCTCTGGGTTCAAGGACACTGAAAGGTAGACAAGCCAACAAAAGGCAAGGCCGACGGAAAGAACCCCCTTCGTGTTCAGAGCCAACGGATTCACAAATGTTCACACAACTAATACTGAAAATAATAATAATAATAATAATAAATGCCTTTTTGCAACCATTGTCTCTCAGCAAAGGATTTTCCAGCCCGCAAACCCCTGCCACAAACTTTGAGGAGACTTTGAAGATGGAAGAAACATATATTTTTTTCGCACCATAAGGCGCACCTGCTGATAAGACGCACCTAGATTTCAGAAGAGGAGAATTGGGAAAAAATATTTTGGGCCAAAAAGTGGGCCCCGGCGCTTGCCTGCTTGAAGCGCGGCCTGCCCACCTGGAAGGGTGGACCCTCCTCGGCGCCCTCCGCCATCCCTAAGCCTTTCCCTTGGCCACCTCCTCCTCGGTCCCGGCTCCTCCTCCGCCCCTCTGCCTCCGCCGCCCGGCTCCGTCGCTGCTCGACTCCGCCGCCGCCACCTCCGCCCGCCACCTCCTCCGCCCGCCCGCCGCCTCCTCCCGCCGCCGCCTACCTCTGCCTTCCTCGCGCCCGTCGCGCAAGCGGCTGACGCAGGCGCATCTGACGCGTCTGGCGCAGGCGCGTCTGACGCGTCTGACGCAGGAGCGCCTGGCGCGCTCGGGCCTGCGCACACATGGGCAGTAGGTTCGAGCGCCAAGCGTGCCTGCGCCCAGCGCGCCAGGCGGCGCCTACGTCAGACGCGATTGCGACGGCGGCGAGGAGGGAGGCAGAGGTAGGCGGCGGTGGGCGGAGCCGCGGCGGCGAGGGCGGCGGGGGAGGCGGCGCGCGGGCGGCGGAGCCGGGCGGCGGCGGAGGCAGAGGAGGAGGAGGCGGGACCGAGGAGGCGGCGGCCAAGGTAAAGGCTTACTATCGCCTCCCCCTCTTCGCTCCATAAGACGCGGCTGATTTTTCCTCCTACTTTGGGAGAAAAAAACTGCGTCTTATGGTGCGAAAAATACGCTATTATTCTCAAGTGTATGTTTCCTCATTGAAAAATGAGTCGTCGTCGTCGTCCCCCCAAGAAGACAATGAGCAACTAGATTTAGAAAGCCTAAATCTCCCATTTGAATGGCATGCATATTTGGATGGACGAAAGGCCAAACCGACAGGAATATTCAATGGCCATCATATGACAGAGATCATTACCTAAATGCTTGGAACAGATATGAAAATAAGAATTTACACAAAGACAACAGAGTGGATGTCCCCACTTCAGCCATTACACAAAAGGGAGAACATCCTACAAGGGAAATGTAGGAGCCAATCCAGACTAATCGAGAAAACCCAGAAATGAAACCCCTAGAACAGAGTGTTTTCATGGGACGGTATGGGGTGAGGTGGTCCCTCAGGTACACTGGCCCCAGACCATGACAAGGCCTTGGAAGTCGAGACTAGCACTTTGAAGGTGATCCGGTACTCAATAGGAAGACAGTGCCGTTCCCACAGAATTGGTGTAATATGGCCGCTCATAGGGGCTGAGCTGCGGCGTTCTGCGCCAGCTTGAGTTTCCGCGTCACCAACAGAGGCAGGCCAATGTAGAGAGAGTTACAGTAGTCTAACCTTGAGATGACCATGGCTTGGATCACCGTGGCCAACTCCTGCTTAGATATATCCTACCTCAGTTCACGTATAGTGTTTATTTTTTTAAAAAAAATATTATATCTGGCCCGGCCATAAGTTTTTAAATTGTATACGTTATTGTTTATATGTGATTTATATTAACTGTGCTGCTTTGTTGTTTTTATTGATGTTGTTGTTGGGCTTAGCCTCATGTAAGTCACCCCGAGTCCCCTTGGAGAGATGGTGGCGGGGTATAAATAAAGTATTATTATTATTATTACGAGGGATCACCCGAGTCCCCTTGGGGAGATGGTGGCGGGGTATAAATAAAGCATTATTATTATTATTATTATTACTACTACGAGGGATCACCCGAGTCCCCTTGGGGAGATGGTGGCGGGGTATAAATAAAGTATTATTATTATTATTATTATTATTACTATGAGGGATCACCCGAGTCCCTTTGGGGAGATGGTGGTGGGGTATAAATAAAGTATTATTATTGTTATTATTATTACTATCAGGGATCATCCGAGTCCCCTTGGGGAGATGGTGGCGGGTTATAAATAAAGCATTATTATTATTATTATTATTATTATTATTATTATTACTACGAGGGATCACCCGAGTCCCTTTGGGGAGATGGTGGTGGGGTATAAATAAAGTATTATTATTGTTATTATTATTACTATCAGGGATCACCCGAGTCCCCTTGGGGAGATGGTGGCGGGGTATAAATAAAGCATTATTATTATTATTATTACTACGAGGGATCACCCGAGTCCCTTTGGGGAGATGGTGGTGGGGTATAAATAAAGTTTTAGTATTATTATTATTAATTACTACTACTACTACTATTACTACTACTATGAGGGATCACCTGAGTCCCCTTGGGGAGATGGTGGCGGGGTATAAATAAAGTTTTATTATTATTATTAATTACTACTACTACTACTACTACTACTATGAGGGATCACCTGAGTCCCTTTGGGGAGATGGTGGTGGGGGCATTATTATTATTATTATTATTATCGAGGGACCTGAGTCCCTTTGGGGAGATGGTGGTGGGGTATAAATAAAGTATTATTATTATTATTATTATTATTACTATGAGGGATCACCCGAGTCCCTTTGGGGAGATGGTGGTGGGGTATAAATAAAGTTTTAGTATTATTATTATTAATTACTACTACTACTACTACTATTACTACTACTATGAGGGATCACCTGAGTCCCCTTGGGGAGATGGTGGTGGGGTATAAATAAAGTTTTATTATTATTAATTACTACTACTACTACTACTACTACTATGAGGGATCACCTGAGTCCCTTTGGGGAGATGGTGGTGGGGTATAAATAAAGTTTTATTATTATTATTAATTACTACTACTACTACTACTACTACTACTACTATGAGGGATCACCTGAGTCCCCTTGGGGAGATGGTGGCGGGGTATAAATAAAGGGATCACTTAAGTAAGTAAGTAAAATTACTTAGGGCTTGCATCACCCTTAGTTCACAAAGGAATGAAAACACACTCTGCCCCAAAAGAAGAAGGAAGAGAAGAAACAGGTGGGGTTACGCAAGTGGGTGAAAACATGGGTTCGGCCCTTCTCTTGCCACTGTCCAAACGTGGGGTTGGTGAGTGCATGCAAATAAAATGTGCCACGCAGCCTTATCTCCCCAGCGATCTATCACAGCAACGAAGGCAGCTCCTGTCCGATTATCCTCCCGCATGCCAAGCCATCAGCAACGGAGCAGGACTCAAATAAAGCGGGTGGTAATGACTGCTTCCAAGGCCTCATTACCCAAGGCTACCACAGGGAGAAAGGCAGTGTGGCTTTGGGGGTGATTGTGGAAAAGGAAACACCAGGCGCATGGAATGTAAGCATCCCGGTGACCCACCATAATCCACTGTTACGGATGCTACTAGAGCAGGCATGGGCACACTTGGGCCCTCCAGGTGTTTCGGACTTCAACACCCACCATTCCTAACAGCTGGTAGAAGAAGAAAAGAAAGAGAAGGAGATAAAGGAGGAGGAAAAGAAGAGGGAAGAGAGGAAGGAAAGAGGAGGAGGAAGAGAAGGTGTAAAAGAAGAAGCAAAAGAAGGAAGAGAAGAGATAAATGAAGAGAAATGAAGAGAAAAAGGAAAAGAGGAGGAAGAAGAGGAGGAAAAGGAGAAGCAAGAAGAAAAGGAAGAGGGAGAAGAGAGGGAGATAAAGAAAAATGAAGAGAGAAAAATAAAATATGAATGAAGAGAAGAAGGAAAAGAGAAGGAAGGGGAAGCAGAAAAGGAGAAGCAAGGAGAGAAGGAAGAGGGGAGAGAATGAGATAAAGGAAGAAGAAGGGGGGAAAGGAGAAGAGAAGAAGGTAAAGAAGAAAGATGAGTAAATGAGGAGAAGGAGGAAGAGGAGGTGTAAAAGAAGAAGCAAGAGGAGAAGGAAGAGAAGGAAAAAGAGGAGGAAGAAAAAAGAGGAGGAGGAAAAGATGGAGAGGGAGCAGGAAGAGAAGGAGGAAAAAGAGAAAACGAGGTGGAAGTAGAGAAGGAGAAGGAGAAGCAGGAGGAGGAGGAAAAGGAGGAAGAGAAGGAGATAAAGGAAGGGGAAAAGAAGAGGGAAGAGAGGAAGGAAAGAGGAGGAGGAAGAGAAGGTGTAAAAGAAGAAGCAAAAGAAGGAAGGGGAGGAAGAGAAGAGATAAAGGAATAGGAGGAGAAATGAAGAGGAAAAAGGAAAAGAGGAGGAAGAAGAGGAGGAAAAGGAGAAGCAAGAAGAAAAGGGAGAAGAGAGGGAGATAAAGAAAAATGAAGAGAGAAAAATAAAATATGAATGAAGAGAAGAAGGAAAAGAGAAGGAAGAGGAAGCAGAAAAGGAGAAGCAAGGAGAGAAGGAAGAGGGGAGAGAATGAGATAAAGGAAGAAGAAGGGGGAAAGGAGAAGAGAAGAAGGTAAAGAAGAAAGATGAGTAAATGAGGAGAAGGAGGAAGAGGAGGTGTAAAAGAAGAAGCAAGAGGAGAAGGAAGAGAAGGAAAAAGAGGAGGAAGAAAAAAGAGGCGGAGGAAAAGATGGAGAGGAAGCAGGAAGAGAAGGAGGAAAAAGAGAAAACGAGGTGGAAGTAGAGAAGGAGAAGGAGAAGCAGGAGGAGGAGGAAAAGGAGGAAGAGAAGGAGATAAAGGAAGAGGAAAAGGAGGAAGAGAAGGAGGAAATGAGGAAAAGAAGAAGGAAGAGAAGGAAGAGAAGGAAAAGGGGGAGGAAGAAAAGGATGAGAAGCAGGAGGAGGAAGAGAAGAAGTAGGAAGATAAGGAGAAAAAGGAGGAAATAAGGAATGAGGAAGAAGAGGAGAAAACAGAGGAGGAAGATATGATGACGACCAGATCAAACGAGGAAGGACAGAGAGGGAAGAAGTGGATACTTTGGAGCCAGGAACATGGACCCAGGAAGTTTCTTGCTTCTCAGCGAGGATCTTGCTCAGGATCGGATGTGGAGATACGGGTCCACATTGGGCACATTTGGGCAAAGACAACCCTGGACCACCTGTGAATCATTTTGCATGGCGTCGCTGCTTGGAAGAGAGTCCGGGCAACAGCTGTGGCGGTCATGGGGCTGAGCCTCACACCCTGAGCAGCAGGGCCTGCCATGCCAAGGTGGCAAACTCAATGGATCCTGGGCCAACTTTCCTTGGCAAACTGGGACGGACACTCAAGCCGGAAGCATGGGTCGGAGGCACTCCTGCCTGCCTGGTGCAATGTCATCAGAACATGGCCATTGTACATTACTATTGGTATTGTGGTTCAGGAGCCTGAGACGGGGATTCTGGGCAGGAGCCTGGTGTTGCTCCTGGTGGGCCTGGGGATTTTGGGACTGTTAGGCCAACAGGGGATGTTCGGTTAGAGACCGATTCAGAGGCCTGAGCTAGCTTTCCCAAGAGAACCAAGGTGGGAATTTGATCGGAATGGTAGATCTGTCTGACTGCACTGAGTTAGAGAGAAGGAAAGAAATTTGTCAGCAGAGACAGGTGGCCGAAGGGAGACGCCACTCTCAGAGACTGTTACCCAAAGGAGGCCCTCCTCAGAGTTCCCAAGGAAAAGGGCATAGTCTCTTAAGCATAAATGAGGGTTGGTTTGGAGTGGTCCTTTAGAGCAGTGGTTCCCAAAGTGGGCGGTACCACCAGGGGCGGTCTAAGGTCATTTTAAATGGTAAGCGAACATTATTTTGGCGCTCCCCCCAAAAAAACATTATTTTGGCGCCCGCCCCCAAAAACATTATTTTGGCGCCCCCCCAAACATTATTTTGGCATCCCCCCCAAAAAAAAACATTATTTTGGCACCCCACCCTTCGCGCATGCCCAAAGCTACTGTGCGCAGGCGCAGAAGCCTGTAACACAGCACTCCCTATTCGGAACGCGCCCCCCCCCTCTGCGCATGCCCAGAAGCTCCTGTGCGCAGGTGCAGAAGCCTGTAAACACAGCACTCCCTATTCGGAAAGTGCCCCCCCCTCCGCACATGCCCAGAAGCTCCTGTGCGCAGGTGCAGAAGCCTGTAAACACAGCACTCCCTATTCGAACACCCCCCTCTGCGCATGCCCAGAAGCTCCTGTGCGCAGGCGCAGAAGCCTGTAAACACAGCACTCCCTATTCAGAAAGCGCCCCCCCTCTGCGCATGCCCAAAGCTCCTGTGCGCAGGCGCAGAAGCCTGTAAACACAGCACTCCCTATTCGGAAAGCGCCCCCCCTCTGCGCATGCCCAAAGCTCCTGTGCGCAGGCGCAGAAGCCTGTAAACACAGCACTCCCTATTCGGAAAGCGCCCCCCCTCTGCGCATGCCCAGAAGCTCCTGTACGCAGACGCAGAAGCCTGTAAACACAGCACTCCCTATTCGGAAAGCGCCCCCCCTCTGCGCATGCCCAGAAGCTCCTGTGCGCAGGCGCAGAAGCCTGTAAACACAGCACTCCCTATTCTGCACGCCCCCCCTCCGCGCATGCCCAGAAGCTCCTGTGCGCAGGTGCAGAAGCCTGTAAACACAGCACTCCCTATTCGGCATGCGCCCCCCTCCCCCACGCATGCCCAGAAGCTCCTGTGCGCAGGCACAGAAGCCTGTAAACACAGCACTCCCTATTCGGAAAGTGCCCCCCCTCCGCACATGCCCAGAAGCTCCTGTGCGCAGGTGCAGAAGCCTGTAAACACAGCACTCCCTATTCGGAAAGTGCCCCCCCTCCGCACATGCCCAGAAGCTCCTGTGCGCAGGCGCAGAAGCCTGTAAACACAGCACTCCCTATTCGGAAAGTGCCCCCTCCGCGCATGCCCAGAAGCTCATGTGCGCAGGCACAGAAGCCTGTAAACACAGCACTCCCTATTCGGAAAGTGCCCCCCCCTCCGCACATGCCCAGAAGCTCCTGTGCGCAGGTGCAGAAGCCTGTAAACACAGCACTCCCTATTCAGCACACGCCCCCCCTCCGCGCATGCCCAGAAGCTCCTGTGCGCAGGCGGAGAAGCCTGTAAACACGGTACCCCCTATTTGGCACGTAGGGAGCACACAGGGCCCAAAAGCAGAACATCGACCGGACACTGTCTGGCGGGCGGGGGAATGCGCCCTTTACCCAGATGGCGCCCCACGCAGCGGCGTCCTTTGCCTACTGGTAGGACCGCCCCTGGGTACCACCCCCTGGTGGGCGGTGGGGCGATCCAAGGGGGCGCTGGGAGGCTCAGGAGAATTTGGGGGGTTCTGAACCCCTGTAAAGGGGTAGTGGCATGAGCCAGGCTTGCTTGCCACTTGCAGTGTCGCGCGCTTGTGAGGACGTCCTCATTGGAAGAAAGAGGCAATACACAGGACTGTGCAGTGGGCGGGGTTGATGGGAGGAGGGAGGCGCGTGCTGTGGTTTCCACGGCAACGCCTGCCCAGTGATTCCAACTCACAGGGACACAGTCGCAAGCGCGCAATCCCCGGGCAGGCAGAAACCGCAGCGTGCGCCTCCTTCTTCTCGGGGACGTCCTCACAAGCGAGCCTTCCTGGGCCCGCTGTGGGGCAGGGTGAGCGGGAGGCACTTTTCAAGGTGGGCCTCGCTTGTCCAGTGCCAGCCCCTTCTATTTGCGGGGGCGGTAGCCTAGGCCAAAAAGTTTGGGAACCACTGCTTTAGAGCAGTCTTTCTCAACCAGTGTGCCGTGGCACACTAGTGTGCCGTGACGGACCGCCTGCTGTGCCGCGAGAAAAGCTCTCTGCCCCCCTTCCTCCCCCTTCTGCCGAACTCCTGCTGCTTGGGGAGGAGGAAGGGCCGGGCAGTGGTGAAGAAAAAGAAGAAGGGACCGGGGCGCCGCCTCCTTCGGCCGTTTCCCCAGCCAGCCTCCAATCCGCCATGACTCCCACCATGACTCTCGCCCCTCGCTCGTTGAAGCCGCGTGGAGGAGCCCCGCCCACTGAAGCCCGTCCACCGCTCATGCTCCTCCTCTGTAGGAGAGCTGAAGCTGGGGGGAGGGGCAGGGCATGGCGCGGCCTGTAGGAGAGCTGAAGCTGGGGAGGCAAGCCAGCTCTGGCCCCCCCTGCACTGCCCCCGGCACTCCCAGGAGCTGCTCCAGCCTTGAAGGGACAGTGCCAAGCCAGCATTGTGCTGGCTCTGGCACCACTGGCTTGGCACTGCCCCTCAAGGCTGGAGCTGCTGCTGGGAGAGGTGAAGCCGGGGGTAGGGGGTGGGGCATGGCGCATCCTGGCTCCGTCCCCTCCCCGGCTTCGGCACTCCCAGCAGCTGCTCCCAGCAGGCCACCAACCCCCAGCCGTTCTTTACTGTGTTGGAGTGTCATTTTGTTGGTGGTGTGCCCCCAAATTTTTTTAATGTTAAAAGTGTGCCGCGGCTCAAAAAAGGTTGGGAAGCACTGCTTTAGAGGAATCAACGTCTAGGTAAAAGGAACAAGCCTACGTTCCTCTCTCTTGTTTCAAGATTCATGGACTCAATCAAGCCTTGGATTTTCCTATGTAGTTTTTCATGGACTCATGTTTTGAATGTCAAGGGTTTGTCATGGTTTCTTGTATTGCTCCTCAAATCAAGCACTTTCATGGACGCGTGCAATGTTTTGGCTCTTAGCTATGCTTGTCCTGCACCTTTGAGGCTCAGGATCGTGAAGCTTGGCAAGAATAAAGTTTAAAGGTTCGGCCTGTATCTTGGTCTTTTGGACTATTGCTTTCAAGTAACTGTTTTTACATGGACTATATTTTGTATTACTTTTAAATACTTTTATTCTTTTTTTGCTGAAGCTACATTTTTTCTTAATAAACTGCTTTGCTTCCACCAGTGTTTTTCCACTTTTTGAGCCACGGTACATTTTTTACATTTACAAAATCCTGGGGCACACCACCAACCAAAATGACACAAAACGACACTCTAACACAGTAATACATATAGTTAATATGTTTTAAAATGTATTTATACACTCAGTGTGAAACCTGGACCTGTTTCGATGAACACAAGATAGATATCCTGGCAGGAATGGCAGAAAGACACAAACTTCCCACACAGAACTCCCATAACCAAGAGAAAATGCTATAAGAGTTTGGTGGGCATTGACCTTGGGTTTTGGAGTTGTAGTTCACCTATATCCAGAGAGCACTGTGGACTCAAACAATGTTGGATCAGGACCAAACTTGGCATGAATACTCAATATGCCCAAAAGTGAACACAGATGGAGTTTGGGGAAAATAGACCTTGACATTTGGGAGTTACAGTTTCTGGGATTTATAGTTAACACACAATCAAAGAGCATCCTGAACTCTTGCAACAATGGAATTGAACCAAACTTGGCATATTGAACTCTCATTACCCACAGAAAGTACTGAAAGGGTTTGCTTGGGAATTGACCTTGAGTTTGGAAGTTGTAGTTCACCTACACCCAGAGAGCACTGTAGACTCAAACAATGCTATGTCATGTTGTTGTTTGTTTTCTATCCAGAATCACAATGTTGGAAGGAGGCTCACCACATGAAGGTCCCTCAAACAGGCATGGAGAAACTTCGGCCCTCTGGGTGCTTTGGACTCCAACTCCCACCATTCCTAACAGCCTGAGGCCCTTTCCTGCTTAAGTGGCTGAGGGGGGGGAAAGGAAGGGGCTTGAGGCTGTTAGGAATGGTGGGAGTTGGAGTCCAAAACACCTGGAAGGTTCAAGTTTGCCCATGCCAGCTTTGGACAGAGACCTCTTCCTCCCCTTCCCCTTCGCGCCCTTTCTTCCCCCTCCTGCCCAACACTTACTTTTTCTTCTACACTGCCGCTTCTGCCGCCATTTTGATCCGAGGGGGCAGCGTGAGTGTGTTCAGGAGGGGAGGGAGGAGGGACGTGACCCGTGCGGGCGCTACTGCGCAGACCCGCCCAGAGCAAAGCGAGGCAAAGCAAGCAGAGCGAGGCTGGGAAGAAGGGAGCCCGAGTGGAGAAGGAAAAGTGTTTGGCAGGAGGGGGAATAAAGGGGATTGGAGGTTCCCATTTCCCACGGCACACCTGATGGTCGCTCACGGCACACTAGTGTGCCACGGCACACTGGTTGGGAAACACTGTGGAATGTGGGATTGGTCCAGAGGTGCCTTTCTAGCCCTGGTGTGCAACAATCGGGGCGCGAAAGAAGTGGCGCACCAGGGAGGAAATCACCTTGAGAAACCCTCCAACAGTTCCTCCGCCCTGTGACGTGAAAACAGACAGGGTCCTTCCTTCTCTGTCAAGGAAGCAAGCTGGTGGGCCGACGAGAGCAGTTCATATTTAATAATGCCATTTGTATTCCTCTCTCCACATAAACTATTGTAAAGGCGCACTAATGTAAAAATACATCTGCCTTGTCAATACTTTATCTTCTGGATCTGCATCTAAATCCCTGGGCATTCTTGACTTATGGCGGCACTGATGCCTAATGAATAAAAAGGTGCAAATTATAGGCCCCGGCTTGAACGCTCCTCATAAAATTAGATGGTCGTTGCAAAAGCGTCGTTCTCCGGCCCGCCGTGCAACAACAGCCAGCCATAAATAAGGGTATTTAATGCATCCCGGCACCGGGCAAAAGCCAGGGAGCAGTCTGTTACCGCGCAGCCGTCAATAGGGCCGCCACCAGCTCAATGAAGTGATAACCGATCCATCATCTGGATTTATGTCAGCTGTCTAGTCGCAAAGTCGCGGCCTCAACACTGTAAATAGCCCACAATGCCTCCAGATTGGCCCTAATGCCAGTAAAGCTGTCAAAAACACCCTGGCAAAGAAGCCGGAAGCCAACCCCATCCCAGTTCTTTGCCCTTTGTCCATGCAGCCCTTACCGAAGTGAGTTGTGTCTCTTGTGGCATGCAAAGAAGGAAGGGACGGGGAGGAAAAGGGAACCTGACACCACCTTTAAGACCATACAATCCTAGGGTTGGGTGAGATCGCAAATATAGAAATATTTATTTATTTATTTACATCCTTTATATTCCGCCCTTCTCACCCCGCAGGGGGCTCAGGGCGGATCATAATGCACCTATACAGGCAAACATTCAATGCCCTTTGACATACAAACATGTAAGACAAGACACTTCAAGGCGATTTAACATTTCAGCTTCTGGCCACCAGGGGGAGCTGTCGCACTGCTTCACTCCTTTTACACCCTTTTTGGAGATTTATGACCTCGTAAATTAGTTAAATTAGCCTCCCCACAACGTGGTACCTAAATTTCCTACTTGACAGATGCAATGGTCTTTCGTGTTGCAAAGTGTTGCACCTCAGATCGTGGACAGCCCCCCTAGATCACACACACACCGACGGATGCAATAAATGTACTTTTATTTAGAATAAAGGATAAAGAATAGTCCAAGGAAGTAAGAATAAAGCAATCAAAAATAGTCCAATAAAGTTCTGTAGCTGCAAACCCAAGCGGCTTAAATCCCAAGGAAAGCAAAGTTCCAAAACAAGGCAAACCGCTCCGGCGGTCAAACGTGGTACTTGAGGTAAACCGCAACGGCGGTCAACATGAACTTGAGTCCGAACCGCTCCGGTGGTTGGCTTGAGCTTGGAGACTTGAACGTGAGACTTGATCAAGCTGAACGTAGCTTCAGGTCTGACTAGAATCCCCTGGGCACAAACTCATAAGGGAAACTAACTCCTGGGTGCCCAGCGCACCCCCTTCCTCCAATCTCTCCTAGAAGATCTAACGCTGGCCCTCCTGTCAAATTCCAGCTCGATAGCAGGCCCAGGTGCATTACTATCAGAGTGAGAAGCAGGAAACTTACTTTCTCCAGAATGCTCATCTGGAAAGGGAGTAGAAACTCTCTCTTGGGAACCAAGGCCACTGGGCCTCTCATAGTCTGATGCAGAATCAGCTTCCATGGAGTCCTCAGTAAACTCATCTGCAGTCCTACATCCCTCTAGCCATTCATCATCCCATTGCAAACTCTCGTTTGGAGACCCATACCCATCTGGCCATTCATCATCTCCAAGCTGACCCTGATCAGCTGGGACCTGACCCTGATCGGCTGGGACCCCCGGTGCCTGACTCTGACCACTGGGCTGACTAGGCTGGAACACCACACAAAGGTCGACAACGAGCTACACAAATGGTCGAGCGCTCACCCCAACCCGGGCAGGCCTCGAACTCATGACCTTCTGGTCAGTAGAGAGCTTATGCAGCTGACTCCCAGCCAGCTGCACCACATTCCCAAATAAATAATAAATAAATTGGTAGAATGGGGGGTATGCGTTGAAAGGATATCTAACTTTTGTTTTCTGCATTTTCATATGTATTTTATGGAAATATGTTTTAATATGTATACTATGTGTTTTTGTATCACTCTGCACTATATCTGTACAGGTGTCGCTTCACAGTTGGGCTAGTTTTGCAATCAAAAAACCCAGCGTCCTCTTCTAAGTGTGGGATTTTGAAAGCACAAGGCTTAGGTTGCCCAAAATGCTTTGTTACAGCGAATGGTCTATATCAGTGCTGTCCAACTTCTTCCGGCCCAAGGGCCGAAAGAAGTGTCACTGATCACCTGGGGGCCACAGGTGATCAGTGAGCGGGGCGTGGCCACTCCGGGCGTGGCCACTCCCAGGGCGTGGCCACTCCTAGGGGCGTGGCCGGCCTCCTGCGCAGCCCGCCCATTTTCAGGAGGGTTTCCCTGGGTGACGTTAGGCTGGGTGACGCCTGACGCCATGGCCCAGCCCCGCCCGGCTCCTGTGTCTCTCTGAGCAGAGGGACACGGGAGTTGGTAAATCCCCCGCCAGCCTGGAAAGCCCTCCTTTCCCGCCAGCCTGGATGGCTGGTGGGGAAGCGGGGAGAAGCGTCGCCGCTTTCCCGCCAGCGCCAGCCTTCCAGGAGTTCGCTCCCCGGAGCTGGGTTTTCGCCCGGCTCCTGTGTCTCTCTGAGCAGAGGGACACGGGAGTTCTCTGAAAAACTCCCGCCAGCCTGGATGGCTGGTGGGGGAAGCGAAGCGCCGCTCGCTTTCCCCGCCAGCCTTCCAGGCTTCAGGGGAGGGTTTTCGCCCGGCTCCTGTGTCTCTCTGAGCAGAGAGGGACACGCCAGGATGGCTGGGGGGCGAAGCGCCGCCGCTTTCCCGCCAGCCTGGATGGCTGGTGGGGGACACGGGAGCTGGCCAAAACTCCCCCGCCAGCCTGGATGGCTGGCGGGGCCGCGCCGCTCGCTTTCCCACCAGCCTTCCAGGTTGGGGAAGGGTTTTTCGCCCGGCACTGGCGTCTCGAGTGCGGGTGAAACCCCTTCCCCAAACCTGGAAGGCTCGTGGGGAAGCGGCGCCAAACCTGAAGGCTCGTTCCCCGCCAGCCATCCAGGCTGGCGGGGAGTTTTCGCCGCTGCCGTGATGCCTTGGAAGGGAGGGAGGCTCCGCGGGGACCCCTCCCTTCCAAGGCATCGGCTCCGGAGAGAGAGGGAAGAAGAGGGCGGTGCAGGGAGGAGGAGCTGGCTCACTTCCTCCTCCCTGCCCCGCCTCCCCTCCCCTCCCGGCCGCCATTTAAAAAAATTTTTAAAAAGGCGGCCGGGGGCATAGCGGGGGCCGGAGCCAACAGGCTGGGGGGCCGTGTACGGCCCCAGGGCCGCCAGTTGGACAGCCCTGGTCTATATAGAGAAACATACATGACTCCATCCATGCCAAAGTACTGGACTTGCGTAGTGCGGATCTGGTCTTTTGTTTTCCCAAAACACAGGGTTGTAGAAATTCCGACTATTCCACTTTTCCAGGTCGCCTGTCCAAACCGCCGTAGCATGAGAGCCAAGCCACGGGCCGACCACAGAACGATTAACTTTTCCATTGGCTGGGGCTATTTAAACCCCGTCATGGGGCTCGAAGGAAACCCAATCCCAAAATAGACTCCTAGAGAGGAAACCACCTAGAATCCCAGTCCTAAGGCTGAAAGACTGGTTTACACGTGCATTCAAAACAATAATGATCCCGACCTTTTTCTGCGCATAACAGCAAAAGATGAGACGGAATAAAGAGAGAGGACGGACACTGGGAAGCCTAATGTTGATGTTACTACGGAAATGAACCCATAGCTGGGTTTTTGGGGAAAGGGATGAAGAGAGGTAGTAAAGGTAAAGGTTTCTCCTGACATTTAAGACTTTGGGGTGGGGTGGGGTGCTCATCTCCATTTCTAAGCCAAAGAGCTGGCGTTGTCTGTAGACGTCTCCAAGGTAACGTAGCCAGCAGGGCCGTAGCCAGGATTTTGCTTGGGGGGGCTGAGTTTGGTTCGGGGGGCTGAGACTGGGTGGAAGAGGGTCTACCCTAGCAAACCTTTTGTATTGTTATCCCAATAACCCCATTAATGTGGGATATAATGAGCATGGTGATCAGATCATGATATCAATAAACATAACAGTTTAAATAATGTACCAGTCAGGCCTTTTCGCGGACCACCCTGAGAATTCGGGGGGGGGCTGAAGCCCCCTTAGCCCCCCCCCCCTGGCTACATGCCTGGTAGCCAGCATGACTGCATGGAGTGCCATTACCTTCCCACTGGAGCAGTACCCATGGATCTACTCACATTTACATGGTTTTGAACTGCTAGGAGGGCAGAAGCTGGGGCTAAAAGCAGGAGCTCACCTCGCTCCCCATCAATTTTCCGGTCAGCAAGTCGGGGGTGCTTTGAATACAAATTTCCTGCTTCTTGGCAGAACGGGGTTGGACTGGATGGCCCATGAGGTCTCTTCCAACTCTAGGATTCTGTATGTGCCTCCAAAACGTCTTCCAATTTAATGGCAACCTCATGAATTTTATGCAAGGAATCTTCAGAAGGTGGTTTTGCCAGGCCCTTCCTCTGAAATATTTATTTATTTATTTATTTATTTATTTATTTATTTATTTATTTATTTATTGAGGCTTCTATGCCGCCAACTCCCGGGGGCTCGCGGCGGCTCACAAGAACCAGAGGCACAATAAACAAGAGATTAAAAGCATAAAACCGTTAAACAATAACAAACAGAGCAAAAACAGCGCAATAAGCAAATAGAGCAACAGCGCAAAGCAGCGACATGGTACTTAAAACACGCGGGGCCTACTCTCCAAAGGCCTGCCTGAACAGATGGGTTTTGCAGGCCCGTCTAAACGGGAGTAGGTCCCTCAGGGCCCTGGTTTCGGCCGGGAGGGCGTTCCACAGCGTGGGGGCTATGACGGAGAACGCCCTCCGGCGGGTAGATGTTAAGTGTGCCAACTTTGTTGATGATATTTCCAGGAAGTTGGCATCCTCAGACCGTAGTGATCTTGGAGGGCAATATGGAGTGAGACGGTCCCTCAGATACGCTGGCCCCAGGCCGTGTAAGGCCTTAAAGGTAAGAACCAACACTTTGAAGGCGATCCGGTGCTCAATAGGTAGCCAGTGCAGATCCTGCAAAACAGGTGTTATACGGCAACCTGCTGGGGTATCAGACAGGAGCCGGGCGGCAGTGTTCTGCACCAGCTTGAGCTTCCGGATCAACGACAGAGGAAGGCCAACGTAAAGCGCGTTACAGTAATCTAGCCTTGAGATGACCGTGGCTTGGATCACCGTGGCCAGGTCGCTCCGGGAGAGATAGGGGGCCAGCCTCCTTGCCTGTCGGAGATGGAAAAAAGCAGCCTTGCTGACCGCAGAGACCTGGGCCTCCATGGTCAGCTGGGAGTCCAGGTGGACCCCCAGGCTCTTCACGGAAGACGATGGGCATAGTGCCGCACCGTCCAGGGTCGGAAGCTGGACATCTACCCCACCCGGGTGGCCCAGCCACAAGATCTCCGTCTTCGCCGGATTCACCCTCAACCTACTGGCTCGCAGCCATCCAGTGACGGCTTCGAGGCAATGCTGGAAATTATCGGGGACGGATCCCGGCCTGCCCTCCATCCTCAGAATGAGCTGGGTGTCGTCAGCGTACTGGTGACACACCAGCCCATAACTCCGCACCAGCTGTGCAAGCGGCTGCATGTAGATGTTAAATAACAGAGGGGAGAGGATGGCCCCTGAGGAACTCCGCAAACTAATGGGGAGCCCTCGGAGACCACTCGCCCCTCCTCACACGCTGGGGACCGCTGGCGGAGGAAGGAGGTCAGCCATTTAAGGGCAGTCCCCCTCACTCCAGCCATGGCCAGGCGGTGGATCAAAAGATTGTGGTCAACCGTGTCAAACGCTGCCGTGAGGTCCAATAACACGAGCAGCGCAGACTCGCCTTGGTCAAGCTGGCAGCGGAGTTGGTCTGTGATGGAGACCAGAACCGTCTCCGGTTCAAGGCTTCAAGATCCTTGAATTCAATGGTGGTCTCCCATCCAAGTATTAGCCAGGGCCAACCCTGCTTACCATCCTAAATGAGTTGGGATCTGGTGGAGGTCTATTAGGTGCCACATTCATTACTGCAGTGTTTTTCAACCCTGTTTGAGCGCGGCACACTTTTTACATTTGTTACCACCAACCAAAATGACACAAAATTTCTAACACAGTAATACATATAGTCAATATGTTTCTAAATGTATTTCTACACTCAGTGTGAAACCTGGGCGTGTTTCAATGAACACAACATAGATATCCTGGCAGGAATGGCAGAAAGACACACACGAAGGTCTTGCTCAACAGCTGTCAGTCTCTCTCTGACGGAAGCACACTCTGAGGCAGAGAGTTCCACTGCTGAACAGCTCTCACAGTCAGGAAGTTCTTCCTAATGTTCACCCTCCTACGCAGACATGCTTCCCTGTGATGTTTGCTTTTCTACCTGCGCTGTTGTGCGCACTCTCTCTCTCTCTCAATATATATATATATGTATGTACAGTATGTATGTATGTATGTAATGTTCATTTGTGGGATTAACATAACTCAAAAACCACTGGACAAGTTGCTGCCAAATTTGGCCACAAAACATACTAATACCAAAGAGGAACCATCAGTCAAAAAATTGATTTTGTCATTTGGGAGTTGTAGTTGCTGGGAGTTATAGTTCACCCGCAATCAAAGAGCATTCTGAACTCCACCAATGACGGAATAGAATCAAACTTCGCACACAGAACTCCCATAACCAAGAGAAAATGCTATAAGAGTTTGGTGGGCATTGACCTTGAGTTTTGGAGTTGTAGTTCACCTATATCCAGAGAGCACTGTGGACTCAAACAATGTTGGATCAGGACCAAACTTGGCATGAATACTCAATATGCCCAAATGTGAACACTGGTGGAGTTTGAGGAAAATAGACTCGCCCCACGTCTTCCTCCCTCCCCCCTCCCCTCCTGAACATGCTCATGCTGGGAAGAAGGGAGCCCGAGTGGAGAAGAAAAAGTGTTCGTCAGGAGGGGGAAGAAAGGGTATTGGAGGTTCCCATTTCCCATGGTACACCTGATGATCGCACACCAGTTGGGAAACACTGCATTACTGCAACACAGTAAAGGTATCCCCTGACATTAAGTCCAATCGTGACCGACTCTGGGACTGTGGTGCTCATCTCCATTTCTAAACTGAAGAGCCAGCGTTGTCCGTAGACACTTCCAAGGTCATGTGGCCATTGGCATGACCGCATGGCGCATCATTACCTTCCTGCAGAAGCAGTACTTATTGATCTACTCACATTTGCATGTTTTCGAATTGCTAGGTTGGCGGAAGGTAGAGCTAACAGCAGGAGCTCACCCCACTCCCTGGATTCGAACCGCTGCGCCAGCAGGGGGCCCACTGCAACATACATTCTGTTTTTTCTCACTGCAGATATTTGCATCTAAAGGCATCCAAAGCAGGCGGAGCGAGCACAAATGCCCCTCCCCCCCAATTTCTGGAATACAGCTTGCATAACTTTCCAGAACAAGTTGCATGAGTTTGCTTGTTTTCTCTTTCCTTACTCATTCCTCTCCGCGAGGTGAGAAAACCGCCCCATCTGTTTTGACAACAACTGTCACGCTGTTGCTTTAATCTTGTGTATATTCTATACATGACGAATGATATTAAAAATAACAAAACAGCGACCGTCTTCGAACTCATCCGGGCGCCTCCATCCTCTGCAGAAAGCCTCCTTTGAACAAGTGGGCTTGAAAGAGGAAAAACAGGGATGCTCAATGTATACGAATTGGGGGAGAGGTCCCATATTTTGGGTACCGTCACCCAAAATAACCCACTGTTTTATCATGCAAATCTCTTACAACTAAGCGACATGGAAGCCTGCCTAAAAACATAGGCAAGAAAATAATTTGACTCTTAAAATATCTTGACTACATTTTATATTGGTCACAGACTAGTAACCAAAAGCATTTCAGGAACCTGCTGCCTTCTTCTATTGATATAGATAAGCTTTTCTACAGTGCCCTCTTGTGGTTGAATTTATGCGCTGCAGCATGAAGCTTCTTTTAAGGAGCCTGACCCCCTAAAATGTGTGTTTCGGAGTTGACACCCCACCAGGATTTTAAGTTGGATAATGAAGGATATGTATACCACGTTTGGTCCAGATCCATCAAGCTGCGTAGGAGCCTTTTAAGTACAAACATATATACATACTTTCTGAAAACTTCATAAAAGTTGGAGCTTATGTTCTTACTCATTCAAGCAACAAAAGGCTGGGATCTGCTATGGCAAAGACTGCACAACTCTCTCTTCTTGAACCTTTAAAAGTATGGAATACATCCCACTTTTTAAGGTTTCCGTCCCCTAGTATAATGGGCCCACTTTAATTTGGACATAGATTAGTAACCAAAAGTAAGTCAGTGTTTGTGGAGGTGCGGTGGAGCGGAGGGAGGAATATGTAGCAGCGTTTGGATTGGTTGCCACTGTGGGATTATTTGCATAAAGGACTCTGATTGGCCAGCCTCAGAACTCCAACAATCTAAGGCACCAGACAGAGGGCATTGGTTGCCACTGAGGAACTATTTGCATAAAGGACTCTGATTGGCCAGCAAAACAGAATGCAACTAAATGCTTGAGTTAGCCAAATGACAGTTTTTTTCCGTTGGAAATGGAATATTCATTTTCTGGGGGGTGCGGAGGTGCCAAGGAATATGTGACAGCGTTTCGATAGGTTGCCACTATGGGATTATTTGCATAAAGGACTCTGACTGGCCAGCCTCAGAACTCCAACATTCTATGGCCCCAGACAGAGGGGATTGGTTGCCACTGAAATGGTATTTGCATAAAGGACTCCGATTGGCCATCCACATTCCAACATTCTAAGATGACTCAGAGGGAAAAGGAAAGGCCTCAGGCAGTCAGACACTGCGGCCCATAGCAGTGACGGATCAGGACCAAACTTGGCACACAGGGGCCCAATGGCCCACTTCACAACGCGACCCTCACCCAATGACCACTACAGACTAAAATGAGCACAAAGAGCCCCCTTGACCCACACTACATCCTGGTGCTGTTTGGAGGGGGGTGGATCATGGCCAATGGGACTTGCAGTACCTTCACTAAGTTCCTGAAACCACTGCAAGCCACATAGACATCTAATAGGAACCAACCTTGGCACACAATGCCTTCCTCAAATAATCCGGGCACCGCCGGGTCCCCAAGCTAGTGTGTGTGTGTGTGTATATGGAGGAAAATATATATCATACATACACAGCACATACTCAAACACACACACACACACACATAAATATTCACATACCTATACAGTGCCCTCTTGTGGTTGCGTCTATGTGTTGCAGCATGAAGCTTATTTCAGGGGTCCCAGCTCCCCCCCCCCCCAAAGGCGGGTTTTTGAATTGAAACCCCACCAGGATTTTAAGTTGGAGAATGAAGGATATGTATACCACATCTGGTGCACATCCATCAAGCTGTGTAGGAGCCTTTGAAGTACAAACATATATACATACTTTCTGAAAACTTCATAAAAGTTGCTGCTTATATTCTTACTCGTTCAAGCAACAAAGGGCCGGGATCCGTTATGGCAAAGACTACACCCCACTTTAAAAAAAAATCTGTCCCCTAGTAAAGAAATACCTCCATAACAACTCCAGTAAATCCCACACAAGGGTTCAGGCCCACACCTATAAATAATGCAGGATGTTTTTATTTACAGACAGGTTGTAAACGTATCAGGGAAGAGAATAATGTGAAATCAGGGGACGGTGAATAATTCATAAGGCCTCGGCTCCACTCCCTCCTCAGGCGGCTTCCCTTCCTGCAGAATACAAGCCCATGCCCTGGAATCTCATAAAAAACATCAAGACTAACAACCTGGCACTAATCTTCGATAAATTGGGATATATATATATATATCGCAAAATAAAATTTAAAATAATTTAGAACCTAAACTAATATCAAGCTCAAACATCTGTCACCAACAAAACCCACGCGGATCAGGCATGTAGTTACGACTCTCTTGAGCAAACGGTTTTCGATCACTCCCTACATGTGACAAAGCTTGGAAGCAAATGCAAAGAGGAGGCAACGCCGTAAGAAAACCACTTCCCAAGAAAACAGAGGAGGCTACTGGGCATACACAAAGTTATTGTAAAGAGTTGTTTTTTACAATAACTTCCCGTACCTTGGGAAGTCTGATCTGGCCACGGTGGTCCACGCTCTGGTCACATCCCGAATAGATTACTGCAACGCACTCTACGTGGGGCTGCCTTTGAAGACAGTTCTGAAACTGCAATTAGTCCAACGGGCGGCAGCCAGACTACTAACAGGAGCTACATACAGGGAGCATACCATCCCCCCCCTGGGGCGGGTCCCTGTTGTGTCAGCTCCACTGGCTGGCTGTCCCTTCACTTCCGAGCTCAATTCAAAGTGCTGGTTTTGACCTTTAAAGCTCTATACAGTTCTGGCCCAGCTTACTTGTCCGAACATATTTGGGGCATCAGCCGCTACCCTAGGGTCCCACCTCGTAATTTAAGATCGTCCGGGAGGCCCTGCTCTTGCTCCCGCCTACTTCTCAAATGCGGTTGGTGGGGACGAGAGAGGCGAGGGCCTTCTCGGTGGTGGCTCCCCGTCTGTGGACCAAATCCACTCCCAATGGCCTCGGGTGACTTATACGGCCTCAACCCCATCCCTCCTGGCATTCAGGACCTTTAAAAAAAGTGAAATCCCACCTGGCTAGGCTCCTGGGACCAGTCGTTTGCACATTAGCACGATACAGCTCTCTAGATTGGATTGAAATGGCTAACTGGTGGACATGGCCCAATGCTTCTATTATGGACGGAATACTGTTTTTAACTGATGTGAATGTATATGATGTATTTTAATGCTAACTGTATTTTAATGTATTTTAATGTTGACTGTTTTTGGTTTTCTATTATATGTATAGTGTGTTTTTGGCATCGAATTGTTGCCGTTGTTAGGCCGCTCTGAGTCCCCCCTCGGGGGTTGAGAAGAAGCGGGGTAGAAATGGTGGAAATAAATAATAAATAATTGCTTTTTTATTATTATTATCATTATTATTAGTGTTAAAGAAATGGAGAAGACTTTTTAAAATAACTCCCCATACCCCCAACAACTCCCACCTTCTTTGTTTTCTCCTTCTGGTGTATTAGGTAGTTGTAAAGATGCAACTATCCAAGAAGACTGTGGCAGTGGTGGGACAGAAATGGCAGTAGCAGTGAGTCTAAAGTTTAGGGCACGGGCCATATAAATAACCTTACCGGGGTGGATCTGGCCCATGGGCCATATGGGCAGTAATGGTGGTGAGTCTGAATGGTGGTGGGCCATATAAATAACCTTGGTGGGCCGGATGTGGTCCGCAGGGCCGCAAGGGCTGCAATGATGGCAGGCAAGTCTAAAGTTTAGGGGCGCAGGGCATATAAATAACATTGGCAGGCCAAATCTGGTCCACAGACCGCAATGGCAGCAGGCATAAAGCTTAGGATGTGGGCCATATAAATAGTATTGGTGGGCCGGATTTTGTACGGGCTGCAATGGTGGCAAGCCATGAATGGCAGTGGTGGTGAGTCTAAAGCTTAGGGTGTAAGCCATATACGGTAAATAGTCTTAGTGGGCCGGATTTTGTACAAGCTGCAATGGTGGCAAGCCATGAATGGCAGCGGTGGTGAGTCTAAAGCTTAGGGTGTAGGCCATATAAATAGTCTTGGTGGGCCGGATTTCGTACGGGCTGCAATGGTGGCAAGCCATGAATGGCAGCGGTGGTGAGTCTAAAGCTTAGGGTGTAAGCCATATAAATAGTCTTGGTGGGCCGGATTTTGTACAGGCTGCAATGGTGGCAAGCCATGAATGGCAGTGGTGGTGAGTCTAAAGCTTAGGGTGTAGGCCATATAAATAGTCTTGGTGGGCCGGATTTCGTACGGGCTGCAATGGTGGCAAGCCATGAATGGCAGCGGTGGTGAGTCTAAAGCTTAGGGTGTAAGCCATATAAATAGTCTTGGTGGGCCGGATTTTGTACAGGCTGCAATGGTGGCAAGCCATGAATGGCAGTGGTGGTGAGTCTAAAGCTTAGGGTGTAGGAAATATAAATAGTCTTGGTGGGCCGGATTTTGTACGGGCTGAATGGTGGCAAGCCATGAATGGCAGTGGTGGCGAGTCTCAAGGTTAGGGTGTAGGCCATATAAATAGTCTTGGTGGGCCGGATTTTATAAGGGTTGCAATGGTAGCGGACACAAACGGTGGTGGTGGCGAATCTAAAGCTTAGGGTGCACGCCATATAAATAACCTTGGCAGGCTAGATTCCGCAAGGGTTGCAATGGCGGAGGGCATGAATGGCAGTGATGGCGAGTCTCAAGGTTAGGGTGAGGGTCATATAAATAGTCTTGGTGGGCCAAATTTTCGTTGCGAGCTGCATGGGGGTGGCGATGATGGCAAGAACAAATGGTGCTGTCGGCGAGTCTAAAGTTTAAGGCATGTGCCATGTAAATAACCTTGGTGGGCCGGATTCGGGCCACAGGCTGCAATTTGTGCACACACAAACACCATGGAGACTCTTCCTGGATCGCATTCTTCCCAATGCCAAGAATGCAGCCAGGCCCTGAATACAATGCATAGATATATGACCTTCCTCAAAGAACAGGTGATTTGGTTTCAGGGGGGAGAGCGAAAAGGGGACTGGGAAATGCCCTGCGCTGCCCACTTGCCCTCAGAACAATCCCTCTTTGCCGGAGCCGGTTTTGATGTCTGCTACAAAAGCCGCAAGTGCTTTCTTTCCACGTAACGCGATAAAAGCGAGTCCCCAGCTGGCACAATTATTTGATAATTCTCCCTTAACACCCATCAAATTAAAGCAATGTCCAAGGCCTGCCTGAAGTGGCACTGATAGGTATGAAACTTTAATGAGATTTAATGGTTCTGGCCTACTTTCGCCCAGCCGCTCTCTCTCGCTCTCTCTCTCTTGCTCTCTCTCTCTCTCTCTCTCCGGCCCGCGTTTATGAACATTTAATTTCCCGTGACTTGACCTCTTTCCTTCGTCTTCTCCTTTGTGGTCTCGGATCCCTCCTTTCTCTCTCTCTCTCTCTCTCTCTCTCTCTCTCTCTCTCTCTCTCTCTCTCATATCTTTCTCATGCTCTCTCTCTCTCTTTCCACTTTCCTTTTCTACACACATGTGGTTTATGTCAGCAAAACAGACCTGTCAAAGGCAATGGAGGGAGATTCTCCACAGACCCACGCCAATATCCATCTCCTGCACTTGAGAGAGAGGGAGAGAGAGAGAGAGAGAGACTAAATGGGGATCCTATCAGAAAGCTATTACAAGACGGGGCAACACCGTGTACTACTATACTACAAACTAGAGAGGTTACAAATAGAATAAAATAGGCTTATTGTATATCAAAATGCCATATATTAGGTCAGCACATGAAATACTTCAACACATTAAATATCAATTAACAGTTCTACACATTGAGAGCAACACATTCAGTTCTACACATACAATTCATATTACCTAGATCAGTGTTTCCCAACCTTTTTTGAGCCGCGGCACACTTTTTACATTTGCAAAATCCTGGGGCACACCACCAACCAAAATGACACAAAATGACACTCTAACACAGTGATACACATAGTTAATATGTTTTTAAATGTATTTACACACTCAGTGTGAAACCTGGGCCTGTTTCGATGAACACAACATAGATATCCTGGCAGGAATGGCAGAAAGACACAAACTTCCCACACAGAACTCCCATAACCAAGAGAAAAGAGTTTGGTGGGCATTGACCTTGAGTTTTGGAGTTGTAGTTCACCTATATCCAGAGAGCACTGTGGACTCAAACAATGTTGGATCAGGACCAAACTTGGCATGAATACTCAATATGCCCAAATATGAACGCAGATGGAGTTCAGGGGAAATAGACCTTGACATTTAGGAGTTGTAGTTGCTGGGATTTATAGTTCCCCTACAATCAAAGAGCATTCTGAACCCCACCAATGATAGAACTGGGCCAAACTTCCCACACAGAACCCCCAGGAGGCAAGAGGAGGTCTCTACTTGGGGAAAGGGAGGCGGGCCTTCCCAATGCATGGAGAGGGAGAGACCAAGTAAACAACGGGTGGGGAGGGGGGTGTTTGTAATTTTGTGCCTTTATCGAGGTAGGTTTCTTAGGGTTTTTATAATTCAAGACACTAGACCTTCCCCCCCCCCGGAGGTTCCAATTTCCCACGGCACACCTGATGATTGCTCACGGCACACTGGTTGAGAAACACTGATCTAGATTATGGCAAAACCAGGCTTCTAATTCATCATGTTCAAGTCAGATATAAGTAACAATAACATCAAGAAAACCCAGTCTTAAAGGGACGCATCAATTCCAACCCCGTACAGAGTACCTTATAACTTGCATAGTTTGGTGTAAAGCAGGGTGGAACAGAAGCAGTCCGAGGAGTAATCCGAGGAGAAAAGTCTTGTTAGATGGTAAATCCCAGGTGACGCGGTAAAGTAAAATAGTTCTAAGGGCTCTGGATGGAAGTAAACAAAGCTCCTCAAACGGGAGATGCCAAAGGGTGTTCCATGAAAGGAAAGTCAAATGGTAAATCCCCAAAACACGCGGACCAAGAAGTACTCAATTGACGATCCCGGAGCAGTAAAAATCCAGGAAAACCGCGGAAATGGTCAATTCCACCAGATGGGATGGTCCGTCCTCTACGCTGACTGATACTCTCTGAATGATTGTATACCTGTGAGGACGACACTTCTGTGTGAACCCAGGCCCTGAGGAAGTCTCTGAGAGAGACGAAACGGCCCGTTGCCGGCTCCAGAGAGAGCTCCTGCCATAGGCATCCTCCCTCGCTGGATGCCTTTCGGCGTCCCCACTTGGGAGCTTTGTTTACCTCCACGGTTTTCCTGGATTTTTGCTGCTCCGGGATCGTCAATTGAGTACTCCTTGGTCCACGTGTTTTTGGGATTTACCATTTGACTTTCCTTTCACCGAGCACCCTTTGGCGTCTCCCGTTTGAGGAGCTTTGTTTACTTCCACGCGGAGCCTTTGGAACTATTTTACGCCAGTGTTGAGAGCCCCTGCGCATACGCCGTTTGCGCAACAATAGCAGAGGCAGGAGCTGGTATTCATGAAGGGGCAGGGGTGGCGCCGAAAAGGAGGACCACCAGTATCCTTCCATCCTTATCTCCATGCGCGTTGCGTTTTTATTTGTTTCAACTTTTTTTTTGTTCTGTGATCTGCGCCCCCCCCCCCACATGGCTTGCACCCCTAGGCCATGGCCTAGGTTGGCCTTATGGGTAATCCTGGCCTGACAGAGAGTTTCATCTATGCTGATGATCATGCCATCACTGCCCAAGCAAGGAGCTTTTAAAATGGTTGAACAGAAGCTCTCCGAAGCTTTAGGTGCTCTTACTGCCTATTACAGGGGAAACCAGCTAATTCCTAATCCATCTAAAACACAGACGTGTGCTTTTCACCTTAAGAACAGACAAGCATCTCAAGCTATGAGGATTGTTTATTTATTTACTTACTTACTTACTACATTTCTATACCACCATACTCAGCCTGAGGACGACTCATGGCGGTTTGCAAAGCGGCTGCAATGATGGCAGGCATTACCTGGGAGAGAATCCCACTGGAGCATTGCAGCACATCAAATAACTGGGAGTCACTCTGGACCAGGCCTGGGCAAACTTCGGCCCTCCAGGTGTTTTGGACTCCAACTCCCACAATTCCTAACAGCCTACCGGCTGTTAGGAATTGTGGGAGTTGGAGTCCAAAACACCTGGAGGGCCGAAGTTTGCCCAGGCCTGCTCTGGACCATGCTCTGACTTACAAGAAGCACTGCTTGACTATCAAGAAAAAAGTGGGTGCTAGAAACAATATCGTACGAAAGCTGACTGGCACAACCTGGGGCTCACAACCAGATACAGTGAAGACACCTGCCCTTGCGCTTTGCTACTCTGCTGGTGAGTACGCATGCCCAGTATGGAACACATCTCATCATGTTAAAACAGTAGATGTGGCTCTTAATGAGGCATACTGCATTATCACAGGATGCCTATGCCCCACACCATTGGAGAAATTATACTGTTTAGCCGGTATTGCAGCACCTGACATCAGCTACGAAGTAACAGCCAATACTGAAAGGACCAAGGCAGTGACACCTCCGGCCCATCCCCTGTTCGGATATCAGCCAGCACACCAATACCTTAAGCCAGGGGTGCCCACACTTTTTCAGCATTATATTAAAACCAAGTCAGAAAGATCTACCTACCTCCTCAAGGCTGGAGAGGGGAGAGGGCGGGGCTTGGCCAGAGGGGGCGGAGCCAATCCGCACTAAGCCCCTCCCCCTCCCCTCTGGCTTTGGAACTCCCAGCAGCTTCTCCAGGCTTGAGGATGGCAATTTCTATACACACTGCTAAACCACAATGTTTAAAGGGGCAGTGTCAAAGGAATACCAAGACATAGCATATATAGGTAAAAACCACTATATTGTATGGCAGTATATGCTCAATAGCAGAACAATATTACAAACAGTACAATGTAATGCAAATAATCAATCATGTGATTAATACACAGTATGAGCATGAATCACAAGCCCATATACATGGTTGGGCGAAGGAGTATTCCACTTGGAGATAACTCACAAGAGCCCGGGAGATAACTCACAAGAGCGATCTGTATTGAAACGCGGAAACGCGAAATCTCTCGTTTCGACTTTGAGTCTAAATTGGTCTACTACAATACTGGGGAGGAGCGGTCAGAAGTGATCAGCGCCCTGAGGAAGCAGTTATGCGAAACGGCCATCTTGGCGTCGTCAGCTTACCTCCAGCCGTTGGCGCCTGCCCACCATAGCAGCCACCAGCTCTGCCACCTACCAAGGTTCCCCTATTGACTCAGTCGCAGGTCCATGGGTCACTACACCCAGGACTTCCCTACGGGTTACTCAGTGCCAAGTGGCATACTCCTTCGCCCAACCATGTATATGGGCTTGTGATTCATGCTCATACTGTGTATTAATCACATGATTGATTATTTGCATTACATTGTACTGTTTGTAATATTGTTCTGCTATTGAGCATATACTGCCATACAATATAGTGGTTTTTACCTATATATGCTATGTCTTGGTATTCCTTTGACACTGCCCCTTTAAACATTGTGGTTTAGCAGTGTGTATAGAAGTTGCAATAGTGATTACTTTGTCGTGTATTGAAGTGTATATCCCATATTGAGGATGGCAATGCCAAGCCAGTGGTGGCATAGCTAGAACAAGGCTGGCTTGGCATTGGCATCCTCAAGCCTGGAGAAGCTGCTGGTAGAGCGGAAGCCAGAGGGGGCGGAGCCAGGCCACGCTAATCCCCGCCCCCTCCCATCTGGCTTTGGGGCTCCCAGCAGCTTCTCCAGGCTTGAGGATGGCAATGCCAAGCCAGTGGTGGCATAGCTAGAACAAGGCTGGCTTGGCCCTGCCTTTCACAAACCTGGAGCAGCTGCTGGGAGTGCCAAAGCCGGGGAGGGGGCGTGGCTTGGCGTGGCATGGCTCCACCCCCTCTGAGAAGCACCCCATCCGGCTGGAATCAACCTCCTTCGGTCCTGGGATCGACTGGTCGATCGCGATCAACTTCTTGGGCAGCCTTGCCTTAAATCAATAAATAGTTTTCTAGGATCGAGAGAGATACTTGCAAGAACACCTCAGCAAGCGAGAGTCCAAAAGTGGCAGGCTAAAACCCGGAACCTCAACGCATGGCTGATACCGGATGAGCGACTCCCCACTGGGCACACAGAAAACTGGGCGTAACCCGCCACCAGCTACAAGGAAAGGTGAGCAAGAAATAATATTATTATAAGCTGCATAAGATCTCTCTGACCAAATAGGTCATGAGTTCGAGGCCTGCCTGGGTCAAGGTGGGTGCTCGACCTTAAGTGTAGCCGGCTGTCGACCTTTGCAGCCCGAAAGACAGTTGCATCTGTCAAGTAGGAGATAAAGGTACCACATTAAGTGGAGAGGCAAATTCTGACTGATTTATGAGGCCATTAAAGAACTCCAGGAACGCTGAGGAAAGCGGAAGGAAAAACAAGGGACTCTGGGAACGCTGAGAGATGAGTGCGCCAGCTCCCCCTGGTGGTCAGAAGTTTGCCTCTGTTCGTCTATATGTCGTACGTTCGCCTATATATGTCATTTGTTGAACTGCAGGGATTGTCTGTAAAGTATGTGTACTGTAATCCGCTTTGAGTAAATAAATAAATAATATATTATTATTATTATTATATGCAGTGCTTGTTTCTAACTTCTGGTGGTGCGTGGCTTATTGATATCAGCATTGGAGCATGTTTCTAGAGACCAGGATTCAAATCACTGCTTGGCCATGAAACCTTTTGAGCGAGCCACACTCTCTCAGCCTCAGAGGAAGACAACAACGAACCTTTTTCTGAACCAAGCTCGCCAGGAAAAGTCTCTTGAGAGGTTCCTGTTAGGCAATCGACGACACGATGCTTCACATACCTCGCCGCCTATAAATGCGTGCATGGGGCATACAATTCCCCAACCTGCATAAAGAGCAAACAGGTGGCCCCTTCCTCCTGGAATTGCTTCTAGATCTGCCCTATATATAAAGACAAACCTTGCCAAAGGGCCTTGCAAACCAAGTGGTATTATGCAGCTCTTCCCTTCAGGCTTGATGAGCCCATTGGCTAAGCATGCTACTGCCCCCTAGTGGAGCAACGGGTGACTTCTCCTTTCCTGATGCATGATTTTTCCTATTTACAATGTTCCTTGTATTGGAGGACCACTGCAAACCCAAAAAGGACAATATACAAGTCACAACCTGGAATTACAACTATTTCCACCTCATGAAGAGGAAGGTGCCACATATCGAAACAGAGCAGCAGGACAGATACCCATAAATGTAACATTGAAATAAATTGCTAAATTGTGTTTCCCTTAAATCTATGTATATAATAAAAGTCAGTGTTTGCGGCAGTGGGTGGTGCAGTGGTGCGGAGGGAGGAATATGTGCAAGCGTTTCGATTGGTTGCCACTGTGGGATTATTTGCATAAAGGACACTGATTGACCAGCCTCAGAAGTCCAACATTCGAAGACACCAAACAGAGGGGACTGGTTCCCACGGAGGGAGTATTTGCATAAAGGACTCTGATTGGCCAGGCTCAGAACTCCAACATTCAAAGGCACCAGACAGAGGGGATTGGTTGCCATGGAGGGAGTATTCGCATAAAGGACTCTGATTGGCCATTGACAATCCAACGTTCTAACAAGTCCTCAGGCCAACAGGATTTTGATTCTCGGGGTGCTGAGACTTGGAAGAGGGGCAAACCTTTTGTATTGTTATCCCAATAACCCCATTAAAGGGATATAAAAGGATCAGATCAGGCAGTTTAAATAATGTCAGCCACCCTGAGAATTTCGGGGGGGGGGGGGCTGAAGCCCCCTTAGCCCCCCCTGGCTACATGCCTGCCTCAGGCAGTCAGCCACTGCGGCCCACAGCAATGACGGATCAGGACCAAACTTGGCACACAGGGGCCCAATGGCCCACTTCACAACCTGGTGTGGTTTAGGGCAGGATGGGCCACGAGTGATGGGATTTGCAGTACATTCACATCCCAAACAACATTGCAGCCCCTATAAATCACAGACCAGGCCCAAAATTGACAGTAAGGCTTCATTAACTTGATTTTCCCGACTAGGCCTCAGCTCATGGTACATTGTGTATGGCCTAAATTAACAGTAACCTACCTTGGCACACTGAGCCCCTATGACCCACGCTACATTGTACTGCAGTTCGGAGGAGGGTGGACCATGGATGATGGGATTTGTAGTACTTTAAAACCTTTCATTCCCCACAGGCCACTGCGGCCCAGAACCAAGACCGATAAAGACCAAGCTTGGCACACAATGCCCCCATGACCCACACTCCATCCGACTGCAGTTTAGAGGAGGGCACACCATGGATAATGGGATTTCAAGTACCTCCATTCACTTCCCAAGCCTGCTGCAACCCTCATCCAGTGACTGAGGAAGACCACACTTCGCACACAAAGCCCCCATGTCCCACTTTACATCCTGGTGCAGTTCGGAGTAGGGTGGACCACGGATGATTGATTGATTGATTGATTGATTGATTTTATTATTTATGAGTCGCCCTCCACGTCAGTGCTCCGGGCGACTTACACACAAAAACACATAAAAGAATTCAATAGTTAAAAGCTAAAAGAATAAAAAGATTAATTAAAATAGTTCCAGTAGCTCAGGCTAAGTCTGGGGGTGTCCTTAGCCGTAAGCCTTTCGGAAGAGCCAGGTCTTCAATGGTCAAGAACTGGGGCATGTGGGAAAATCTGATCCGCCGGCATCAAGGGGACAGGGGACGCGATGGAAAAATGTCTCGTGGAATCGGGCGGGCCTCACTCACACCTGGGATGGAGAAGGTCCCTGATGGATGGATAAATGAGCTGGATGGACAAGCGGTCTTTTAAATAAGCTGGGCCGGCACCATGGAGGGCCTTAAAGGTAAGCGACAGGATCTTGTGGATGGCTCTGAGCTCGACTGGCAGCTGGATGATGGGACTTGAGGTACCTTCACTCATTTCCCGAGACTGCAGCAACCCTCATCCAATGCCAGCCTGAGACCTGAGGAGGCCCAAAACAAAGTCCTGTGGAAACGACAGTCACAATGCTCACCCCTCCATTGGGAAAATAGCTTAGAAAGGGGAAGACAGATGGATGGGTGAATGGATAGATGGATGGATGGATGGATAGTTGGGATGGATGGATGGACGGACGAATGGATGGATAGATGGATAGTTGGGATGGATGGATAGTTGGGATGGATGGATGGACGGACGAATGGATGGATAGATGGATAGTTGGGATGGATGGATGGATAGTTGGGATGGATGGATGGATGGACGGACGAATGGATAGATGGATAGTTGGGATGGATGGATGGACGGACGGATGAATGGATGGATAAATAGATGGATGGGTGGACAGATAGGCGGACAGACGGATGGACGGACGGACAGACGGACAGATGGGCTGATGGATCGGTGGGTGGATGGATGAATGAGTGGATGGGTGGTTGAGTGGATGGGTGGATGGATGGATGGATGGATGGATGGATGGATGGATGGATAGATAGATAGATATTACAGCACTGTATTTGGAGATTGCAGGATGGTGACCACATGGACAATGGCCAAAAAATAGATTGATGGACACCATCGACGAAGACATGTGTGCTGCCAGCCTGAGACCTGAGGAAGCCCAAAACAAAGTCCTGTGGAAACGACAGTCACAATGCTCACCCCTCCATTGGGAAAATAGCTTAGTTCATCTTGATTTTGCCATTTTAATACAAAAGGCATGAGCTTCCATTGACTTTAGTATCATCTCTATAAAGGGACTTGGGCACCCATGGATTGTGGACATTGTTTGACTCCAAAGGGACTTGAGCATTTATTGCAGGCCCGGATTACCCATAAGGCCACCCTAGGCCATGGCCTAGGGCGGCAGCCATGGGAGGACGGCAGGTTCGGACACCCCCCCATTGTAAAATTTTTTTTAAAAAAGTTAGATCCTTGGGCGCTCTTGTGCCTGTGTGCGGAGCGCCATAGGCTCTAGGGCCTCTGACGCGGCTTCCCGCCACCCCCTCCTCGCTCGCGTCGGCCCCGCCCCTCCTTCCTTCACCGAAGAGGGACGGGGCCAACGCCGATGTGAGCGAGGAGGAGGCAGAGGGAAGTCCCATCGCCCCCTTCTCCCTCGCGTCGTAAGAGTTTGGTGGGCATTGACCTTGAGTTTTGGAGTTGTAGTTCACCTATATCCAGAGAGCACTGTGGACTCAAACAATGTTGGATCAGGACCAAACTTGGCATGAATACTCAAGATGCCCAAATGTGAACACAGATGGAGTTCAGGGGAAATAGAGTTGTAGTTGCTGGGATTTATAGTTCCCCTACAATCAAAGAGCATTCTGAACCCCACCAATGATAGAACTGGGCCAAACTTCCCACACAGAACCCCCGGGAGGCAAGAGGCAGTCTCTACTTGGGGAAAGGGAGGCAGGCCTTCCCAATGCATGGAGAGGGAGAGACCAAGTAGACAATGGGTGGGGAGGGTGGGTGGTGTTTGTAATTTTGTGCCTTTATCGAGGTACGTTTCTTAAGGTTTTTATACTTCAACACACTAGACTCCCCCTTCCTGGAGGTTCCAACCTCAAAGGCACACCTGATGATCGCTCACGGCACACTAGTGTGCCCCGGCACACTGGCTGGGAAACACTGCCTTACATGTTTGAAACAATATTTGAACACATTCATTGCACTTTTAGGGGCCTTGGTGAGCCAAGAAGGGGGTGGGATGGGAGTCATAAATAAAACATGGCCTGCGTTATTTAGGGAAGCGGGTCTTCCTAATGCATTGAGGGAGAGACCAAGTAGACAGCGGGTGGGGAGGGGGCCTTTATCGAGGTAGGTTTCTTGGGAGTTTTTATACTTCAACACACTAGACTCTCCTCCCCCCCCCCCCCTCCTGGAGGTTCCAATTTCCCACGGCACACCTGATGATAGCTCACGGCACACTAGTGTGCCCCGGCACACTGGTTGGGAAACACTGGCCTAGGGCACCACAAACAGTTAATCCGGGCCTGATTTATTGGGATCCTAGAGCCAACCCTCAGTGGATACCGAGAACGCGCTCCACTTCCCCTCTCCACTCTCTCCTCCGACCAGCCCTTTCCCTCCAGCTGCCGAAGAGAAGAAAGGAAGGAGATGGAAAATGCTGAGGAATGTTATCAGTTTCCCCGGAGGAGGAGGAAGAAAGCAGATCTGAGCCAAGGGAGGAATCAAGCAGCAAAGGGGGGGGGGGGGGGGGGAGAGAGCATGATGTGTCTGTGCAGAAAAAGAGGCCGCCTGAAAGCCAGCAAGCTCTGGCTTATCGTCATTCCGGCTGCGTGGCGCATCTTGAAAGCACAGACACAAGAATGTAATGTCATAACATTCGCAGTTCAATAACCCCTGCTTCACAAGACGGCTTGAACTGTCAGAGGAGTTGGGAGGTAAACATTTCAGCTGCGGGGCTGAGCATGGAGAGAGGAGCCATAGATAAGCAGCAGAGGAGGAGAGAAACACACACAGAGAGAGAGACAGAGGAGTGCAGAGCATTGGCACCGCCAGTACATCAAGCCCCGGATGGAAAACAAGGGAAGGCTGGGATGAAAAATGACCCATTTATCATAAAATCCTATGGTTGGAAGAGACCTCAAAGGCCACCCTATCCAATCCCCTTCTTCCAGACAGGAAGACACCATCAAAGCCCTCCTAACAGATGGCCAACCAGCCTCTGCTTGAAAACCTCCAGAGAAGGAGACTTCACCATCATGGTTATTATCAAAGATTATGGTGATGGTAAAATCCTGGCTACGGTCGTCCATGCTCTAGTCCAGTGTTTCCCAACCAGTGTGCCGTGAGCGATCATCAGGTGTGCAGTGGGAAATTGGAACCTCCAATACCCTTTCTTCCCCCAAACTTGGGCAAACTTGGACCTTCCAAGTGTTTTGGACTCCAACTCCCACCATTCCTAGCAGCCTCAGGCTCTTTCCCCCCCCCCAGCCATTTAAGCAGGAAAGGGCCTCAGGCTGTTAGGAATGGTGGGAGTTGAAGTCCAAAGCACCCAGAGGGCCGAAGTTTTCCCATGCCTGTTTTAGAGGGACCTTAAAGTGGTGAGCCTCCTTCCAACATTGTGATTCTGGATAGAAAACAAACACAACATAACATTGTTTGAGTCCACAGTGCTCTCTGGGTGTAGGTGAACTACAACTTCCAAACTCAAGGTCAATTCCCAAGCAAACCCTTTCAGTACTTTCTGTTGGTAATGAGAGTTCAATATGCCAAGTTTGGTTCAATTCCATTGTTGCAAGAGTTCGGGATGCTCTTTGATTGTGTGTTAATTATAAATCCCAGAAACTGTAACTCCCAAATGTCAAGGTCTATTTTCCCCAAACTCCATTTGTGTTCACATTTGGGCATATTGAGTATCCATGCCAAGTTTGGTCCTGATCCAACATTGTTTGAGTCCACAGTGCTCTCTAGATATAGGTGAACTACAACTCCAAAACCCAAGGTCAATGCCCACCAAACTCTTATAGCATTTTCTCTTGGTTATGGGAGTTCTGTGTGGGAAGTGTTTGTCTTTCTGCCATTCCTGCCAGGATATCTATGTTGTGTTCATCGAAACAAGTCCAGGTTTCACACTGAGTGTATAAATACATTTAAAAACATATTGACTATATGTATTACTGTGTTGGAGTGTCATTTTGTGTCATTTTGGTTGGTGGTGTGCCCCAGGATTTTGCAAATGTAAAAAATGTGCCACGGCTCAAAAAAGGTTGAAAAACACTGCTCTAGTCACATCCCGAATAGATTACTGCAACGCACTCTACGTGGGGCTGCTTTTGAAGACAGTTCGGAAACTGCAACTAGTCCAACGGGCGGCAGCCAGATTACTAACGGGAGCTACATACAGGGAGCATACCACCCCCCTGTTGTGTCACCTCCACCGGCTGCCTGTCCAATTCCAAGCTCAATTCAAACTGCTGGTTCTGACCTTTAAAGCTCTATACGGTTCTGGCCCAGCTTACTTGTCCGAACGCATCAGCCGCTACGTCCCACCTCGTAATTTAAGATCATCCGGAGAGGCCCTGCTCTCGCTCCCGCCTACTTCTCAAATGCGGTTGGTGGGGACGAGGGATAGGGCCTTCTCGGTGGTGGCTCCCCGTCTGTGGAACACACTTCCCAGCGACATACGATCAATTCCATCCCTCCTGGCATTCAGGAAAAAAGTGAAATCCTGGCTATGGGACCAGGCGTTTGCACATTAGCACGATGGAGCACTTTAGATTGGATTGTACTGGCAAGCTGGTGGACATGGCCCAATGCTTCTATTATGGACGGAATACGGTTTTTAACTGACGTGAATGTATATGATGTATTTTAATGTTAATTGTATTTTAATGTATTTTAATGCTAACTGTATTTTAATGTATTTTAATTTTGACTGTTTTTGGTTTTCTATGATATGTATACTGTGTTTTTGGCATCAAATTGTTGCCGTTGTTAGGCCGCTCTGAGTCCCCCTCCCTCGGGGGTTGAGAAGAAGCGGGGTAGAAATGGTGGAAATAAATAATAAATAAATAAATAAATACATCATTTCTATTCCGCCCTTCTCACCCTGCAGGGGACTCAGGGTGGATTACAATGTACACATTACATTTAGACACACAACACAAGACAGACAGAGGCAATTTAACATCCGGCCACCAGGGGGAGCTGTCGCACTCCTTCATTCCTCAGCGTGTTTCCTGGAGATCATTATGGCCTCGTAGATCACTTAAATTTAGCCTTCCCACTCAAGTGGTACCTTAATTTCCTACTTGACAGATGCAACTGTCTTTCGGGTTGCAAAGGTCGACAACAGGCCACACAATAGGTCGAGAACCCACCTCGACCCGGGCAGGCCTCGAACTCATGACCTTCTGGTCAGTAGAGATCTTATGCAGCTGACACCCAGCCAGCTGTGCCACATTCCTGGTGCTTTTTTCAAGGTGGGGATGTTAAATGACTTGGCTTTCCCTCCCAGCCGGAGAAACCAAGCTAGGAAAGTGCACCTGAAGCAAAAAAAAAAAAAAAAGCAACTCTAGTAGTTCTTTAACAAGATTCCAGATCTCTCTCTTGAGATCTCTTTATGCCCTGGACCAGTGTTTTTCAATCTTTTTTGAGCCCTGGCACACTTTTTACATTTACAAAATCCTGAGGCACACCACCAACCAAAATGACACAAAATGACACTCTAACACAGTCATACATATCGTTAATATGTTTTTGAATGTATTGATACACTCAGTGTGAAACTTGGGCCTGTTTCGATGAACACAACATAAACGAACCAATATAGATAAGTAATTTGACCATGGAAACTCACTGGGTGACCTTGGAAGAGTCACATACTCTCGGCAGCCCCAAGATCCAATTATATAGGGTCGCCTTAAGTCAGAAAGCACCTTGAAGAGAAGCAAGAACAACCGAACAAGGCGAAACCATTGGCAATAGTGAGACCTATGGAAGACCAGCAGGGGGTGCTCCTGAGCCACACCCAAGAGCATTTGGGGGGCAAAATGTGCAAATCAGCCCCAGGCACACAGCAAACATGGCTGGGACATTCCTCTTCCTAAAGGAGAAAAACAAACAAACACTAATAACCCTTTGCAAACAAAACTTGCTTTACTGTAGCAACAGCTAGAGTTGCAACCGTAATAATTATCTATTTGTTTACTATTTGTGTTACTACATGTATTTATTTACTTTGCATTTGCGCACAACATTACGAAAGGCCACGAAGCAAATGGAGAAAGGGGGGGGGGGGTGCTGAGGACCATGTTGCAGATAAATGTGCCACGGCCTTAGGGTCATTTTGCAAGGTTTCGCTACCGAATAGTGCTGGTGCTTTGGAAACTACAATTCCTATTATCGCATTGCATTCAGCCACAACGGTTAAAATGATGTCAAACTGTGTGAATCCTACAGATCCGGCATGGGCAAACTTCGGCCCTCCAGGTGTTTTGGACTACAACTCCCACAATTCCTAGCAGCCAAAACACCTGGAGGGCCACAGTTTGCCCATGCCTGCTACATTTGCACCTGAAGTCCTTGTGGAGAGAAAAGGCAGGGTATAAATAAACATAAACATAATAATAATAGGATGGGGAAACCCCCTGTTTCTGAACTGATCAGACCTTTCCTCCTTTGGGGCTCAAAGGAGATAGTCACGAAGACAATTAAAACAAAAAGATTCCCAAGAATTAACAGTGACCATGCACCAATAGAAGCTATAATAGAACAGGGCTGTCCAACTTCTACGGGCCCAAGGGCCGGAATTCCGGTCGCTGATCACCTGGGGGGCCGAAGGGTCTGCCTCCGCCCCCGGCTCCACCCCCTCCCGGCTCCGCCCCACCCCTCCCCGGCCCGCCCCTCCCGGCTCCAATTTACTTACAAGTGACCTTGAGTTGTGGAGTTGTAGTTCACTTCCATCCAGAGAGCACTGTGGACTCAAATCGTGATGGATCTGGACCAAACTTGGCATGAATACTCAATATACCCAAATGGGAACACTGGTGGATTTGGGGGAATGTTTCCTAATACCTTTGAGTTATTTGAGTCCACACTCAAATTGGGACACACAAAAAAAAAACCCAAACACCTCAATGCCGTCGCAGGGCTTGATGGGGCCTCCTTTCCCAGAGGCGGTGGGGAGGCCCAAAGAGCCCCTCCCTCCCTGAAGGGAAAACAAGCCGCGGGGCAGGCGCAAAGGAAGCCACGTTGCGCCCTGCACGCGGGGGAAGGCAGCACAACAAGGGGGAGGGCGCACGGAGGAGGGGAAGGAAGCGTCACCAAGGAAACCGCTGCTGAGGGACCCCTCCCCCCCCCTCACCCAACGTCCCATTGTTTCTAGATTGATCGATTCGAGCCAGGCCCTTCCTTAGCCATACTGCGGGAGCCCCGCCAAAGGGCCGAAGCGGCAAGAACGACGCCGTCCCCGAAGAGCCCCACTGGAGCCGAGGCCAAGCTCATGACGGGCGTGGCGGCTCTCCCATCTGTGGGGTGGGAAGCGAGGGCCCTCCACAGGAAGAGGACGGAGCCAGGAGGGGCTTTCCCTGCCTCACTCCCCTCCTCCCTCTCTCTGAGGGAATGGGGGCTGGCCTGGAAGCAGCCGCGAGGGAGGAGGAGGCGAGCGCCCAGGCCGGCCGCAAATCCCGCGGTACCCAAGATTGCGGCAGCTATCGTGAGACTACGCACCCACAGACGGGATTTCGACCTCCCTCGAAATCCCGTCTGTGGCTGGCGTAGTCTCGCGATGCTTGCCTAAACCCAGAAGTAGTTTTTTTTATTACAAAAAAATTAATTTGTATTTTATTAAAACAAGTTAGGGGGCCGGAGGGAAGGGGCTCAGGGGCCGTGTATGGCCCCAGGGCCGCCTGTTGGACAGCCCTGTAATAGAAGATAACCCAAATAGGGGAAACACATTTAGATGGAGACTAAATGATCAACTAATAAAAGATTTGGAGGACCAAGAAGCTAATAAGAAAACACTATTGGAATTTTTCAAATTTAATACAGTCAAAGATACGTCAATAGATGCGATATGGGACGCCTCTAGAGCATTTATGAGAGGCCATTTCATTCAACAGAATGCAAAGAGAAATAAGGTCAAAAATGCAAGAATCAAAAAAATCGAGACAGAAATTAGTATTATAGAAGGAAAATTAAAGAAAAATCCCAAAGATCGGAGAATAAAATTACAACTAGAAATCCTTCGAAAACAAATAAACACATTACAAATAGAGGAAATAGGAAGGAAATTGGATTCAATGAAACAACAACATTTTGAAAACGCAAATAAAATGGGAAAGTGGCTAGCTTGGAGAACTAAAAAGAAGAAACAAAAACAATACATAAATAGAATCGAAGAAGATGGGAAATGTTGTGTACAACAAAAAGAAATAGAAATGCAATTTGTCAAATTTTACAACAATTTATACTCAGATGACAATATACCAAAAGAAAAAAATATTTCAATATTCAGGGAAACAAAAAATCAAGAAAATCTCTAAACAACAAAGAGAAATCTTAAATAGCAAGATCACAGGACGATGTAAGGAAAGCAGTTAAAAATCTCCCTCCAAACAAAACACCAGGACCAGATGGTTTCTCCAATCTATTATATAAAGGGGTTCCCGTCATGGACCGACCGTCCCAAACAGAGAAACCTTACAACGCAGAAACACCAAACTTGCCAACAGAAATAGGCCTCAAGCAAGGTATGTTTGTAGCAAAGAAACTCCCCCCCAAACCTAAAACGCCCCCAAAACAACGAGTTAAAAAAACTACATTTCCCAGTATCCTCCGGGGCTGCCAACGACTCTCCCAGCCTCTACATTCTGACAACATGATTGGCTGCCAATAAGGGCGGATTTGCATAACTCCTGTACTGGCCAGCCAACATGAACATTCCGACCCATAATAAACTGTCAGAGGAGGATAAGGCAAAGAGCTGAGGCACAAACACAAACAACCAATTCACTTCCCACAGAAAATTTACACCCCTACAAATCACAGACCACGCCCAAAATTGACAGTCAGGCTTCATTAACTTAATTTCCTGACTAGGCCTCACTTAATGGAATGCTGTTTACACTCTGAATTGACAGTAAGGCTTCATTAACTTGATTCTCCCGACTAGCCCTCAGCTCATTGGACATTGTGTATGGCCTGAATTGACAGTAAGGCTTCATTAACTTGCTGTTCCTGACTAGGCCTCAGCTCATGGGACATTGTGTATGGCCTGAATTTACAGTAACCTACCTTGGCACACAGAGCCCCTATGACCCACGCTACATTCTACTACAGTTTGGAGGAGGGTGGACCATGGATGATGGGACTTGAAGTACCTCCATGGATAATGGGATTTGTACTACTTCAAAACCCATCATTCCCCACAGACCACTGTGGCCCAGAACCAAGACCGATAAAGACCAAACTTGGCACACAATGCCCCCCATGACCCACACTCCATCCAACTGCAGTTCAGAGGAGGACACACCATGGATAATGGGATTTCAAGTACCTCCACTCACTTCCAAAGTACCCCACCACCACACAAGCATCAACCTCTACATCAACACAGCAGACGGAAAGACAAAAAACATTGTATATCCACAAGCTATGCAGAACGCCAGCAACACCACACACCAACAACTCCCCAGGACTTCAACATCCCACCCACCAGAACAACCCACAACGACACAGCCAGGGCCCCAACAACACCATAACTAACAACAATTCCAACCCTTACATACTCAGACTTTCTCGCATCTCCTAAATAGGGCACAGCAACGCGTGCCGGGTACAGCTAGTAGATATTATAAAACATTTATAGACTTATTGGCAAATCCTTTAAAAGAAGTTATGAATAAGGCACTTGAGGAAAGAAAGATCCCAGATTCGTGGACCTCTGCAAGCAAACATAACGCTCATCCCGAAAGAAAAACAAGACAATTACAAAACTAAAAACTTTACTTAATACCGATAACAAAATCTTCTCAGGTATTTTAGCAACAAGACTAAAAGAGGTATTGAAAGTCAAAATACATAAAGACCAAACAGGGTTCTTACCAGATCAAAGATAATACAAGAACGATTATTAACATAATAGAGTATTATGATAAACATATTCAAAAAGAAGTGAGCCTTCTCTTTTTAGATGTAGAGAAGGCCTTCGACAAGGTCAACTGCAATTTTATCATCGAACTGGCAAAAGAGATGGACCTGGGATCTCTCTCGGCATTACTTCGCGAACGAAGATTCAGGAAGGACTCATCCCACGCTTTTTACAAGCGCGTTGATGACTAACCTGGGATACTACTTTATTAAAGCAATTTATGGCAAACAATCGGCTAAACTTATATTGACTGGACAGACTTCGAAGGAATTCAAGTTACACAAGGGCACTAGGCAAGGGTGTCCTTTGTCCCCACTTATTTTTATTATGACACTGAAAGTACTCCTAGAGAGTATAAGGAACAACAAAGAAATAAAAGGTTTAAAAGTGTTGAACCAAAGCTATAAGATATCAGCTTTTGCAGATGATATGGTCTGCATTATAGATGACCCAATAAATCAGTGGGCTAAATGGTAGGACGAAATAGAAGCCTTTGGCTACACCACTGTTTTTCAACCTTTTTTGAGCCGCGGCACATTATTTACATTTACAAAATCCTGGGGCACACCACCAACCAAAATGAGACAAAATGACACTCTAACACAGTCATACATATAGTTAATATGTTTTTTAATGTATTTATACACTCGGTGTGAAACCTGGGCCTGTTTCGATGAACGCAACATAGATATCCTGGCAGGAATGGCAGAAAAGACACAAACTTCCCACACAGAACTCCCATAACCAAGAGAAAATGCTATAAGAGTTTGGTGGGCATTGACCTTGGGTTTTGGAGTTGTAGTTTACCTATATCCAGAGAGCATTCTGGACTCAAACAATGATGGATCAGGACCAAACTTGGCATGAATACTCAATATGTCCAAATGTGAACACAGTTGGAGTTTGGGGGAAATAGACCTTGACATTTGGGAGTTACAGTTTATGGGATTTATAATTAACACACAATCAAAGAGCATCCCGAACTCTTGCAACAATGGAATTGAACCAAACTTGGCATATTGAACTCTCATTACCAACAGAAAGTACTGAAAGGGTTTGCTTGGGAATTGACCTTGAGTTTGGAAGTTGTAGTTTACCTACACCCAGAGAGCACTGTGAGCAGGAGGGGGAAGAAAGGGTATTGGAGGTTCCAATTTCCCATGGCACACCTGATGATCACTCACGGCACACTAGTGTGCCACGGCACACTGGTTGGGAAACACTGGGCTACACAATGCTTACTCCCTGTGTGCTAGTTTCTGCTGCCTGCTTGTTTGCTGACCCTGGATCGGAGTATCGACACTGCTGTTTCCTCCTCGTTTTGACCCGGATTGGCTTATCGTCGCCCTTCCAGTCCGGCTTCCGTTTTGGGCACGGGACAGAGACCGCGCTGCCAGTTGGACCAAGGTGGGTCAGCGCTGCTCGTGTTATTGGACCTCACGGCAGCATTTGATACAGTCGACCGTGCTTTATTGATCCACCGTTTAGCCATGACGGGAGTGAGGGGGTCCGCCCTTAAACGGAATGACCATGTTGCAAAAAGATGCATTTTTCCAACACAGGCACTTTTGAAAGCTCTGCCTCAGCCCAGGAATGCACGAAGAAAAGCACCTGCCAAGCGGACCCGTGCCAGCCTGGTCCTCCCAGGGAAGGCACCAAAGCAGAAAAAGCATCTGCGGTGTCCTGTTGTTCGCCTGGCCGGGCTCCAAAGCCAAGGTGCCACTTTCACCTGAGGCTCCAAGCGGGCGGAAGGGGAGAAGGGGAAAGGTGCAAGGCTTGCAATTAACCTCCCTGACCAGCTCAGCTTCACTGACCGCTTGCCTGGCACCAGGCCCAGCCTCACCTCCGGGTTAATGCCAACCAGGCGCCAGGCCCTGCTTCTCGCCTCTTTCCAGCCCAAGGAAGGGGAGGGGAGGCATCAAGAGGAAAGAGAAGCCACCCTTTTTGCACAAGAGCCAGCGATTTGCAGAGTTGGAGGGGACCCCCAAAGGCCATCCAGTCCAGCCAACACCATGCAGGTATATCCATCCAGCCTCTGCTTAGAAATCTCCAGAGAAGGAAACTTTATCCAGCCCTCAGGAGATTGTTCCCAATGTTTAGGAGGAATCTCTTTTCCTGCCATCCGGATCCATTTGAATACAGAAGCACAGACAGCAAAACAAATGTTCCAGGAGTGTCCGCCCTTCCCTACACTATCCCAAGTTACGCTATAAAAAAACCAATGTCCCTCTTCCGACTTGCATACAAATTCAACTTAACAACAAACCTACAGAACCTATCTTGTTCCCAACTTGGGAATATGTGGTAAAGCTAAGCGTAAAGGTTTCCTCTGACATTGAGCCTAGTCATGTCCGACTCGGTCTGACTAAGCCAAAGAGCCGGCATTGTCCATAGACACCTCCAAGATCATGTGGCCGGCATGACGGCATGGAGCACTGTTACCTTCCTGTCAGAGTGGTACCTATTGATATACTCACATTGAGATGTTTTCGAACTGTTAGGTTGACAGAAGATGAGGCTAACAGCAGTTCACCCTGCTCCCAGTATTCGAACCACCAACCTTTTGGCCAGCAAGTTCAGCAGCTCAGCCGTTTAACCCACTGCGCTGCCACGGGGCCCTATATATATATATATATATATATATATATATATATATACACACACACACACACACACACCCTATACGGCTGGATTTACACTTTAAAAATGTCCCTGTTCCAACTTATTCGGGGGAATATATGCGTGTGTGTGTATATATATATATATTCCACACACACACACACACCCCTATACGGCTGGATTTACACTTTAAAAATGTCCCTGTTCCAACTTATTCGGGGGAATATATGTGTGTGTGTGTGTATATATGTATACACACACACACACACATATGTATATACATATATAATGTGTGTATGTGTATAAATGTATGTGTGTGTGCATATATACTGTATATATACCCCACACACACACACACACACCCCTATACGGCTGGATTTACACTTTAAAAATGTCCCTGTTCCAACTTATTCGGGGAATATGTGTGTGTATACACGTATACACACACACATATGTATATACATATATAATGTGTGTATGTGTATAAATGTATGTGTGCATGCGCATATATATATATATATATATTCCCATACACACACACACCCCTATACGGCTGGATTTACACTTTAAAAATGTCCCTGTTCCAACTTATTCGGGGAATGTGTGTGTGTGTGTGTATGTATACACACATACACACACACACATATGTATATACATATATAATGTGTGTATGTGTATAAATGTATGTGTGTGTGCATATATACTGTATATATACCCACACACACACACACACACACCCTATGATTTACACTTTAAAAATGTCCCTGTGTGTGTGTGCATATATATATATATTCCCACACACACACACACCCCTATACGGCTGGATTTACACTTTAAAAATGTCCCTGTTCCAACTTATTCGGGGGAATATATGTGTGTGTGTGTATATACGTATACACACACGCACACTCACGGCAGCGTTTGACACGGTCGACCACAATCTATTGATCCACCGCCTGGCTATGGCTGGAGTGAGGGGGACAGCCCTAAAATGGCTGACCTCCTTCCTCCACCAGCGGGCTCAGCGTGTGAGGAGGCGAGGTGGTCTCCGAGGGCTCCCCATTAGTTTGTGGAGTTCCTCAGGGGCCATCCTCTCCCCTCTGTTATTTAACATCTACATGCAGCCGCTTGCACAGCTGGTGCGGAGTTATGGGCTGGAGTGTCACCAATACGCGGATGATACCCAGCTCATCCTGAGGATGGAGGGCAGGCCGGGATCCGTCCCCGATAATTTCCAACATTGCCTTGAAGCCGTTACTGGATGGCTGCGAGCCAGTAGGTTGAGGGTGAATCCGGCGAAGACGGAGATCTTGTGGCTGGGCCGCCCGGGCGGGGTAGATGTCCAGCTTCCGACCCTGGACGGTGTGGCGTTATGCCCATCGTCTTCCGTGAAGAGCCTGGGAGTCCACCTGGACTCCCAGCTGACCATGGAGGCCCAGGTCTCTGCGGTCAGCAAGGTAGCCTTTTTCCATCTCCGACAGGCAAGGAGACTGGCCCCCTATCTCTCTCGGAACGACCTAGCCACGGTGATCCAAGCCACGGTCATCTCAAGACTAGATTACTGCAACGCGCTCTACGTTGGCCTTCCTCTGTCGGCGACCCGGAAGCTCAAGCTGGTGCAGAACACTGCCGCCCGGCTCCTGTCTGGCGCTCCAGCAGGCTGCCACATAACACCTGTTTTGCAGGATCTGCACTGGCTGCCAATTGAGCACCGGATCGCCTTCAAAGTGTTGGTTCTTACCTTTAAGGCCTTGTACGGTCTGGGGCCAGCGTATCTGAGGGACCGTCTCACTCCATATTGCCCGTTGAGATCACTACGGTCCGAGGATGCTAACTTCTTGGAGGTACCTTCGGCGAAGCTGGCACGACTGACATCCACCCGCCGGAGGGCGTTCTCTGTCATAGCTCCCACGCTGTGGAACGCCCTCCCAGCCGAAACTCGGGCAATGAAGGACCTGCTCCCGTTCAGACGGGCTTGTAAAACCTATCTGTTTAAGCAGGCTTTCGGCGGGTAGGCCCGCGCATTCTTAATTGTGCCACTGCTTCAATTGTGTTATTGTTTTATTGTGTTGCTCTGTTTTTAACTGTTTTTATTGCTCTGTATTTTATTGTGCCTTCGACTCTTGTAAGCCGCCGCGAGCCTCCGGGAGTCGGCGGCATAGAATATTTTTTTTAAAAAAAATTAAAATAAATGTATATGTGTGTGTGTCTGTGTGTGTGTGCATATATATACACACACACACCTATACGGCTGGATTTACACTTTAAAAATGTCCCTGTTCCAACTTATTCGGGGAATATATATGTGTGTGTGTATATATATATATGCGCGTGTATGTGTATGTATGTATATGTATCTATGATACATAGATAGCATGTTTACAAAGTGTGTCGCCAACATGAGAACTTTGGAAAGCTCTGCCCTGGATCCTCCAGCACGATTCTATGGTGGAAGTTGGGTATGCCAAGCGTCCGAAGCGACTTGAAGGCACACGTTGCAACAACAAGCAAGTCAGAAAGAGGCGGAAAAATCCCCAGGCGCCAAATCACTCTTCTGCACGCATGTTTGAGAGTCGATCTGAGGATTGGAGGCATGCCGGCACACACACACCCAAGCTCTGCACCCTGAACGTTTCTGAGATTAGGGCCTCCAACCGTTGCCTACAGCCCTGCCTTGGAGATAAGCTGCCCGCAGGAGGGCGTTTGCCAATACGAAATGGCCAAGAGAGAGAGAGAGAGAGAGAGAGAGGTGGCTCCTATTCCTGCACTTGCCCTGGCAAAGCTTGGCATCCTGCCATGTTGACACACAGGGAAGGAAGAGAAGGGGAAAGACAGACAGGCAGAAAGAAAAGCAAGACAACGCATTACGTGAGTTAACGCGATGAATGCGACTGACCACATGATTATAAATATGAGAGAAGCCTCCCACAGGGCAATGTCCTTGCAGACAGCCATTTCTCACATACCAGAAGCAACTTGCAGTTCCTCAAGTCGCTCCTGACACGAGAAAAATAAATAAATTCAAAGCCAATATTGTGGGATTTTTATTCTGAGAAGAGTAAGAGAAATATCAAGAGAAAAGGGAGGGATAGAGTTAAGAAGTGGTGAAAAGGGAAGGAGAGAAGGGGTAGAAAGGAAGGAAGAGAAAGGAGATGGGAGGAAGATGGAAAGAAAGGAAAGAGGTAGAAAAGAGAAGGAGAAATTAAGGGAAAGATGGAGGCAAGAGAAAGAAAAAAGGAAAGAGAGAGAAGGAAAGGAGGAGAAAAATGGGAAGAGAAAGGAAGGGGGAAAGAAAAGAAAGGGATATAAAAAGGAGATGAGGTGAAAGGAGAGGAAAAAAGAAGGTGAAAGGGAGAAAGAAGGGAGAAAGAAGGAAGGGAGAAAGAGAGAAAGGAAAAGAAAGGGATAGAATAAGAGAGAAGGAGAGGGAAGAAAGGGAGAGAAAGGAGGAGAAAGAAAAAGAGGGAAAAGGGGGAAGGAAGGAAATGGGCAGGGGCGGTCCCACCGGTAGGTGAAGGACGCCGCTGCGTGGGGTGCCATCTGGGTAAAGGGTGCATTCCCCCGCCCGCCAGACAGCGTCTGGCCGATGCTCCGCTTTTGGGCCTTGTGTGCTCCGACGCCGCGCCATAGCAAACCTCCCTGCATGCCAAATAGGGAGTGCTGTTTTACAGGCTTCTGCGCCTGCGCACAGGAGCTTCTGGGCATGCGCGGAGGGGGGGGCGCCAAAATAATGTTTTGGGGGGGGGGCGCCAAAATAATGTTTGCTTACCATTTAAAATTACCTTAGACCGCCCCTGGAAATGGGGAAGGAAATAGGGAAAGAAGGGGGAGAGCCCTTTTTGGATCTGAACCGGAGCCTTCTGCACCGGCCCAGAGGAGGAAAGATAGGTCTTAAGTCCAATGGTCTTAGGCGACCCCTGTGAAAGGGTTGCTCAACCCCCGAAGGGGTCGCAACCCACAGGTCGAGAACCACTGCATTACACAATCACAGCAGCAAGAATAATATACACACAGATCTGGAAGAAGACAGACCTCCCAGAATGGATAAAGTCTTTAAAATAGCAGAAATGGACAATTTAGCCATGGCAAACAAAGAAAAAATACCCAAAAAAAACTTTGGTAAGGACTGGGAAACATTTCTAAACTATGTTTAAAAAAGAAAGAAGGCCAAATTTTTTATAGAAGGCTTCATAATATAACCTGTTAGAATCTGTGTAGGGAATGTATAAATAATAATTATCAGGCCAGAAGAAAGACACGAAAAACAATGTAATAGGAAGCAAGAATGGAATTATATAGAAATGTCTCCAACTCAAGAGACAGGGAGTCACTAAATTGGGAAAGGTGGGAGGACGGATCTTAATGGAGGCAAATTAAGCGGCCGCCTCAGGGCGCCAAGTGGGCTAGGGGCGCATCCGGCCGCGGCCGCCATTGCTCCAGGCCGGCATGCGGGTGCGACTCCAGGTGGATGGTGATGCAAAACGCACTCTATGAGGCCGAAAAGGAGGATGTGTTGCAGCCAGGGCGAAGCCTCCCGCCTCTGGCTGCAAAACGCCCTCCTTTTCGGCCTCCTGGAGTGCGTTTTGCGTCACCATCCACTTGGTGTCGCGCCCGTGCGAATGGCGAATTTGCCAAACTAGCTGGCCTGCGCGTGCGCACACCGGCGCATCACCGGCGCATGTGCGCACGGAGAGTGAGGGGGTGCCAAAAGGTTTGCGTACCATTTGAAATTACCTTCGGCTCTCGTCTAACCAAATATGAATATTGTATAGATCAGTGTTTCCCAACCGCTGTGACACGGCACAGTAGTGTACCGTGAGAAAAGCTCTCTGCCGCCCCTTCCTTTCCCCCTCCTCCTGCTGCTTGGAGGAGGAGGAAGGGCCAGGCGGCAGCAAAGAAAAAGAAGAAGGGGCCGAGGCGCTGCATCTTTCGGCCGTTTCCCCAGCCAGCCTCCAATCCGCCATGACTCCCGCCATGACTCTCGCCCCTCACTCGCTAAAGCCGCGCGGGAGGGAGCTGGGGAGGGGCGGGGCATGGCACGGCCTGGCTCCGCCCCCTTCCCCCCGGCTTCCGCTCTACCACGGCTTCTCTAGCCTTGAGGGGGCAGTGCCAAGCCAGCACCACGACCGGCTCTGCCACCGCTGGCTTGGCATTGCCCCCTCAAGGCTGGAGAAGCTGTGGGAGAGCTGAAGCAGGCGGAGGGGCGGGGCATGGCACGGCCTGGCTCCGCCCCTCCCCGGCTTTGGCACTCCCAGCAGGCCACCATCCCCAGCCGTTCTTTACTTGTGTTAGAGTGTCATTTTGTGTCATTTTGGTTGGTGGTGGTGCCCCCGGATTTTTTAAATGTTAAAAGTGTGCCGCGGCTCAAAAAAAGGCTGGGAAACACTGGTATAGATGTTTGGAAGTATTGTATTGGTTCATAAGTATATATATGTACATAGTTTTTCACATATATGTAAATTGAAAATAAAAACATTAATTGTGGTTTTGGGGGGGAGGGAGGGAGAGAGAGAAAAAGAAAAGTAAGACAAGGGCGCAAGCTGCCTGGCGTGTGGCAACAGGCTCTCTCCGAAGAAACACCTGCTAAGGTCGCAATGCCCCGGGCGACTGTTCCAAGAGGAAAGGGAAAGAAAAGAGAGTGCAAAGCAAACCGAGCAAGAAGCGGCCTGCCTGTTTGCCACTTGGCACGACTACAGAGCAGTAACAGCAGCAGCAGCCGCTGCCCAAGCCAGGTGACAGGCGCGCATCAGGGTTTGCTTTATGAGAGGAGGCTGCCAGCCAGAAAACAAAAGCCGGGAGGAGAAGGCAAGCCCCGTTAACTCTCTCTCTCTCTCTCTCTCTCTCTCTCTCTCTCTCTCTCTCTCTCTCTCTCTCTCTCTCTCTCCTCTCTGCAAGAGGCCAGGGCTGGACCTCACTCTTGCTTTTGGAATAACCACAGCACAATCTATGCACACATTATTATTTTTTTCCATCTGAACGATTTATTAGTATGCAACAAGCACCTGAGGCAAAGCACCTGAAGAAAACGGAAGTTCTCTACCAGCCCACACCACAGGAAGAACACCATCATCCCCACGTCAGCATAGGCAAACCTGTGCTTAAGTCCGTTCAGCAGTTCACCTACCTGGGAAGCATCATCTCTTCAGACGCCAAGATTGACAAAGAGATAGATCACAGATTAGCAAAGGCATAGGGTGCATTCGGAAGGCTTCACAAAAGAGTCTGGAGAAACAAGCACCTGAGGCAAAGCACCAAAATCAGTGTGTACAGAGCTATCGTACTGTCTATTCTCCTCTATGGGTCTGAAACATGGGTCACCTATTGCCAACACCTACGACTCCTCGAACGCTTTCATCAGCGCTGTCTTCGCACAATCCTGAATATACACTGGACCAACTATGTGACGAATGTTGCTGTCCTTGAGCACACAGAGGCCCAATGGCCCAGTTTACAAACCTGCTGCAGTTTACGGCAGGATGGCTCACAAATGATGGGATTTGCAGTACCTTCACCCAATTCATTTCCCACAGAACATTGCAGCCCCTACAAATCAGAGACCAGGCCCAAACTTGGCACACAAAGTACCCATGACCCACTCTACATCCTGGTGCAGTTTTAATTGGGACGGACCACAGATGATGGGAGTTGAAGTACCTTCACTCACCTTCTGAGACCGCTGCGACCCTCATCCAGTGACTGCTCAAGACCACACTTGACACACAGAGCCCCCATGACCCACTCTACATCCTGGTGATGTTTGGAGAATGGGGGACCATGGATGCTGGGACTTCCAGTACCTTCCCTCACTTCCAGAGACCGCTGCAACCCTCATCCAGATAATGATCAAGACCAAATGTGACACACAGAGCCTCCATGACCCACTCTACATCCTGGTGCTGTTTGGAGGGGGATGGACCATGGCCAATGGGACTCGCAGGGCCTTCACTAAGTTCCTGAGACCACTGCAAGCCACGTAAACATCAAATAGGAACCAACCTTGGCACACAATGCCTTCCTCAAATAACCCGGGCACCGCCGGGTCCTCAGCTAGTAAAGATATAAACAACAAACAATAAAATACATTACATAAGTTAAAACAATTCAATTAAATAATATCAATTAAACAATCAACATTTACACCATTAAAAGCCAGGTAAGACAGCATATCAAATGGATGGATGGATGGAAGAAGGAAAGAAGGAAGGAAGGTGAGTGAAAGATGAAAGGAAGCAAGCAAGCAAGCAATTTTTCTTTTTTCCTTTCCTTTTTTCCTCTCAACCTCTTAACCGAAAAGGAAAAAGGAAAAGGAGGGGGCCTGAGGCTGTTAGGAATTATGGGAGTTGGAGTCCAAAATTTCTAGAGGGAGTTTCCCGGGCCTAGTATATGTGTGCACTATTGGTGTGGCTTCTGCCTTGCTGTCATGCGAGGCCTCTCTCCGCTCTCGTCCTTAGGAAGAGTCCCATTTTCTCCCCTTTTACAACCGCCTTTTAGGACGTTAATTTTTTACTAACTCCATAAATACTGCAACACAAGCTTGTAAAGGCCACTTGAGTTGCCTGAAACGACTGAAATGGCCGAGGCACGCCACTCCCGGGCTTAACCGTCGTCTCTCTCCTTTGTGAGGACAGGAGACCCTTGGGAGAAGACATCGCAAGGCTTACGTCCGGTACGTTCCTTGCAATGTGCAACACAGAAGGTCCAGATTTGAATCAACAGCAAAGACGGACATCAGGGTTCCTCTTGCCATGCCATGTTTACTCCCTTGGAAAGCTCAGGTGACCACTGATGTGCCCAGAAATGGCATTATGCCGTTTCCGACACTTTGGGAAGGTTAACAACTAGGGCCCTCCATCTGTTTTGGACTTCAACCAGGGGCGGTCCTACAGGTAGGCCAAGGAAGCGGCCGCATGGGGCGCCATCTGGGAAGGGGCGAATTCCCCCGCCCACTGGCCGCCGCCGCCAGACAGCGTCCTGGCCCTGTCGATGTTCCTCAGACAGCGCCGCGGCTGCCTGCTTTTGGGCCCCGGCCTTGTGCACTCCGACGCCGCTTCTGGGCATGCACAGTTGCTCTGGAGCTGAAGTTAAGCGCAGGAGCAACTGCGCATGCACACAAACCTCCGCGCATGCCCAGTAGCTCCTGTGCGCAGAAGCCTGCAAGCAAAGCACACCCAATCGGGCAGGCAGGGAGTGCTTCCCCTCTCCCTTTGTCTCCGCCCTGCCGCCGAATACGGTGACCCAATTGGGCAGGCAGGTGGCGGAGACAAAGGGAGAGGAGGGGAGCCAAAGGGGTATTGGCGACGTATTGCCTCCTAACAGCCGCCACCGGAAGTAGCCGCGCGCTGAGGCAAACTCCCTCGCCAGGCCCAATCATGTGTGAACCCTACCACACCTGCCCACCTCCCCACGCACGCGCGCGCCGGCGGGGAGCATCAAGGAGAGACAGGCGCAACTGTGCAGGCAAATAGTAATATATAATATTTTATTTTACTTTATTTTGGGTTATTTGAGTTTTATGGGAGTGATGAAAATAATTAGTAGAGGATAATTTTATTTAAATAAATAATTTTATTTATTATTTTATAATAATAATAATATAATAGAATGTTATATTATATTATAATGTCAACATATTATAATATAATTATACTAGCTGTACCCTGCACGCGTTGCTGTGCCCTTTTTAGGAGATGCGAGAAAGTCCAATCATCCACGGTGTGCCCTCCTCTAAACTGCAGTTGGATGGAGTGTGGGTCATGGGGGGCATGGTGTGCCAAGTTGGGTCTTTATTGGTCTTGGTTCTGGGCCACAGTGGTCTGTGGGGAATGATGGGTTTTGAAGTACTACAAATCCCATTTTCCATGGTGGTACTTCAAGTCCCATCATGCATGGTCGGGGCTCTGTGTGCCAAGGTAGGTTACTGTAAATTCAGGCCATACACAATGTCCCATGAGCTGAGGCCTAGTTGGTTAATGAAGCCTTACTGTCAATTCAGGACAATGTCCCATGAGCTGAGGCCTTCGGAGAATCAAGTTAATGAAGCCTTACTGTCAATTCAGAGCGTAAACAGCTTCCCAGTAAGTGAGGGCTAGTTAGGGAAATCAAGTTAATGAAGCCTTACTGTCAATTCAGAGCGTAAACAGCTTCCCAGTAAGTGAGGGCTGTTAATGAAGCCTTACTGTCAATTTTGGGCGTGGTCTGTGATTTTTGGGGTGTAAATTTTCGGTTGGAAGTGATTTGGGTGTTTGTTATGGGGATTGGCTCAGGCCTTTTCCTTATTCTGTTTTGGCAGTTTATTATGGATCAGAATTTTCATGTTGGCTGGGCAGTGCAGCAGTTATGCAAATCCGCCCTTATTGGCAGCCAATCATGTTGTTCAGAATGTAGAGGCTGGGTGAGTCTTTGGCTGCCCCGGAGGATGCTGGTAAAAGTAGTTTTATTTTTCTCGTTGTTTTGGGGACCTTTTAGGTTTTGGGGGAAAGTTTCTTTGCTACAAACGTACCTTGCTTGAGGCCTATTTCTGTTGGCAAGTATTGTTTTTCTGCGTTGTATGGTTTCTTTGTTTGAGGTATACATCACATGACGTGAACCCATTTATATAATAGATTGTAATGTAGTATAATATAATTATAATATGAGTATGTACTATAATATATTGTATATACATTGATACAATATAATACTACTAATGGTATTGTGATATTATAATTGTATATTTGTTTTACATCGGGGCGGGGGGGCGCCAAAATAATGTTCGCTTACCATAGAAAATTGCCTTAGACCACCCCTGACTTCAACTCCCACAATTCCTAACAAAATTTGATCAAGGGTTTTTGGAAAGGGAAAGGTTTCTGGTCAAATGGGAAGTTTGTCCTGCTCTCACCTCTTTGCTTCTCACTTAAATGCAAGGCTTTCCCCTCGTGTTTCAAGCCCTGTGGCCCTTCGTAACGTCCCTTGCTTTTCTCCCTCTGCCTTCTTCCCCTTTTTATTATCTTCCTTTTGAGCCCTGTGACCTTCTTTAGGCACGATCTTTCTTTTTTATTGGCCTTCCTTCCCAAGCAGCAGCAGCATTGCCGCTGGCCCTGCTCCCAAGCTCACTCCGTCTCCCTGTTGTTGTTGTTGCTTCTAAGGCTTACAGCTCTTCCAATAATGGAATTGGCAAATGAAACAAAAGAAGGAAGGGCAGGGCAGGGGAGAAGTCGTGGCAAGTGATTTTGTTTGGGTTGTTGTGAGTTTTCTGGGCTGTCTGGCCATGTTCCAGAAGCATTCTCTCCTGACTTTTCACCTCCATCTATGGCAGGCATCCTCCGAGGTTGTTGTAGTCTGTTGGAAACTCAACAAGTGGGGTTTATGTATCTGTGGAATAATGTTTGTCTGTTTGAAGCAAGTGTGAATGTTGCAATTGGCCACCTTGATTCGCATTGAATGGCCTTGCAGTTTCAAGGTCTGGCTGATTCCTGCCTGGGGGAATCCTTTATTGGTTTGTTGGAAACTAGGAAAATGGTGTTTATGTATCTGTGGAATAATGTTTGTCTGTCTGAGGCAAGTGTGAATGTTGCAATTGGCCATCTTGATTAGCATTGAATGGCCTTGCAGTTTCAAGGTCTGGCTGATTCCTGCCTGGGGGAATCCTTTATTGGTTTGTTGGAAACTAGATAAATGGGGTTTATGTATCTGTAGAATGATGTCCAAGGTGGGAGAAAAAACTCTTGTCTGCTGGAGGCAAATGTGCATGTTGCATTAGCCAGCATGATTAACATTTAATTGTCTTGCAGCTTCGAAGCCTGGCTGCTTTCACTCACTGGGTTTTAAGGACGAGTGGGTATTTGAACCCCAGCTCTCCGGAGTTGCAGGGCACATCTAGATAAAGGTTTTCCCCTGACATTAAGTCCAGTCATGCCCAACTCTGGGAGTTGGTGCTCATCTCCATTTCTAAGCCAAAGAGCTGGCGTTGTCCGTACACACCTCAAAGGTCATGTGGCCGGCATGACTGCATGGAGTGCCATTATCTTCCCACAAAACCCATACCTATTGATCTACTCACATTTGCATGTTTTCGACTCACATTTGAATGTTTTCAAACTGCTAGGTTGGCAGAAGCTGGGGCTAACACTCCGCTCCCCGAATTCGAACCAGCGACCTTTCAGCTAGGAAGCTCAGCAGCTCAACGGTTTAACCCACTGCGCCACCGGGTTAAATTATTATATGTCGAATTATTGCATTTTTATGCCACTTGGCTCAATGCTAGGGAATCCTGGGATCTGTAGTTTGGTGAGGCACCAGCACTATTTGGAAGAGGAGAAAGACCATGTGAAACTATACCTCCCAGGATCCCATTGCAGTTCAAGTGGTTTCACTATAAATGAACATAATACATAATAATACATTCTAATACAATTAATAGATACACAGCCATTAGAAGACTCAAAGCGTCTGTGTATCTATTAGTAGTATTCTCTCGGCATTACTTCGCGAACGAAGATTCAGGAAGGATTCATCCCACGCTTTTTACAAGTGCGTTGATGACTAAAAAGGCCAATCTGAGATAGGCAAGTTCGGTTGCAGAAAGCACAGCAGAAAGTCTCCTCGGGTGATGTTGTTTCCAAGTTGCGGTAGTATTAGAATGTATATTATTATTATATATTATTACTAGCTGTACCCGGCACGCTTTGCTGTGCCCTATTTAGGAGATGCGAGAAAGTCTGAGTATGTAAGGGTTGGAATTGATGTTACTTCTGGTCTCAGTGGGGTCATGGCTGTGTCGTTGTGGGTTGTTCTGGTGGGTGGGATGTTGCAGTCCTGGGGAGTTGTCGGTGTGTGGTGTTCCTGGCGTTCTGCAGAGCTTGTGGATATACAATGTTTTTTGTCTTTCCGTCTGTTGTGTTGATGTAGAGGTTCTGTGGTTTCCCAACTCTGGAGCACGCTACGTAGAGTTGTCCGTGGGAGAAGCATTCTGTGTCAAGGTCTATGCCACAGATGTGTAGTGTTTGTCCTTGAGCCTTGTTTATAGTGATGGCAAAAGCTAGTGTAGTGCAGTGTCTTTCTGTTCTGGCGTTTGTTCTGCCCTTTTTTGTGTGATGTATGTAGCGTTGCGAGTGTGTCGTCCGATGCTGTTCTTTTTAGGAGGCATGGCTTGTCCTTTGGGTCAGCTTATGCCTGTGTGGAAGGAAGGAATGGCATACAAATGGGTTGAGCAGTAGACGCAAGGTTGTGTTATGTGCGTATTGTGTTGTGTGTAGGTATTACTTTTGTGTTATTCCGGGGGTATGTGTTTGTCAGTGGTGCCTGTGTCCCTCGTGCCCTATTTGTCTCCTTCCTAGATCTTGGCTTTGGCAGTTTAACCCTCAAACTCCAACTGACTAAACTGAATTCACTCAGCATTCTAATCTAGCCTTGGCTGGCTTTGGCCACCGTTACTATGGTAACTGATGTTGGCCAATGGGTTTCGCTGGCGGCCGCAGAGGATGCTGGGAAATGTAGGTTTTTTTGTATCGTTCTTTTGGGGGCCTTCTAGGTTTTGGGGGGGAAAGTTTCTTTGCTTAAAACCTACCTTGCCTGAGGCCAATTTCTGTTGCCAAATCTGGTGTCTCTGCGTTGGATGGTTTCTCTGTCTGTGGCAGTCGTTCGACGACGGGACCTCCTTTATATAATAGATTATGTTTATTTATATCCCACTTTTTCTCTCCATAAGGAGAGTCAACATTACATTTTACAATGAGGATGCACCCAATAGGTGTATTGAACCTTGGTTTCGGGACCCTAAGTTTGCTAAAGTTCTTCGATTATTGTTTTGATAGTAAAGGACCAAGTTTGTGTTGCCAGTGCTAGTTTACCCTGGATTTTAATGGGGCTTTACGAGGGTTATAAGGAGGTTTCTTGACACAGTTGCCTACGTATATGTCTTGGGCAGGGGTGCTCACACTTTTTCAGCATGCGAGCTACTTTTGAGCAACCAAGTTGAAAAGATCCCCTGCCATGGCTGATGCGTGCACCCGCAGGCGGCTTCTTATTAGTTTGGTTGCTCACCGGATTTTTGGGGGGGGGAGGCGCTCCGATCCATGGCGCCTCTCGAGGCCCCCGTCGCGCTGCCCTCGCCTGTCTCTCGCCCGGATCCATGGATCTGGCTGAGAGAGAGGCAAGGAAAGCGCACGGGGCCTCCTCCTCCTCTGTCGCCTATGGCAGGGCGGCGACAGAGAAGGAGGAGGCCCCCCACGCGCTCCCTCGCCTCTCTTTCGCCCCGATCCATGGATCTGGGCGAGAGAGGGGCAGCGAGGAGCGCACGGGGGCCTCCTCCTCCTCTGTCGCCTATGGCAGGGCGGCGACAGAGGAGGAAACCCCCCACGCGCTCCCCTCGCCTCTCTTTCGCCCGGATCCATGGATCGGGGCGAAAGAGAGGCGAGGGAGCGCGCAGGGAGCCTCCTCCTTCTCTGTCGCCGCCCTGCCATAGGCGACAGAGGAGGAGGCCCCCCGCGCGCTCCCCTCTCCTCTCTTTCGTCCGGATCCATGGATCCGGGCGAAAGAGAGGCAGCGAGGAGCGCGCGGGGGGCCTCTGTCGCCTACTGCAGGGCAGAGGAAGGCGGCGCTGGGAGCGTGCGTGCTTGGAGAGCCGCGCATTGACCGGGTGAGGGTCTGAAGATCACCCGGATGAGGCCCAAAGATCACCCGGTCGATCGCGATCACCGTCTTGGCCACCCCTGGTCTTGGGTATATGGATTCACTTTCTTTCCTCTGGAGTTGGCGATATTCAATTACGAATTGCTGCCTTGGAAGAAGTGTGGATTCAAGGGGAGTGGTCCTTTGGTGGGACGGAGAGAGAGAGAGAGATTGCCGCCTTCTCCAGCTCATTCTGTTGTCTCAGGGACTGTTTGCGGAGGAGAAATGTTTGTATATTTTCCAGGAGGAAAACGGCGGCTGCAGGAGCCTGCAAGCACGGCATGCAAAGGCACAGAAAGCAAACGGGAAATGCGCCAGATATTCTCCCCCCTTCTTCCCCAGTATCTCTTTGGCTGGCTATTGTTCTCCAGGGAACACCATATCCCATCAAGGCCCTTGGCTTGTGCAAACGGCGGGGATTGTTGACACAATCTGTTATCCACCGGGGAGAAGAAGGGCTTCTGTTCTCCCTTTAACCTTCTCTTGTTCCTCTTCCTCTTTTTCTTAACATGGGAGAAGATGCGAGTTTGGAGAACGCAGATCAAGGAGGCATCACAGTGGGACCCGGCACCTTCTGTAGATCTCTGGTCCTGCAGAAGCCACAGTATCTCCATCTTGGCTGGATTCACCCTCAATCTGCTGGCACGCAGCCATCCAGTGACGGCCTCAAGGCATTGATGGAAACTAGGGTTTTTGAACTAAGAGTTTTTGGAATGATTAAATATATGGCTGCTTAAGAAATTAATGTGATTTATTTTAAGAAGACACTATAGATTAGGAAAATTTAGGTACCACTTTGTGGGGAGGCTAATTTAACTGATTTACGAGGCCATAAAATCTCCAGGAAATATGCAAAAAGAATGAGGAAGCAACAGCTCCCCCTGGTGGCCAGAAGCTGGAATGTTAAATAGCCTCTGTTTGCCTATATATGTTGTGTGTCTATGGCATTGACTGTTTGCCTGTATATGTACATTGTAATCCGCCCTGAGTCCCCTGCGGGGTGAGAAGGGCAGAATAGAAATGCTGTAAATAAATAAATAAATAAATAAATAAATAAATAAATAAATAAATAAATAAATAAAAATATTATTTTGGTACAAAACTATATTGTCCTTGTACAATATATTGTATATTGTTTTGGTACAAAACTATATTGTCCTTTGCAACACCTGCAGAGCTGTTTGGGCTGGAAGTCAGCCTGAAGAAAAGGGAAGTCCTCTACCAGCCCGCACCACAGGAAGAACACCATCATCCCCACCTCAGCAGAGGCACATCTGTGCTTAAGTCCATTCAGCAGTTCACCTCCCTGGGAAGCATCATCTCTTCAGACGTCAAGATTGACAAAGAGAGAGATCATAGATTAGCAAAGGCATATAGTGCATTCAGAAGGCTTCACAAAAGTGTCTGGAGCAACAAGCACCTGAGGCAAAGCATCAAAATCAGTGTGTGCAGAGCTATCGTACTGTCTATTCTCCTCTATGGGTCTGAAACATGGGTCACCTATCGCCAACACCTACGACTCCTCGAACGCTTTCATCAGCGCTGTCTTCAAACAATCCTAAATATACACTGGACCGACTATGTGACGAATGTTGCTGTTCTTGAGCAAGCAGGGATCGCCAGCATTGAGGCCATGCTATTGAGAACACAGCTGCGCTGGGCAGGGCACGTCTCTAGGGTGGAGGACCACTGCCTCCCAAAAATATTACTCTACGGTGAACTCGCCACGGGTCAGCGCAAGAGAGGCGCCCGCAAAAAGAGATATAAGGACTCCCTGAAACAACATCTCAGGCTCGGCCAGATCGATCACCAACAATGGTCCACCATGGCCTCACATCGGGAGGCATGGAGACACACTATCCACAATGCTGCGGCCTCTTTTGAGAAGACACGCCGAACGGGTCTCGACAATGCAGAAAGAACCGCTACTTAGAAACAACATCACCCAAAGAGATGTTTCTGCTGTGCTTTCTGCAACCGGACTTGCCTATCTCAGATTGGCCTTTTTAGTCATCAACTCGCTTGTAAAAAGTGTGGGATGAGTCCTTCCTGAATCTTCGTTCACGAAGTAATGCCGAGAGATATTGTCCTTGTGGTCTTTTCCAAAATGTAATATTTCTTGAGTTTTTGAAAGGAGAGGTTGGATGGCCATCTGCCGGGAGTGCGTTGGTGGTGTATTTCTGTATGGATTGGATAGCTGTTGCGGTCAATCGTTTTCACAATTATCCTATTCTAATATTTCCTTTGGTTTTTTTTTTTAATGTTTAGCCTGTTTTTGAGGATAATTAAATACAAGAAGACTCGTAAACAGAAACAAGGGCCCTCCTTTCCCAAAACGCGGCGGCGTCCCCTTTCCTGCCTTCCTCCCGCTTTGGCTGCAGCGGCTGTGCTGCTAAGAGGCTGTGTCGAAGCAGTAAAGAGGATTTACTGTGAAACGCAAGGGGCTTTAGAGGCAATAACTTTCCCTCCTCTTGACTTAAATGGATTTTGAACTTCAAAAAAGGATTGTCGGAAGAGAAAGGGGAGAGGAAAAAGGCAGCCAAGCCCCGGGGAGTTCGGCTCTGCAGAGTGAACAGCGGGTCAACGAAAGGGTCGGGCGGGAGGGGATTCTGGGTGATATTTGGTACCGGGAGACATGATCTCCTTGGCAGGTGACCCAAAGAGAGTCATCGAGGAGGAGGCAATGGGGAGGTGGCACGCCGAGGGGTGCAAGGAAGCCTGGCTGCCCTGAGATGGGAAGAAGCCAGAGAAAGGCAGTAGAAGGGCTTTTTGCAGAAAGGCGCCCCAAAAAAGGTGTCTTTCTGGGGCTCTAATGGGGTGCTATGTCTCCCCAAAGTGGGTAGCAAGATGGTGATGGGACCAGTCAGCCCTTTCCATACTTGCAAAGATGGGGACTGTGGGGAAAGTGTCCCTTTATTGTGTCCAGGTGACCAGGCGCCAAGTTCCGAAGGTCCAGGTGACCAGGCGCCAAGTTCTGAAGGTCCAGGTGACCAGGTGCCAAGTTCTGAAGATCCAGGTGACCAGACACCAAGTTCCAGGTGCCAAGTTCTGAAGGTCCAGGTGACCAGGTGCCAAAGTCTGAAAATCCAGGTGACCAGGCGCCAAGTTCTGAAGGTCCAGGTGACCAGGCGCCAAGTTCCGAAGGTCCAGGTGACCAGGCGCCAAGTTCTGAAGGTCCAGGTGACCAGGCGCCAAGTTCTGAAGGTCCAGCTGACCAGGTGCCAAAGTCTGAAAATCCAGGTGACCAGGCGCCAAGTTCTGAAGGTCCAGGTGACCAGGCGCCAAGTTCTGAAGGTCCAGGTGACCAGGCGCCAAGTTCTGAAGGTCCAGGTGACCAGGCGCCAAGTTCTGAAGGTCCAGGTGACCAGGCGCCAAGTTCTGAAGGTCCAGGTGACCAGGCGCCAAGTTCAGAAGGAGGTGACCAGGCGCCAAGTTCAGAAGGTCCAGGTGACCAGGCGCCAAGTTCCGAAGGTCCAGGTGACCAGGCGCCAAGTTCAGAAGGTCCAGGTGACCAGGCGCCAAGTTCCGAAGGTCCAGGTGACCAGGCGCCAAGTTCCGAAGGTCCAGGTGACCAGGCGCCAAGTTCTGAAGGTCCAGGTGACCAGGTGCCAAGTTCTGAAGGTCCAGGTGGCCAGGTGCCAAGTTCTGAAAATCCAGGTGACCAGGCCCCAAGTTCTGAAGGTCCAGGTGACCAGGCGCCAAGTTCAGAAGGTCCAGGTGACCAGGCGCCAAGTTCCAAAGGTCCAGGTGACCAGGCGCCAAGTTCAGAAGGTCCAGGTGACCAGACGCCAAGTTCCGAAGGTCCAGGTGACCAGGCGCCAAGTTCTGAAGGTCCAGGTGACCAGGCGCCAAGTTCTGAAGGTCCAGGTGACCAGGTGCCAAGTTCTGAAGGTCCAGGTGGCCAGGTGCCAAAGTCTGAAAATCCAGGTGACCAGGCCCCAAGTTCTGAAGGTCCAGGTGACCAGGTGCCAAGTTCTGAGCTTCCAGGTGACCAGACACCAAGTTCTGCCCCCATAAGGGAGTATATCTCCACCTTCCTAATGCTGCGGCTCCTTAATACAGTTCCTCATGTTGTGCTGACCCCCAACCATAACATTATATTCATTGCTACTTTGTAACAGCAATTTAGCTCCTGTTATGAATCATCATGTAAATATCTGATATGCCGGATGTATTTTCATTCACTGGACCAAATTTGGCACAAATGCCCAGTACGAATAATAATAATAATAATAATAAGCTCCGTTTTCAAAACCCTGAACCCAAAGTATTTGCTACCAAATGTAATGAGCAGCGGCCAAAACTGCACTCTTTGTCATTTGGTCATTACAGTTGCTGCCTGCTTAGAATTCCTTCTTTACCAACAATTGTGTCGGCTCACCACAACTCAAGTTTGCCCATACTTGCTATTTCAGGAGGATTGCAGGAAACAAGTGTAAATAAACACATGTGGGGCAGTCTCGATGGGCACCAAAGAGTACCAGGAACAGAACAAGGAAACGGGACTCCTGGGCTCACAGTTGCCCTTTGCCCACTCTGGCCCCTTTGAGGTCTTCTACAGGAGCGTTTCCCAACCGCTGCTCCGCGGCACACTATTGTGCCGTGAGCAATCGCCTGGTGTGCTGCGAGAAAACCTCTCTTCCCCCCCTTTCTTCCCCCTCCTGCTGAACTCCTGCTGCTGCTGCTTGGGGGAGGAGGAGGAAGTGCCGGGCAGCAGCGAAGAAGAAGCCGGGGCGCCGCCTCCTTCGGGCGTTTCCCCAGCCAGCCAGCCTCCAATGGAGGGAGGGCGGGGAACAGAAGTGGAAGTGCGCTTGTCTGGGCACATGCGCACTAGGTCCCGGGGGTGGCAGACGCATTCACCTTACTCCTGCGGCGGTGAAGGAAGCGAAGGGGCCAGTTGCTTCCGGAGGCGCCCCACTCAGCCCTGCTGTGTCCCAGGTGAGGCTCCGGGGCTCCTTTCCCCTCGGCCCAGCCCCCCCCCCCAAGCCCCTCAGGAAGGAAGGGCCCCAAAGGGGTGAAGGGGCCTTCGTGGAGGAAAAGGTTCGAGGCCTGGCAGGAGGGCCCTTGGAGGACGGAAAGGCAGGCGGGATTCCGTGAGGGACTCCCTCGCCAGCCTTCCTCCCAAATGTCAAGGTCTATTTTTCCCAAACTTCATCTGTGTTCACATTTGGGCATATTGAGTATTCATGCCAAGTTTGGCCCTGATCCAACATTGTTTGAGTCGGCAGTGCTCTCTGGATATAGGTGAACTACAACTCCAAAACTCCCACCATTCCTAGCAGCCTCAGGCCCTTTTCCTTTTCCCCCCTCAGCCATTAAAGCAGGAAAGGGCCTCAGGCTGTTAGGAATGGTGGGAGTTGGAGTCCAAAGCACCCAGAGGGCCGAAGTTTTCCCATACCTGTTTGAGGGACCTTAAAGTGGTGAGCCTCCTTCCAACATTGTGATTCTGGAAAGAAAACAAGCAACAACATAACATAACATTGTTTGAGTCCACAGTGCTCTCTGGGTGTAGGTGAACTACAACTTCCAAACTCAAGGTCAATTCCCTAGCAAACCCTTTCAGTACTTTCTGTTGGTAATGAGAGTTCAATATGCCAAGTTTGGTTCAATTCCATTGTTGCAAGAGTTGAGGATGCTCTTTGATTGTGTGTTAACTATAAATCCCAGAAACTGTAACTCCCAAATGTCAAGGTCTATTTTCCCCAAACTCCATCTGTGTTCACATTTGGGCATATTGAGTATTCACGCCAAGTTTGGTCCTGATCCAACATTGTTTGAGTCCACAGTGCTCTCTGGATATAGGTGAACTACAACTCCAAAACCCAAGGTCAATGCCCACCAAAATCTTATAGCATTTTCTCTTGGTTATGGGAGTTCTGTGTGGGAAGTTTGCATCTTTCTGCCATTCCTGCCAGGATTTCTATGTTGTGTTCATCGAAACAGGCCCAGGTTTCACACTGAGTGTATAAATACATTTAAAAACATATTGACTATATGTATTACTGTGTTCGAGTGTCATTTTGTGTCATTTTGGTTGGTGGTGTGCCCCAGGATTTTGTAAATGTAAAAAATGTGCCGCGGCTCAAACAAAGGTTGGGAAACACTGTAGAAAAGACCAAAGAAAAGCTCTTGAACTCTCACCCCAAGATCCCCAAAAGGGTCTGGAAAGGAAGGGAGGGGAGGCTGCAAACCAACCTTCTGGCCCATTGAGAGATTCAACAACACACAAACACACTCCTCTCCTCCCAATTCTGGGCTGGCCTCCAGCTCCAAAGTGAGGAAACAGAGAGAGTACACAGCTCCCGAGTCGGAGACGGCTGGCCTCCCACCGCTTTGGGAAGAAGAGGAACGAGGAGGAGGAGGGAAGGGAAGAAAGAAAGAAAGAGAAAACCAGAAAGGTTTTGTCAATGGCTTCTGGCCGAGAGCATCTTGGACATGTCAAGGGAGTGTTTTGCACACCAGCCAAGGAGTCAAAAGGACATCATGACACTGTACGGCAGGGGAAGAGGTGTTCCTGAAATATTACACTATATGTAACACACTTTCTGTTCCTGGGCTGATAAATGTCATTATTTCCTAATGGGTTCTATCATATAAACATGGGAAAAGTTTATTAAACTTTTGTTTTTGCAGGAAGGACATTCTGCATCTCATTTTTCAATGAATAGCCATCCTCAAGACTCACTGAGTCTCAACCAATAGTTTGTGGGAGCCATAAAAACAAAGTTTCTGGAGTAGAACTACTTTCAAATTAAGGACGGCACAAGGAAACAGCAAATAATACTTCCAAACTACGAACAATTTTTTGGTCAAATTTTGTTACACAGTATTGTTGACATAACGATGATGTTGTTGTTGTTGTTTGTTTATTTATTTATTTATTTAAAACTTTTGTACCCCGACCTTCTCACCTCTATCGAGGGACTCAAACCGGCATAACAGCAAAGATTCAATGCTATACAATTTAAAAACAACTAGAACAACATATTACAATACATTAAAACCCGGCATAAAACCACATCGCCACTAAAACAATTCCACTCAATCTGTAAACATGGTCAAACATTCAGATAATAGCCAATCTCGGCCTATTCTGGTTCTACATCCAGGTCTTCACCAGCCTCCTAAAGGACAACAGAGAGGGGGCAGGCCTAGCATCACTTGGGAGAGAGTTCCACAGCCGAGGGGCCACCACAGAGAAGGCCCTGTCTCTCCTCCCCACCAGACGCGCTTGCGAAGCCGGCGGGACTGAGAGCAGGGCCTCTCTGGAGGATCTAAACGTTCTTGATGGTTTGTAGAGGAGAATCCGTTCGGACAGGTAAACTGGGCCAGAACCGTATAGGGTTTTGTAGGTTAAAACCAGCACTTTGAATTGTGCTCGGAAGCTAATTGGCAGCCAGTGGAGCTGGCACAGCAAGGGAGTTGTATGCTCCCTGTGCCCCACTCCTGTTAGTAACCTGGCTGCCAAACGTTGGACTAATTGCAGCTTCCGAGCAGTCTTCAGAGGCAACCCCACGTAGAGAGCGTTGCAGTAGTCTATTCGGGATATAACCAGAGCGTGGACCACCGTGGCCAAGTCAGACTTCCCAAGGTACGGGCGCAGCTGGCGCACAAGCTTTAACTGTGCAAAAGCTCTCCCGGCCACCGCCGAGACCTGGGGTTCCAGGCTCAGCAATGAGTCCAGGATCACTCCCAGGCTGCGAACCTGTGCCTTCAGGGGGAGTGTAACCCCGCCCATCACAGGCTGTAACCCTATGCCCTGTTTGGCCTTACGACTGACCAGGAGTGCCTCTGTCTTGTCTGGATTTAGTTTCAATCTGTTCGCCCTCATCCAGTCCATTACAGCGGCCAAGCACCGGTTCAGGACTTGAACAGCCTCCTTAGTAGCAGGTGGGAAGGAGTGACAGAGCTGGACATCATGCTGTTGTTGTTTCATCTGCGCTGACGATCATGCCATCACCACTCGAGCAGGGAGCTTTGAGATGGTTGAACAGAAGCTCCCCGAAGCTTTAAGGGCTCTTACTGTCTATTACAGGGAAAACCAGCAAATTCCTAATCCATCTAAAATGCAGATGTGTGCTTTTCAAGTTAAGAACAGACAAGCATCTCAAGCTCTGAGGAGTACCTGGGAAGGAATCCCACTGGAGCATTGGAGCACACCAAAACACCTGGGAGTCACTCTGGACCATGCTCTGACCTACAAGAAGCACTGCCTGAATATCAAGCAAAAAATAGGCGCTAGAAATAATATTGTATGAAAGCTGACTGGAACAACCTGGGGATCACAACCAGACACAGTGGTGACATCTGCCCTTCTGCTTGGCTACTCTGCTTCTGAATATGCATGCCCAGTGTGGAACAAATCTCACCACGCTAAAACAGTGGATGTGGCTCTTACCACTGGAGAAATTATACTGTTTAGCTCAGACCTGGGCATCTTACGGTCCACGGGCCAGATGTGGCCCACCGGCCGATTCTAACCGGCTCAGGGGGGAAGGGCGTTGGGGCAGGGCCATTTCTGCAAGAGGAAGGGCTGCCGCTGCCGCCATCCCACCACGGGCTGTGGGGCCTGCGTCGGCAGACAGCCCGCCGCTCCGGAGAATGATCGGAGGAGCGGCGGCTTTGGCGTGCCTGCCATCCCGGGAGGCGATCCGGGCCTGCAGCAGGAGCAGTCGGCAACCTTCGGCGACTGATCACCCTGGCGACCCAGAAGACTTGATGGTCTTCTGGGTCACCAGGGCGATCAGTTGCCGCAGGTCGCCGACTGCTCCCGCTGCAGGCCTGGATTGCCTCCCGGGATGGCAGGCACGCCAAAGCCGGGATGGCAGGCACTCCATGGCAGGGTGATCAGCCGATCGGGAACGCCTCTGAAGGAACAGCTGGGTACGAGAGCGGGCGGAGGCCTCCGTGCCAGGGGAGGGGAGCGACCCCTCATCTCCTGGCCTCTCCTGGCTGGGCTCCGGGTTCGCTACAGAGCAGAGGCCGGGATGCGCAGCTCCACAGCCCAGCTTGGTTCCTTCCTGATCTGCCCCCAAGGCGACAGCAGGGAAGCTGAAGGGACATGGTGGGGGAGGCACTCCTGGGGGGGCTGAAGCACTTTGGCAAGGAGAGCTGGGGATGGCGACGGCTGCGAGCCTCCGCCGCAGTTTGTTCCGAGGCTCGGAGCCACCCTGTGTGCTCAATTCCAATTTCTCCTGCTCAGCCGAGCCCGCGTGCACTTCGGCCACTCAGCGCAGCCCTCCTCCGCGGGACGGTGATGGGCCTCCTGTGCATGGACCTCCCCGGGGGGCGAGAGGTGGGGTTGACGGAAGCAGCGGTGTCGCAAGGGGGGAGGGTGACAGTTAGTGAAATGACAGAGTGTCATTTTGGTTGGTGGTGTGCCCCGGGATTTTGTAAATGTAAAAAATGTGCCGCGGCTCAAAAAAGGTTGAAAATCACTGTCCTATGGAATACATGGGGTTGCCCTAAGTTGATGGGGAACACGCAAAACTCCTTTGGAAAGACATCCTGCCATCCCACCCTCTCTCTAGGCCTTCACAAAACAAAGGCATGCCTGTGAGACCGTAATGACAAAGAGAGTTATTATGACACGTTAAGCTTTTATGGATTTCATCAGATCCTTTCAGTACGATCCTCCGTTGCCAGAGGATTTGCAAGCCATGAAACAGCGGGGTGAAACATGGGAAAGCAACACCTCTGCGACGACGATGCCTTTGCAAAGAGGGCGCAACGTATGCAAAGTAAGCATATTGCATTTTATAGCACGACGGCTCGATCATGCAAACTGCAGCATGTGCGGTCATAAAAGAGCCAGGTTAGAATATATACATTGTTTAAATAAGGAACCGATCTCACAGGGAGTTTGGGAGACGTTTCACTCATTGGGTTCGTAAATCAGAGTCAATTGGACAGCAATCGTCAACAAGAACAACAACAAACCCATTCTCAACCTCTGCAACTGATGGACTAATGTCAACACAACTGTCTCGTCGAGTGAATATCGGCCTCATGAGGCCAAGCATTTTTTAGTCAACACTCAAAAAGGGGGGAAACAATCAGGGCCAGCTAATCACCTCCCAAAAAAGGATTCCCCAAGGCACGAAGCATCCAGGCTTTGAAGCTGCAAGGCTATTCAGTACTAATCAAGGTGGCCAATTGAATTTTTAAAATGCTATGTCGTTTTAGCATTATATATACTCAGGGGCGGTCTAAGGTAATTTTAAATGGTAAGCGAACATTATTTTGGTGCCCCCTCCCTCTGCGCATGCCCAGAAGCTCATGTGCACAGGCACAGAAGCCTGTAAACACAGCACTCCCTATTCGGTACGCCCCCCCCTCTGCGCATGCCCAGAAGCTCCTGTGCGCAGGCGCAGAAGCCTGTAAACACAGCACTCCCTATTCGGCACACAGGGAGGTTTGCTACGGCGCGGCGTCGGAGCGCACAAAGCCCAAAAGCGGAACATCGGCCGGACACTGTCTGGCGGGCGGGGGAATGCGCCCTTTACCCAGATGGCGCCCCACGCAGCGGCGTCCTGCGCCTACCGGTAGGACCGCCCCTGTATATACTATTAAACAACCCTGCTTCTTTTTGTATTTTTTTTTCTTGTTTTGCTCTCATTTTAATATTATTGCTCTTTTACTATGTTTTTGTCCAGACCAAGGAAATAGTTTGACCAAAACAAAGGCAAGTTTGCGTAGAGAGTTGCACAGGCAAAACCTACACAGTGGATGTGCTAGAAAGCCTGGCAATTGCAAGCAACGAAAAGCCCTTCCGTCCAGTTTTATTGGCCTCCACAATCTTGGCTCCGAGTCCTTGCTCTCCCCTCCGCAAGAGGAAATTCCCAGCACTGCTATACTTGGAAAGGGAGCCGCCTTCACAGTTTCCCTGGCTATACACACACACACACAGAGTGACACAAGACAACCTGTAACCTTGCAAGGGCCTTGGTATGTCAGGAAGCGATAAAACACACACACACACACACACACACACACAAGCTGCCTGTCGCAGCCCGGCCTCCCTCCTTCCACCTACAGCAGAGACAACAAATCCCTGGCTTCTGGCCAAAGCCACTGTCTCCAGCGCAATTGCGTGCGTCTTGGAGCCATGTTCGCCCAAAGGCAGGGACAAAGAATCGCACACATGTAAGGTCACGCGCAAAGAGACACCGAGAGCCACGTACTACAGGTGCGTAATGGCTCTATGCACATACATGCGCACAGGTATCGCATGCCCCAAATCACAGGAGCATGGGAGATTCACTTTACATCAGTCCATTTAGTCCAACTTCGGCCCTATGGGTGTTTTGGACCTCAAGTCCCACAATCCCTAACAGCCAGTATAGGAACTTTTTTTTGTATCAGGAGCAACTTGAGAAACTGCAAATTACTTCTGGTGTGAGAGAATTGGCTGTCTGCAAGGATGTTGCCAAGGGACACTGGATGTTTTGATGTTTTACCATCCTTGTGGGAGGCTTCTCTCATGTCCCCACATGGGGAGCTGGAGCTGACAAAGGGAGCTCATCCGCACTCCTGTTGGTCTTCAGTCCTGCCGGCCCAAGGGTTTAACCCACTGCACCAGGAACCGATATAGGGACTCAAGTGCCAACCTACCCAAAACAAAACAGGAAGTAAATGGAGATCACTTCTGGTTTTGTGAACTGGGTTGTTGTGTTTAGCATTTGAGTGTTGGACTGCACCTCTGGCGACCGGATTTCGAATATCTGCTCAGTCATGGAAACTTACGCACAGGTGTATATTTCTATGTGGCCATCCTTGAGTGACAATTAGGTACGATTTGCACATGTATCTTCAGTCATTTGAGTGAGAATAGTAAACACAAGTAGTACCGTAGAGTTGCAAGTACAAAAACACCAAAGGACTAGGGTAATTATGAAAACACGCAAGAAATATATAATTTCGAAAGAGGGCTTATAGCCTACCGTATCCAATTAAATAACACATTCATCAATATACAAAATGTAGTCAATATACAACAATCTCGGTTGCTTGTATGCACCAATACCTCAGGGAGGCAAGTAGGAAGGGTGTGCACGACGGGGAACAGGTAAGTAGCAGGTAAGTAGACCACAATAGTCCGACGTATCGTTTCTGAAGAGCATCCAATATTAAAGTTCCCAATAATCCAATGATGCACCTAGTCCCTCGCAGAAATCTATGGGGAGGGGGTGCACGACGGGGAACGGATAAGTAGTCCACAAATGTCTCGTTGTCCCATTTACTGGTGAGTTTACAATGTTAGGTTCCCAACAGTCCAATAATGCACATGGCCCCTAAATTATAATCCAAAAGCTCCCGCTGGAGGTGAAAGCAAACCAAGATGAGGTGCCACGGAGCGGCTTGTAGCCCAGAGTTGGAAACAAGCAAGGACGCCAAGGGCCGCAACGGTTGAGCTGCAGGGCCCGATCAGTTTCGCCTTGGGCTTTTTCAAGCGGCAACAATCATAGCAAGTGCTCAGCGTCACAGGAATATATTATCATTTGAAGATGAATTCACGTTTCGCATGTCCTGTGGACCCGAAGGTGGGACACTCAGAGCGCAACACTCATTATATACAAATAATACAAAAGATTGTCACCTGTGATAATCGCCCAAGGCGAAACGGAGAAGTCAGGCAGCGGCATTCTGGACGAGATTAAGTTTCCGGATCACTGACAAGGGCAGGCCAATGTAAAGGACATTACAGTAGTCCAGTCTCGAGATGACCGTGGCTTTGGATTGCCTCTTCCATTCACCGTGATATAGAAACAAGGTCGTCTCTGGATAAAATACATACATCGTGTTCCAAAGGGGGCCAGACGCTTTCTCCAGCTTGTGATAGTTGGTTTGAAAAACGCGGTTTTAATGTATGTTAATGCTTTTATGTCAAGCCCCTTTGAGTCCTATTGGGGGGGCGGGTATCGTGAGGAATAATAATCTATCTATCTATCTATTACATATAATAAAAGTCAGTGTTTGCGGGCGGTGGTGCGGCCGAGTGACCGAGCGGAGGGAGGAATATGTGCAAGCGTTTCGATTGGCTGCCACTGTGGGATTATTTGCATAACGGGCTCTGATTGGCCAGCCTCAGAACTCCAACATTCTACGGCCCCAGACAGAGGGGATTGGTTGCCACTGAAATGGTATTTGCATAATGTACTCCGATAGGCCAACCACATTCCACCATTCCAAGTTGACTCAGAGGGAAAAGGAAATGCCTCAGGCAGTCACCAACTGTGGCCCACAGCAATGACGGATCACAACCAAACTTGGCAAACAGAGGAACAATGGTCCACTTCACAACCTGGTGTGGTTTAGGGCAGGATGTGCCACGAATGATGGGATTCACAGTACATTCGCCTCATACACTTACAAAACAACACTGTAGTCCCTAAAAATCACATACCATGCCCAAACGGCCCCAGACAGAGGGGATTGGCTGACACTGAAATCGTATTTGCATAACGTACTCCGAATGGCCATCCACATTCCAACATTGTAAGGTGACTCAGAGGAAAAAGGAAAAGCCTCAGTCAGTCATACACCGCGGCCCACAGCATTGACGGATCAGGACAAAAACTGGCAAACAGGGGCCCAATGGCCCACTTCACAACCTGGTGTGGTTTAGGGCAGGATGGGCCATGAATGATGGGATATGAAGTACCTTCACCTCATTCACTTCCAAAACAACACTATTGCCCCTATACATCACAGACCAGGCCTAAAATTGACAGCAAGGCATCCTTAACTTGATTTCCCTGACTAGGCCTCAGCACATGGGACATTGTTAGGCTCCCTCAACTTGATTTTTCTGACTAGGCCCCCGGGACTCGCAGTACTTTCACTAAGTCAGGGCTGTCCAACTTCTACCGGCCCAGGGGCCTGAATTCTGGTCACTGATGACCTGGGGGGCCGAAGGGTCTGACCCCGCCCCGGCTCCGCCCCCCAGCTCTGCCCCTCCCCCGCCCCTCTCCCGGCTACAATTTACTTACAATTCATAAAAGGCATCCATACAATCAAATATAATCTTTTACTAAGGGGAAATGCAGGGAGGGAATACATAAGGGGCATCCATACACAATTACATAATAATAACATAAAGGTTAGCCTACCTTCCCAAACACGCAGGATCCAGGAGTAGCCGGACCACGAGCAGAGGCGACGACCGACCGAGGCAGCAGCCGAGAAGGTCCAAATCGCGTCTGCGTGGGCCGCAGGGATTAAGTAGCCGAGATTTCGGCAACAAGAGTATCACGAGACTACAGAAGCCACACGGGATTTCGCTCTCAACGCAGGCGTGATCTCGTGTTGAGAGCAAAATCCCGTGTGGCTTCCGTAGTCTCGCGATACTTGCTCCGGAACCCGGAAGTGGGTAATTTTTAAAAATATTATTATTTTATTTTTTATTTTTTATTTTTTATTGAAAAGCTTAGGGGGGCGCAGGGAAGGGGCTGGGGGGCCTTATACGGCCCCCGGGCCACCAGTTGGACAGCCCTGCACTAGGTTCTTGAGACCACTGCAAGCCACATAAACATCTAATAGGAACCGACCTTGGCATACAATGCCTTCCTCAAGGCAAATGGCGATAATAATCGCCATTTGCTAAAGCAAAAGGATTGGTGCAACTGGAGCAGCAATCGCTTGAAGTAACAATCGTATCTGTCCCCATTTGCGACGCAAGAACTCACTCACCTGAAAAACCTTCCAAACAGGGCACAACGAAAGCACAACCAACACTAAAGGCAAGTTATAGAAAGACAACACTGGAGTCATCATCACTAGGGTATAATAAAATGCTGTTTATGGGTACGCCAGATGGGCAGCCAATCGGTTTGTTTGGAGCCTCAACTTTACAGGGTGCCGCTGAAAGGAGGTTATAGAGAATCAATGCAAGCAGCCGAACACCTCCAAAAAGGGCCACGAAGGACAGATCAGCTGGCACAAGTGGCAATAGGGATATCAGACAAGCAGCGTAGATTTGGCAAAGACACCCAAGAGCAGGACCAAGCTGTTCTGGACAGAAGGGGACAAGAGAAACCCTCATCCACTGGTAGCGAGCGAGCAAGCAGCTTCCCGAAGGCCTGGGGCTGCAGCCGGCCAGCTTGGCTCAAGCAGCTTACAGAGGGATCTGGGCCAACGGGAAGGAAGACTAGTCTGGGCTGGGCGCCAAGCGGGGCCTGAGAAATCCCTGATGAAACACAGGAAAAGAGGGAAGGACAGCCAGGCCTCTGGACCCGGAGAGCTCGGCACGGTGGGTCCTGTTCCTGCAATGGGCCGGATTCCAACGACATACGCTTTGGCGGAGAGGCCGCAGAGAGACCCAGCTGGTCAAGATATGTTGACTGGAAGGTGTCCACTCAAACGACCAAAGGTCTGGAGACAATAAATAATACTCCCTATGAGGAGTGTCTTAAAGAGCTGGGGAATCTTTCGCTGCAGAAAAGAAGGCTGAGAGGAGACATGAGAAGAGCCGTGTATAAATATATGAAAGGGTGCCATAAGGAGGAAGCTCGGGCTGATTCATGTCAAGGATGGGCAAGTGCCGTCTACTAAATTTGTGTCCGTTCCGCACATTATCTTTCTTTCCTGTACACTTGCACCCAATGGCTTCTGGATCACTGCTGGGTTGTTTAGATTTGTGCTCTCTTCCTTGTTTCTGTCTAGATTTAGTTCTATTACAATGTTTGTATGTTTTCTAGGTTTTAAACTATATATTGTATTGCTTTTATTGCTCGTTCCTTTGAGTTTCCAATTAGAGCAGACACGGGCAAACTTTGGCCTTCCCTTCAAGTGCACTGGACTTCAACTCTCACAATTCCAGCTGGTAATAATATAATATAATCTATGTATATAATAAAAGTCAGTGTTTGCAGGCGGTGGGTCGAGCGGTGGTGCGATGGGAGGAATATGTGCCAATATGATTGGCTGCAACTGTGGAATTATTTGCATAAAGGGCTCTGATTGGCCAGCCTCAGAACTCCAACATTCTACGGCCCCAGACAGAGGGGATTGAGTTTCCAATTAGAGCCGACACGGGCCAACTTTGGCCTTCCCTTCAAGTGCACTGGACTTCAACTCTCACAATTCCAGCTGGTAATAATATAATATAATCTATGTATATAATAAAAGTCAGTGTTTGCAGGCGGTGGGTCGAGCAGTGGTGCGATGGGAGGAATATGTGCCAGCGTTTCGATTGGCTGCAACTGTGGAATTATTTGCATAAAGGACTCCGATTGGCCAACCACATTCCAACATTCTAAAGTGACTCAGAGGGAAAAGAAAAGGCCTCAGGCAGTCTGCCACTGCGGCCCACAGCAATGACGGATCAGGAACACACTTGGCAAACAAGGGACCAATGGCCCACTTCACAACCTGGTGTGGTTTAGGGCAGGATGGGCCACGAATGATGGGATTCGCAGTACTTTCACATCATTCACTTCCCAAACAACACTGTAGCCCCTATAAATCAAAGACCATGCCCAAAATTGACAGCAAGTCTTCCTTAACTTGATTTTCCTGACTAGGCCTCAGCTCATGGGATATTGTTAGGCTTCCTCAACTTGATTTTCCTGACTATGCCCCCAACAATGACAGAACAAGACCAAACTTGGCACAGACCCCCCAAGATGCTGCTGCACCTGCTGCTGCTCCGCTTGTAGTAGGCCCTGTCCTGCTATTGTTTTAATTGCTCAATTGTTTCATGTTTTTAATTGTTTATGTTTTAATCCTGTTTTATGCCCCTGGCTTTGTGAGCCGCCGCGAGCCCCCGGGAGTCGGCGGCATAGAAGCCTCAATAAATAAATACATAAATAAATAAAGATGCACCCTACATCCTGGTGCAGTTTGAGGGAGGATGGACCATGGATGATGGGACTTGCAGTACTTCAATTCACTTCCTTAGAGCACTGTGGCCCACACCAATGATGAATCAGGACCAAACTTGGCACACAGAGGCCCAATGGCCCACTTTACAAACCTGCTGCGGTTTACGGCAGGATGGCTCACAAATGATGGGATTTGCAGTACCTTCACCCAATTCATTTCCCACAGAACATAGCAGCCCCTACAAATCAGAGACCAGGCCCAAACTTGGCACACAGAGTACCCATGACCCACTCTACATCCTGGTGCAGTTTGGAGAATGGGGGACCATGGATGATGGGACTTCCACTACCTTCCCTCACTTCCAGAGATCTCTGCAACCCTCATCCAATGACTGATCAAGACCAAATGTGACACACACAGTCCCCACATGACCCACTCTACATCCTGGTGCTGTTTGGAGGGGGATGGACCATGGCCAATGGGACACGCAGTACCTTCACTAAGTTCCTGAGACCACTGCAAGCCACATAAACATCTAATAGGACCCAACCTTGGCACACAATGCCTTCCTCAAATATCCCGGGCACCACCGGGTCCTCAGCTAGAAATAATATAAAAGCACCAATATTATTATTATAAAAATAATAAAATAAAATTATTATAATAAAATATAATAATATATTTTATTATATTATTTTTTCATTATTATTAAAATAATATAATAAAATATAAAAATCATATAAAATAATAATATATAATAATAATATAATACTGGCTATTAAGAATTATGGGAGTTGAAGTCCAAAACACCTGGGGGGGGTGAAGTTGGCCCGTGCCCGGTATAAACTCTAACTTGTCTGTATTGTCGAAGGCTTTAATGGCCGGAATTACTGGGTTGTGGTGAGTTTTCCGGGCTGTCTGGCCATGTTCCAGAAGCATCTAACTTGTCTGTCCTACCTCATTAATAACTTTCGCCAGCGTAACCATACTCCAATGTCGCTTGTCCACATCCAAGGGTGAAATGTTGGAAGGTATGCAACAGCCTGTCCTGAAAACACCCATCCGCACTCACTCAGCCCCTCTTCACTCTTCTCTCCACTCCACCCACTGCTCTTCATTTCAAGGAAAGGTTGTGAAACTTCTCCCAACCCTAGCTCCATGTTATTGGTCAGGCCCTGAGGCCGAGCCCCAGGAGAGCATGACAACAGCCTGAGAATGGAAGTGGAGGAGGACACCAACAACAATGACCATTATTCCCAGAAGCAGCGTGGTTCCCAAGAGAAGCACAGAAATGACCCCAACCACAATGATGTGGCCACTGCATTGGCAGACGCTTAGGCAAATCCAGGAAGAGGCGCTAAGCATAGACTCTGGGTGACTTCTCACCAGAATTTGCAAAGGATTCTGGATTTCCCCCCAAAAAAAGATTTCCAGCTGCCTATTGACTTAAAGAGTGTCAAGCTCATTTTCATGGAGGGCCACATCAGCCTTATGCCATCCTATCCACAAGCCTTGTATGTAAATTCATACCTCACCCTCCTGACCAAACATAATAAACGCAGCCTTCCAGATGCTCCTGTATCACAACTCCCATCAGCTACAGCTTTGATGTCTAATGATGAGGAAGATGGGAGTTGTAGTCGAGCATCTGGGGGGCCACATAAAATGGCATGGAGGGCAACCATGCATTTCATAGGGACTTAAGACCTTAAACTATCTAGTTCGTGAGCTGCTTTTTGCTGGCGATGCTGCCCTTGCTGCCCATTCAGAAGCAGCCCTGCAGCGCCTCACATCCTGCTTTGCAGCAGTTGCAGACCTGTTTGGGCTGGAAGTCAGCCTGAAGAAAACGGAAGTCCTCTACCAGCCCGCACCACAGGAAGAACACCATCATCTCCACGTCAGCAGAGGCACATCTGTGCTTAAGTCCGTTCAATAGTTCACCTACCTGGGAAGCATCATCTCTTCAGATGCCAAGATTGATCAAGAGATAGATCACAGATTAGCAAAGGCATAGAGTGCATTCGGAAGGCTTCACAAAAGAGTCTGGAGCAACAAGCACCTGAGACAAAGCACCAAAATCAGTGTGTACAGAGCTATTGTACTGTCTATTCTCCTCTATGGGTCTGAAACATGGGTCACCTATAGCCAACACCTACGACTCCTCGAACGCTTTCATCAGCGCTGTCTTCGCACAATCCTAAATATGCACCGGACCGACTATGTGACGAATGTTGCTGTCCTTGAGCAAGCAGGGACCACCAGCGTTGAGGCCATGCTATTGAGAACACAGCTGCGCTTGGCAGGGCACGCCTCTAGGATGGAGGACCACCGCCTCCCAAAGATACTACTCTATGGTGAACTCGCAAGAGAGGCGCCCCCAAAAGAGATATAAGGACTCCCTGAAACAACATCTCAGGCTCGACCAGATTGATTGCCAACAATGGTCCACCCTGGCCTCACATCGGGAGGCATGGAGACGCACTATCCACAATGCTGCGGCCTCTTTCGAGAAGACACACCAAACGGGTCTCGAAGAGAAACGACAATGCAGAAAGAACCGCAACTTGGAAACAACATCACCCAAGGAGACTTTCTGCTGTGCTTTCTGTAACCGAACTTGCCTATCTCAGATTGGCCTTTTTAGTCATCAACGCGCTTGTAAAAAGCGTGAGATGAGTCCTTCCTAAAGTATCTTCGTTTGCGAAGTAATGCCGAGAGAGAGATGTATACTTCCTGACCACTTTGGCTCTTTTTTCCTACCTGGCCCAGATAAAACAAAGCCAACGTCTCTTGCCATGCCCCGTGATATGCAAGGCAGGAGCAGGGAAAGCAAGGAGAATGGTGAATGGCTTGACGTAGCTAAACCTCTTCTCGCTGACTCACGACCAGGGCTTTCTAATTTGATCCGGGACAAAGCAATAGAAGCTGCCAACAACAGTGTCACCAAAGCAAGGGCGTGGAATAAACAGAACGGTGGCATTAACCACTATTCCATGAACTCTGAGCACCACAACCCACCTAAACGCAAAAGATGGTGGATTTAGAAAATATGCATTTCTCGAGATGTAGATACAGAAATTCTTATGCAGAGTTCAAAGGTTACAAAAGGCCGGTGATAACAATGTAGGCCAGTGTTTCCCAACCAGTGTGCCGCGGCACTCTAGTGTGCCGTGAGCGATCATCAGGTGTGCCGTGGGAAATTGGAACCTCCAAGACCCTTACTCATTAAAGGAGCGCCGCTACGTCACACTACAAAATGCACAATTAATCATACATAATCATACACAAAAAACACATTCAAAGTACCCAATCCTGCTGGAGAAAGTCGAAAGTCTTACATAAGGTAGTTTGGAGTGGTCGCCACAGAGAGCGGAGGTATTGCGAACCAAAAAGTAGCGCGTTCACGAAGCGCTCCTCTACGGAAAACTCACGATATTTGATGAAATCACGGAAGTCAGTGCAAAAAACAAAGTGTATCCTCACGATGTTATCCAATGTCAGTTCCGGGATCCGCACAATAACACAATCGGTTTGCGGACAATTGAAAGAAGCAGCACCATAATCATAGTGACAAGGTAGAAAATCACATAGATCAGTGGTGCCCACACTTTTTCAGCATGCAAGCGACTTATATTAAAACCAAGTCAGAAAGAACGACCTACCTCTTCAAGGATGGGGAGGGGAGGGGGCAAGGCGGGGCTTGGCCAGAGGGGGTGGAGCCAGGCCGCACCAAGCCCCTCCCCCTCCCCTCTGGCTTTGGAGCTCCCAGCAGCTTCTCCAGGCTTGAGGATGGCAATGCCAAGCCAGTGGTGACATAGCTAGCACAAGGCTGGCTTGGCACTGCCATCCTCAAGCCTGGAGAAGCTGCTGGTAGAGCGGAAGCCACAGGGGGCGGAGCCAGGCCGCCAAGCCCCGTCCCCCCTCCCTCTGGCTTTAGAGCTCCCAGCAGCTTCTCCAGGCTTGAGGATGGCAATGCCAAGCCAGTGGTGACATAGCTAGCACAAGGCTGGCTTGGCACTGCCATCCTCAAGCCTGGAGAAGCTGCTGGGAGAGCGGAAGCCACAGGGGGGCGGAGCCAGGCCGCGCCAAGCCCCGCCCCCTCCCCTCTGGCTTTGGAGCTCTTAGCAGCTTCTCCAGGCTTGAGGATGGCAATGCCAAGCCAGTGATGACATAGCTAGCACAAGACTGGCTTGGCACTTCCATCCTCAAGCCTGGAGAAGCTGCTGGTAGAGCGGAAGCCACAGGGGGCGGAGCCAGGCGCGCCCAGCCCCGGCCCCCTTCCCTCTGGCTTCTGAGCTCCCAGCAGCTTCTCCAGGCTTGAGGATGGCACTGCCAAGCCAGTGGTGACATAGCTAGCACAAGGCTGGCTTGGCACTGCCATCCTCAAACCTGGAGAAGCTGCTGGTAGAGCGGAAGCCAGACAGGGGCGGAGCCAGGCCGCACCAAGCCCCGCCCCTCCCCTCTGGCTTTGGAGCTCCCAGCAGCTTCTCCAGGCTTGAGGATGGCAATGCCAAGCCAGTGGTGGCATAGCTAGCACAAGGCTGGCTTGGCACTGCCATCCTCAAGCCTGGAGAAGCTTCTGGTAGAACTGAAGCCAGAGGGGGGCGGAGCCAGGCCGCGCCAAGCCCCGTCCCCTCTCCTCTGGCTTTGGAGCTCCCAGCAGCTTCTCCAGGCTTGAGGATGGCAATGCCAAGCCAGTGGTGACATAGCTAGCACAAGGCTGGCTTGGCACTGCCATCCTCAAGCCTGGAGAAGCTGCTGGTAGAGCGGAAGCCACAGGGGGCGGAGCCAGGCCGCGCCAAGCCCCGCCCCCTCCTCTCTGGCTTTGGAGCTCCCAGCAGCTTCTCCAGGCTTGAGGATGGCAATGCCAAGCCAGTGGTGGCATAGCTAGCACAAGGCTGGCTTGGCCCTGCCCTCCACAAACCTGGAGCAGCTGCTGGGAGTGCCGAAGCCAGGGAGGGGGCGGGGCTTGGCGCAGCTTGGTTCCCCCCCCTCCGAGAAGCGCCCCATCTGGCTGGGATCGACCTCCTTCGGTCCCGGGATCAACAGGCCTTTTCCTTTCCCCCCTCAGCCACTTAAGCAGGAAAGGGCCTCAGGCTGTTAGGAATGGTGGGAGTTGAAGTCCAAATTACCCAGAGGGCCGAAGTTTTCCCATGACTGACAGCTGTTGAGAAAGACCTTCATGTGTGTCTTTCTGCCATTCCTGCCAGGATATCTATCTTGTGTTCATAGAAACAGGCCCAGGTTTCACACTGAGTGTATAAATGCATTTAAAAACATATTAACTATATGTATGACTGTGTTTAGAGTGTCATTTTGTGTCATTTTGGTTGGTGGTGTGCCCCAGGATTCTGTAAATGCAAAAAATGTGCCGCGGCTCAAAAAAAGGTTGAAAAACACCGCTGTAGGCTTTTGATTTCCCATAGCACTTTTTCGGTGACCAAAACTAAAAGAGGCAACATTTCAAGCAAATACAAAGCAAACTTGGCTTAAGTGGCTGAGGGGGAAAATAAGGGGCCCAAGGCTGTTAGGAATTGGGGGAGCCGAAGCCCAAAACATCTGGGGGGAGGGCTGAAGTTTGCCCAGGCCTGCTATAGAATGAGTGTGGTTTGCCATCACTTTTACTGACTTGACACGATGCAATGGGATCCTGATGTAGTTTTGCAAGATCTCTAGCATCCTCTGCCAAAGAGGGCTGGCACCTCACCAAACTACAACCCCCAGGAAGCTATAGCATTGAGCCACAGTACTTAAAGTGGTGTCAAACTGCCATAATTCTACAATGTAGATCAGTGTTTTTCAACCTTTTTAAGCCGAGGCACATTTTTTACATTGACAAAATCCTGGGGCACACCACCAACCAAAATGACACAAAATGGCACTCTAACACAGTCATACATATAATTAATATGTTTTAAAATGTATTTATACACTCAGTGTGAAACCTGGGCCTGTTTCGATGAACCTGGGTCTGTTTCAATGAATACTGCCTTGTGTGCTTCGGACATAGATATCCCGACTTGTGTGCTTCGGACTGGGTCGCCAGGGCCGACGCTGCCCTATCAACACCACCCGGTGCTTCAAGGCCACTGCTCACCTGGGTTTCCCTCAGGCAGGGAAGGAGGGAGGCGCAGGAGCAGGCAATTCCCTTCCGAAGCCGAGAGACAGGCTGCGAAGGAAGGAAGGAAGGAAGGAAGGAAGGAAGGAAGGAAGGAAGGAAGGAAGGAAGGAAGGAAGGAAGGAAGGAAGGAAGGAAGGAAGGAAGGAAGGGGGCCTGAGAGCAGGCGAGGCCGAGGCAGAGCCCAGGCCAGGAGAGGAAGAAGGGAGGAGGCCCCGGAGCCGCCTCGGCCTCAAAGCCCAAAGGAATCCTGAACCAGAAGGGGAAAACAGGCGGCTGAGAGGAAAACAAAGCCCAATGCTCCACTCTGGAGGCTCTCTGCCTCCGGAAGTGACAGGGAAATGCGCCGCCCGGCCCCTCCCCTCCTCAGCCTCCAACCAACCACTTCTCTAGGAAGCCGAGGCCCCGCCCCCTTACCCTCCCCTCTCTCGGGACTTCCGCCCTGAACAAACATGGTGGTGCCGGGCGGGAGACCCTTAGAGAGGCAGGGTTTGCTTCTTGGCTGGCGCTGATTGGCCCTGAAGGCGCCCCAGAGAGAGAGAGAGAGACGGAGAGACAGAGCGAGAGGCAGACTGTCCAGATGACTCCTGGTGGGGTGGTTGGTTCTTCCACGGCACACTAGTGTGCCGCGGCACAGCGGTTAGGAAACACTGATGTAGATGGACTGCACTCCTATGTCTGTTTAATAGGCATGGTTTAGAATCCAAAAATGGCGATTCTAAAATCAAATGGGGGATTTTTTTATTAGTAAAAGAAAGACTTACAAAAAAAATTCCAAAATTTCTAAAATGTAACTTAACTACTAACGGAATTCGTTAGTAATTCGTATGCCAGAGCATGCGCATTCCAGATGGTTTGCCTACAACTCCCAGAAATCCTAACAGCTGGTAAATTGGCTGGGATTTCTGGGAGTTGTAGGCCAAAACTTGAATAAACCACACTGAATTCTAGATGGGACTCTCCAAATAGGAAGGAGGGAGGGAAGGAGGAAGGGAGGGGGTATTCTATTCTTGGAAGCAGCAAAAAAAAAGGAGGAGGAGGCCCCCCCTCACTCCTCGCTGCCTCTCTCTCACCCCGATCCTGAGGAAGCGAGGGCCCAAGTTTGCCCAGGCTGAGAGGAAAAGGAAGAGGCCTGAGGCTGTGAGGAATGGTGGAGTTGAAGTCCAAGAAATGAGGGGGAGAAGACAGGGAGAAGTGAGTACGTAGTACAATAATTAATTAATTAATAATTAAGAATTTATTACGATCATAACGCAAATTGTTGGCCTCAAGGACCGTAAAAGGAAGTCTACTTCCGGGTTCGCGGCAGCGATCCGTAAAAAGCTCAAAAGTCCCATTACATACGAATCTCTTACGAATCCTTTTAATTTCCGTTTCATTTTTCTCATGCCTACTGTTTACAATGGAAGCAGACTGGTTTGTAGCAGTTTACATGCTATCCCAAAGAGCCGTAGGTTCACAGAAGGCAGTCTTGGGATTCCCGAGCAACCAAACTATTCCTACACACCAAGGTTGTACTATAGTGTTGAAGAAATGGGAAACCCAGTTGCTGAAAGTACAAGGGAAGGTCCATTTGTGGTCACTTTAGGGTGGAGTAGGCATGCTCGGCTTAGATTTGGCAAGGCCAAAAGGGTGTTGCGATGGAAGAAATTGGCCAGAGGCCCAGGTGAGAAGTAGAGTAGGACGATAACAGGAGATAAGACCTTTAGCCTCGCTTATCTTAGGAAAACAATGCCCTACAACAACGCTCCGGCATTGCTAAACACCAAAGAAGCAGCTCACCGCCCTACAACCACAGTTTGAAAAGAAATGTGTACACGTAGTTCTAGTTTTGGACACGTTTGGTGGGTAAACTGAGGCAGCTATGTCTCCAAATGAATACCACTCAAACCTGAACCTTTGCACCTTTCTTCATCTTCTTTCTAAGCCACCAAAGACCCCCCCCCCCCAAATATTGTATTTTCTGTTTGTTATGGGGGTTCTGTGTGGAAAGTTTGGTTCAATTCCATCGTTGGTGGAGTTCAGAATACTCTTTGATTGTAGGTGAACTATAAATTCCAGCAACTACAACTCCCAAATGTCAAGGTCTATTTTCCCCAAACTCCACCAGTGTTCACATTTGGGCATATTGAGTATTCGTGCCAAGTTTCATCCATTGTTTGAGTCCACGTTCTATACTAGTGTTTCTCAATCTGGGGGGGTCAAGTTTGGGACAATTCCTGGTTGGTAGGTTCAGAATGCTCTTTGATTGGGTGTAAAGAGGAGTCACTCCCAAAGGCCATGGGGTGTCAGAAACCAGAAACCATAGTATTTTCTGTTGGTCATGGGGGTTCTGTGTTGGAAGTTTGGCCTAATTGTATTGTCGGTTGGGTTCAGAGTTCTCTTTGAGTGTAGGTGAACTATAAATCCCAGCAACTACAACTCCCAAATGACAATCAATCCCCCCCATTCCCACCAGTATTCAAATTGGGTGTATTGGGTATTTGTGCCAAATTTGGTCCAGTGAATGAAAATACATCCTGCATATCAGTTATGTACATTACGATCCGTAACAGTAGCAAAATGACAGTTGTGAAGTAGCAATGGAAACAATGTTATGGTTGGAGTCACCACAACATGAGAAACTGTATCAAGGGGTTGTGGCATTAGGAAGATTGAGAAACACTGTTTCCCAATGGAGGAGTGAGCATTGTGACTGTCCTTTCCACAGGGCTTTGTTTTGGGCCTCCTTAGGTATACTCGGATCCACAGGGCTTTGTTTTGGGCCTCCTCAGGTATACCCGGATCCACAGGGCTTTGTTTTGGGCCTCCTCAGGTATACCCGGATCCACAGGGCTTTGTTTTGGGCCTCCTCGGGTATACCCGGATCCACAGGGCTTTGTTTTGGGCCTCCTCAGGTATACCCGGATCCACAGGGCTTTGTTTTGGGCCTCCTCGGGTATACCCGGATCCACAGGGCTTTGTTTGGGCCTCCTCAGGTATACCCGATCCATAGGGCTTTGTTTTGGGCCTCCTCAGGTATACCCGGATCCACAGGGCTTTGTTTTGGGCCTCAGGTATACCCGGATCCACAGGGCTTTGTTTTGGGCCTCCTCAGGTATACCCGGATCCACAGGGCTTTGTTTTGGGCCTCCTCGGGTATATCCGGATCCACAGGGCTTTGTTTTGGGCCTCTCAGGTATACCCGGATCCAGAGGGCTTTGTTTTGGGCCTCTTCAGGTATACCCGGATCCACAGGGCTTTGTTTTGGGCCTCCTCAGGTATACCCGGATCCATAGGGGCTTGTTTTGGGCCTCCTCAGGTATACCCGGATCCACAGGGCTTTGTTTTGGGCCTCCTCAGGTATACCCGGATCCACAGGGCTTTGTTTTGGGCCTCCTCAGGTATACCCGGATCCATAGGGCTTTGTTTTGGGCCTCCTCAGGTATACCCGGATCCACAGGGCTTTGTTTTGGGCCTCCTCAGGTATACCCGGATCCACAGGGCTTTGTTTTGGGCCTCCTCAGGTATACCCGGATCCAGAGGGCTTTGTTTTGGGCCTCCTCAGGTATACCCGGATCCACAGGGCTTTGTTTTGGGCCTCCTCAGGTATACTCGGATCCACAGGGCTTTGTTTTGGGCCTCCTCAGGTATATCCGGAACCCAGCTCCAGTAGTCAGGTCTCCAAAGCCGAGCTCTAAGAGCCAAACAGGGTTCCCTTTCCTCACAGGACTCACCTCTATTTGACTTAGACAAGTTATAAAATGGAGCACGGCTGAAAGGAGCTAATAATTAAGTCCTGGTCCTTCTCATTATCTCTCCGGCACGCCAGTGAAAACAGAGACGGCCGCACACTTCAAAGCAAGAGCCAGCCATCCAAAGCAGGAGGAAGCTAATAGCCCTGGTCGGAGCAGGAGCGTTCCTTCCAAACAATTGTCAGCAAGGAAGGAGGAGACGCTTCCTTCGTTCAGTCTCCGACCTTCCACGGCAAAAGGGGATTTCATACTTGTCTCCGTTCCTCTCTCCCAGGTACGCCGCTGCCTGCTTTCACCCATTTCCCTCCATTACTACTAAACAGGCGCAGCCTCTCCTCAGAGGCCCAGGAGGACATAACCTGAGCTGTTCATCCAGAAAATGCAATGTCTGCCAAATGCAGGAACCGGCAGCGAGACGTAAGCGCAGGAGCAGCATGCGCTCTGAAAAGGCCTGCCCTTCCAACCCTCCAGGCAAAGGCTTTATGGGGCTGCAAGGCCATAAGGAAACACATGCAAAGTACAGTCTGCCCTCCACATTTGCCAGGGTCAGGGGCACGGGACCCCCATGAAAAGACAGCCACATCACTACTATGTTTACATGTCTCTAGGCCAGTGTTTCCCAACCGCTGTGACGCGGCACAGTAGTGTGCCGTGACGGACCTCCTGCTGTGCCGCGGGAAAAGCTCTCTGCCCCCTTCCTCCCCCCCCCTCCTCTTGCCGAACTCCTGCTGCTTGGGGGGAGGAGGAAGGGCCGGGCGGCAGCGAAGAAGAAGAAGAAGGGGCCAGGGTGCCGCCTCCTTCGGCCGTTTCCCCAGCCAGCTTCCAATCCGGCATGACTCCCGCCATGACTCTCGCCCCTCGCTCGCTGAAGCCATGTGGAGGAGGAGCCCCGCCCACTTAAGCCCGTCCACCGCTCATGCTCCTCCTCCGCGTGGCTTCAGCGAGCGAGGGGTGGGAGTCATGGTGGAGAGCGGCACCGGGGACGGGGGCCATAACTCCCGTCCCTCGCTCGCACTGCCCCCGCAAGGCTGGAGAAGCTGTGGGAGAGCTGAAGCCGGGAGAAAGGGACAGAGCATGGCGCCACCTGGCTCCGCCCCACCCCTGGCTTCCACTCTCCCACAGCTTCTCCAGCCTCGAGGGGACAGTGCCAAGCCAGCATTGTGCTGGCTCTGCCACCGCTGGCTTGGCACTGCCCCCTCAAGGCTGGAGAAGCTGTGGGAGAGCTGAAGCCGGGGGAGGGGCATGGTGCGGCCTGGCTCAGCCCCTCCCCTGGCTTCAGCTCTCCCACAGCTTCTCCAGCCTCAAAGGAACAGTGCCAAGCTAGCATTGTGCTGGCTCTGCCACCGCTGGCTTGGCACTGCCACCTCAAGGCTGGAGAAGCTGTGGGTGAGCTGAAGCCGGGGGGGAGGGGCATGGTGCGGCCTGGCTCCGCCCCTCCCCTGGCTTCAGCTCTCCCACAGCTTCTCCAGCCTCAAGGGAACAGTGCCAAGCTAGCATTGTGCTGGCTCTGCCACCGCTGGATTGACATTGCCCCCTCAAGGCTGGAGAAGCTGTAGGAGAGCTGAAGCCCAGGGGGAGGGGCATGGTGCAGCCTGGCTCCGCCCCCTCCCCCAGCTTCAGCTCTCCCAGCAGCTGCTCCCAGCAGGCCACTATCCCCCAGCCGTTCTTTACTGTGTTAGAGTGTCATTTTGTGTCATTTTGGTTGGTGGTGAGCCCCCGGAATTTTTTAATGTTAAAAGTGTGCCGGGAAACACTGCTCTAGGCATTTCTAGTTCTACCAAAGTGATGCTTATGGTCAACTCAAGCCAAGGATCTCATTAAGCAACGGATCCTGGACATAGAGCGCCAATCCGACCTAGCCTGTTCCCCAGCCTTCATTGTTAGTGAAGCCACTAGATACCTCACTGCCCCCATGGCATACCTAACAGACCTGGAGGTGCCCAAACACCGAAGGGCTTTTACCCTGGCAAGATGCCATGCCCTCCCATCGGCTGTATTGGAGGGGAGGTATCAGAAGACCCCCTTCAAGCAGAGACTATGCCCCTGTGGGTCTGGTGATGTGGAAACAAGTGAGCACGTGCTTCTTCAATGCATGTTCTACAGAGATCTTAGATCCAATCTCATTGGGCCATGGCTTCTAAAGTACCCGGGGCGCAGTGAAAGATGGTATTCCACCCTGCTGCTTTCGGACTCTAACACTACAATGACTTACAGTGTTGCTAAGTTCTGTGCTGCTGCCCTTAATATCAGATGGGTGATGATTGACACCGTAAGGCAACAATATCCTGTCTCTTAAGATATATTTTATACTGATTTCTAGTTTGATTTTAAATAACTGTTTACTGGGGAGTTGTCCTTCTCCTCTTAGGGCGCTTGTGCCCGCTTTGTGCTGGTCTGTGACCGTAATAAAGTTTTGATTGATTGGTCAACTTAGGACAGTGTTTCTCAACCTCCCTAATGCCGCAACCCCTTAATAGAGTTCCTCATGTTGTGGTGACCCCCAACCGTAACACTATTTTCGTTGCTACTTCATAACTGTCAATTTGCCCCTGTTCTGAATCATAATGTAAATATCTGATATGCAGGATGTGTTTACATTCACTGGACCACATTTAGCACAAATACCTGAAACACCCAAGTTTGAATACTGGTGGGGTTGGGGGGGATTGATTTTGTCATTTGGGAATTGTAGTTTCTGGGATTCACAGTTCACCTACAATCAAAGAGCATTCTGAACGATGGAATTCAACCAAACCTGACACACAGAACTCCCATGACCAACAGAAAATACTGGAAGGGTTTGGTGGGCATTGACCTTGAGTATTGGAGTTGTAGTTCACCTACATCCAAAGAGCACTGTGGGCTCAATGATGGATCTGGACCAAACTTGGCACAAATACTCAATATGCCCAAATGTGAACACTGGTGGAGTCTGAGGAAAATAGACCTTGACATTTGGGAAATGTAGCTGCTGGAATTTATAGTTCACCTACAATCAAAGAGCATTCTGAACCCCAACAACGATAGAATTGGGTCAAACTTCCCACGTAGAACCTCCATGACTAACAGAAAATACTGTTTCTTCTGGTGGTCTTTGTCAAATACTCAATATGCCCAAATGTGAACACTGGTGGAGTCTGAGGAAAATAGACCTTGACATTTGGGAGTTGTAGTTGCTTGGATTTATAGTTCACCTACAATCAAAGAGCATTCTGAATCCCAACAACGATAGAATCAGGTCAAACTTCCCACACAGAACCCCCATGACTAACAGAAAATACTGTTTCTTCTGATGGCGTTTGTCGGCCCCTCTGACACCCCCAGGGGTCCCGACCCCCAGGTGGAGAAACACTGACTTAGGACCTTATTGCATTGGGAAATACTCCACTTCGGAGACTAACTGAGAGTGATTTTGAATCATAGAGTTGGAAGGGACCACTAAAGGCCATCTAGTCCCACCCCCTGCCAGCAAGAAAAGCACAATCAAAGTATCTCCGATAGATGAACACCCAGCCTCTGCTTAAAAGCTACCAAAGAAGGAGCTTCCACAAGAACCTGAAGCAGAGAGTTCCACTGCTGAACAGCTCCAGGTGTCCTAGTGTGTGTCCTTCTATGACAGGGCTGTCCAACTTCTACCGGGTCCAGGGCCAGAATAGAGGTCACTGATGACCTCGGGGCCGCTCGGCCCGCCCCCCAGGCCCCGCCCCCAGGGCCCGCCCCCAGCCCAGGCCCCGCCCTCTCCTAAAGCTGTCATTCTCCCTCCTCCTCCTCCTCCTCTTTCCCGGGCACCGTGGCTGTCCCGAGCGCCACGGCGCCCGGGAAAGGCACGGCGCCCGGGAAAGGCACGACGCCCGGGAAAGAGGAGGAGGAGGAGGGAGAGCAGAGGCGGCGCCAAGGGCAGCGCATCACGCCTGGCGTGACGCGCTGCCCTTGGCGCCGCCTCCTTTCGGCGCCCCCGCCCTTCCTAGGGCGGGGAGCCAAAAGGGCAGAAGGCAGCGCCAAGGGCAGCACGTCACAGGCCTGGCGTGACGCGCTGCCCTTGGCGCCGCCTACTCCTTCTTTTTGGCATGGAGAGAGGGACGGAGGGGGCAGTGCAGGGAGGAGGAGCTAGCTCTCTTCCTCCCTCCCTGCCCCACCTCCCTCCCCCCGGCCGCATTTTTTTAAAAAAATTAGAATTTTTTTAAAATTTAAAAATGGCGGCTGGGGGCATAGCTGGGGCCGTGCCCAACAGGCTGGGGGGCCGGATCCGGCCCCAGGGCCGCCAGTTGGACAGCCCTGTTCTATGACAAAGGAACGAGATGGCAACATCAGGGAGGAGCAACAACATCCATCAACATTGTCTCAGATATATCTCTGTCTAGTATATTCTACTAGACATAGATATATCTGAGACAACCTGCCTCATCTTTCATTCATCAGCTTGCTGCCTTCAGCAAAGGTGCGGAAAGGTGCCTCATGCACAATACCATAGAAAGAGTCAGCTGCCAGCCAGCTTGGTTTCTGTAGGAAGAACGCAAGGGAGGAACGGCTGTCTCTTGCCTCGGGTGGCAAAATGTCTTGGGCTGGCCCTGTTCTCCACCTCTTCCAAGAGGAACCTGCACCTCTCACCCATGCTGAGAGAGCATTTCTGTTTCTCTTGCAGCAAAGTCACACCGGAGTGCCTTACGCCTGCAAAAGAAACTGGAGAAATGGGCCTTAAGGCTGACTACAGTCCACAATAGCATGGGCCAAAGTCTCAGTAAACACAGCAATGCCAACTGTTTCAAAGCTATGCAACAAGGGTGTTGTTTCCACACCTGGCAGACCACAACACAAAGCCAAAAGGCCCAACTGACACCAGGCTTTGTGAGTTGCGCTCGTGTGGTTTTCTCACACAACTCCGCCAAGCCCCTTCTCGCTTTGGGTCTCCGTACTCTGGTGAAAAGTTTGGCTCCGCCAGGTTACTTCGTATGAACCCCTCGTTGCCTTTGCGCTCATTGTCTCCGTGTTTTGATACTGATGTGCTTTGTGATGTGTGTAAAGAAAAGTCCTTTCAGTGTTTAGATTGCAAACCGCATTGGAAAGAGTTTACTACGAAGGGAAAGGAGGGGTCAGAGGAAGAACGGTGGGGGGGGGGGGGAATCAAATGCTCTCTTACATAGTCAAGAAGAACTAAAATTAGAACTTAGTGCCTCCAGAAATAATTTACATTGCCTCTGCTTTGCATGTAATGCCGGAGAGGGGTTAAACCGGTTTCGGGGACATCCACACCTTACACGCGCCGCGCCGACAGCAAGGCAACTGGTATTTCAGAACACAACAAGGATGCAGGAAGGGAAGTGTGGCTTTCCAAATATTGGACTGCAACGCCCATTGCCCTGTGCGTAAAGGTGCAGAATGAACACAGTTTGGCGTGGCTCAATGCTTTGGAAGCATGGGACTTATAGTTTCACCAATCTGCAACTCCTATGATGCCATAGCATTGGGTCATGGCGGTATAAAGTGGCGTCAAAATGCATTCATTCAACCGTATGGCTATAGCTTCCGTTTGACAGGCAGGGAGGCCTACATCTTCCCCATCCCTAATTATTATATTTTAATAATTACTATTAATAATCATATTTATTTATGCTCTGCTTTATCTCCCTTGAAGGGGACACATAGCGGCTTAACATAAAAGCATCATTAAGTACTCTTGTCTTAGGATGGATCTATATTATAGAATGACTGCAATTTGATACCAATTGAATGATAGAGAATCCTGAGAGTTGTAGTTTTGCAAGGTCTTTCGCCTCTCTTTCCCAAGAAGGCTGGTGCCTCTTCAAACTACAGCTCCCAGGGTTGCACAGCAATGAGGAATGGTCGTTAAAGTGATACCAAACTGCATTAATTGTCTAGTTTAGGTATACCCTCAGTCTGATAGAGAGAGAGAGAGAGAGAGAGAGAGAGAGAGAGAGAGAGAGAGATGCATCTACACTGTAGAATTAATGCAGTTTGATAGGGAATCTGGAGAGTTGTAGTTCTGCAAGGCTCTCCTGTCCAAGAGTGCTAGTGCCTCACCAAACTAAAGTTCCCAGAGTTCCACAGCAATGAGCCATGGCATTTAAAGTGGTACCAAACTACATTAATTGTCCAGTGTAGCTATACCCTCGATCTACTAATATTCAGACAGATAAATAGATAAGTTGCATCTGTAGAAATAATGCAGTTTGATAGCAAATCCAGAGATGTAGTTCTGCAAGGCTCTCCTGTCCAAGAGTGCTAGTGCCTCACCAAACTACAGCTCCCAGGGTTCCACAGCAATGGGCCACAACCGTTCAACTGGTACCAAACTGCATTAATTCTCCAGTGTAGCTATACTCTCAATCTAATGATAGATAAATAGATAGAAATATAGATAGTTAATATAGATAGTTAAAATTCTACACTGTAAAATTAACACAGTTTGATAGGAAATCCAGAGAGTTGTAGTTTTGCAAAGCTCCCCTGCCCAAGAATGCTGGTGCCTCACCAAACTACACCTCCCATGGTTCCACAGCAATGAGGCATGGTCATTAAAGTGATATCAAACAGCATTAATCATCCAGTGTAGCTATACCCTCAATCTAATGATAGATAGATAGATGATAGATAGATATATATGATGCATCTACACTGATATTTGTAGTTTTGCAAGGTCCCCCTGCCCAAGAGCACTGATGTCTCACCAAACTACAGCTCCCAGGTTTCCATAGCAATGAGACATTGAATTTAAAGTGGTACCAAACTGCATTAATTGTCCAGTGTAGCTATACCCGCAATCTAATGATAGATAGATAAGAGGCATCTACACTGAGATTTGTAGTTTTGCAAGGTCCCCCTGCCCAAGAACACTGAACTACAGCTCCCAGGTTTCCATAGCAATGAGACATTGAATTTAAAGTGGTACCAAACTGCATTAATTGTCCAGTGTAGCTATACTCTCAATCTAATACTAGATAGAGAGACGTAGACAAGAAAAATGCATCTGCACTGTGGAATTCATGTAGTTCAGTTCCTCAATGCTAGGGCATCCTTAGAGTTGTAGTTTTGCAAGGCCTTTATGTTGGAGTACAGACTCCAACTCCCAGCATTCCATAGCCTTGAGCCACCGCAGTCAAACCGAGGTCAAACCACATTAATTCTACAGTGCAGATGCATCCTTAAGTATGGGCCATGCATCGGTTTCACACTGGAAGCTGAGACTGGCTCTTGGAGAGCATGTATCTCGATTCCCCCACTGGGACTTTGAAAGGCACATCGGAGGAGCGCATGAAGGGAAGCAGGAGCTGCCAGAGCTGCATACTTGGCCATGCGCGCCAAGGCTGGCCGGCCGCATGCTGCGGATTCTGCCTTCCTGTCTCCTGACAGTTCCCTAAATATCTATGAAAGACCCAAATAGGCCAAAGGCGAAGTCCGAACTCGCTGCAAGTTCTGGGTGGCGATTACCAAACAATAACATGCTGCTACTTATTACACCGGGCCTGGGCCAAGTTGGGCCTCTGTCCAGGTGTCTTGGACTTCAACTCCCACCATTCCCAACAGCTTCAGGCCCCTTCCTTTCCCTTTTCCGCTTAAGCCAGTGTTTCCCAACCAGTGTGCTGTGGCACACTAGTGTGCCGTGAGCGATTATCAGGTGTGCCGTGGGAAATTGGCACTCTCCCCCCTCCTAGCAGCCCCTCACAGGTTTCAAGAAACAAATTGAGCCTCTCCGCTTGGAAATATTTGGGATTTTTTACTATTTTGCTGGATTTTTCAAGAGCCCCGGAACTGTTTATAACAGCTTCATGACATCCATAGTTAACTGGAAGCAAGTTTCACTCAGGGTGAAATTTCACAAAGGTCTAGAGAACAAGCCCTATGAGGAGCGGCTTGAAGAGCTGGGCATGTTTAGCCTGAAGAAGAGAAGGCTGAGGGAAGACATGATAGCCATGTACAAGTATGTGAGAGGAAGTCATATCTATGTTGTGTTCATCGAAACAGGCCCAGGTTTCACACTGAGTGTATAAATACATTTAAAAACATATTAACTATATGTATTACTGTGTTAGAGTGTCATTTTGTGTCATTTTGGTTGGTGGTGTGCCCCAGGATTGGGTAAATGTAAAAAAACCGTGCCGCGGCTCAAAAAAGGTTGAAAAACACTGGCTTAAGCGGCTGAGGGGGGAAAGGAAAGGGCCTGTTGGGAATGGTGGGAGTTGAAGTCCAAAACACCTGGAAGGAAGGCCCAAGTTGGCTCAGGCCCAGTGTAAAGCCTGGCATGGACCATTTATTTCCGTTTTCCTTTCCCTTTTTATTTTAGCAGCACCAGGTTGTGGTCAGAGAAGACCCTGGGTAGTATTTCCACCTGAAGCAGCTGAGGGGGAAAAGGAAGGGGCCTGAGGCTGTAGGGAATGGTGGGAGTTGCAGTCCAAAACACCTGGAGGCAGGGGCGGCCCTACAGGTAGGCCAAGGAAGCAGCCGCATGGGGCGCCATCTGGGAAGGGGCGAATTCCCCCGCCCGCCGGGCGCCGGACAGCATCCTGGCCCTGCCAATGTTCCTCAGGCAGCGCCGTGGCTGCCTGCTTTTGGGCCCCGGCCTTGTGCACTCCGACGCCGCTTCTGGGCATGCGCGGAGGTTTTCGCGCAGGCGCAGTTGCTCCTGCATTCAACTTCAGCTCTGGAGCAACTGCGCCTGCGTGAAAATCTCCGCGCATGCCCAGTAGCTCCTGTGCGCAGAAGCCTGTAAGCAAAGCACTCCCTATCGGGCAGGCAGGGAGTGCTTCCCCTCTCCCTTTGTCTCCGCCCTGCCGCCGAACACGGTGACCCAATTGGGCAGGCAGGGGCGGAGACAAAGGGGAGGGGAGGGGAGCCAAAGGGGTATTGGCGACGTATTGCCTCCTGACAGCCGCCACCGGAAGTAGCCGCCGCGCGCTGAGGCGAACTCCCTCGCCAGGCCCAATCACGTGTGAACCCTACCACACCCGCCCACCTCCCTGCACGCGCGCCGGCCAGGAGCATCAAGGAGAGACAGGCGCAACTGCTCAGGCAAATAATAATATATAATATTTTATTTTACTTTATGTTGGGTTATTTGAGTTTTATGGGAGTAATGAAAATATTTAGTAGAGGATAATTTTATTTAAATAAATAATTTTAATTATTATTTTATAATAATAATAATATAATAGAATGTTATATTATATTATAATTTCAATATATTATAATATAATTATATTGTAATGTAGTATAATATAATTATGATATAATATAGTATGAGTATGTACTATAATATATTGTATATACATTGATACAATATAATACTACTAATGGTATTGCGATATGAAGACGCAGGTTCGCAGGTTGGGTGTGATCCTGGACTCATCGCTGAGCCTGGAACCCCAGGTTTCAGCGGTGACCAGGGGAGCATTCGCACAGCTAAAACTTGTGCGCCAACTGCGCCCGTACCTTGGGAAGTCTGACTTGGCCACGGTAGTCCACGCTCTGGTTACATCCCGTATAGATTACTGCAACGCCTCTACATGGGACTGCCTTTGAAGACTGCTCGGAAGGTTCAACTGGTTCAACGGACAGCAGCCAGGTTGATAACAGGAGCGGCACTCAGGGAGCGCACAACACCTCTGTTGCGCCAGCTCCACTGGCTACCAGTTTGCTACCGGGCACAATTCAAAGTGCTGGCTTTGGCCTTTAAAGCCCTTAACGGTTCTGGTCCAACTTACATGTCCGAACGCATCTCTTCCTATGAACCTTCAAGATGCTTAAGATCATCCGGACAGACCCTGCTCTCGGTCCCACCTGCTCCCCAGGCGCGATTGTTGGAGACGAGAGACAGGGCCTTTTCAGTGGTAGCTCCTCGGCTTTGGAACGCCCTTCCTAATGACATCAGATCGCCCCCCTCCCTCCTGACATTTCGCAGGAAGGTTAAGACCTGGCTATTTGACCGGGCATTTGCAGATGTAGTATGATTGTCAAATTGAGGCCTAAGGAACGACGACGATGCCATTGGAAGTCGATTTAATTAATGAGACGCTGATATTGTGTTTTTAACGTTGAATGCTAATTTGTGTATGTTGGAATTGTATTGTATTGATAATTGTTGATATGTTTGTCTTGAGCAGTTTTTGCTGTTGTACACCGCCTCGAGTCGCCTTCGGGCTGAGAGAGAGAGGCGGTCTAGAAGCAAAGTAAATAAATAAATAAATAAATATTATAATTGTAAATTTGTTTTACATGGGGGGGGGGCAAAATAATGTTCGGGGGGGGGGGGCGCCAAAATAATGTTCGCTTACCATATAAAATTACGTTAGACCGCCCCTGCCTGGAGGGAAGTCCAAAGTTGGCCGATGCCTGCTGTAGCATCTTTGAGACTCAAAAGGGGAAACTATAGTTTGCAAGGACGAGAAACACCATGCATAAAAGTATTGGGTGCCGGGCCCAACTCCTCGCTGCAGGCTTCTCGCCAAACCGAGATACACCGTACAAAATACTCCCAAAACACATCCAAGTCATATTAGCATAAAGCTTCCATGAGACAAACCCAAACCGAAGGAGGTCCCCCAACCATGTGGACAGCCATGAAACCAACTGAGGAACAACTTGAGAACAAGAGACACCCGTCTGTCAATCAATCCAGGAGCCAGGTCGGAGATCCAGAGGAGGAAGTCCACAGAAGCAGGAAAGAGAGGCGCATGTTGGGGTCACTCACCCAGGAGAGCAGCAGGGGGCCTTCCGCTCCATCGGGGGCTCCTTTGGTCCTCCATGAAGAAGGCGAAGAGGGCGAAGAGGGCGAAGGGGAGCCCAGGGCACCGAGGTCATCCAGCCGCCCTCAGGATCTCTCTTGGCAAGGAGGAGGAGTTTGGAGGAGGAGGAGAAAGGGAGGGAGGGAGGAGGAGAATGGGGGAGTGAAGAAGGGGAAGGAAGAGAAGGGAGGATGAAAGGAAAGGGAGGAGAAAGTAAAGGAGGAGGGAGAGAAGGGAGGAAGGAAAAGGAGAAAGTGCAGGAGACGAACAAGGAGGAAGAGGTGGGGAAAGAAAAGGACAAGAAGGAGGAAGAGAAGAAGGTGAAGGGGAGAAGGAAGGAAGGAAGGAAAGGAGGAGAAAGTAAAGGAGAAGGAAAAGGAAAAGGAGGGAGAGAAGGAAGGAAAAGGAGAAAGTACGGGAGAAGAACAAGGAGGAAGAGGTGGAGAAAGAAAAGGACAAGAAGGAGGAAGAGAAGAAGGTGAAGGGGAGAAGGAAGGAAGGAAGGAAAGGAGGAGAAAGTGAAGGAGAAGAAAAGGAGGGAGAGAAGGAAGGAAAAGGAGAAAGTACGGGAGAAGAACAAGGAGGAAGAGGTGGAGAAAGAAAAGGACAAGAAGGAGGAAGAGAAGAAGGTGAAGGGGAGAAGGAAGGAAGGAAGGAAAGGAGGAGAAAGTGAAGGAGAAGGAAAAGGAGGGAGAGAAGGAAGGAAAAGGAGAAAGTACGGGGAGAAGAACAAGGAGGAAGAGGTGGAGAAAGAAAAGGACAAGAAGGAGGAAGAGAAGAAGGTGAGGGGAGAAGGAAGGAAGGAAGGAAAGGAGGAGAAAGTGAAGGAGAAGGAAAAGGAGGGAGAGAAGGAAGGAAAAGGAGAAAGTACGGGAGAAGAACAAGGAGGAAGAGGTGGAGAAAGAAAAGGACAAGAAGGAGGAAGAGAAGAAGGTGAAGGGGAGAAGGAAGGAAGGAAGGAAAGGAGGAGAAAGTGAAGGAGAAGGAAAAGGAGGGAGAGAAGGAAGGAAAAGGAGAAAGTACGGGAGAAGAACAAGGAGGAAGAGGTGGAGAAAGAAAAGAACAAGAAGGAGGAAGAGAAGAAGGTGAAGGGGAGAAGGAAGGAAGGAAGGAAAGGAGGAGAAAGTGAAGGAGAAGAACGAGGAGGAGACGAAAGAAAAAGACAAGGAGGGGGAAGAGAAGAAAGTGAAGGAGAAGAACAAGGAGGAAGAGGAGGAGGAGAAAGAAAAGGACAACAAGGAGGAAGAGAAGAAGGTGAAAGGGTGAAGGATAGGAAGGATAGGAGAAAAAAGCGAAGGAGAAGAAAAAGAAGGCAGAAGAGAGAAGGTGAAGGAAAGGAAGTAGACAAGGAAGGGAGAAGAAATGGGAAGGAAAAAGGATAAGAAGGAAGAAGAAGAGAAGGAAAAGTGGAGGAGAGAAAGAGGAGAGAGAAGAGAAGGTGAAGGAAAGGAAGACAAGGAAGAGAGAAGAGAGGGGGAAGAAAAAGGATAAGAACAAAAAGGAAGAAGAAGAGAAGGAAAAGTGGAGGAGAGAAAGAGGAGAGAGAAGAGAAGAAAAGGAAGGAAAAGGAGGCAAAAGTACAGAAGAAGAGCAAGAAGGACGAGAAAGAGGAGAAACTAAAGGAGAAGGGAGAGAGAAAGGAGGAGGAAAAAAGTAAAGGAGAAGAACAAGAAGGAGGAAGAAGATATAGGGGAACAAGGAGAAGAAAGTATAGGGGAAGAAGAAGAAGAAGGTGAGAGAAGGAGGGAAAGGGAGGAGGAAAGAAGAGAGAAAGGGGGGAGGAGAAAGTAAAGGAGAAGAACTAGAAGGAGGAAGAAGATAAAGAAAAGGAGAAAGTATAGGGGAAGAAGGAGAAGGTGAGAGAAGGAGGGAAGGGAGAAGGAAAGAAGAGAGAAAGGGGGAGGAGAAAGTAAAGGAGGTGAAGAAGGAAAAGGAGGAGGGAGAGAAGGGTTGGAGGAGGAGGAGAAGGACCAAGAAGAGGAGGAGAAGGGAAAGGACGCGGAGGAAGAGAGGAAGGACAAAAAGGAGGGGAGTAGAAGGAAGAAGAGAACGAGGGAAAGGAGGGGCGGAAAGAAGAAGGTTAGAAGGACAGAGAGGAGGAGGGGGAGGGGGGCATGAATGAGAGGAGGGAGGAGGAAGAGAGAGGGAGCCCGGGGTCCGGCCCTTGCCCTCCTTTCCTTCCTTCCCCTCTTCTTCTTTTCCCTCCTTCTTGCTCTCCTTGCGCCGGGGAGCGCGCAGGAACTTTCCGCAGCAGCGGGGGCGAATCCGGGCCTCCCTCCCTCCCTCCCTCCCTCCCACTTCCTGCCTCCTCCTCCTTTTCCTCCTCCTTTCTCTCCTTTCTCCTTCTGTTCTTTCTTCCCTTCGGGCCAGGCCAGGCTCCTTCTTCCCCGAGTGAGGGAGAGAGAGGGAGAGAGAGGGAGGGAGGGAGTGAGTCACCGGCTCCAACGGGGCCGCGGTTGGCGGCGCTGCTTCCCTTCAGCCCGGGAAGGGGGGGGGGCGAACTAGAACTCCCGCGCCAAGGGCGCACCCACGCTCCGGAGTGATGATGACACAGGGGGCTGCCCTGGCTCAAGGCTGCGGCATCTCCCTGGGAGGTGGGGAGTTCAGCACTCTTGGGCACAGAAGGCCTTGGGAAGCTACAACTCCCATGATTCCATTATAGCACCGAGCCAGGGGTGATATTCCATATCAACACAAGTTAAAGTCAAGCTGCAAAGGCCTCAGGAAACTACAACTCCCAATTATTCCATATCAACACAGGTTAAGTTGAGGTCAAGCTGCAAAGGCCTTAGGAAACTACAACTCCCAATTATTCCATATCAACACAGGTTAAGTTGAGGTCAAGCTGCAAAGGCCTTAGGAAACTACAACTCCCAATTATTCCATATCAACACAGGTTAAGTTGAGGTCAAGCTGCAAAGGCCTTAGGAAACTACAACTCCCAATTATCCTGTAGCAACACAGGTTAAGGTCAAGCTGTAAAGGCCTTGGGAAACTACAACTCCCAATTATCCTGTAGCAACACAGGTTAAGGTCAAGCTGCAAAGGCCTTAGGAAACTACAACTCCCAATTATCCTGTAGCAACACAGGTTAAGGTCAAGCTGTAAAGGCCTTGGGAAACTACAACTCCCAATTATTCTGTATCAACAAAGGTTAAGTTTAGGTCAAGCTGCAAAGGCCTTGGGAAACTACAACTCCCAATTATTCTGTATCAACAAAGGTTAAGTTTAGGTCAAGCCGCAAAGGCCTTGGGAAACTACAACTCCCAATTATTCCGTATCAACACAGGTTAAGTTAACGTCAAGCGGCAAAGGCCTTGGGAAACTACATCTCCCACCATCTGACAGCAACTCCTGTGGGGTCAAGCTGCAAAGACCTTGGAAAATTACAACTCCCATCATCCCATAGCAACTTCTGTGGGGTCAAGCCGCAAAGATCTTGGAAAATTACAACTCACATCATCCCATAGCAACTCCTGTGGGGTCAAGCCACAAAGGCCTTGGGAAACTACAACTCCCATCATCCCATAGCAACAACTGTGAGGTCAAGCTGCAAAGGCCTTGGGAAACTACAACTCCCATTATCCCATAGCACTGAGCCAAGGCACTTTAGGGGAAGACAGGCTGCAAAGGCCTTGGGAAACTACATCTCCCATTATTCCATCACACTGAGCCAAGGCAGCTCAAGTGAGGTCAAGTTGCAAGGGCCTTGGGAAACTACATCTCCCATTATTCCATAGCAATTCAAGTTAGGTCAAGCTGCAAGAGCCATGGGAAACTATATCTCCCACTATTCCATAGCAACAACAGTGAGGCCAAGCTGCAAAGGCCTTAGAAAGGTATATCTCCCATTATTCCATTGCAATGCCAGTGAGGTCAAGCTGCAAAGACCTTGGAAAACTAAATATCAAATATCCTGGGCCCTCGGGAAGATCCCGACATTCAGACACTTGGACCTAATGTGCATGTGCGCTGTGTTGTTATGTACATGTAAATAATAATAAATATAGAGCATCAATCATTGAGTGTTGAACATTATTATTATTATTATTATTATTATTTAGAATCATGGGGAACTCTCTGCAGTTCTACCTTTGGGAATTCTGGGGACTAAAAGTCCCAAAGATCTGTGAGGCTGGAAATCCTTTGAAATTCAGACTTTCCCAATGGGGTGAGTAGTAGCCAATGGCTGTGAAAGTGCCTTGGGGCAAAGCCACTTAGGAGCCAGTTGAGAAAAGGCCTTGCTCCCCAGGATGAAAGGGAATGGTAATCAAAGGGTGATTGGCCCCTCCTGAGACATATAGTTCACAGAGATAAGATAAGTAGACTTTTGGGCATTTTAAGGAGGAAAGGGGAAGGGGCCCTTTAAGAAGAGCTGCATTGGGATTGCTCACGAGGGGCTCTATGCTGTCACCTGCTGGCCATGTCTAAAATTGCATCCTTCTGCCAAATTAAACTGTTATGAATATTCATGTAATACCTGATATGCAGGATGTATTTTAATTCACTGGACCAAATTTGGCATAAATGCGTCTAAATCTGAATACTGGTGGGGGGGATCAGTTTTGTCATTTGGGAGATGTAGTTGCTGGGATTTATAGTTTGCCTCCAATCAAAGAGCATTCCGAGAAACACTGTTATAGAATGTGGACTCAAACAATGGACGAAACTTGGCATGAATAGTTAATATGCCCAAATGTGTACACTGGTGGAGATTGGGGAAAATAGATCTTGACATTTGGGAGTTGTCGTTGCTGGGATTTATAGTTCACCTACAATCAAAGAGCATTCTGAACTCCACCAACCATGGAATTGAACCAAACTTGGCACACAGAACTCCCATGACCAACAGAAAATACCGGATGGTTTGGTGGGCATTGACCTTGAGTTTGGGAGTTGTAGTTCACCTACATCCAGAGAGCACTGTGGACTCAAACAATGATGGATCTGGACCAAACTTGGCACAGATACTCAATATGCCCAAATGTGAACACTGGTGGAGTTTGGGGAAAATAGACCTTGACATTTGGGAGTTGTCGTTGCTGGGATTTATAGTTCACCTACAATCAAAGAGCATTCTGAACTCCACCAACCATGGAATTGAACCAAACTTGGCACACAGAACTCCCATGACCAACAGAAAATACTGGAAGGGTTGGGTGGTCATTGACCTTGAGTTTGGGAGTTGTAGTTCACCTACATCCAGAGAGCACTGTGGACTCAAACAATGATGGATCTGGATCAAACTTGGCACAGATACTCAATATGCCCACTGGTGGAGTTTTGGGAAAATAGACCTTGACATTTGGGAGTTGTCATTGCTGGGATTTGTAGTTCACCTACAATCAAAGAGCATTCTGAAGCCCACCAATGATGGAATTGGGCCAAACTTCCCACACAGAACCCCCATGACCAACAGGATACACTGTGTTCTCTGGTGGTCTTTGGCGACCCCTCTGGCACCCCCTTTGCGTCTCCCAGGAATATATTACACATCATTAATATTAACATATTAATATATCAATAAATATTCATATATTATTAGTATTAATATCATAATTATTATATTATAGTATATATATATAGACATAATATATTGAAATTATAATATAATATAACATTATATTATTTATTATATTATTTATTATAAAATTATTATAAAATAATAATAAAAACCATTTAAATTAAATTAAATTCAAGAAGACAAGGTGCGAACCAAGATGAAGGCTGTCATCCTCAAGAGAGGAAGGATCCCAAGATGGAATGGCCCAATGCACCCAGCCCAGAGGGTGGCAAAGCGGACCCAGCCGCCACAGCAGCAGAGGAGAGCAGAGCGGCAGGCGATCGGAGGCTGCAGGCCTCCGCCCGCTCGCCCCAGCCGTTCCCAGCTGATCGCCCTGCTATGGAGTGCCTGCCATCCCTGGAGGCAATCTGGGCCTGCAGGGGAGCAGTCGGTGATCTGAAGTGGCTGATCGCCTTGGCGACCCGGAAGACGATCAAGTCTTCCGGGTCACCAGGGCGATCAGCCGCCGTAAGTCGCTGAATGCTTTTGCCCAGATCGCCTCCAGGGATGGCAGGCACTCCAAAGCCGCCGCTCCTCCGGCCTGTCTGCCGACACAGGCCCCACAGAGCCCGCGATGGGATGGCGGCAGTGGCACCCCTTCCTCATGGCCCCGCCCCCAACGCCCTTCTCCCTGGGCTGGACAGAATTGGCTGCCTGGCCACATTCGGCCTGCGGGCCGTAGGTTGCCCACCCCTGTTCTATAGCATTGATGTGCAAGTTTTGCATGTGTTACATGGGAGCAAGAGAAAAAGTTGGGAGTTTGAAGTAAGGTACCTTAAAAAACAAAAAAAAAGCCAGCAATGTCAGTTGCAGTTGGCTAAACTAAGAGATAAATACGCACACCTGGGTGCAAACCTAAGAAGGCCTTTGCAAAGAAAGGCATGTTCTGCCCCAAAGAGTGCTGGCACCGCTCAGAAAATTATGGGTTGGAAAAGGCAAGAGGCCTTGCTTGGCTCTAGATGGGCGAAGGCAGGGAGATAAAAGTGCCTCTTTGTACCTCATGGGGATTGCTGATAAGGCCATTTGTTCCTTTCCATTCTGTGAAACCAAATATTGCAAGCATTTGTTTGGGGGGGGGTTGGGGGGGGTTGGGGGGGGGGGGGAGTATGTTTTGTGTAGTTAGGACTCAGTGGCCTAGTTGAAAAGATACTGCAAAGAAGCATCACCCTCCCCCCCGTCCCTGCCCCCACCCCCCGAAAAAGCTTGTCAACTCACTTGAATTGGACAGTTTTGGGACTGGTAGTTTTATTATTGAATATTATTTATTTATTTATTCCCCGCCACCATCTCCCAGAAGAGACCCGGGGCGGCTTACACGAGGCCAAGCCCAACGACACAGCAATAAAAACAACACGGCAGAAAATAAACAGCACAATCAATAAAACACATATCGTTTTGCCAAGACACCAAACGGCAGAGACCTTCCAAAACTACAACTCCCAGAATCTCATGGCTTTGAGCCATGACACTTAAACTGGGGTCAACCTGTATTGGGGAGCTAGGGCAGGATAGAAAGAAAATGGTTGTTGTTATTGTTGTTCTTATCCTAGGTCAGCTTTGTTTGTTTATTTATTTATTTATGTCGCTTATATTCCGCCCTTCTCACCCCGCAGGGGACTCAGGGCGGATCACAATGCACATATACAGGCAAACATTCAATGCCATTGACATACAACATATATAGACAGACAACGAGCTACACAATTGGTCGAGAGCTCACTCCGACCCGGGCAGGCCTCAAACTCATGACCTTCTGGTCAGTAGAGATCTTATGCAGCTGACTCCCAGCCAGCTGCGCCACATTCCCGGTGAGACCTGGAAAGGCTGCCTTTCAGCAAAGCTTGGCATGCTCTTGGATATTTGGAGAATGCAAGGAACCTCAGCATGTGATGCCTTTCTTTCTCCCTTCGATGTGTTGCTTTCCAGGCCAGAAACCCTTCTTTTTGGGTCTGGATTTGGCTCTCTATAGACCAGTGTTTCCCAATCTTTTTTGAGCCGCGGCACACTTTTAACATTAAAAAAATCTTGGGGCACACCACCAACCAAAATGACACAAAATGACATTCTAACACAGTAAAGAACGGCTGGGGGTTGGTGACCTGCTGGGAGCAGCTGCTGGAAGTGCCAAAGCTGGGGAGCGGGTGGAGCCAGGCTGTTCCATGCCCCGCCCCCTTCCCCCGGCTTCACCTCTCCCAGCAGCTGCTCCAGCCTTGAGGGGGCAGTGCCAAGCCAGCGGTGCCAGAGCCAGCACAATGCTGGCTTGGCACTGTCCCCTCAAGGCTGGAGCAGCTGCTGGGAGTGCCAAAGCCGGGGGGGGGGCAGAGCCAGGCCGCACCATGCCCCGCCCCCTCCCCCAGCTTCAGCTCTCCTACAGAGGAGGAGCATGAGCGGTGGACGGGCTTCAGTGGGCGGGGCTCCTCCACGCGGCTTTAGCGAGTGAGGGGCGAGAGTCATGGTGGGAGTCATGGCGGATTGGAGGCTGGCTGGAGAAATGGCCGAAGGAGGCGGCGCCCCGGCCCCTTCTTTTTTTTTTCGCCACTGCCCGGCCCTTCCTCCTCCTCCCCCAAGCAGCAAGAGTTTGGCAGGAGAGGGGAGGAAGGGGGGAGAGAGCTTTTCTCGCGGCACAGCAGGAGGTCCGTCACGGCACACTAGTGTGCCACGGCACCACTGGTTGAGAAAGACTCCTCTCTAGACCAGTGTTTCCCAACCTTTTTTGAGCTGCGGCACACTTTTTACATTTGCAAAATCCTGGGGCACACCACCAACCAAAATGACACAAAATGACACTCTAACACAGTAATACATATAGTTAATATGTTTTAAAATGTATTTATACATTCAGAGGGCAACCTGAGTGAACTCAACATAGATATCCTGGCAGGAATGGCAGAAAAACACAAACTTCCCACACAGAACTCCCATAACCAAGAGAAAATGCTATAAGAGTTTGGTGGGCATTGACCTTGAGTTTTGGAGTTGTAGTTCACCTATATCCAGGGAGCACTGTGGACTCAAACAATGTTGGATCAGGACCAAACTTGGCATGAATACTCAATATGCCCAAATATGAACGCAGATGGAGTTCAGGGGAAATAGACCTTGACATTTGGGAGCTATAGTTGCTGGGATTTATAGTTCCCCTACATACAATCAAAGAGCATTCTGAATCCCACCAATGATAGAACTGGGCCCAACTTCCCACGCAGAACCCCCAGGAGGCAAGAGGAGGTCTTTACTTGGGGAAAGGGAGGCAGGCCTTCTCAATGCATGGAGAGGGAGAGACCAAGTAGACAACGGGTGGGGAGGGGGGGGGGGTGCTTGTAATTTTGTGCCTTTATCAAGGTAGGTTTCTTAGGGTTTTTATACTTCAACACACTAGACTCTCTCTCTCCCCCTTCCAGGAGGTTCCATTTTCCCGTGGCACAACTGATGATTGCTCACGGCACACTAGTGTGCCCCGGCACACTGGTTGGGAAACACTGCTATAGACGGTGCAAGGGAGGAAAGAGGCCTTGTTGAGGAATGGAGTAATTCCTCCTTAATCTCGTTTTTTAAGCTCTTTCTTGGTAAGAGCATCGCAGGAGTGAAATTGTCGGCTAAGCCAGCCTTTCCCAACCACTTCACCTTGGATGAACTTTGAAATAATTCCCAGGTTTAAGGGAACCCCAATGTGAGAATTCTTTGTTGTTGTTGTTGTTGTTGCTGTTGTTGGTCATACATTTTTAAAGTTTGTTTTCACACTTGTATATCATAAGAGTGGGGGGAAAGGCCAAGGAAAGTATAATAGATTGATGATGGAGTTTTGTTAGTAAGTTAGGTATGTCCATAAGTCTAATGTATGTCCAAGAATAAGGATATACCAGGTTTAGATATGCTAGGTTTGCTCAAGATCCATCAAGACGTGTAGGAGCATTTGTGATATGAACAATCCAACATACATAATTTATCTTTTAGATATGCCAAATTTAGATATTCCAAGTTTGGTCAAGATCCATCAAGCCATGGAGGAGCATCATACATACATTGACTTTTAGATATACCAGGCTAAGATATACCAGGTTTGGTCAAGATCCATCAAGCCACGTAGGAACATCATACGTACTGGGATTTTTAGATATACCAGGTTTAGTTATACGAGATTTGGTCAAGTTCTATCAAGTCATGTAAGAACATCATATATACATTGACTTTTAGATATACCAGATTTGGTCAAGATCTATCAAACCATGGAAGAACATCATACATACATTGACTTTTAGATATACCAGGTTTAGTGAAGATCTATCAAGCCATGGAGGAACATAATACATACATTGACTTTTAGTTTCAAGCCATGGAGGAACATCATACATACATTGACTTTTAGATATACCAGGTTTGGTCAAGATCTATCAAGCCATGGAGGAACATCATACATACATTGACTTTTAGATATACCAGGTTTGGTCAAGATCTATCAAGCCATGGAGGAACATCATACATACATTGACTTTTAGATATACCAGGTTTGGTCATCTTTCAAGCCATGGAGGAACATCATACATACATTGACTTTTAGATATATCTCAAGATCCATCAAGCCATGGAGGAGGAACATCATCAAAACACAGAGGAACATCATACACTTTTGACTTTTAGACTTTTAGATATACCAGGTTTGGTCAAGATCTTTCAAGCCATGGAGGAACATCATACATACATTGACTTTTAGATATACCAGGTTTGGTCAAGATCCATCAAGCCATGGAGGAACATCATACATACATTGACTTTTAGATATACCAGGTTTGGTCAAGATCTATCAAGCCATGGAGGAACATCCATACATTGACTTTTAGAACATCAAGATACCAAGCCAGGAACATCATACATACATTGACTTTTAGATATACATTGAATTTTAGATATACCAGGTTTGGTCAAGATCTATCAAAACACAGAGGAACATGGTCAAGATCTAACAAGCCATGGAGGAACATCATACATACATTGACTTTTAGATATACCAGGTTTTGATCTTTCAAGCCATCAAGATCTATCCAAGCCATGGAGGGACATCATGGAGGAACATACATTGACTTTTAGATATACCATGGAGGTTTGACTTTTAGATATACCAGGTTTGGTCAAGATCTATCAAGACATGGAGGAACATCATACATACATTGACTTTTAGATATACCAGGTTTGGTCAAGATCCATCAAGCCATGTAGGAACATCATACATACATTGACTGTTAGATATACCAGGTTTAGATATACCAGGTTTGGTCAAGATCTATCAAGCCATGGAGGAACATCATACATACATTGACTTTTAGATATACCAGGTTTGGTCAAGATCTATCAAGCCATGGAGGAACATCATACATACATTGACTTTTAGATATACCAGGTTTAGATATACCAGGTTTGGTCAAGATCTATCAAAACACAGAGGAACGTCATACATACTGTGACTTTTAGATATACCAGGTCTGATTAAGATCTGTCAAGCCATGTAGGAACATCATACATACTTTGACTGTTGTAACTCAGACACCAATAGAGCCAAGCCCAGAAGTAAAAAGGGGGTAACAAAAAGGTTTATTTTACAAGGAATAGGAATGGGACTAACAAAAACCTAGCCAAACCGGGAAAAACCCACAAAAACCCAAGGGGAACCCAAAAAAAGCACTGCAGGAGAAGCCAAAACAAACACAGGGACGTCCTCTGCAACACCCTTCGTGGGATGATCCAAAAAGCGAAGTCTGTAACCGGTCCGAAGTCAAAGGGCAGGAGAATGATGGAGGAAAACGAGGAGACAGTCCAAGGTCTGACAGGAGAGAAGATCCAACGGAGTCAAACCCCGCCACTAGGAACACACGGCTGTAGGAGTAGTCAGGAACACGATACCAGATAACAGGATGCCAAGATAAACAGGATGCCAAGATAAACAGGATGCCAAGGTAACAGGACACCAGACACAACTCCTTGTCTGCCGCAAGGATTCCTTTCCAAAGCTCATAATTTATACTCTAAAGATCAGACTCATCTGAGTCACACCCAGCTCAGGCGAAGCAGCTGCATTCCTCTCAGCAGCTGTCACCTTTTCAGCGTCTCTCCAGGTCTCCCAGCGTTTCTCAAAACTTAGTGTTTCCCAGTCATTCCCAGAAGTTTCAGAGGGCCAATCTTTGTCACTATCAAACCCCATAAACGTGTCACTACTGGAGTCAGCATTACATACAGCCTGAACTTCTTTTACCAGAGTCCAATCTAGCTCAGTATCACTCTCTTCTGACACCAGTTCCACATCTCCAGGAAAACCCTCAAATGACTCTGAATCTGTAGGAGCAGTAAGTACCTGCCGAATTCTTTTCCTCTGCTCTAACTCATCAGTGCTAGAATCACTTGCAGTTCTCTTTCTGCTGACTCCAGCATCTGAAGTCTCATCAGCCCCTCCCAACTGCATGCTGCTGCCAGCTGGAGATAACTCAGCTCTACTACAACACTGCTATCAGGCGACGGCAAGAGCTGACTTACAACATTGACTTTTAGATATACCAGGTTTAGATATACCAGATTTGGTCAAGTTCCATCAAGCCATGTAAGAACATCATATATACGTTGACTTTTAGATATACCAGGTTTGGTCAAGATCTATCAAGCCATGGAGGAACATCATACATACATTGACTTTTAGATATACCAGGTTTAGATATACCAGGTTTGGTCAAGATCTACCAAGCCATGGAGGAACATCATACATACATTGACTTTTAGATATACCAGGTTAAATCAAGATCTATCAAGCCATGTAGGAACATCATACATACTGTGACTTTTGAATGTACCAGGTTTGGTCAAGATCTATCAACCATGGAGGAACATCATACATACATTGACTTTTAGATATACCAGGTTCAGATATGTCAGGTTTGGTTAAGATCCATCAAGCCATGAAGGAACATTTGTGATACTAACAATCCAACATACATACTTTTGACTTTTAGATATACCAGGTTTAGATATACTAGATTTGGTCAAGATCCATCAAGCCATATAGGAGCGTTTGTGATATAAATAATCCAACATATATACTTTGACTTTTAGATCTATGGAAAGTAAACGGCTCATCCAGATCCCCCCCCCCTCTTTCTCCCAAAGTATTTCCCACATCTTGGTCATTGTCCCATCTCTTTGTAAACATGCACACCCTGATGCCAATTATGTTGCAACCTTGTGTGCTTGCACAGTCAGAGGTGGCTCCATATATCACAACAACATGCACAGGGTCTTACTTGTGGTTGTCTGGGCTGGGCTTTCCACATCCAAGCTGGACCTGTAATCCTGAATGGATCCGTTTCCTGGTGCGGTAGCCTCTGACGTGCGCGGCGTGGCTTCGCTCGAAGGAAACTTCAGCACAGAAGCCTCCAAAGGAAAGGCTGCCGGGGTCTGGAAGAGAAGACGGCAAGGTAAGCCTTTGAACAAGAAACATGGCGGTAGGACCAAAGATGGACATTGCAATTCTCCCTTTTCCAAACTCAAAGTGCACTGCACATGTGTGCAAAATATGCACACAGCTTCTGCTTTCAGAATGAAACAGAAAGCATATTTACAATCAGGTAAAACACACAGAGGTAAAAGCATACATATTAAACTAGCTTAAAAAAGATTTCTGGCCTAGCAATCCAAGGCTAGCCGGAAAAGGTGAGTCTTGCAGACCTTGCGGAAGGAGAGAAGATCCTGCGTGGCCCGTACATCGCTAGGATGAGTGTTCCATATTGACGGCGCCACTACAGAAAAGGCTCTGCGCCGGGTCGGTGTGAGACGGATTGCTTTGAAGGTCGGTACTCAAGGAGGTTCATTTGATCGGAACGAAGTGACCTCTAGGGTTGGAAGGGGAAAAGACCGTCCCTCAGATACAGCGGCCCCAGACCATGCAAGGCCTTGAAGGTTAACACCATCACCTTGAAGGTGATCCGGTGCTCGACCGGAAGCCAATGAAGCTGCTGGAGGATGGGTGTTATGTGACATCTCACTGGGGCCCCAGTGAGAAGTTGTGCAGCGGCATTCTGGATGAGCTTAAGTTTCCGGATCACTGACAAGGGCAGGCATATGTAAAGGGCATTACAGTATTCCAGTCTCGAGATGACCGTGCCTTGGAGCACCGTGGCCAGGTCGTCTCTGGATAGGTAGGGGGGCAGACACCTAGCTTGCCACAGATGGAAAAAGGCGGTTTTGCTGACGCTGGACGCCTGGGCCTCCATCGACAGCAACGGGTCAAAAACGACCCCAAGGCTCTTGACTGAGGATGTCGGGCATAATGCCTCACCATCCAAGCTAGGCAGTCGGGCCTCCCCACCAACAGGGCGGCCCAGCCACAGTATCTCCGTCTTTGCTGGATTCACCCTCAATCTACTGGCATGCAGTCAACCAGTCACGGCTTCAAGGCACTGTTGGAAACAAGAAGGTACGGAGTCCAGCCGGCCTTCCATTTTCAGAACGAGCTGGGTGTCGTCAGCGTACTGATAACATTCCAGCCCGAAACTTTGAACCAGACCAGCAAGTGGTCACATATCTATTATATAAAGGAGGTCCCGTCGTCGAACGACTGACAGAGACAGAGAAACCTTCCAAGGCAGAGACATCAAACTTGCCAACACAAATAAGCCTCAGGCAAGGAAGGTTTTTAGCAAAGAAACTTTCCCCCAAAACCTAGAAGGCCCCCAAAACAACGATACAAAAAAACTACATTTTCCAGCATCCTCTGCGGCAGCCAGCAAAACCCATTGGCCAACATCAGTTACCATAGTAACGGTGGGCAAAGCCACTTAGAATGCTGAGTGATTTCAGTTGAGGGTTAAACTGCCACGGTCAAGATCTAGGAGGGAGACAAATAGGGCACCAGGGACACAGGCACCACTGACAAACACATACCCCCAGAACAACACAAAAGTAATACCTACACACAACACAATACGCACATAACACAACCTTGTGTCTACTGCTCAACCCATTTGTATGCCATTCCTTCCTTCCACACAGGCATAAGCTGACCCAAAAGACAAGCCATGCCTCCTAAAAAGAACAGCATCAGACGACACACTCGCAACGCTACATACATCACACAAAAAAGGGCAGAACAAACGCCAGAACAGAAAGACACTGCACTACACTAGCTTTTGCCATCACCATAAACAAGGCTCAAGGACAAACACTACAAATCTGTGGCACAGACCTTGACACAGAATGCTTCTCCCACGGACAACTCTACGTAGCGTGCTCCAGAGTTGGGAAACCACAGAACCTCTACATCAACACAGCAGACGGAAAGACACAAAACATTGTATATCCACAAGCTCTGCAGAACGCCAGCAACACCACACACCGACAACTCCCCAGGACTTCAACATCCCACCCACCAGAACAACCCACCACGACACAGCCATGACCCCACCAAGACCATAAGTAACATCAATTCCAACCCTTACATACTCAGACTTTCTCGCATCTCCTAAATAGGGCACAGCAACGCGTGCCGGGTACAGCTAGTAGATGTTAAATAATAAAGGGGAGAGAATGGCACCTTGAGGGACCCCACAGGTAAGTGGAGCCCTCTCCGAAACCAAACCACCCCTTTCCACTCGCTGTCCCCGGTTGTGGAGAAAGACAACAGCCATTTCAAGGCTGTTCCCCTGACTCCAGCAACGGCAAGGCGGTGGGCCAAAAGATTGTAATCGGCCGTATCAAAAGCTGCTGTGAGGTCCAATAACGCAAGCAGCACTGAACCGTCCTTGTCCAGTTGGCATCGAAGCTGATCTGAAATGGCGACAAACACAGTCTCCGTCCCGTGCCCCAAGCGGAAGCCGGACTGGAAGGGATCTAAGCCAGCTGTGTCCTCAAGGAACTGCTGCAGCTGCCCCGCTACCACCCTCTCAATCACCTTGCCCAGATTCGAAACTGGAGGGAACTGATTGAATTGTGGGAATTGATGTCCAAAACAACTGGAGGGAGGGCCAATGGAAATAAAAATTCAGAAGCGTGAACAATAAAAGCAATATGATATGTAGTTTAAAACCTAGAAAACATATTAAAATAGAACTAAACACAGACAAAAACAGGAAAGTGAGCACAAATCAAAATAAACACAGCCGTGATCCCCATGCTATTGGGTGCAAGTTAACAGGAAAGAAACAAACTGTGCTGAACGGATGTAAACAGAGTAAACAACTATTACCAGCCCTTGACCTGAACCAGCCTGAGAAGCTCTGCCTCAACCAGCGAGGAAGAAACCTGAAAGATCAATTCATTCCTCGCCGTTTGCAACAACGACGGTTGCATGTGGCAATCCTTTTGACCGTTGTTTATTTGTCTTTGAAGGCACCATCGATGGGTGCAACCTGCACGTTGGGCAACCGCAACCACGGCATTGCAAACATGTATTCCCATTGCATCTTGAGCAACGTAATCCTCAGCTGGCAACCTCGAAGGTATCCAGAGCGAATTGCCCTATCAGGGATGCAACCTTCACCTTGCCTTCCCCCAATACAACTTAACACTTCGAGTGGTGTCAAAGTGTGCTAACTTTACAGTGTAGATGCAGCTGTAGTCCCCTAAAAGAACTTTTCTAGCCACGCTTCCTTACTGCAATACATATCCTGAAAAATTGCAAAGAGCTATTATTTTTATCTATCTATTTATTTATTTATTATTTCACTGTATATCAATAAAATAGCACAAATTGGACAAGAAAAATATAACCAAAATCTATAACAAGCTTATAGACTGGGAGACTGAAACAGAACAGATCGAAAACTGCATGGTAATTTGGGCAAAAAATATTGGCAGACAGATAAAATTAAAGGATTGGCAAAAAATTTGGAACAAAAAATTAAAATATACATATGCCTCAGATTTGAAGGAAAATTGGCTTAAGATGTTCCATCGTTGGTACATAACTCCAAAAAAGATAGGCATTATGTATTTAAAAAAAGCCAAACAAATTGTTGGAAGTGTAACTCACAGGTGGGAAGCTATTTCCACATGTGGTGGACTTGCCCAAAAACGAATGAATATTGGAGAAACATCCATAAAGAAACCCAGTCTATATTGCAACTTAAGTTTCCTCTAAAGCCAGAATACTATTTATTGGGATTAAATGACAAGGAACTTAAACTGGATGATAATAAAAATAAACTTTTTTTACTTATATGACAACAGCAGCACGATTGGTCTTCGCTAAAGAATGGAAGACAGATCTAATACCCAAACTGGACTTATGGATAGATAAGATCTATAATATTTATTTATTTATTATTTCAATGTATATCAATAAAATAGCACAAATTGGACAAGAAACATATAACCAAAATCTCCATAACGCGGTTTTTTTCCTCCCAAAGTAGGATGAAAAATCAGCCCGTCTTATCACCAGGCAGGAGGGGGAATGCGCTGGAGCTGTTTTTAGATTGTTTGATTCGACGCCAGGCCCTGGCTTACCCTCCCTGCGGGAGCCCCCCGCCCTTTGTTGCATTTTAATACAATTCATGAGTCAGCACAAGATATACTTTCGCAGTTTGAGTGCTTGCAGTGTGCATGTTTGACACCAGATGGCTCTGTCTCAAGACTGATGAATGGAACTTGCTCCTTTTCAGTTGAAAGTGACAGTTTGTCTGTCAGTTGGTTTAATATCTGTGAGGAAAGGATGATTAGTAAGGTAGCTGTGATGGCGGTTGTTGTTCGATGTTTTGCCAGTTATTTCCCCTACAAAAATCTAGGTGCGTCTATTCAGCAGGTGCGTCTTATGGAGCGAAATTATTCACGGTAACTAAAATCTATAAGGGAAACCGCCACTGAGGAATTACCCAACGTCTCACTGTTTTTAGATTGATTGATTCCGCCAGGCCATCCTTACCCATACTGAAGACCCCGCCACAGGGCCGGCGCCAACGCCGCCGCCGTCCCGAAGAGCCCGCTGGAGCCGAGGCCAAGCTCAGGCCGGGCGTGGCGGCTCTCCCATCCACGGGCGGGAAGCGAGGGCCCTCCACAGGAAGAGGACAGAGCCAGGAGGGGCTTTCCTGCCTCACTCCCCTCCTCCCTCTCTCTGAGGGAATGGGGGCTGACCTGGAAGCAGCCGCCAGGGGGGAGGAGGCGCGCGCCCAGGCCGGCCGCAAATCCCGCGGGACCTGAGATTTCGGCAGCTATCGCGAGACTACGCAGCCACAGACGGGATTTCAACCTCCCTCGAAATCCCATCTGTGGCTGGCGTAGTCTCGCGATGCTTGCCTAAACCCGGAAGTAGGTATTTTTAAAAAAAATTTAATTTTATTTTTTATTTTTAATTTGTATTTTAATCAAAACAAGTTAGGGGGCCGGAGGGAAGGGGCTTGGGGGCCATGTACGGCCCCAGGGCCGTCTGTTGGACAGCCCTGATAATAAAGGATATGGACAAACTAACCTATTTCTTGAGAAGAAACACGGGAACCCCAAGAAAAATGACAGAATGGACATTGTTTGAAGAATACATGGAAAAGAAGAAAAATAAGGACAAATAGAGAAAAACCCACTGGGAGAAGAGTGGAAGTCAACATGTAGAATCATCGCAATGTGTCTGTGTTCTGTGTGTATTTGATATGGCTTCTGGCTAATCAATAAAATTGTTGTTGTTGTATTCACTGTTTTTTCCTATCCCTTTTCTTCCCTCCCCCACCCATACCTTCCCTCTATCGAAAACTCACACCTTGCCCATTAACCATACAAACCTTATCCCCATTAACTACTATCGTGAATTTCTTTCACACCACTATATTTTTATTCAACATATCACAAATATTCAAAACCAATAAAAATTATTTCCAAAAAAAATAGCACTAAAACAATAAAAACACCAGAACACTAAAACAATATTTCTGTCGGCACACGAGGGAGAATGGCTAAGAGATAAATGCCTGCCGAAAGAGAGCTGTCTTCCGAAAGGCAGGCAGCTCATTTCCCCGAACTTCGGCTGGCAAGGCATTCCACAAGCTTGGCGCCACAGCAGGAAAGGCTCTGCCTAGTAGATGACAGATGGATGGACCGCATAGAAGGGACTTTTAACAGGTTTTGGTCCTCCGACCGAAGGGATCTCTGGGGAACATATGGGAATAGATGGTCCCTCAAGTAAACTGGCCCCAGACCATACAAGGCCTTAAAGGTCAAAACCAACACTTTGAAGATGATCCAGTGCTCAATTGGCAGCCAGTGCAGTTGCCACAGGGTTGGAGTAATATGGCTCCTGGCTGGCGCTCCAGCCAGGAGTCTAGCTGCAGCATTCTGCACCAGCTTAAGTTTTCGGATAACCTCCAGAGGTAGACCAATGTAGAAGGCGTTACAGTAGTCTAGCCTCGAGATGACCGTCGCCTGGATCACCGTAGCTAGGTCATTAGCCAGGGCGCCAGCCGCCTAGCCTGTCAAGGATGGAAGAAAGCAGATCTGCTGACAGCGGAGACCTGGGCCTCCATTGTCAGCAGCGGGTCCAATTGGACCCCCAGACTCTTTACTAAGGATGATGGGCCTAATGCCTCGCCGTCCAGAGTAGGTAGCCGGAGCTCACACCCACCCAGGTGACCCAGCCATAGGATCTCCGTTTTCGATGGATTCACTCTTAATCGGCTGGCTCTTAGCCAACCAGTCACGGCTTCAAGGCACAGCTGGAAAGTATCAGGTACAGAGTCTAGCCGGCCGTCCATCCTCAGCACCAGCTGGGTGTCATCAGCGTATTCAGGCCCAGATTACCCATAAGGCCAACCTAGGCCATGGCCTAGGGGCGCAAGCCAAGAGGGGGCGCAGATCACGGACCAAAAAAATTATGTTGAAACAAATAAAAACGCAACGCGTTTTTCCCACCCTCCCTCGGCCTCGCCCATAGATGTCTATGATAGCGGGCTCTGTCCTGAAGACTACACTTCCTGTCGTGCACCTCTCTCCGCTTCCCTCCCCGCAGGAGAAAGACTATGCCTCCCGGCATGCCCCGTGGGACCTGCGGTGAGGCTGGGCCAATGGGAGGTGGTGAGGGCGGAGCCAGGGGGCGTGGCCGGGCGGCGGAGAGAGAGTGAGCGGACTCACAGGGATGGCGGAGGGCACCGAGGAGGGTCCGCCCTTCCAGCTGGACAGGCCGCACTTCGAGCAGGTAAGCGCCGGGGCGCCGCACGATGGGGACCGGGAAGGCCCCGCTGGAGATGGAGTCGCTCTCTCAGGGATCCCGCATCGCTTGCCTCAGGTGCCGCCCCCCCCCCCTCGGCACCATCCCATCCCCTCATTGGCCCTGCCGGGTGTCACTCTCCCATTTGAATTCCCGCCCTTGGGAAAGCGTTTAATGGTTGGCTCCCGTTTCCCTTGACTCCTCTTCGGGGGCGGTGCTTCTGTCTTAGCGTCCTGAGTTCGAGTTCTGCTTCAGGCAGAAAGCGTGACTGTGGAACTCCCTGCCACTGCATTGGGATGGCATTTTAAAAAATGGGCCCGAGCATGGCGCTGCTGCAGGTGGGTACACCTGTGCTGATTGGCGCGGGTTGTTGTTGATTTATTTGGATATTACTGATCAACTGAGATGTATTGGGCTACTTGAGTGAATTTGAGGTAAGTTGTATGATATGATTTATTTTTAGTGTGGGTTTGAGTGATGGGGGTGGGGGTGGGGGTGGGGGTGCGGTTTTAGAGGGAGTCTCTCGGAAACCATGCCTCCCCTCTCCACTCACTGTCCTCGATCCAGGAGGAAGGAGGACACCCATTTTCTAAGGAACTCCGCTTATTTTTCCTTTCTTTCTTTTCTTCTTTACTTATCAAAAGAAAAATAAAAAGTGGGTCTTTTTGCAAAGAAAGGCTTGAAATGCCTGAACGGAGAAAGGTTTCCAGTGGGCAAAAGAGAAATAAATGGCTGCGGTGACTTTCGCCCCACGTCCACCAGAAACAGATGCCATTATACACATTAATACACACAGAATAAATTATGTAAACTAGAGAAATGGTGCGCATGGACTTCATTAGCATAACCTACATCTGCTAAAGGCTGGGGTTTTTTTCTCCTTCTACATGACATGCAATCTGACTGAAGAATGGGGCTACTATTATTACGTTTTCTCACTGATGGCGATTATGAAACGGGATGGTTTGTGTTGTAGAGAGGAGGGACTTTCCAGGACAATTGGGATCCCTGCATCTAGCAGTAACTGCAGAAGGATCTTAAAGGAAAATTTAAATATATAAAGGAATATACAGGTGGGTTATTCACATTTACAAGAGGACGATGGGCGTCAAAGCTGGGGAGATTGGGAAGGAAAGTTCTGGAAAGAAAACCTACTTAATTCAATAGTAGGAATTTTTCATTTCTGACTTTTGATTTATGAACACATAAGCACTGGGCTGACATCCAGAATAGATTTTATGCTGATCCAACAGATGGATGGGTAGATGGATGGATGGATAGATGGATGGATAGATAGATAGATGTGTGAGTGGATGGGTAGATGGATGAATAAGTAGATAGGTAGATGGGTGAGTGGATGGGTAGATGGATGGATGAATAGGTAGATGGATGGATAGATGAATTGATGCATGCATGGATGCATGAACGGACAGAAAGACAGAGAGCTGGATGGATGGATGGATGGATAGATAGATGGATGGATGGGTGAGTGGATGGGTAGATGGATGGATGAATAGATAGATAGATAGATAGATGGGTGAGTGGATGGGTAGATGGATGGGTGAGTGGATGGGTAGATAGATGGATGGATAGATAGATAGATGGATGGATGGATAGATAGATAGATGGGTGAGTGGATGGGTAGATGGATGGATGATTAGATAGATGGATAGATAGAGTGGATGGATGGGTAGATGGATGGATGGATAGATAGATAGATAGATAGATAGATAGATGGGTGAGTGGATGGGTAGATGGATGGATGATTAGATAGATAGATAGATAGATAAAAAGAGTGGATGGGTAGATAGATAGATAGATGGGTGAGTGGATGGGTAGATGGATGGATGATTAGATAGATGGATAGATAGATAAAAAGATAGGTGGGTGAGTGGATGGGTAGATGGATGGATGGATGAATAGATAGATAGATAGATAGATAGATAGATGGGTGAGTGGATGGGTAGATGGATGTATGGATGATTAGATAGATAGATAGATAGATAGATAGATGGGTGAGTGGATGGGTAGATGGATGGATGGATGATTAGATAGATAGATAGATAGATAGATAGATAGATGGGTGAGTGGATGGGTAGATGGATGTATGGATGATTAGATAGATAGATAGGTAGATAGATAGATAGATGGGTGAGTGGATGGGTAGATGGATGGATGATTAGATAGATAGACAGATAGATAGACAGATAGATAGATAGATGGATAGGTGATGGATGGATGATAGATAGGTAGGTGATGGGTAGATGGATGGATGATAGATAGATAGATAGATAGATAGATAGGTGGGTGAGTGGATGGGTAGATGGATGGATGAATAGATAGATAGATAGATGGGTGAGTGGATGGGTAGATGGATGTATGGATGATATAGATAGATAGATAGATAGATAGATAGATAGATAGATAGATAGATAGATAGATGGGTGAGTGGATGGGTAGATGGATGTATGGATGATTAGATAGATAGGTAGGTAGGTAGATAGGTAGGTAGGTAGATAGATAGATAGATGGGTGAGTGGATGGGTAGATGGATGGATGAATAGATAGATAGATAGATGGGTGAGTGGATGGGTAGATGGATGGATATGGATGATAGATAGATAGATAGATAGATAGATGGGTGAGTGGATGGGTAGATGGATGTATGGATGATTAGATAGATAGATAGGTAGGTAGGTAGATAGATAGATAGATGGGTGAGTGGATGGGTAGATGGATGATTAGATAGATAGATAGATAGATAGATGGATGGATGGATGGATGGATGGATGATTGGAAGGGTAGATGGATGGATAGATGAATTGATGCATGCATGGATGTATGGACAGACAGCTGGATGGATAGATGAATGGATAGATAGATAGATAGGATAGACAGCTGGATGGATAGATGAATGGATAGATAGATAGATAGATAGATAGATTGATTAATGGCTGTATGGGTAGGTGGATGGATGGAGAGATAGATGGATGGATGGATGCATAGATGGGTAGATGGATGGATGGATTAATGGCTGTATGGGTAGGTGGATGGATGGATGGATGGAGAGATAGATGAATGGATGGATGCATAGATGGGTAGATGAATGGATGGATGGATGGATAGATTAATGGCTGTATGGGTAGGTGGATGGATGGATGGATGGAGAGATAGATGAATGGATGGATGGATGCGTAGATGGATAGATGGATAGATGGATAGATAGATAGATAGATAGATACGAGGGTTGAATGAAAAGTAATGCCTTCGCCTTCGTAACTCCTCAACAGATGGCAGTATTGGTATGTGGCAGGTACTGGCTTGTTCAGTAGACTCTCCTCTACATTTCGACGGGAAGCCTTAACATTGAACGGTTGTGTTGTTAAAGTGCGAAGTATGGAACCATGCGCAGACGATCGGTCAATGTGACTTAAGCAATGTGCAGTCATTGAATTCTTGACCGCAGAAGGTGTCACCCCAAAGGAGATTCATCATCAAAGAATGCAAGCTGCCTGTGGTGATTGTGTTGATGTGAGTACTGTGTGTTGTTGGGCGAGTACGTTTAAAGATGTTGAGGTGGGAACATCTGACTTGCGTGACAAACAAAGAGTTGGACGTGGAGGCATTACTTTTCATTCAACCCTCGTAGATAGATGGCTGATGTCTCACCAAACTACAGATCCCATGATTCCGTAGCATTGAGCCATGGCAGTTAAAGAAGTGTCAATATGCATTCACCCTATAGTGAAGGTGCACCCTTAGTAAAACTACGCATCCCACTATTCCATAGCATTGAGCTATGGCAGTTCAAGTGGTATCAATATGCATTCACCCTATAGTGAAGATGTACCCTTGGTAAAACTACAGATCTCGTGATAGCATTGCGTCACAGCACAGCAAGTGGCGTCAAATAGTATTTACTTGACAGTATATAGATGCCCTCCCAGCAAACCCAGTGAAGTTGCATCTTTAGTAAAACTACACATCCCATGATTGAGTAGTATTGACATGTGGTATCAATATGCATTCACCCTATAGTAAAGATAGGATAAACTACACATCCCATTATTCCACAGCATTGAGCCATGGTAGTTCAAGTGGTATCAATATGCATTCACCCTATAGTAAAGATAGACCCTTAGTAAAACTACACATCCCACTATTCCACAGCATTGAGCCACAGTAGTTTAAGTGGTCCAATAGCATTGAGCCTATAGTAAAGTAGGATTACACATCCCACTATTCCACAGCATTGAGCCACAGTAGTTTAAGTGGTAGCAATATGCATTCACCCTATAGTAAAGATAGGATAAACTACACATCCCATTATTCCACAGCATTGAGCCATGGTAGTTCACGTGGTATCAATATGCATTCACCCTATAGTAAAGATAGACCCTTAGTAAAACTACACATACCATTATTCCACAGCATTGAGCCATGGTAATTCAAGTGGTATCAATATACATACACCCTATAGTAAAGATAGACCCTTAGTAACACTACACATTCCGCTATTCCACAGCATTGAGCCATGGTAGTTCAAGTGGTATCAATATGCATTCACCCTATAGTAAAGATAGACCCTTAGTAAAACTACACATTCCGCTATTCCACAGCATTGAGCCACGGTAGTTCAAGTGGTATCAATATACATACACCCTGTAGTAAAGATAGACCCTTAGTAACACTACACATTCCGCTATTCCACAGCATTGAGCCACGGTAGTTCAAGTGGTATCAATATACATACACCCTATAGTAAAGATAGACCCTTAGTAAAACTACACATTCTGCTATTCCACAGCATTGAGCCATGGTAGTTCAAGTGGTATCAATATGCATTCACCCTATAGTAAAGATAGGATAAACTACACATCCCATTATTCCATAGTATTGAGCCATGGTAGCTCAAGTGGTATCAATATGCATTCACCCTAGAGTAAAGATAGGATAAACTACACATCCCATTATTACGCAGTATTGAGCCATGGTAGTTCAAGTGAATATGCATTCACCCTATAGTAAAGATAGACCCTTAATTAAACTACAGATCCCAGAATTCCACAGCATTGAGCCATTTCTAGTTAAAGGAGTGCCTGGGAGACACAGAGGTGTCGGAAGGTTATTTCAGGTCAGCTTCGGGAGAGATTTCGGCGAGTAAGGGTGTGAGTCAATAGCAAGCAAGCTGCCCGGCGTTTAGTGGGAAGGGAAGGAATGGACGATCAAAAGGCATGAATGTTGCACACACCTCAAAACCTCCCAGGCCTTGTAGAAAACCATGCTTGGCATCCCAGCGTTGAGATTGCATCATGTGTGTATGTGTGTGTGTGTGTGTGTGTACACGAGTGTGTGTGAACCTAGAGGTTGTCATCAGAACCCTGAAATATGTACCACGGATTGTAAACATATAATCATGGAGACAAAATCCATCTAGGTTATGATTGATCCGCTTCAGAGTAGGTGGCACTTGCAACTCAAGCTATTTGCGGCGGGGGGTGTCAGGAGGTCAGGACACACACAACAATATCCATACTGTGGAACTAACGTAGTTTGACATCACTTTAATAACACTATGTAAACAACATTTGAAAAATGTTCTGCTCCTGGTTTGAAGGTGTTACTCCTGTTTCATTGTGCAGTCCTTACTTGGAAAGTAGTTGTTCTACTCCAGAGACTTTGTTGTTTTTGTGGCTGCCACAAACTAGGTTGAATTGGCTGAGACTCACCACCTCACCACACGGAGAAATGCCCCAGTCGGTAGGACACTTCAGCCTCTTTCCAAGCACGGAGAAGCATGGCGCTCATAATTTATTTTATTTATTTACTAGGTGTACCCGCCACATGTTGCTGTGGCCAATCTTCCCTCCCTCTTTCTCCTTCTTTCCCTCCTTCCTTTGCTTGGTCCTCCACTAAGGCAGTGTTTCCCAACCTTTTTTGAGCCACGGCACACTTTTAACATTAAAAAAATCCGGGGGCACACCGCCAACCAAAATGACACAAAATGACACTCTATGTAGCAACCCAGTTCTCTTTTTTGCCTGGGGGGCAGGGGGCAGCACCGGGGGTCCCACTTGCATTAGAACCAGCCGCAGCTGAGGAAGAAATGGAGGAAGGGGTTAATGAGCTAGCCGGGCCTTCCTCTCCCACAGAGAGCTTGGCCTGGGACGATGGATGGCCGGAGGGCTATGAGAACTGGGAAGGTCAGGATGACTCAGAAAGTGCTGATAGCGATGATTGTTATGAGAAACCGGGTGGGTACGGATCACAGGAGAGAATTTGGGAAAACATGGGCGATGAGGCCATGGAAGCTGAAAGGGAGTTCGACTCTCATGAAGATAGTGAGCCAGGTGCTGGGAGGCAAGGTCGGAGCTTTGATAGGAGACGGAGCATTGAGTCCAGCAGGAGGGATTGGCACCGCAGCCTAGAGCGTCAGCGAAACGCTAGATCCCGTAGCACAGATTACCGCCGAAGCCTAGAGCGTCGGAGACCTGGATTAAGTATAGGATCCGTGGGAACGGATCCTCAGTAGCTCGGCCACTTCTAATCTAGCGAGGTGAAGCGAGCGAAGGACCACGGAGCCAAGTGCCGGCTCGTGCCTTGCCAAGAAGTTTCTTGGACCCTGTTTGAACTTTGCCTTGTTCATTGATCCGCTTGGTTTTGCGGAGCCTTTGCCAAGTATTTTGCCAAGTCCTTTGCCAAGACCCTTGCCTTTGGATTACTACGGACTCTTTACTTTTGGACTGAACTTTTCCATATCTGATGGACAATTGCCTTTTCATCTGTTCTTTAATATTCAATAAATAGTTAGCTGATTACCGTCTCTGTGTGTGTGATTAAGGGGCCGGCCGAGTTCCTGCATTGTGACACTCTAACACAGTAAGGAACGGCTGGGGATGGTGGCCTGCTGGGAGCAGCTGCTGGGAGTGCCGAAGCCGGGGGGAGGAGCGAGGCCATGCCATGCCCCGACCCTCCGCTGGCTTGGGGAGGGGCGAGAGCCAGGCTTCAGCTCTCCCCAGCTTTTCCAGCCTTGAGGGGCAGTGCCAAGCCAGCGGTGGCAGAGCCAGCACAATGCTGGCTTGACACTGCCCCTCAAGGCTGGAGAAGCTGTGGAGAGCGGAAGCTAGGAGGGGGGAGCCAGGCCACACCACGCACCACCCCCTCTGCCTGGCTTCAGCTCTCCCACAGCTTCTCCAGCCTTGAGGGGGCAGTGCCAAGCCAGCGGTGGCAGAGCCAGCACAATGCTGGCTTGGCACTGTCCCCTCAAGGCTGGAGAAGCTGTGGGAGAGTGGAAGCTAGGGAGGGGGGCAGCTTCTCCAGCCAGGCAGTGCACCACGCCCCGCCCCTCCCCTTGGCTTCAGCTCTCCCACAGCTTCTCCAGCCTTGAGGGGCAGTGCAAGTGAGGGGCAGAGCCAGTCATGCTGGCCCCGTCCCTGGCGCCGCTCTCCGCCATGACTCCCGCCTCTCACTCGCTGACAGCCTCCAGCCTTGGAGGAGCATGAGCGGTGGATGGGCTTCAGTGGCGGGGCTCCTCCTCCGCGCATGAGCGGTGGATTCAGCGAGCAGCTTCAGGGGCGGGAGTCATGGCGGATTGGAGGCTGGCTGGGGAAATGGCCGAAGGAGGCGGTGCCCCGGCCCCTTCTTCTTTTTCTTTGCCACTGTTCGGCAGGAGGAGGGGGGAAGGAAGGGGGGCAGAGAGCTTTTCTCGCGGCACAGCAGGAGGTCCGTCACGGCACACTACTGTTTCTCGCGTCACAGCAGTTGGGAAACACTGCATTAAGGTGACCAAGGTTGTCTCAGTCCCATGTCCCGGTCCAAAGCCAGACTGTGCCGGATCTAGATAACCAGTGTCTCCCAAGAACCCCTGGAGCTGTGAGGCAACCACACGTTCCAGGACTTTGCCCAGAAAGGGGAGATTGGAAACTGGTCGAAAGTTGACGAATTGAGTGGGGTCCAGTGATGGTTTCTTCAACAGCGCTTTTATAACCGCTTGTTTTAAACTGGAATGTTGCCTTCCTGTACGGAGGAATTAACCACCACCTTAACGCTACCAAACCCCCTCTGGCTTCCTTTGCCAGTCAGAATGGGCAGGGATCCAGGGTGCATGTGGTTGCCCTTGCCTCTCACCACATGTTCCAGGGTTGAAAAGAGGCAGAAATGTCCTGAAAGAAGGGAACTCTCAACAGCCGGTTTAACCTGGATCACTGTCTCTTGCATCCTATGGGCTTTGATGCAGATCAATAGGATCCCATGGAAAGCAATGGTTTCAACCTGGAGCAATGTCTCCTGCAGCCTATGGGCTTTGATGCAGAATCATAGAATCCCATGGAAAGGAATGGTTTTAACCTGGAGCACTGCCTCTTATATCCCATGGGGTTTGGTGCAGATCAATAGGATCCCATGGAAAGCAATGGTTTCAACCTGGAGCAATGTCTCCTGCATCCTATGGGCTTTGATGCAGAATCATAGAATCCCATGGAAAGGAATAGTTTTAACCTGGAGCACTGCCTCTTATATCCCATGGGGTTTGGTGCAGATCAATAGGATCCCATGGAAAGCAATGGCTTTAACCTGGAGCAATGTCTCCTGCATCCTATGGGCTGTGATGCAGAATCATAGAATCCCATGGAAAGGAATGGTTTCAACCTGGAGCACTGCCTCTTATATCCCATGGGGTTTGGTGCAGATCAATAGGATCCCATGGAAAGCAATGGCTTTAACCTGGAGCAATGTCTCTTGCATCCCGACTAAACACTTCCAGTATTTTCTGTTGATCATGGGGGTTCTGTATGGGAAGTTTGGCCCAATCGTATCATTGGTGGGGTTCGGAATGCTCTTTGATTGTAGGTGAACTATAAATCCCAGCAACTACAACTCCCAAATGACAAAATCAATCCCCCAACAACCACACCAGTATTCAAATTCGGGCGTATCGGGTATTTGTGCCAAATTTGGTCTAGTGGATGAAAATACATCTTGCATCTCAGATATTTACATTACGATTCATAACAGGAGCAAAATGACAGTTATGAAGTAGCAACGAAAATAATATTATGGTTGGTGGTCAGCACAACATAAGGAACTGTATTAAGGGGTCGCGGCATTAGGAAGGTTGAGAAACACTGGTCCAGATGTATCCAAAGCCACGGGGCACCGCTTTCCTCTTGGCATTGATTTCTGCTCGTTGGGAATATTACTGCTTGGGGGTCTCCATGGACCCTCGATATGAAAGACATTAGGAGCTTATTCAACTTCCGAGGGCCTTCCTTGCCGCTTCCAGGATGCCCGAGGACTCCCTGTTAGGAATAGAGGAGTCGAGAGAGGCTTCGCGTTTAATTAATCCTCGATCAGGGCCTAATATCGGTTTAATTGCTCACTGATTATGCATTGCCTGGTAATGGGGCCGTTAGCCAGCTAGGGGTGCTAATCACAATTAATGATTTCCCTTCCTCGGTCTGTGTGCATTCAAAGGCCAGCCCACCGTAAAAGACCCCCATCTATCAAAAAGTTACCTTTCCAGCAATGTCTATATTTACGCGACCCAATAATGCAGTTTGGAACTGCATTTTATGGTCAATGTAGACCAGGCATGGGCAAAGGTTTTTTTCCTGATGGTCTTTGGTGACCCCTCTGAACACCCCCCTCGCGACTCCCCCAGGGGTCCCGATCCCCAGGCTGAGAAAGGGTGGTTTACACCAGTGTTTCCCAACCAGTGTGCCGTGAGCGATCATCAGGTGTGCCGAGGGAAATCGGGACCTCCGATACCCTTTCTTCCCCCTCCTGCCAAACACTTGTTCTTCTCCACTCGGGCTCCCTTCTTCCCAGCCTCGCTCTGCTCGCTTTGCCTCGCTTTGCTCTGGGGCGAGTCTGCGCAGTAGCGCCCGCACGGGTCACGTCTTCCTCCCTCCCCCCTCCCCTCCTGAACACGCTAACGCTGCCCCCTCGGATCAAAATGGCGGCAGAAGCGGCAGTGTAGAAGGAAAAGTAAGTGTTCGGCAGGAGGGGGAAGAAAGGGCGCGAAAGGGAAGGGGGAGGAAGAGGTCTCTGTCGAAAGCTGGCATGGGCAAACTTGGACCTTCCAGGTGTTTTGGACTCCAACTCCCACCATTCCTAGCAGCCTCGGGCTCTTTTCCTCCCCCTCCCCTCAGGCTCTTAAGCAGGAAAGGGCCTCAGGCTGTTAGGAATGGTGGGAGTTGAAGTCCAAAGCACCCAGAGGGCCAAAGTTTTCCCATGCCTGTTTGAGGGACCTTAAAGTGGTGAGCCTCCTTCCAACATTGTGATTCTGGATAGAAAACAAACAACAACATAACATAACATTGTTTGAGTCCACAGTGCTCTCTGGGTGTAGGTGAGCTACAACGTCCAAACTCAAGGTCAATTCCCAAGCAAACCCTTTCAGTACTTTCTGTTGGTAATGAGAGTTCAATATGCCAAGTCTGGTTCAATTCCATTGTTGCAACAGTTCAGGATGCTCTTTGATTGTGTGTTAACTATAAATCCCAGAAACTGTAACTCCCAAATGTCAAGGTCTATTTTCCCCAAACACCATCTGTGTTCACATTTGGGCATATTGAGTATTCATGTTTGGTCCTGATCCAACATTGTTTCAGTTCACAGTGCTGTTAGGAATGGTGGGAATTGAAGTCCAAAGCGCCCAGAGGGCCAACATTTTCCCATGCCTGTTTGAGGGACCTTAAAGTGGTGAGCCTCCTTCCAACATTGTGATTCTGGATAGAAAACAAACAACAACATAGCATAACATTGTTTTGAGTCCACAGTGCTCTCTGCTTTACTTTTCCCTACTGTTCCTCTTGGCCGGTTTTGGCTCCTGTACCTGTCCTGACACTTTCCTCAGTTTCCCTTTCGTACTCTTTTATTTTTGCACCCTCCTTTACCAATGGCATGCTGTGCGCCAATTAGATCCATGTTATTTTTGCTCCGAATAGTCCTTTCCTTTGCAGAAACGACACAGTTTGCTTGCAGGGCTGAGTTGTGGATGCTCGTGGATATTATTGCATGCGGCTGGCAGCTCATCCAGCAAAGGAACCTGCTGCTGCTGCAGGTGACAGAAGGGACTGCCCGCTTCCCCTTCCTTCCTTCGCCCGCCCGCGCCTCGCTTCCTCTCCCGCATTACTTCTCATCAGGCGCTGCCTTCCCCGAGGGATGCGCAGGCCTCCCTTAATGCAGGCAGACGAAGAACATGATGTCTTTGGATCACAGGCAATTACCGAGGCTGCGCCGCATCAAACACAGCTTAAGGAGGGAGCGCTGCTGGGCCAAGCGTCCTTATTTGATGGCGGAGGAGCCGGGAACACATCAAAAGAGCCTGCATTTCCCCTTCACAATCCCACAGGGAAACCTACTTCCCAACCAAGGTGGAGAGCGCCACCGCTTCCTTTTCTCTATCTCCCTGGAAACTGAGACACACGGATATGTGACGATAACTCTTTCTAGGCCTTGGTACAGTAGTACGGTAGTAATAGTACTCGTAATATTTATTTATCGTATCAGAAGTGAACCGAGGATACAGTTTTTAAAACTTGGCATTATATTACACTAGCTGAACCCGGCACGCGTTGCTGTGCCCTATTTAGGAGATGCGAGAAAGTCTGAGTATGTAAGGGTTGGAATTGTTGTTAGTGAATTGGGTGTGTTATGTTTGTGCCTCAGCTCTTTGCCTGCAGTCCTTCGGGTTTGACTTGTACCATGGCCAGACGGATCAGCTTGGGGAGGGCTTGTCCTGTCAGGGGATCTCTGTCTTCACAGGTGCGTCCAGTGTCTGTTGGGGGACTGTTAAAAATCCTTTCCGTATCCTTTTGAGCCACCTTTCTCAAGATCTTCATGTCTGGCTTACTTCCTGCTCCTCTCCTTTTCAAGATGTCCTGCTCTGTGTCTTTTGCACCCGTTGGTCGATGTCCGGTGAGGCTTTCCTCATGGACAGGCCATCTGAGGGAGCTCTTCCAGCGCTGGGCATCAGAAGGTACCTGGTGATGACCTCCATCCCTTGGAGCCAGCATATAGAGGGGCTGGAGCACCCTCCTTGGCAAACCCCATTGTTGCTGGATGGTCCTCTTATTAATGTGGAATTCCAAGCCACTGGAGATCTTTTGGGAAAGGAAGAAGAGCTCCCCTTGAATGGTGTTGATCTCCATCATGGTCTTCTGATTTGAAAGTGTTGGAGGAGGCTCTGGCACTCATCTGACAGTTTGTTATGGTTCGGAATGTTCATGTTGGCTGGCCAGTACAGCAGTTATGCAAATCCGCCCTTATTGGCAGCCAATCATGTTGTCAGAATGTAGAGGCTGGGGGAGTCTTTGGCAGCCCCGGAGGATGCTGGGAAATGTAGTTTTATTTTTACTCGTTGTTTTGGGGGCCTTTTAGGTTTTTTGGGGGGGAGTTTCTTTGCTACAAACGTACCTTGCTTGAGGCCTATTTCTGTTGGCAAGTTTTGTGTTTCTGCGTTGTAAGGTTTCTCTGTTTGAGGTAGTCTTCACATGACGACTGTTCCTTTATATATATAGATGTCCTTTGACCAGTTGGTGGCCACTTGGGAGTGCCTCTGGTGTTGCTATAAAAGGTCCTCCATTGTGCATGTGGCAGGGCTCAGGATGCATTGTAATAGGTGGTATGTGGATTGCTCTTCTCCGCACTCTCATGTCAAGGACACCGCTTTGTGGCTCCATTTCTTAAGGTTGGCTCTTCAGTTTGCGGTACCAGAGTGCAGTCTGTTCAGTGCCTTCCAAGTCAGCCAGTATTCAGTGTGCCCAGGGGGGAGTCTCTCATTTAGTATCAGCCATGGATTGAGGCTCCAGGTTTTAGCCTGCCACTTTTGGACTCTCACTTGCTGAGGTATTCCTGCAGGTATCTCTGTTGATCTTAGAAAGCTATTTATTGATTTAAGGCAGGGGTGCTCACACTTTTTCAGCATGCGAGCTACTCTTAAAGCAACCAAGTCCAAAAGATCTACTTGCCCCCGCTGCTGCGCGCCACCGCACACTCCCGCCACCGCGCACTCCTGCCACGCATGCTTCTGCTGCTGTTTTCCGCCCGTGCAGCGCTTCTTCCACCTGCGGGGCATTGCAGGAAGGAGAAAGCACGAGGTGGGCCATCCAGAGGGAGCTCTCCGCCCTGCCTGTCTCGCCGGCAGCAGAGGCTGCACAGCTGCATCTGGAGGAGAGAGAGGCACGGCGCTCCCTCCAGAGGCTCTGCCTCATGCTTCCTCCTTCTGACAATGCCCCGCAGGTGAAAGAAGCACCACGAGAGCGGAACCCAGCAGCAGGAGCGCACGTGAACGCAGGGTGTGCGTGCACATGGCAGGAGTGCCCCATCCGGCTGCTGAGGCCCGAAGATCACCTGGAAGAGGGCCGAAGATCTACTAGTAGCTAGCGAGCTACCTAATGAGCACCCCTGATTTAAGGCATTGGCATGCTGGCTGATATCCGAACAGGGGATGGGCCGGAGGCGTCACTGCCTTGGTGCTTTCAGTATTGGCTGCTACTTCTCAGCAGATGTCGTGGGGGTTCTGTGTGCGAAGTTTTTCTCAATTCCATCATTGGTGGAGTTCGGAATGCTCTTTGATTGTAGGTGAACTATAAATCCCAGCAACTGCAACTCCCAAATGTCAAGGTGTATTTCCTCCCAACTCCACCAGTTTTCACATTTGGACATATTGAGTATTTGTGCCAAATTTCTTCCAGATCCACCATTATTTGAGTTCACAGTGCTCTCTGGATGTAGGTGAACTACAACTCCAAAACTCAAGGTCATTGCTCACCAAACACTTCCAGTATTTTCTGTTGGTTGTGGGGGTTCTGTGTGCCAAGTTTTGTTCAATTCCATCATTGGTGGGGTTCAGAATGCTCTTTGATTGTAGGTGAACTATAAATCCCAGCAACTGTAACTCCCAAATGTCAAGGCCTATTTCCCCCCAAACTCCACCAGTGTTCACATTTGGACATATTGAGTATTCATGCCAAGTTTGGTCCTGATCCAACATTGTTTCAGTCCACAGTGCTCTCTGGATATAGGTGAACTACAACTCCAAAACTCAAGGTCAATGCCCACCAAACTCTTATAGTATTTTCTCTTGGTTATGGGAGTTCTGTGTGGGAAGTTTGTGTCTTTCTGCCAGGATTTCTATGTTGTGTTCATCGAAACAGGCCCAGGTTTCACACTGAGTGTATAAATACATTTGAACACATATTAACGATATGTATTACTGTGTTAGAGGGTCATTTTGTGTCATTTTGGTCGGTGGTGTGCCCCAGGATTTTGTCAATGTAAAAAATGTGCCGTGGCTCAAAAAAGGTTGAAAAACACTGGTTTATAGGATCTAATCTTCAGCAAGATCTCCCCAGCTCTTTGATGCTCCAAAAGCAGGAGGGAGCTCAGCTGTTCCTTCTCTGCAACGGTGCAAGAATCCACACTTAAGCCCCCCATCTTTCCGCCTCCAGTTGTGCTTCCTTTGTAGAGCGTGCTTTTGGGCCGACTGCTTTGTAGTTAATCTGGGGTGACTCACACTATTACTGCTAAGGAAGGCTTTGCAAAGAGTCCCGAAATGATACAACATCCTGAATATTTCCAACAAGGGGGGGGGGGTGTAAAAAGATGCCACGAGGCGTACGGAAATGAAGGAAGGAACCTTCAATGGAATCTCCTCTCCTCTCATTCGAACCAATGTCTCCATTGAGTCCTAATTTCCAGGGCAGCGGAAAACAAGCCTGCTCCCTCCTCTTTATGGCACCCTTTCACTGCTTTATACATGGCTCTCATATCTCCTCTCCACCTTCTCTTCTGAGGCTAAACAGGCCTAGTTCTTTAAGATGATCCTCAAAGGGATTCATGGTCTGCAGACCTCTGACCATTAAGAGTTGCCCTCCTCTGGACCCCTTCCAGTTTAGGCTCAATGTCTCTTTTAAACTGGGAATGTGTGCACCAGGAATGTGGCGCAGCTGGCTGGGTGTCAGCTGCATAAGATCTCTACTGACCAGAAGGTCATGAGTTCGAGACCTGCCAGGGTCGGGGTGAGCTCTCGACCAAATTGTGTAGCTCGTTGCCGACCTTTGCAACCCGAAAGACAGTTGCATCTGTCAAGTAGGAAATTTAGGTACCACTTTGTGGGGAGGCTAATTTAACTGATTTATGAGGCCATAAAATCTCCAGGAAGTACACAAAAAGAACGAAGGAATGCGACAGCACCCTCTGGTGGCCAGAAGCTGGAATGTTAAATTGTCTCTATGTTGTATGTCAAAGGGCATTGAATGTTTGCCTGTATATGTGCATCGTGATACTCCCCGAGTTTATTTATTTATTTACTGTTGTAAGTCACCCCGAGCCAAACTGGGAGTAGCGACTGATAAGTGCAAATGATAAAGAAATAATAAATAAATAAATTTATTCAAACTTGAAGCTGATTGGTCAGGCTATGCCCAGGGAGATGGCTAAGCTTGGGAGCAGCAGAGCAGAGCAGCAGACAATCGGAGGCTCCAGGCCTCCGTCCGCTCTCGCCCCCAGCTGTTCCCCAGCTGATCGCCATGCCATGGAGTGCCTGCCATCCCAGGAGGTGATCCAGGCAACATTATTTATGAAGTAGCAACGAAAATATGGTTGGGGGTCACCACAACATGAGGAACCTTATTTAGGGGTCACAACATTACAAAGGTTGAGAACCACTGCATTAATACATATATCTTTCTGTTTAATTGCTATTAAATTTTAAAAAATTAATTTCTAGGGGGGCGGTGAGTAAATTTTACACCAGGAATGTGGCGCAGCTAGCTGGGTGTCAGCTGCATAAGATCTCTACTGACCAGAAGGTCATGAGTTCAAGGCCTGCCCGGGTCGAAATGGGCTCTCGACCTATTGTGTAGCCTGTTGTCGACCTTTGCAACCCGAAAGACAGTTGCATCTGTCAAGTAGGAAATTAAGGTACTACTTAGTGGGGAGGCTAAATTTAACTGATTTAGGAAGCAATAAAAAAAGATCTCCAGAAAAGACGCTGAGGAGTGAAGGAGTGTGACAGCTCCCCCTGGTGGCCAGATGTTAAATTGCCTCTGTCTGTCTTGTGTGTTTGTGTGTCTAAATGTAATGTGTACATTGTAATCCGCCCTGAGTCTCCTGCGGGGTGAGAAGGGCAGAATAGAAATGAAGTAAATAAATAACTAAATTGAGGCAAGTGTGAATGTGGTCATTGCCACAGTTCCCCCTGGTGGCCAGGTGTTAAATTGCCTCTGTCTGTCTTGTGTGTTTGTGTGTCTAAATGTAATGTGTACATTGTAATCCGCCCTGAGTCTCCTGCGGGGTGAGAAGGGCAGAATAGAAATGAAGTAAATAAATAACTAAATTGAGGCAAGTGTGAATGTGGTCATTGCCACAGTTCCCCCTGGTGGCCAGGTGTTAAATTGCCTCTGTCTGTCCTGTGTGTTTGTGTGTCTAAATGTAATGTGTACATTGTAATCCGCCCTGAGTCCCCTGCAGGGTGAGAAGGGCGGAATAGAAAACTCTATACATAATAAAAGAGAAAAAGATGTATGTATGTATGTATGTATGTATGTATGTGGTGGAAGTGTCCACTGACACAGACAGCCTTGGGCCTCCACAAGCAGGCTAGAACTCCAAGTGCTGAGAAGCCTCCAAAGGCACACCCTCATCTGACATTGCAGGTTACAGTGAGCGCCATTCACATGGAGCCCATGTCCTCCCCAAACACTACGGCTCACCAACCAAGTCATGCTTTCATTTGGGGGAGACTTCCATCCTACATTTGATGTGCTCCCTCTACCCCAGGCAGGCATCCCAGCGTTCCTTGTGTGGAATTTGCATGAGCCCGCCTACTGCCTCTCCCTTCACCCTTTCCTATGGCACACAGCAAACACAGAGGGATTCATCAGCAACTGAACAGACTGGAAGGGTTTGGGAAACTGACACAATAGGTATCCAGAGCACACTGAACCCAACAACACATGTCCTGGTGCGGTTTGGGGGAGATGGACCACGGATTATGGGATTTGTAGTACTTTCAAACACTTTGGTTCCCACAGACCACTGTGGCCACCAAAAAGGACCAATACAGACCACACTTGGCACACACAGCCCCCATGACCCACTCTACGTCCTGGTGCAGTTTCGAGGAGGGCGGACCAGGGTTGATGGGACTTGAACTACCTCTATTCACTTCCCAAGTCCGCCGCTCCGACCCTCTTCCAATTTCTGATCGAGACCAAACTTGGCACACATAACCCCCATTACTGCCTTCACGTCCTGGTGAGGTTCAGGGGAGGACTGACAAGGGAGGATGGGATTTGTAGTACTTCCACGCCCCTCTGTTCCCACAGACCACTGTGGCCCCCAACAAATACCGATAAAGACCACATTTCGCATGCACAGCCCCAGTGACCCACTCTACATCTTACTGCAGTTTCGAGGAGGGCAGATCATGGATGATGGGACTTGCAGTACCTTCCCTCACTTTCAAAAACTGCTGCAAACCTAATCCAATGACTGATCAAGACCAAACCTGGCACACAGAGCCCTCATGACCCACTCTACATCCTACTGCAGTTTGGAGGAGGGCAGACCATGCATGATGGGACTTGCAGTACCTTCCCTCAATTTCAAAAACTGTTGCAAACTTAATCCAATGACTGATCAAGACCAAACCTGGCACACAGAGCCCTCATGACCCACTCTACATCCTGGTGCAGTTTTGTGTCAGACGGACCACGGATGATGGGACTTGAAGTACCTTCACTCACTTCCTAAAAACAATGCAACCCCCATCCATTCACCAATACAGACCAAACTTGGCACACAGAGCCTCCATGACCCACTCTACATCCTGCTGCACTTTGGATGAGGGTACACCATGGACGATGGGACTCGCAGTGCCTTCACTAACTTCCTGACACCACTGCGAGCCACATAAATAATTGCTACAGCCCAACTAATACGTTTCTCAAATAACCCGGGCACCGCCGGGTCCCCAAGCTAGTAAAGTAAAGTAAATAAATAAAGTAAATAAATAAATAGAGGCAAGTGTGAATGTTGTAATTGCCACAGCTCCCCCTGGTGGCCAGATGTTAGATTGCCTCTGTCTGTCTTGTGTGTTTGTGTGTCTAAATGTAATGTGTACATTGTAATCCACCCTGAGTCCCCTGTGGGGTGAGAAGGGCGGAATATAAATGAAGTAAATAAATAAATAAATTGAGGCAAGTGTGACGGTTGTAATTGCCACAGCTCCCCCTGGTGGCCAGATGTTAGATTGCCTCTGTCTGTCTTGTGTGTTTGTGTGTCTAAATGTAATGTGTACATTGTAATCCACCCTGAGTTCCCCTTGGGGTGAGAAGGGCGAAATAGAAATGAAGTAAATAAATAAATAAATTGAGGCAAGTGTGAATGTTGTCATTGCCACAGCTCCCCCTGGTGGCCAGATGTTAAATGGCCTCTGTCTGTCTGGTGTGTTTGTGTGTCTAAATGTAACGTGTACATTGTAATCCGCCCTGTGTCCCCTGCGGGGTGAGAAGGGCGGAATAGAAATGAAGTACATAAATAAATAAATTGAGGCAAGTGTGACTGTTGTAATTGCCACAGCTCCCCCTGGTGGCCAGATGTTAGATTGCCTCTGTCTGTCTTGTGTGTTTGTGTGTCTAAATGTAATGTGTACATTGTAATCCACCCTGAGTCCCCTGCGGGGTGAGAAGGGCGGAATAGAAATGAAGTAAATAAATAAATTATTTTATTTTTTTCTCAAAAGGGGGCGGTAGTCCAAAAAGGTTTGGGAGCCATTGCTCTAAATCTTCATTTAAGCCATTAATAAAGATATGGAACAGGACTGGTTCCAGGGCCCAGCCCTCTTCGTGGCACCCAAGTCGTCCGTTCTTTCTTTCTTTCCAGGGTGACTCAATGCACGGGCCTGTTCACTGTGGGGAACATAAAGGCAGTATTTGGGGAAGGGGAAGCTCTTTCTGTGTGCCTCTTCTCGTTTCGACTCTCTTCGTGCCTTCCCCCCCCCCCCCCTTTGCTATCTGTCAGGAAATCATCCCCGTTACACAGATAAGAAATAATTGATGCAAAGGAGCCATCTGTTTGCAAATGCGGAATATCTGCTCAATTAAGAGGGATCTGTCCAGCCAGATAAAGCCGCCCGGCATCCCCTCCTGGAGGAGGAGGGCTCCTTCGACCTGGCCCTGTCCTCAAAGCCTCACAACGAATTAGAGCTCGGTGCGGTGACGATTTGGGCGCAAGGTTGCTATCTATACGCAGTGCCCCGTGGCATTTCGGGGCAGGGTTTGTGTGCGTTTTGTGGGAATATAAGGGGAGCGGGGGGAAAGAGAAGAGATATTGGCTCTTCCGCTGAAACATGTCAGCGTATCAAAGTCAAGAGGAAAAGGAGGTCACCGAAGGCGCGGCGGTCCCAACGAGACCCACGGGTCGGCGATAATGAAGGTATCAAAAGGGATCCTGGAAACCGTTGGCGGCGTCCAGAAGGCGAATGCAGAAACCAACGAACGTTCGCCCCACAACCCCCCCCCCCCCCCCCGTTGACGTCACTTCCCATGCACAGGTCAAGTCGGCAGATGGCAGATTGATTCCCTTGCTAGTCTGCGAGTCAAAAAAGACAAAAGGGTTCCTTTTTTTTCTCCTGCGGGCGAATCTGACGCTGCTCGCGATTAATGCGGAGAGATGTTGCTGCCCTGACACCAACGTTGCGGCGCTCGAGAGCCGGGCGACCTCTTTAACATCTCCTTGTCCCTGCCAGGGGGTCCTGCGGGGAGAAGTGCCAGCGACTCCAGATACTGAACCCTTATGTCATTATTTACACACAGAGAGGGAAAAGCGGGGGAAGAGAAACGGAAAAACGGAAAGAAGGCGTTGCTGCGATGGACACGAATTGCAGGCAAGTCTAAAGAGGGAAGACTCAGAAAAATGGCATTTGACGCTGGCGCAGCTTCCAAAGAGTCGGCTCTTGTCCAAAGCCAAGAAAGACAAGCAAAACAAAAGGTGGCAGGCCCGGATTAACCCCTTTTGGCACCCTAGGCCAGTGTTTCTCAACCAGTGTGCCGGGGCACACTAGTGTGACGTGAGCGATCATCAGGTGTGCCGTGGGAAATTGGAACCTCCAGGAAAGGGGGGGGGGAGTCTAGTGTGTTGAAGTATAAAAACCCTAAGAAACCTACCTCGATAAAGGCACAACATTACAACCACCCCCCTCCCCACCCGTTGCCTACTTGGTCTCTCCCTCTCCATGCATTGGGAAGGCCCGCCTCCCTTTCCCCAAGTAGAGACCTCCTCTTGCCTCCTGGGGGTTCTGTGTGGGAAGTTGGGCCCAGTTCTATCATTGGTGGGGTTCAGAATGCTCTTTGATTGTAGGGGAACTATAAATCTCGGCAACGACAACTCCCAAATGTCAAGGTCTATTTCCCCTGAACTCCATCTGGATTCATATTTGGGCATATTGGGTATTCATGCCAAGTTTGGTCCTGATCCAACATTGTTTGAGTCCACAGTGCTCTCCGGATATAGGTGAACTACAACTTCAAAACTCAAGGTCAATGCCCACCAAACTCTTATATTATTTTCTCTTGGTTATGGGAGTTCTGTGTGGGAAGTTGTGTCTTTCTGCCATTCCTGCCAGGATATCTATGTTGTATTCATCAAAACAGGCCCAGGTTTCACACGGAGTGTATAAATACATTTTTAAAAATATGTATGACTGTGTTAGAGTGTCATTTTGTGTCATTTCGGTTGGTGGTGTGCCCCAGGATTTTGCAAATGTAAAAAGTGTGCCGTGGCTCAAAAAAGGTTGGGAAACACTGCCCTAGGCCACACTTTGGAATTACGTCCCCAAACCAACCTCTACCGCACCCCCCCCCCACACACACACACATACACACACATATACATTCCTTCTTTCCACTGCCCGCGCTTTGCCCCCAAAAAGGAAAAAGGAGCAAGGAGAATCCTGGCGTAATTCCAACCCTGCTTTTCCTTCTTTTCCCCCACCGCCGCCGAGCCCTTCTTCCCGCGCTCACATGACCTTTCGGCGTGAAGGCTGCTGCGGGACGGCAACTGCACCGGGATTCAAGCTGCCTCTGCCTCCTCCGCCATGTTCCTGGGTGCTGCGCATGCCCGGCAGCGGCCCTGGGGGCGGGGCTTCCCTCCGCCTCCTCCTCGCGCCCTCCTTCCTTGACTCAAGGGAAAAGGGCGCGAGGAGGAGCAGTTGGAGGAAAGCCCAGCCCCCGGGGCCGCTCCCGGGCATGCGCAGCATCCCTTGTCAAGGAAGGAGCGCCGCTGCCATCTCCGCCATGTTCCTGGGTGCCGCGCATGCCCGGAAGTGGCCCCAGGGGCTTCCCTTCCTTCCTCCTCCTCCTCGCGCCCTCCTTTCTTGACTCAAGGAAGGAGGGCGCGAGGAGGAGGTGGAGGGAAGCCCCGCCCCCAGGGATGCTGCCGGACATGCGCAGCACCCTTTGTCAAGGAAGGAGGGCGTGAGCGCCTCTTCCTCCTTTGCCATGTTCCTGGGTGCCCCGCATGCCCTTCAGTGGCCCTGGGGGCGGGGCTTCCCTTCCTTCCTCCTCACGCCCTCCTTCCTTGACAAGGGGGCGGGGACGATGGTGAGGGGGGGCATTCCCTCCCCTTCTGCCCCCTCACAGCGCTTCCCCCCGCCCGCCCCGAGAGAGAGAGAGAGAGAGAGAGAGAGAGAGAGAGAGAGAGTCATCTCCATGCCACGTGTTGTGGTTTTGTTTCAACATTTTTTGGGGTCAGTGAACTGCGCCCCCCTTGGTTTGCGCCCCTAGGCCATTGCCTAGCGTGGCCTTATGGGTAATCTGGGCCTGAAAGGTGGTTGGAGTCAAAGGCTGCAGGCTGAACGCAAAGGGCAAGCTGGGCCAGCTTTCGGCATTTGGCACAAGGGAAAGGCAAATGATACAAGAAGGAAATAGAACCGGGGGGGGGGGGGGGTGTTGAATGTGGGATTAGGACTCCGAGGGACCAAGGTTCAAATGGCCTCATACAGGTCGCATTCTCTCAGCCTCGGAGAAAAGGAAAAACCCCTCTGAATAAATATGAGAATAATTTTTTTTAATTTTATTTGCAGCATTTTTACCCCACCCTTCTTGACCCCCCGAGGGAGGACTCAGAGCGGAGAAAATCCTATGGTAGGCCCCATCTAGAAAACTGCCCCATCTAGACTGCCATATAATGCAGTTTCAAAATGCACTTTAACTGCATTGAACTACATGATGATATTCGATCTAAATGAAAACATAAATGTCCATTTGTGAGTGACCTCATAATTCCCAAAATACTTAACCGATTGCTTCAAAATTTGGACACAATGTAGCAATCAAGCAGGTGAAGGTTTGAAGGTTGCCAAAATCCAACTGCTATACAGATGTCACACCTGTGACAGGTAAAAACATGTTTGGCTTCAAAAACAGCGCCATCTGCTGGACGGCCAAGTTCTAAACCTAACATCACCCATGCTCGGAACTGCCCCCCTCCCTCCCTCCCTCCCTCCCTCCACGCTCGCTCATTGGCTGGAGGAGAAAGCTGTGGGAGAGCTGAAGCCAGGGGGAGGGGGCAGGGCATGGTGCAGCCTGGCTCCGCCCCCTCCCTTCAACTTCATCTCTCCCACAGATTCTCCAGCCTTAAGGGGACAGTGCCAAGCCAGCATTGTGATGTCACGGCACATTGGTTGGGAAACACTGCGCTAAGTAATGCCAGAGAGAGATGGCCAGCACAAGACCTAGAACAATCTGAAAGAGTTGCCCAACTTGATGCAACTCCTTTCTCTGAAGAGTAAGTTTTGTAAACTCCAGATAAGATGAGAAGATGACTTTGGAGGGACACACAAAGTCTCTCCGGTGCTGCCCTTGGCCCCAAGCCTGCCTTTCCCGAACTCATTTGTTCATTCCCTTTCAGGGCGTGCCCTTGAGCAGCTGCGTGGGGGGAAAGGTATGCCTCGTCTTGCTTCCAAGGGCAAAAGAACCACCGCGAACAAAAGAACGGGTGGGAAGAGGGACCCACGCAAGACTTTCAAAGCAGTGACCTGGCTTCTGAATTCTGGGAAAGACACCTTGGCAAGGCTTGACCAATGTAGGCCAGCTCTCGGGATCAAGAGCCAGTGCTCATTCAGAAGGCGGCCTACAAGCCACTCTAAACACCTTTGCAGAAACGTACATAAAGCTTGGCCTCTTCCTGAACATCGAGGAAACCAAAGGGCTCTTCCAGCAAAAGGCACCACCAACCAATCTCTTTCCAATGTCGGAAATACCGCTTAATGGAAATCACTGCACAAACTAGAGCAAAGGTATCAATCGACAAAACCAAATAGCAAAGTCAACTAGAATATGATGTATAAGGTACTAATAAACATATATAACAATATTCAAGGAGTCTGAGAGTTCTATGACATAGAAATATATATTATACTAGCTGTACCCGGCCACGCGCTGCTGTGGCTTTTTCTCTTTCCTGTGTCCCAGTCTATATATATATGTGTTTTGTGTGTGTATGTATGTATATATATATGGATTTGTGTCTATGTGTACATATGTGTATGTGTGTGTGTATGTGTGTGTACTTAAGTATATGTGTATATTTGTATGCGTGTATATGTGTGTACTTATGTATATGTGTGTTTTTGTATATGTATATGTGTGTATATGTGTGTAAGTACAGATGTGTGTATGTATGTGTGCATGTGTATATTTTAGTGCATGTATATATGTGTGCATATGTGCATGTCTATATGTACCTGTGTGTGTGCATGTGGTGAAGACCAACAGTAACATCCCTTCCTGCCTTTTATACTTCCTTTCTTCCCTCTCCCCTCATCCCTCAGCTTTTCTCTTCTCTCTGTCCTCCTGCCTCTTCTCCTTCCCTTTCTTCTGTCCTTTCCCTCCTTCCTGCCATCCCTCCCCTTTCTGTTTCAGTTCTTGCTCCCCTTGTCTCCCTCCCTCCATTCCCTCCCTACCCTTTTCCTCTTCTTTTAGCTAGTCCTTTCACCAGCTTCTACCTTTTGGATTGCCTTTTATTACCTGTCTGTTTTGCATAACGGCTCTGAGTGGCCAGCACCACCAACATTACGACACTCTAAACTGCTGGGGGGGAGGTGGCTCCCAGCTTCTAAATTCTAATTGAGGGAGTATTTGCATAATGCCTCTAATTGGCCAGCTCCACCAACATTTCAACACTCTAAACTGCCAGAGGGAGGTGGTGTGGAGGATTTTGGGAGTTGTAGTCCATAATGTTTTTTTTAATTTGTGGCCGTTGGTTCTTTTTGGGGTTTTTATTTGTAGTATGCATACCTCGTAGGGTTTTCTGGGTATGTGGGCTGTTTTTGTGTGTCTGCCTTGTGTGGTTTCTTTGTCTATAAGACAGGAACCACCACATGAAGGATTTTATATATATAGATTATACAAATCACGAAACACCGAATGCGCACACAGTACCATTCTCCAATAAAGGTTGAAAGAGTTCCAATAGACAACAAACAACATTTCAATAGTCCATAAGCCCCATAAATATAATGGAAGTCTGGGTACAGTCCATAAAACATTGTGGCAAAACGGTGAGTTGATGGTTCAGTTCAAAAAGTAAACATTTTGGCCATAAGTAATCCACTCGAAATATAAATCCGTATGATGTGGTGTCAATCCGGCATAAAAGAGGCTCAGCTCCAACATGAGGAGTCAAACCATCTACGGTGCAAACAAGTAGGACAGCGAGGAGCCAGCAATCCAGGCTCCTATGGAAAATCCGGGACGACAGGAAGCCGACGGAGTGGGAATCCACGTTTTTGGGCCACTGAAATCCGTTTCGCTTTTGAAAGAAGCTTTATTAAGATTCTTTCAAATCCATCATTGTCTGACTCTACAGTGTTCTCTGGATGTAGGTGAACTACAACTTCCAAACTCAAGGTCAATGCCCACCAGACCCTTCCAGTATTTTCTGTTGGTCGTGTGAGTTTTGTGTGACAGGTTTGGTTCAATTCCATCATTGGTGGACTTCAGAATGCCCAATGATGGAATTGGCCAAACTATAAATCCCATCAACTACAACTCCCAAATGACAAAATCAATCCACCCCAACCCCACCAGTATCCAGGCCCGGATTAACACCTTTTTCCGCCCTAGGCCACACTTTGGAATTACGCCCCCTTTAAGCCAACCTCTACCGCATCTCCCCCCCACACACACACACACACATCACTCAGACCCACACTAAAAATAAATCATATCATACAACTTACCTCAAATTCACTCAGGTAGCCCAATACATCTCAGTTGATCAGTAATATCCAAATAAATCAACAACAACCCGCACCAATCAGTGCAGGTGTATCCGCGGGGCTCTCGGGCGCCTGGGCCAGACCCACCTGCAGCAGTGCCATGCTTGGGCCCACGCGCACCGTCATGCGGTGGCCGTTCGGAAACAGCACCAAGACAGACCCCGTGGATGAGCTGCCGCCAACGGCCGACATCTTCCCTCCTTCGTCGCTGCCGCCTCTCAGCTCCCCACCCCGCCCGCAGCCCTCTGCCGCCGCTCCTGCTGCCTCAGCGGAACCGAATGGCCGCGGCGAGGGGGCGCAGCTACGAGGCAGGCAGGCAGGCCTCCCCGCCTCACGACGCCCGGCGCTTCCGTCGCACGGGAAGGCCCGCCGGCAGTGAGAGCGAGAAGAAACACACACTCGCAATGGCTGCAGCTACGCCGCGGAACGAATGCGGCCTGGCAGCTCTTTAACCCCTACAGCTCTGTGCTGTGGCACCCTGGGAGTTGTGGTTCTAGAAGGCCTTTCTGAAGAGAGCTGGTGCCTCACCAAACCACAACTGCCAGGAGGCCATAACATGAAGCCATGGCCCCTCCAGTGGTGCCAAGCCACATTATTTCTACAGCATAGGGGTATGTGTGTGTGTGTGTGTGTGTATATATATATATATATACAGTATATATAAAGTATGATAGATATAGGCCACAGTGGCGCAGTAGGTTAAACTGCTGAGCTGCTGAACTTGCTGACCAGAAGGTTAACAGTTCGAATAAGCTATCAGAAAATGTCAATAATTCACTGACACAAACAATAACAGTGACACTTCAAGGTACAAAACGATCTGCGAGGCAAGGGGAGCTGATGGCTCGTCTAGTCCAGTGTTTCCCAACCAGTGTGCTGTGGCACAGTAGTGTGCCGTGAGCGATCATCAGGTGTGCCGTGGGAAATTGGAATCTCCAATACCCCTTCTTCCCCCTCCTGCCGAACACTTTTTCTTCTCCACTCAGGCTCCCTTCTTCCCAGCCTCGCTCTGCTCGCTTTGCCTCACTTTGCTCACGCTGCCGCTTCTGCGGGAGGGGGGAGGGGGGAAGACGTGACACATGCGGGCGCTACTACACAGACTCACCCCACGTCTTACTCCCTCCCCTCCACAGTGCTCTCTGGATATAGGTGAACTACAACTCCAAAACTAAAGGTCAATGCCCACCAAACTCTCATAGTATTTTCTCTTGGTTATGGTAGTTCTGTGTGGGAAGTTTGATTCCATTCCATCATTGGTGGAGTTCAGAATGCTCTTTGATTGCGGGTGAACTATAACTCCCAGCTGTTGAGCAAGACCTTTGTGTGTGTCTTTCTGCCATTCCTGCCAGGATATCTATGTTGTGTTCATCGAAACAGGCCCAGGATTCACACTGAGTGTATAAATACATTTAAAAACATATTAACGATATGTATCACTGTGTTAGAGTGTCATTGTGTGTCATTTTGGTTGGTGGTGTGCCCCAGGATTTTGTAGATGTAAAAAATGTGCCGCAGCTCAAAAAAGGTTGAAAAACATTGGTCTAGTCGTCTGTATTTCCGGTGAATCATCGCCTGACACCTGCCCCATACCAGCTACCCTCACCCTCCCTCCTGCAAGCTACGACATTCAAGTAAACTGCGTAATTCTGCTCTGCAGACAGAGAGCAATCCGTTCACACTTAAAACTTCCTTTCTCATCTTCATGCGCGTTGCATTTTTATTTGTTTCAACCTATTTATTTGGTCCGTGATCTGTGCCCACCCCCCTGGCTTGCACCCCTAGGACATGGCCTAGTTTGGCCTTATGGGTAATCCAGGGCTGCCAGTATCCAGATTTGGGAGTATCCGGTATCTGTGCCAAATTTGGTCCAGTGAATGAGAATACATCCTGCAAATCCTGCATGTACAGGACAATTCATAACAGGATCAAAATGACAGTTGTGAAGTATCAACAAAAATAATGTTATGGTTGGAGGTCACCACAACATGCGGAACTATATTAAGGGGTCACAGCATTAGGAAGGTTGTGAAACACTGGGATAAGTAATTTCCCAGAAGTGGTTTTGCATCTTCCTTCCTCTAAAATAGAGCCTCCGGCACCTGCTATTCCTCGCCAGTCTCCCATCCAAATACAAACTAGGGCTGGCTCTGCTTAGCTTCCAATATAAGGCACAATCTGGTTCCTTTTCAGTAATGCAGGCCCTCTATTTGGATAGAAATAGCAGTCTAAGTCTGTGAATGAATACTTGTGTGTGTGTGTGTGTGTGTGTGTGCACATATTATTTATTTATTTATTTACATCATGGGCGGATCACAATGCACACATACAGGCAAATATTCAATGCCGTTGACATACAACATATATAGACAGACATAGGGGCAATTTAACATTCCAGCTTCTGGCCACCAGGGGGAGCTGTCGCATTCCTTCATTCGTTTTGTGTACTTCCTGGAGATTTTATGGCCTCATAAATCAGTTAAATTAGCCTCCCCACACAAGTGGTACCTAAATTTCCTACTTGACAGATACAACTGTCTTTCGGGTTGCAAAGGTCGACAACGAGCGACACAAATTGGTCAAGAGCTCACCCCGACCCGGGCAGGCCTCAAACTCATGACCTTCTGTCCAGTAGAGATCTTATGCAGCTGACTCCCAGCCAGCTGCGCCACATTCCCGGTACAAAAGAGTGTGGATCTATGTGTCGTTGCAAGAGCCAGCATGATTTAATGGTTGGAAGGTTGGACTCAAGCTCCAGGAAACCGGGATCTGAATTAATAATGCAGTTTGGATTCTATGGCAGCATAGAGGCATATAATCCAATTCAATCTACACTGATCACAAAATGCAGATTCAAACTGCATTGTATGGCAGAGTAGGTGATCCCTTAGGCTGGATCTACACTTCCATATAATGCACTTTGAATCTGCATTATATCGTCTACTACCGTGTTTCCTAACAAGCATGACACCCCGTTAATTGTAAGTACGTATCGGGGTGTCAAACATCGGCCTAATGTGCCGAACCCGAATGTAAGGAATACCTCATCGCCACAGAACTCCCCGCCGAAAATGCGCAAGTTTGGTGGGCCCATCGGTTTTGCGGCACACCTCATGGCGCACCTCAAACAATGTTGGCGCACCTTTCTGCCAGGCCTCCAAGGAAGGGAGGAGGGGAAAAGAGCCAGAAGCATGGCAACTGCGTGTGCTGCGTCAGAGTACTCTTGCGTCGTGGAATTGAATCCCGCCCTGGCTCTCTTCCCCCTCCCCTTCCTTTGTTCACCAACCCAGGGCAGGGAAGAGAGCCATGGTTATGTTGTTGTTTGCAAGCAGAATCACGCGTCACTCTGATTTAAGGTCCTCAAACAGGCATTTGCCCCGCCCTGGGTCTCTTCCCTCATTCCCTTCCTTTTTCCTGGAAGGGAGGGGGAGAGAGCCTGGGCGGGGGTGGGCGTTGGCCAAAACAGCGTCACTCTGATGCCGTCGTCGCTCTTCCTCCCGCCCCTGGCTTTCTTCCCCCTCCCCTTCCTTTGTCAGAAAGCTGCGCCGCGGAGGGTGCCGCGGCGGCGTGGCAGCGGTGGCGGCGGCGGCGAGGGGGCGTGGCGATGGGGTGCGTCTTAGGTTACATAAGACGTACCCCGAAAGTAAGATGTAGGGGGACTTTTCGGGGGGGAAAGAAAGTAAGACGCTGTCTTACTTTCGGGGAAACACAGTACTACACAACGAATTCTCAAGCCATTGTGGCTTGGCGCCCTCTTCTGTCCCAATTGGGAACTTTAACTGTATGCAATCCATGGAACAACCGTACAGTGCAGAATGATGGAATATCCTTTCTCGGAAATGCTTATTAAGAGTCTTCAGACCTTTTCGGCCTTTTTCGGATCTGCACATACAGTATATTCCCTTTTTCCACTGCAGATGCATTCCTAGGCTCCCCCGTGGATACCCGAAATCATAGTGAACCCTCTATTTTGAATAGACTTGAAATGGAAGCGTATCACATGTCCGGCCCACCGAGATTCCTCTTCTTTTCCCCTTTTTGCCCTGCATTGATTGATTGATTGATTGATTGATTGTCTGATTGGTTCCAATTTCCAAGGAGGGGGCGGCTGCGTTAGTCTGTTGCCGCAAAAGCAACCAAAGAGTCCTGTGCCGCCTGAAAGGCTAACACGTCCTTTTACTTGGCATAAGCTTTCACAGACTGCAACCCACTCACATCTGACGCAACAGGCTGGAAACCACATATGTCCCCCATATATATACACACACACACACACACACACACACCCTGCAAATGTTCTAACATGCCACAAGGCTGTATTATGTATGTGGAGAAGCATCTGCATTGCTTGCTTTGCCACTACTGCAAGGGCTGTTGTGCTTTTGTGATGTGATTCTGTACGCTTTTGTGGTTTTGACCTGGATTGTTTTAATATGAATGTTGTTTAATATTGTTAAACAACAGTTTAATACTGTTTAAATATTAGCATATTTTAAGTTGTACTGAAATGCTTTTAGTTGTGAGTCTCTGTATGGAGAGGAAAAAATGGGATATAAATAAACATAAACATAACAATAACAATGATAACATAACATATTATAATAATATATTATAATAATACATTCTAATACTAATAATAGATACACAGCCGCTTTGCGTCTCCGTATGGAGACAGAAAAGCAGGATATAAATAAACATAATAATATAATAATATACAATAATACATCCTAATACTAATAATGCTTCTAATATTAGAAGCTGCTTTGAGTCTTAGCATGGAGAGAGAAAAAGTGGGATATAAATCAACATAATAATACAAAATAATATTATACTATATATATCTATGTATATAATGAAAGTCAGTGTTTGCGGGCGGTGGTGTGGTGGTGCGACAGGAGGAATAAGTGCCAGCATTTCGATTGGCTGCAACTGTGGGATTATTTGCATAAAGGACACCGATTGACCAGCCTCAGAACTCCAACATTCTACGGCCCCAGACAGAGGGGATTGGCTGCCACTGAAATGGTATTTGCATAATGAACTCCGATTGGCCAACCACATTCCAACATTCTAAAATGACTCAGAGGGAAAAGGAAAGGCCTCAGGCAGTCAGCCACTGCGGCCCACAGCAATGACAGATCAGGAACACACTTGGCAAACAAGGGACCAATGGCCCACTTCACAACCTGGTGTGCTTTAGGGCAGGAGGGGCCACAAATGATGGGATTTGCAGTACCTTCACATCATTCACTTCCCAAACAACAATGTGGCCCCTATAAATCACAGACCAGGCCCAAAATTGACAGCAAGGCTTCCTCAACTTGATTTTCCTGACTAGGCCCCAAACAATGACAGAACAAGACCAAACTTGGCACAAAGACCCCACAAGATGCACCCTACATCCTGGGGCAGTTTGAGGGAGGATGGACCATGGATGATGGGGCTTGCAGTACTTCAATTCACTTCCTTAGAGCACTGTGGCCCACACCAATGACGAATCAGGACCAAACTTGACATACAGAGCCCCCATGACCCACTCTACATCCTGGTGCCGTTTGGAGAACGGGATACCATGGATGATGGGACTTCCAGTACCTTCCCTCACTTCCAGAGACCACTGCAACCCTCATCCAGAGAATGATCAAGACCAAATGTGACACACACAGCCCCTATGACCCACTCTACATCCTGGTGCTGTTTGGAGGGGGATGGACCACGGCCAATGGGACTCGCAGTACCTTCACTAAGTTCCTGAGACCACTGCAAGCCACATCAACATCTAATAGGAACCAACCTTGGCACACAATGCCTTCCTCAAATAACCTGGGCACTGCCGGGTCCTCAGCTAGTAATATATAATAATAATAATAATACGTTATAATACTAATAATAGATACACAGCCACTTTGAGTCTCCGTATGGAGAGGAAAAAATGGGATATAAATAAACATAATAATAACAATAACAATAACAATGATAATATAATATATAATAATATATTATAATAATACATTTTAATACTAATAATAGATACACAGCCACTTTGCATCTCCGTGTGGAGAGAAAAAAGCAGGATATAAATAAACATAACAATATAATAATATACAATAATAATACATCCTAATACTAATAATGCTTCTAATATTAGAAGCTGCTTTGAGTCTTAGCATGGAGAGAGAAAAAGTGGGATATAAATCAACATAATAATACAAAATAATAATATACAATATATATTATATATAATAATGACAATGATAATAATCATACATTCTAATACTAGTAATAGATACGCAGCCACTATGGAGAGAGAGAAAGAGAGAGATAAATAAAATAATACTACTAATAATATATTATAATAATACATTCTAATACTAATAATAGATATACAGTCTCCATATAGAGAGAGAAAAGCGGGATATAAATAAACAGAATAATAATAAAAATATATTATAAGAATACATTCTAATACTAATAATAGATACATAGCTGCTTTGAGTCTCCGTATGGAGGGGAAAAGCAGGATATAAACAAACAACAACTGCATGGTGAAGCATGTCTTGCACAACACACACACGACATATAGAGTCACAGCACACGCATACACACAAAGAGAAAAAGGGAAGGCAGGGGGGAAGGAGGAGGGCAAGGGCCTGGAATTGTTGGCTGTCTATTTTTCTTTTTGCAAGGGGGGGGGGGACGGGCGGAGGGTGCAGACGGATTTGGGGTCAGGGGTGAGAACAGCTATAAGTGGCTTATGCCTTTTGTGAAGGGGGCTGAAGTGACAGCCCGGCAGATTGACAAAGACGTCCTCTGTTCCCGGGCAGGTCATGTGGAAAGCTGCCGGCGCTGACCCCGGTTCCCTTTGCCAGCATTTGTTCGAACAGAGAACGCAAAGCGGGGAGGTGGGCGCAGGGCGAGGAAGGGGAGGGGGCGCAAGGAGGAGAGGAGGGGTCCCTTGCTGCGCCCAAATGGTCCGGCTAAGTGGAGACAGAAAAGATACCCCATTTCCCCGGTTGTGTTTGTGCTGCAGGTTGAAGCCGTAGGGCCCTCTCAGCTGTCAATAGGGTTGGGTGGGTTGGATATGTCGGGTTGTTGTTGTGTTGTTGTTTCTACTGGATTTAAGGCTCCACAACAGAGTCCCACGTGGAAAAGACCTTGGAGTCTTCATGGAGAACAAACTAAACATGAGCTAAAGGTGTGATGCATCTGCTCAAAAAGCCAATGAGATTCTGGGCTGCATCCAAAGGAATCTAGTGTCTATGACTAGAAGAATCCAAGGTCTGGAGACCATGAATAATCTCTCTGAGGAGCGTCTTAAAGATCTGGGTCTGTTTAGTTGTAGAAGAGAAGGTTGAGAGGAGACTTGTATAAATATGTGAAAGGATGGCATAAGGAAGGGGGAACAGGCTTCCTTTCTGCTGCCCCGAAATCTAGGACTCAATGGAGCCATGGATTCAAATGACCATAATTGCTGTTTAACAGTGGAACTCTCTGCCTCGGGGTGTGGTGGAAGCTCCTTCCTGAACAGAGGCTGGATGGCCATCTGTAGGTGTGTTGGGGGGGGAGGGGGCTTTGACTGCTCTTCCTGTATGGCAGAAGGGGTTTGGACTAGATGGTCCATGAGGTTTCTTCCATCATCATCATCATCATCGAGATTGGACGACCATCTGACTGGGGTACTTTGATTGTGCTTTACCTGCATGGAAAAAGGGGTTGGACTAGATGGTCCATGTGGTGTCATCCAACTCTATTATTATTATTATTATTATTATTATTGGGCTTTGATGGCTATCTGTTGGGGGTGCTTTGATTGTGCTTTTCCTCCATAACGGCAGAAGGGGGTTGGAGTAGATGGCCCATGGGGTCATCTAGTCCAGGGGTGTCCACACTTTTTCAGCATGCGAGCTACTTTTAAAACAACCAAGTCAAAAAGATCTACCTTCCCTGTGCCCGCACTTTCTGTGCGCACTTTCTACGTACGCGCACATTTCGCGCACACGCACCATCCGCACATGCGCTCCTTCCGCGCGGCGCTCCTTCCGCGGGGCATTGCAGGAACAAGGGAGCGCCTTCTGCGGGGCATTGCGGGAACAAGGGAGCGTGAGGCGGGGCCTTCAGAGGCCCCGCCTCACGCTCTGCCATACCTCTCTCTTGTCCAGAAGCAACCGTGCAGCCTCCGCTGCTGGCGAGAGAGAGGCAGGGCAGAGCGCGAGGCGGGGCCTCCGGAGGCCCCACCTCGCACTCCCTCGTTCCCACTATTTATTTATTTATTTATTTATTGTTCGTTCTTGTATTCCGCTCCTCCCAGCAGGCTCGGGGCGGATAACAATGCGAATCTATGGGCAACATGTCACGACATGTCGACATGCGGCCCTACAATAAAGCATACAACATATAAACATAAAACACATTAAAACCACATTACGTCGTCAATACGCGGGATGAGAGGACATACGGCATGGCTCTTGGTCTGGTGTGCTTAGTTAACAGCTCGGCCAAAGAGAGCCGACTTGCAGGCTCTCCGCAAGGGGGCCCGTTCCGAGATGGCTCGGGTACTGTCCGGGAGGGCATTCCAGAGCACCGGTGCCGCTACGGAAAAGGTCCTTTGTCTAGTCGTCGATAGGTGGCAGGAGCGGACTGATGGTACTAACAACAGATTCTGTTCATCTGAGCGCAGTGATCTCGGGAGAGAATACGGGGTAAGGCGGTCCCTCAGGTACGCAGGCCCTAGGCCGTGCAAGGCCTTAAAGGTCAACACCAACACCTTGAAGGCAATTCGGTACTTGATAGGAAGCCAGTGCAGTTGCCGGAGGATAGGTGTGATATGCTCCCTCACTGGCAGTCCTGCCAGCAGGGAGCGGCGGCATTCTGCACTAGCTTGAGTTTCCGGATTGTCGCCAAGGGAAGGGCCAAGAGGGCATTACAGTAGTCTAATCTCGAGATGACCGTCGCTTGGATTACCGTGGCCAGGTCGTTCCTGGACAGGTAGGGTGCCAGTCGCCTAGCCTGTCGGAGGTGATAGAATGACGTCCTGCTGACCGCGGAGACCTGAGCCTCCATGGTCAGCGAGGAGTCCAACAAAACCCCCAAGCTCCTAACCGATGGCGATGGGTTAAGCCGCTCGCCATCCAGGGTAGGCAACCGGCACCCACCCAGCCCAGGTCGACTATGCCCCGTGGAAGGCGCTCCTTCGTTCTTGCAATGCCCTGCAGATAGTGCGCACGTGCAGAAGGTGTGCCACGCACAGGGCAGAAGCACCCCACCGGCTGCGATCAACCTCCTTTGGACCCGCGAGCGACTTCGTGGGCAGCCCTGATCTAGTCTAACCCCTTCTGCCATTATGCAGGAGAATCAAGACGGCATATTTTAGTTGAACAGCTCTTCAGGAAGTCCTTCCCAATATATTCCTGCTAAGGGCCCTTGCCAATAAACCAGAATTGCAGATAATCCACAATATCTCTTCCCATTGCCATCCCAGTGATTGGGGGTGAGGAAGGGACCTTAGCCATACAATTATGCAGTTGGAAAGCCCTGCAGCGCCCACTGCAGGTTAGTCTCCTTGCCTTCTTCCCATTCAGAGTTCGCCCACTGCAAATCCTTCAAAGCCCCACTAAGTCAGAAACTGACCGGAAACAATGACAAAAACATGGGAAGGCAAGGAGTGAAACCTAAAGAGGTCGCTCTGAACTTAATTAAGCAACTCCTTCGTCCTTCGTTAAGGCCTCAAATGGATTTGTGCAAAACCAAAGGAAAAGCAGAGAAGTGCCACCCCCAAGTCTGGTTTTTGAGGGTATTTTCGGGATGGAAAGCCCCAAATGCCATCTCAGTTGTCCCCGAGATAAACATGGCACTTTGCCATTGCACCAGTTAGTTATCCATGGGGAAATTGTATGCCAATCTATTCCCAGAAGCTCCAGTTACCCACCGTGATGGAAAGATATGGCATATGACCCAAATCCAAGTCTTAGCATTCATGTAAAAAGGGATCAAGTAGAGCCAGTGTGGTCTAATGGTTTGAGTGTTGGATTACAATTCTGGAGAACAGGGTTCAAATCCCTACTCAGCCCAGTATTCCCATTGTGGAAGTCACACACTTGCAGCCTCAGTGGAACCTCAGCTTAAGTGCATCCCAACTTAAGAGTGTTTTGAGTTAAGAACTGTCACTCGGCCCAATTTCACTTCGACATACAAGCAGCATTTTGAGTTAAGAGTGAGTACCAGCACTAGAGTCCAGGGCTTTAAGGCTTCAAGGGAACAGCCTCCGGGCTCATGCTCTTATCCGTTTTGGGAGATTGCTGTCCCAACTTAAGAGCATTTTATGTTAAGAGCTGTCACTCTCCCAAGTTTCACTTTGACATACAAGCAGAATTTTGAGTTAAGAGTGAGCACCTGAGTCCAGGGCTTTAGGGCTTCAAGGGAGCAGCCTCCGAGCCTCATGTTGTTATCTGCTTTGGGAGATTTTTGTCCCAACTTAAGAGCATTTTGAATTAAGAACTGTCACTCGGCCCAAGTTTCACTTTGACATAAAAGCAGAATTTTGAGTTAAGAGTGAGCACCTGAGTCCAGGGCTTTAGAGCTTCAAGGGAGCAGCCTCCGAGCCTCATGCTGTTATCTGCTTTGGGAGATTTCTGTCCCAACTTAAGAGCATTTTGAGTTAAGAACTGTCACTCGGCCCAAGTTTCACTGTGACATATAAGCAGAATTTTGAGTTTAGAGTGAGCACCAGCACCAGAGTCCAGGGCTTTAGGGCTTCAAGGGAGCAGCCTCCGAGCCTCATGCTGTTATCTGCTTTGGGAGATTTCTGTCCCAACTTAAGAGAATTTTGAGTTAAGAACTGTCACTCGGCCCAAGTTTCAGTTTGACATACAAGCAGAATTTTGAGTTAAGAATGAGCGCCTGAGTCCAGGGCTTTTTTAGGGCTTCAAGGGAGCAGCCTCGGAGCCTCATTCTGTTATCTGCTTTGGGACATTTCTGTCCTAACTTAAGAGCATTTTGAGTTAAGAACTGTCACTCAGCCCAAGTTTCACTTTGACCTACAAGCAGAATTTTGAGTTAAAAGTGAGCACCAGACCTTTGATCCTTTTAGTCACCCTCTTAACTCTGTTCAGCCGTCCAGCCTAGAGTCAATGTCTCTTTTGAACTGTGGTACCCAGAACTGGATGTAGTGCGATTCCAGGTAAAGAGGTCTGACCAAAGCTGAATACACGTATTAAGAGATATGCAGAGATGGTTACACTTGGTGCATATACATAAAAAGCATGCACCCGACTACCACTGTACTATGGCACAGCCCTGCACCCAGCATGAGGAACATGCATGTGTCTTTTCGATCGCACACGGAGAATGCCAACTGGCATGGAGAGTAGACGGGGGGATTTGCGCCATCCTCTCCTCGGAGGAGACAACCACTCAGCAAATTGGGCCGACAGGAAATTCATTAGCGCCCGGGTATGCGCAACAACGGACTCATCAGCTCCCGATAATGTCAGCCCCCCCCAAGTCGGTGGGAGAGCTGCACTGCCAAGTCACACTGGATTAAATTAATACTGATTAATTGGGGCTCCTGAAAAGCGGAACGGCAAAGCGCCACGCGGGGATTTAGAGCTGGAGGAGATTCTCTTTGTCAGGCGGAGGCATCTTCCCGGCATTGCCAAGGCTGCGGATGGGAAGCTGGCAGGCACTCAAGGCAGCCCAGAGCCTCTCCTCCACTCCTTCGGAGGGTCTCCGCGGTGCCCAGAGCGAGGAGAAGTGATTAGCGCTTGCTAGACGTTTCCTGACACTTCCACCATCAAGACTGCGGCTGGAAGACGGGGGTGCGCAGATGGAAAGGAAGGGCGCTGAACATCTTGTCTTCAATGCTGCCGCTTTGAGAAAGGAAGAACTGCAATCACATTGGGTTGGGTTAGAGAGGCATGGGACCCCCATGGAAGTGAAACACCACAAACAGATCAAGGGGGTTTCTTGGCGGAGGCTCACCTAAGGTCACCGTGTTTGAAGTTTGGGCTACATTGATTCTATTGGGCTGGGCTTTAGCACAACCGGTAAATCACCAGCAATTATAAGGTCTACCACCTGAAAGGCTGCAAGTTCAAAGCCCTGGGTCGGCATGGGTCGGACTGTGAGCCCAGCACACTGTTAACCTAAGCCAGTGTTTTTCAACGTTTTTTGAGCCGCGGCACACTTTTTACATTTACAAAACCCTGGGGCACACCACCAACCAGAATGACACAAAATGACACTCTATCACAGTGATGCATATGGTTAATATGTTTTTAAATGTATTTATACACTCAGTGTGAAACCTGGGCCTGTTTCGATGAACACAACATAGATATCCTGGCAGGAATGGCAGAAAGACACAAACTTCCCACACAGAAATCCCATAACCAAGAGAAAATACTATAAGAGTTTGGTGGGCATTGACCTTGAGTTTTGGAGTTGTAGTTCACCTATATCCAGAGAGCACTGTGGAATCAAACAACGTTGGATCAGGACCAAACTTGGCATGAATACTCAATATGCCCAAATGTGAACACAGATGGAGTTTGGGGAAAATAGGCCTTGACATTTGGGAGTTACAGTTTCTGGGATTTATAGTTAACACACAAACAAAGAGCATCCTGAACTCTTGCATCAATGGAATTGAACCAAACTTTGCATATTGAACTCTCATTACCAACAGAAAGTACTGAAAGGGTTTGCTTGGGAATTGATCTTGAGTTTGGAAGTTGTAGTTCACCTACACCCAGAGAGCACTGTGGACTGAAATAATGATGGATCTGGACCACACTTGAAATGAATACTCAATATGCCCAAATATGAACGCAGATGGAGTTCAGGGGAAATAGACCTTGCCATTTGGGAGTTGTAGTTGCTGGGATTTATAGTTCCCCTACAACGAAAGATCATTCTGAACCCCAGCAATGATAGAACTGGGCCAAACTTCCCACTCAGAACCCCCAGGTGGCTCCCTTCCTGAATGGCTGTCTCCCTCTTCCACACCAGAAGGGAAGGCACTCACTCGGTCCGCGGTTGCCTGCCTTCCTTCTTTCCTGCGGTTCGAAAGAAGAAGCCGGTGGGCCTGCCTCGGACTGCGCTCCTCACTTCCGCTTCCGTTCCCCGCCCTCCCTCGATTAGAGGCTGGCTGGGGAAACGGCCGAAGGAGGCGGCGCCCCTGCACCTTCTTCTTCTTCGCTGCCGCCCTGCCCTTCTTCCTCCTCCTCCTCCTCTCCCAAGCAGCAGCAGCAGGAGTTCGGCAGGAGGGGGAAGAAAGGGGGGGGAAAGAGGTTTTCCTGCGGCACACCAGGTGATCACTCACGGCACACACACGGAACGGCGGTTGGGAAACACTGTCATAGAGGATGGAGCAACAGCACCCTGCTATAGTTGGATTCAGGCACAACCTCCGAAGGTGCCAAAAAGCTGGATGTCAACACAACGCAACATACCTCTTTTCTGCTCTGTCTGTCTTCGTCCTATCCAAAATGGCATTGAATGTTTGCTGTGTATGTGTACTGTGATCAGCCCTGAGTCCCCTTGGGCGGGATATAAATAAAGTGTTATTATGTTATTATTATATGTTGTGGCCCAATTTCTGGAGGATGCTCCGGAGATCTGAGCATCTCTGGCACATCCTCTCACATTCTCCAGACACAGCAGGATACGGATTCTGATATCTGAGAGATCCCTCCTCCATGAGTTCACACCAGGGGCGGGCAACGCACGGCCCGCGGGCCGGATGTGGCCCGGCAACCGATTCTGTCTGGCCCGGGGAGAAGGGCGTCGGGGGGCGGGGCCAAGAGGAAGGGGTACCGCTGCCACCATCCCATCGCGGACCCTGTGGGGCCTGTGTCAGCAGACAGGCCGGAGGAGTGGTGGCTTTGGAGTGTCTGCCATCCCTGGAGGCGATCCGGGCCTGAAGCGGGAGCAGTTGGCGACACGCGGCGGCTGATCGCCCTGGTGACCCGGAAGACTTGATCGTCTTCCGGGTCGCCAGGGCGATCAGCTGCCTCAGATCGCCGACTGCTCCCCCTGCAGGCCCAGATCGCCTCCAGGGATGTCAGCATTGGCAGGCACTCCATATCAGGGCGATCAGCTGGGGAATGGCAGATCGCCGACTGCTCCCCCTGCAGGCCCGGATCGCCTCCAGGGATGGCAGGCACTCCATAGCAGGGGAGCTGGGGAATCAGCTGCAGGCGAGAGCAGGCCAGGGATGGCAGGCCTCCATAGCAGGGCGATCAGCCTGCAGCGGAGGCCTGCAGCCTCCTCGCCTGCAGTTCTGCGGCTCTGCTCTGGGTCCGCTTGCCATCCTCTGGGCTGGGTCCATTGGGCCATTCCATCTTGGTTTGCACCTTGTCTCCTTGAATTTAATTTAATTTAATTTTAGTGGTTTTTATTATTATTTTATAATAGTTTTATAATAATAATATAATAAATAATATAATGTTATATTATAATTTCAATATATTATAATGTCTATATATATACTATACTATAATAATATTATAATGTCTATATATATACTATATACATACTATACTATACGCAAAGGAAAGAGTGTGCTTGCATTATGCGCTGGCACACGACACGCCAGGGCAGGTAATCAAGGGGGCTTCAACTAAAACCTTGTCTCATCCGCGGCACGCAGCAGCGGTGGATTAAGGCATTTGTTCTCAGCTCCCGCCTGCCATCGAAAGACAGCTTTAAGACGAGGTACATTGCTTCAGTAATCCACAGATTAAACGCGCACCATCTGCGTGGCGAGGAAAGAGGGGGCCTTAAGGAGGCAAGGTGGCACCTGGGAGCTGCGGGGGCCAAGCACTCATCTTCCTACGTTAGACAGCATGCAGCAGAAAGTCTTGGCCAAAACATGGCATAGGATGGGAGCTAGAATCATAGGATCATAGAAGAAGAGGGTTGGAAGAGACCACGCGGGCCATCCAGTCCAAACCCCTGCCATGCAGGAAAGGCACAATCAAAGCATCCCAGACCAGGTGGCCACCCAGCCTCTGTTCAAAAGTTTCCAAGGAAGGAGCTTCCACCACACTCATCATCATACCAATGTATATACCCAGCATTGCCTGGTGTCATTATGACCAAGTATCATCATCATCATCCTAGTGCAGTGTTTCCCAACCAGTGTGCCGGGGCACACTAGTGTGCCGTGAGCGATCATCAGGTGTGCCGTGGGAAATCGGAACCTCCAGGACGGGGGAGTCTAGTGTATTGAAGTATAAAAACCCTAAGAAACCTACCTCAAGAAAGGCACAAAATTACAAACACCCCCCTCCCCACCCATTGTCTACGTCAGTGTTTCCCAACCTTTTTTGAGCCGCGGCACACTTTTTACATATGCAAAATCCTGGGGCACACCACCAAACAAAATGACACAAACTGACACTCTAACAAAGTAATAAATATAGTTAATATGTTTTTAAAATGTATTTATACACTCAGTGTGAAACCTGGGCCTGTTTCAATGAATTCAACATAGATATCCTGGCAGGAATGGCAGAAAGACACAAACTTCCCACACAGAACTCCCATAATCAAGAGAAAATGCTGAGTTTGGTGGGCATTGACCTTGAGTTTTGGAGTTGTAGTTTACCTATATCCAGAGAGCACTGTGGACTGAAACAATGTTGGATCAGGACCAAACTTGGCATGAATACTCAATATGCCCAAATATGAACGCAGATGGAATTCAGGGGAAATAGACCTTGACATTTGGGAGTTGTAGTTGCTGGGATTTATAGTTCCCCTACAATCAAAGAGCATTCTGAACCCCACCAATGATAGAACTGGGCCAAACTTCCCACACAGAACCCCAGGAGGCAAGAGGAGGTCTCTACTTGGGGAAAGGGAGGCGGGCCTTCCCAATGCATGGAGAGGGAGAGACCAAGTAAACAACGGGTGGGGAGGGGGGGTGTTTGTAATTTTGTGCCTTTAGAGAGGTAGGTTTCTTAGGATTTTTATACTTCAACACACTAGACCCCCCCCCCCCCCAGGTTTCAATTTCCCACGGCACACCTGATGATCGCTCACGGCACACTAGTGTGCCCCGGCACACTGGTTGGGAAACACTGGTCTACGTGGTCTCTCCCTCTCCATGCATTGGGAAGACCCGCCTCCCTTTCCCCTCTTGCCTCCTGGGGGTTCTGTGTGGGAAGTTTGGCCCAGTTCCATCATTGGTGGGTTTCAGAATGCTCTTTGATTGTAGGGGAACTATAAATCCCAGCAACTACAACTCCCAAATGTCAAGGTCTATTTCCCCAGAACTCCATCTGCATTCATATTTGGGCATATTGAGTATTCATGCCAAGTTTGGTCCTGATCCAACATTGTTTGAGTCCACAGTGTTCTCTGGATATAGGTGAACTACAACTCCAAAACTCAAGGTCAATGCCTACTAAACCCTTATAGCATTTTCTCTTGGTTATGGGAGTTCTGTGTGGGAAGTTTGTGTCTTTCTGCCATTCCTGCCAGGATATCTATGTTGAGTTCATCGAAACAGGCCCAGGTTTCACACTGAGTGTATAAATATATTTAAAAAATATTTTAAAAACATATTAACTATGCGTATTACTGTGTTAGAGTGTCGTTTTGTGTCATTTTGGTTGGTGGTGTGCCCCAGGATTTTGCAAATGTAAAAAGTGTGCCGCGGCTCAAAAAAGGTTGGGAAACACTGGCCTAGTGTATATACCCAGCATTGCCTGGTGTCATTATGACCAAGCAGCATCATCATCATCATCATCATCATCATCATATTAGTGTCTATAACCAATATTGCCTGGTATCATTGGGACTGATAATAATTATTATTATCATTAGCATACTAGCATATATACCCAACGTTGTCTGGTGTCACTGGGACCGACGATGATGATAATGATAATCATCATCTTCATCACCATAATCACACTAGCATATATATACTGTACCCGCATTGCCTGATGTCACTGGAACTAATTATCATTATCATCATCATTATTAGCATACTATCATATATACTTAACAATGCCTGGCATCATTGGGACCAATGATGATGATTATCATCCTAGCGTATATATACCCAGTATTGCCTGGTGTCATTGGGGCCAATTATTATTATCATAATCATCATCACCACCACCATAATAATCATAATAATCATCATCATCCTCATCATATTAGTGTATGTACCAAGTATTGCCTGGTGTCATTGGGACCTATATTATTATTATTATTATTATTAGCATATATACCCAGCATTGCCTGGTGTCATTGGGGCCAATTATTATTATCATAATCATCATCACCACCACCATAATAATAATAATAATAATAATCATCATCATATTAGTGTATATACCAAGTATTGCCTGGTGTCATTGGGACCTATATTATTATTATTATTATTATTAGCATATATACCCAGCATTGCCTGGTGTCATTGGGACCATTATTATTATTATTATTATCATCATCATATATATCCAGCATTGCCTGGTGTCATTGGGACCTATATTATTATTATTATTATATATCATCATATATATCCAGCATTGCCTGGTGTCATTGGGACCTATATTATTATTATTATTATTATTATCATCATCATCATATATATCCAGCATTGCCTGGTGTCATTGGTACCATTATTATTATTATTATTATTATCATCATCATATATCCAGCATTGCCTGGTGTCATTGGGACCTATATTATTATTATTATTATTATTATCATCATCATATATATCCAGCATTGCCTGGTGTCATTGGGACCTATATTATTATTATTATTATTAGCATATATACCCAGCATTGCCTGGTGTCATTGGGACCATTATTATTATCATCATATATATCCAGCATTGCCTGGTGTCATTGGGACCTATATTATTATTATTATTATTATCATCATCATCATCATCATCATCATCATATATATATCCAGCATTGCCTGGTGTCATTGGGACCTATATTATTATTATTATTATTAGCATATATATCCAGCATTGCCTGGTGTCATTGGGACCTATATTATTATTATTATTATTAGCATATATATCCAGCATTGCCTGGTGTCATTGGGACCTATATTATTATTATTATTAGCATATATATCCAGCATTGCCTGGTGTCATTGGGACCTATATTATTATTATTATTAGCATATATATCCAGCATTGCCTGGTGTCATTGGGACCTATATTATTATTATTATTATTATTATATATATCCAGCATTGCCTGGTGTCATTGGGACCTATATTATTATTATTATTATTATTAGCATATATATCCAGCATTGCCTGGTGTCATTGGGACCTATATTATTATTATTATTATTAGCATATATACCCAGCATTGCCTGGGGTCATTGGGACCTATATTATTATTATTATTATTAGCATATATATCCAGCATTGCCTGGTGTCATTGGGACCTATATTATTATTATTATTATTAGCATATATATCCAGCATTGCCTGGGGTCATTGGGACCTATATTATTATTATTATTATTATTAGCATATATATCCAGCATTGCCTGGTGTCATTGGGACCTATATTATTATTATTATTATTATTATTAGCATATATATCCAGCATTGCCTGGTGTCATTGGGACCTATATTATTATTATTATTATTATTATTATTAGTATATATATCCAGCATTGCCTGGTGTCATTGGGAGCAATTAGCATGTGTGCTGTGTTGTCATGTACATGTAAATATCATAACAACAACTACCTGAGTGACATAATGCAACACGATGCTGAGGATGGGCCTGGTTGCGGTCTTGTCCTGACTCTATAGGAGCAGCTGAGCTCTGTACAAGCAACACATCCCCCTCCCCATTGATTATCATCCTTCTGCATGTTGCTGGGCTTTAATTCCTCCGCAGTGGTGGAGAGGAGGGGGCCAGTGGAGCGAGGAGGGGTCTCCGGCTGGAGCAGGCATCCTCCGGGCTCTAATCTAATCTCCTGCCCTGACAAAGAGGCCTGTAATCTCCTAAAGTAATTAAGCAGGTGCAGCACTGCTGCTGTGGTTGGAAAGGGGGAAGGAGAAGGGTCTCCCAGCCACACGGAAGGGTGCAATGGCCCAGAAGGCACTCTGTTGCTCCATGCAGGGGTCCTATGGAAATGTCAGGGGCATTGGCACATGTATGCATCCTCGACATTACAAGGAGTGTCTTCGTGTGCCAAGATGCACCACTGGCAAAAATATACCATCAGCAGCCACCGGATTTGGAGTAAGAACTTCCGGGCTGTATGGCCATGTTCCAGAAGCATTCCCGCCTGACATTTCGCCCACATCCATAATAGAAGTGTTTTTCAACCTTTTTTGAGCCGCAGCACATTTTTTACATTTACAAAATCCAACCAAAATGACACAAAATGACACTCTAACACAGTCATACATATAGTCAATATGTTTTTAAATGTATTTATACACTCAGTGTGAAACCTGGGCCTGTTTCGATGAACACAACATAGATATCCTGGCAGGAATGGCAGAAAGACACAAACTTCCCACAGAGAACTCCCATAACCAAGAGAAAATGCTATAAGAGTTTGGTGGGCATTGACCTTGGGTATTGGAGTTGTAGTTCACCTACAACTCCAATACCAAGTTTGGATCAGGACCAAACTTGGCATGAATACTCAATATGCCCAAATGTGAACACAGATGGAGTTTGGGGAAAATAGGCCTTGACATTTGGGAGTTACAGTTTCTGGGACTTATAGTTAACACACAATCAAAGAGCATCCTGAACTCTTGCAACAATGGAATTGAACCAAACTTGGCATATTGAACTCTCATTACCAACAGAAAGTACTGAAAGGGTTTGCTTGGAAATTGACCTTGAGTTTGGGAGTTGTAGTTCAAAAAGGTGCACTGTGGATTAAAACAATGTTATGTTATATTGTTTGTCTTCTATCCAGAACCACAATGTTGGGTTTGCTTGGGAATTGACCTGTGCCGCGGCTCAAAAAAGGTTGAAAAACACTGCTCTAGGAGTGCAAACACACAGTTCTCCATTGAAAAACTACAGCTTCCCGAGGCTGCTCTCATTTGGGGGGGGGGGGAGACAACCTCCCAAAAACACAACAGGGCTTTTGTTGCAAAGCCGCCTTCCTCCTTGTTGCTACTACAGGCCCTTCTATTTACGGTTTCATTGCTGCCTGTCCTCTGTTCCTGTTTGGCACGCACCGAGCCTCCTTTCAGCATGACGTTCTCATCCGTTTTACAAGCTCTTTGCAATTATGGCCCTGACTATATTAACCTCCGAGCGCACATGTGCAAAGAGTCAGAGCAGCCTGGGCAATGCAAAGGGGGAAAATGCCGTAGGAAGTGCCCCATTTCAAAAAGAACATTTCAGAGAAGACTTAAGGATGGGGGCATAAGCTGGAATTGCTTAGCAGTGCCACAAGAATCCCAGCGCACCGCTGCCTGCACACTCCATTAAGCACTTAAAAGCCCCATGAATTGGAAGCATCATTGGCCATTGCAAAGGAGAAGTTTTCTACAGGAGGTTGCAGAAGCGTCAAAAGTGACAGAGGCATAAAGATCTTCAACGTGATGTCTAGCAAACAGAAACCGTTCATATAGTCTTCACCAGATCTCAGGGGTGGATCTTAGTGGAGGTAAAGTAAGTGGCCGCCTCAGGGCGCCACGTGGCCAAGGACGCATCTGGCTGCGGCCGCCAGGTTCGGCGCATCATTCCGCGCCATTGCTGCGGGCGGGCGGCGCGTGGGTGGGAGGCTCCGCCCCGGCTGCAAAATGTTCCCTGGCTTGTCCTTTTCATCCTCTTGGGAGTGCTCTGTTTTAATAGCGCATGGGCAAAGCTTTCACGCATGCGCTATTGGGACCAAGCGCTTCTGGTGGAGGGCCGAAAAGGACAAGCCAGGGAACATTTTGCAGCCGGAGGTGGGAGGCTCCGTCCCGGCTGCAAAATGTTTATTTATTTATTTATTTATTCTTCAAACTTCCTATACCGCCACTCCTCGAAGGCTCGGAGCCGTTTACAGTTTGACATAAAATACATAGTATATGAACAATACAACACAAAAGGGGGGTACTACATCTACAACACAAAAGGGGGGTACTACATCTAAGGCAGGGGAGGGGAGACCAGGGCTCATGACCCCCGTCCTTTTCATCCTCTTGGGAGTGCGTTTCGCTACTCCCTCCACCAGAAGCGCTCAGTCCCAATAGCGCATGCGCGAAACTAGCTGTTTGCGTGCATGCGTGCTCTGGCGCAAGCACACGCACACACCATCATCACCACACTAAAGACCCTGGGGGCGCCAAAATAAGGTTGGATTACTATAATCTTTTAACCTTCGTCCGGTCCTGGGGATAAATATTTTTGGACTACATTTCCCATAATTCCTAAGACAACACAGTAACTCGCCATGCTACTAGGACAACGTTTTTTCAACGTGGCGGTCGTGAGGAGGTGTCAGAGGGGTCGCCAAAGACCATCAGAAAACATAGTATTTTCTGTTGGTCATGGGGATTCTGTGTGGGAAGTTTGGCCCAATTCTATTGTTGGTGGTGTTCAGAAGGCTCTCTGATTGTAGGTGAACTATAAATCCCAGCAACTACAACTCTCAAATGTCAAGGTCTATTTTCCCCAAACTCCAACAGTGTTCACATTTGGGCATATTGAGTATTCGTGCCAAGTTTGGTCCAGATCCATCATTGTTTGAGTCCACAGTGCTCTCTGGATGTAGGTGAACTACAATTCCCAAACCCAAGTTCAATGCCCACCAAACCCTTCCAGCATTTTCTGTTGGTCATGGGGATTCTGTGTGGGAAGTTTGGCCCAATTCTATCTTTGGTGGTGTTCAGAATGCTCTTTGATTGTAGGTGAACTATAAATCCCAGCAACTACAACTCCCAAATGACAAAATCAATCCCCCCCTCGAAACCCCCCACTTTAAATGCGATAGCTCCATGCAATTGAGTCCTCTTGGGAATTATAGTTCCCCAAGGTCCATAACCGTCTCTGGGTGCATCTACACTGTGAAAACAATGCAGCTGGACCTTACTTTAAATACCATAGCTCCATACTATGCAGTCCTGGGAGTTACAGTTTTCCAAGTTCCCCACCCTTCTCTGTGGGGCAGGAGGGGGGGGGGACATCAATGCTTCCTTTGCTTCCTTCCCTGCCTGCTTCCTTGCTTCTGGAATTGAAGACATGTAACAGCTAACATGTGATCTTGCGTGAGTCGGGAAGCTGAGAATTCAAAGAGAGGAGCTCTTGGTTGTGTGTTAACTATAAATCCCCGAAACTGTAACTCCCAAATGTCAAGGCCTATTTTCCCCAAACTCCATCTGTGTTCACATTTGGGCATATTGAGTATTCATGCCAAGTTTGGTCCTGATCCAACATTGTTTGAGTCCACAGTGCTCTCTGGATATAGGTGAACTACAACTCCAAAACTCAAGGTCAATGCCCACCAAACTCTTATAGTATTTTCTCTTGGTTATGGGAGTTCTGTGTGGGAAGTTTGTGTCTTTCTGCCATTCCTGCCAGGATATCTATGTTGTCTTCATCGAAACAGGCCCAGGTTTCACACTGAGTGTATAAATACATTTAAACACATATTGACTATATGTATTACTGTGTTAGAGTGTCATTTTGTGTCATTTTGGTTGGTGGTGTGCCCCAGGATTTGGTAAATGTAAAAAATGTGCCGCGGCTCAAAAAAGGTTGAAAAACACTGGCTTAAACCATACGGACTCCCCACCTGTTGCTATCGGATCCTTTTAAAATGGTAGCAAATGTCCTGAACCTGGCACCTCCGCATGCAAAGCAGGTGCTCCCTGCTACTGAGTTGCAGCCTCTTCCCAACCATTTCAGCAGCTATACAAGCAAAAGTATTGTTCACCCTTCTGCGGGGTATTTACATGTTCAGCAGGGAAGCGGCTGCTGTGATTGAAGGCAACCCAACGCATTTCCAAGCCTTCCTTTGCACACATTTCGGCCACTCTCGGGAGGGTTGCCACCTGCCCCTTTCCCTTTCCGCCACCCACTTCAACAGGCTCTGCCAGTCCGGAAATGCCATCGCCCCTTTGCACAGAGCCAGCTGTCCCGAGATGTGGGCAAGGCCCTGGGAAACGCACCCATTGGCTGCCAATGTCACAGGAAGTCGAGCCCAGCTAAGGCCACACACGGCGGTGCGCTCGCAGACCTGGCTTCCCCTGTCCGGCCGCAGCTCCGTGGAAGGAAACAATGGGTCCCATTCACGGCTCGGCCACTGGGTGCGGAGGGAGCAGGCTCGGAGGTCATGCCAGGGAAAGTCACCCCGATGCCCCGATTCCAGCCACATTGTGCCCAATCCAAAGGGAAAGCGGACGGAGCAAGAAAGAGGCGCTGCTGCTGTGCTCCTCTCAATGTGGCCTCCGTGAGAGGAGAAAGAATGAGGTTCCCATGCCAAGCGAGAAAGCACCGTGCAACTTTGCATCCTTGATTTTCCTCTTAATAATGCTAAGTATTTTTATTATACTGACACAAAATAATAGTAGCACCGGGAATGTGGCGCAACTGGCTGGGTGTCAGCTGCATAAGATCTCAACTGACCAGAAGGTCATGAGTTCGAGGCCTGCCCGGGTCGAGGTGGGCTCTCGACCTATTGTGTAGCCTATTGTCGACCTTTGCAACCCGAAAGAAAGTTGCATCTGTCAAGTAGGAAATTAAGGTACCACTTAGTGGGGAGGCTAAATTTAACTGATTTATGAGGCCATAAAAAGATTTCCAGGAAACACGCTGAGGCATGAAGGAGTGCGACAGCTCCCCCTGGTGGCCAGATGTTAAATTGCCTCTGTCTGTCTTGTGTGTTTGTGTGTCTAAATGTAATGTGTACATTGTAATCCGCCCTGAGTCCCCTGCGGGGTGAGAAGGGCGGAATAGAAATTAAGTAAATAAATAAACAATAGAATTGAACCAAACTTGGCACACAGAACTCCCATGACCAACAGAAAATACTGGGAGGGGTTGGTGGGCAGTAAATAATAAATAATACATTTTTCCGCAGGGATAGAGGTGGAAGGGGGGAGCACCCATAAGTCATGCTGCACGCTCCACTTGTTATGTCTTCAGTTTACTTACAAACAAGTTTGGAATTTGTACTGTAAGCAAACTGTTTATCCCGTTTGGCAATGGCAGTTTCATACGGATCTACATCATGGAAGAACTACGAGGGCGGGTCAATAAGTCCATGACTTTGTGAATTTCCCACCTCTTAACTGAAAGGGCGACACTGCTCCTGTCAACAGGCACCTGTCAGTTGACGCCTGTCAAAATTTGAACAAGATGCGTCATTTAGTTTGTGTTTGACAACCATTGATAGCAGACTACCGCCTGATTTGAGGAGAAAATGGGAAAAGTGAATTTCGTGTGCTCATTAAGCATTATTTTTTGCGGAAAAAAACCATCACTCCAACCAAGGCTAAGTGTGATAAATACTACGGGGACTCTGCACCATCCATTACAATGGTAAAAAAGTGGTTTACTGAATTTTGTCATGGCCGTACAAGCACAGAAGATGCCGAACGTTCTGGATGCCCAGTTGAGGTCTCGACACCCGGAACAATTGAAAAAATCCACGATATGGTGTTGGCAGATCAGAGACTGAAAGTGTATGAGATTGTGGAAGCCATAGGCATCTCACGTGGCTCAGTGGTTTCAATTTTAAATGATCACTTGGGTAGGAGAAAGCTTTCCGCAAGATGGGTGCCGCATTTGCTCACAATCGACCACAAACGCAATCGTGCGACAATTTCGCAGGAGTGTTTGGCATTGTTCAACCGCGATATGAATGAGTTTTTGCGCCGTTTCGTAACCGTGGACGGAACGTGGATCCCCCACAACACACCAGAGACCAAACAGCAGTCACAACAGTGGGTTTCTCGGGGTGAATCGGCGCCAAAGAAGGCCAAGGTGGGTTTGTCAGCCAATAAAGTCATGGCGACCGTTTTTTGGGTTGCATGCGGTATAATCCACATTGACTTCCTTCAAAAGGGTAAAACAATCCATGGTGAATATAATGCCAGCTTATTGGGCCGATTTAATGAGGATTTGGGAGGGAAAGCGACCACATTTGGCCAAGAAAAAAGTTATTTTGCACCAGGACAATGCAAGGGTGCACACATGTGCAGTTGCCATGGCAACAATCCATGAATTGGGATACAAATTGCTCCCTCATCCGCCCTATTCTCCGGATTTAGCCCCGAGTGACTATTTCTTGTTTCCAAACCTGAAGAAAGGGCTCGGCGGAAAGAGATTTGACTCCGACAATGAAATCATCTCACAAACAAATACCTATTTTGATGACCTCGGGAAATCTTATTTTTGGAAGGGATTAAAAAATTGGAGAAACGTTGGACAAAGTGTATATAGAGCTCAAAGGAGACCACGTTGAAAAATAAAATTATTTTTTATCCAAAAACCTGTGTTTCATTCAAAAAGTCACTGACTTATTGACCCGCCCTCGTATATGAAGGTTATTCAGAAAGTAAGATTACAAGGCACGTAACTCTCACGGGGAATTTTCTCAGCGGAAGTTGGTCTCACTGCCGTGTAGCGGGAAGCCAGCAGAAGCAAGCAAGCAGTGCCAGCCCTCCCTATCTCATCGGCTGGTGTTGTGGTGAAGGTTAGAGATGAGCGCCTCATTCTGTTTCCCTCCAAGTGCGAAGTTTGCGCTGTAATATGCTACCAAAATGCTAAGGGCATGAATGCCGCTGCAAATCATGGCGAAATCATTTCAGTTTATGAAGAGGACATAATGTCAAGACAACATGTGACAAAATGGGTACGGAATATATTGAGAGACCAAGAAAAACCTTCACAGAGCCACCCAAAACAAATGTGCAGGCAAAAAGTACGTAAGTGAAATTGCAGAAGTCCAACCTTGAGGTGACCAGTGCTTGCACTACCATCTTCTGGTCCTCCAAATCTAGGAAGGGGTGCAGCTAGCAGATCAGGGTAGTAAGCCCTTCCAACCATTGTCACATCTCCCTGACACTGGGAGGGACGGACCCAGGAGAATCCCAAGCTGCAAAAACAGTCTTTCGGGTGGAATGGGAGCCCATCCAGGACTGGTTGACACACCTCCACCCCCGGATGAGGACCCTTGATGGCAAGTACTTCTGTCTTGTCTGGATTCAGTTTCAATTTGTTTTTCCTCATGTAGTTCATGACCTCCTCTAGGCCAGAGTTTTTCAACCTTTTTTGAGCCGCGGCACATTTTTTACATTTACAAAATCCTGGGGCACACCACCAACCAAAATGACACAAAATGACACTCTAACGTAACTGGTGGTCATCTGTTGGGAGGGCTATGGTTGTGCCCTATATTGCCTGGCAGAAGCAGGTTCGACTGGGGGTTCTTTCCAACTCTAGGATTCTATACTATCGTCCCTGTTGTTGTTAAGCCAGGGATGGATGGCCACCTATCAGGAGGGCTTAGATTGTGTCTCCCCTGCCTGACCATACCCTCTCCAATGAGAGGAGCAAAACTGACACGCACACGCACCACCTCTCCTCCAAGATTTCCTCGCTAAAGCTCCAAGGTAGGAAAATTAGGACTAATAAAGGGAAATATTTCTTCACCCAGAGGGTCATTGGGTTATGGAACTCACTTCCAGAGGAGGTTGTGACAGCGGTCAGCCTGGACAGCTTCAAGGCAGGACTAGACAGATTCATGGGTACCAAGTGTATCGGTAGTTACTGAAATGGACATCCAAGTGCCACCTCTGTGTTGATGGAGGCAGGCAGGATTTTCCCCGGGTACTGGTTGTGGGGGGTCGGGAGCAGGTGAGGGTTTTGCCCTCCCTTCTGCTCGAGATCCCCGTGTACAACTGGTGGGCCACTGTGTGACACAGAATGCTGGACTAGATGGGCTGAGGCCCGATTCAGCATGGCTCTTCTTATGTTCTTATGTTCTTAAGAGGAGGAGGTAAAGATACAGAGAACCCCGTACAAAGGAGGATCGGGAGTAGCGTCCAACCCATGGAGAGCGATGGCAAGTGCGCGAAGTAGGGCGAGTACGCCGACAGCGGCAGGCGCAAGACGGCCCCAATGGTGGAGCCAGCGCCAAGGCGCTCACCACTTGTCCCAACCGTCCGACATCGCGATAGAGGCGGCAGCCCTGCACGCAGCTCCCCAAGTTCAGGCCCCATAGTGTCTGGCGCGGGAGCATCCTTTCCAGCAGGCACTGGTGCTGCCGGCATGGGAGGAGGAGCGCGGCTTCCTGGCATCGGTACCGACGCTTGTGTCGAGCTCGAAGAGTGCACATGCATAGATAGCGGGGGCTTTCCTTAGCCACCTCCGCTTCTGCAGCCCGCTCCTCCGGCTTCAACACCATGACACCATGAGAGTCGGTGTCGATGGTTTTGATTGCTCCTCCTGGTGGAGCTCAGAGCCTGGGCATGTGGAAAGGCCATATTGGAGCGGAGGCCCCGCATCCTGCTTATTCAGCATGGCCCTGTGCCAGGTTCCCCGCCTGCGCTCACAGCAAGCAAAGGAGGCGCTTAGGTTAATAGGTGCACCGCGATGAAAGGGGCGGCCCCAAACCGTGGCCCTCCGGCATAGGAGGCTCGCTTTAGAAAGGCACACTCCTGGCATCGCACGGCCTCGATGGAGGAGTGTGGACCCGATCCGAGGGCCTCGATGTCAGAGGCGACTCTCGGTATTGGTGCACATGCGTATTCTGCGCAGTAGGCGTGCTAAGAATCCGGCAAGTTAGGAGGGTCTCCGATATCGTGGGGAATACTCCTGAACTATCCTGCTCCGACAGCCTCGATCTGTTTGTAGGGACTCCAAAAGGCTTTTGACAAAGTCCCTCACCAAAGGCTCCTAAAGAAGCTCTTCGGTCATGGAATCAGAGGACAGGTCTTGTCCTGGATTGGAACCTGGCTAAACTGTAGGAAACCAAGGGTGGTAATAAACGGACACTTCTCTGGGTGGAAAGAGGTGAGAAGTGGCGTACCCCAAGGTTCAGTTTTGGGTCCGTTACTTTTTCATTTATTCATTAATGACCTGGATGTAGGAGTGAATTCTGAGGTAGCAAAGGTTGCAGATGACACTAAATTGTTCAGGGTAGTTAAAAATGAAACTGACTGTAAAGAGCTCCAGAAAGATCTCTCGAAATTGAGTGAATGGGCAACAAAGTGGCAAATGCATTTTAACCTAAACAAGTGTAAAGTCATGCACATCGGGGCAAAGAACCCCAACTACACCTACCAATTGATGGGGTCAAAGCTTTCTGAGACAAACCAGGAAAGGGATCTTGGGGTCTTGGTGGACAGCTCAATGAAGATGTCAACCCAGTGCGCAGCAGCAGCAGAAAAAGCAACTTCTATGCTTGGCATGATCAGGAAGGGAATCGAAAATAGGTCAGCAAATGTTGTATTACCTCTCTACAAATCTATGGTAAGGCCACATTTGGAGTACTGTGTACAATTCTGGTCTCCGCACCTTAAGAGGGATATAACGGAACTGGAAAAGGAACAGAAAAGGGCAACAAGAATGATCCAAGGGATGGAGCGGCTCCCTTATGAAACCAGGTTGCAACGCCTTGGTCTTTTCAGCCTTGAAAGACGGCGTTTAAGAGGTGACTTGATCGAAGTGTATAAAATCATGCATGGGATAGAAAAGGTGAATAAAGAAAAAATATTTTCTCTGTCACACAACACTAGGACTAGGGGGCACTCCCTGAAGCTCCAAGGTAGGAAAGTTAGGACTAATAAAGGGAAATATTTCTTCACCCAGAGGGTCATCGGGTTATGGAACTCACTTCCAGAAGAGGTTGTGACAGCTGTCAGCCTGGACAGCTTCAAGGCAGGATTAGACAGGTTCATGGATACCAAGGGAATCAGTAGTTACTGAAATGGACATCCAAGTGCCACCTCTGTGTTGATGGAGGCAGGCAGGATTTTCCCGGGTACTGGTTGTGGGGGTCGGAGCAGGTCAGGGTTTTGCCCTCCCTTCTGCTCGAGATCCCCGTGTACAACTGGTGGGCCACTGTGTGATACAGAATGCTGGACTAGATGGGCTGAGGTCCGATTCAGCATGGCTCTTCTTATGTTCTTATGGTCCCGATGGCCTCGTGCATGCCTCACATCCGAAGGTGGAGCAGAGGAAGAAAGGGTATTGGAGGTTCCAATTTTCCACGGCACACCTGATGATTGCTCATGGCACACGGTTTTTAGAAAGCATGGAGAAATATACTTGGGTGTCATCAGCATACATCAGCACACTCCGCCTCATGATCTCTCCCAGCAGCTTCATGTAAATATTGAAGAGAATTGGCAATAGAATGGCACCTTGTAGGACACCACATAGCAGTTCCTTTTTGGAGAAGAAGCTATCTATCCTCAAGCCCAACCATCTGGAACCTGCTGAGAGGGACGACCGGAACCATTGCAGCACAATGCCTCCCACTCCCATCCCCTCCAGGTGTTCAAGAAGGAGATCATGGCTGATGGTCTCAAAGGCCACGGAGAGGTCTAGAAGCACCAACAGGGACCCCTTTCAGGGACACACTACCCCTGTCAGGGGCACAGTCCCCTCTTACTCTTTGGGTTGGTTCATGTATTCCCAACCTTAACTCTGTAACAACAACGTTGAAGGTCAAGGCAAATCATATCCTTGACAGCACGCAGAGAATTTCTCTTCTTGGAGGATTCTCACAACTGAAGTCCACTCAACTGTGCTTACAATTACTTCTGGATACACAGAATGTAGTGAGATCACTATGTGTATTGAGGGTTTTATCTTTATTTTATGGTTAAATGTGTGGTTTGTATTATTACATTTGTATAGGTTAGATGATTAAATCTTATACAGATCACAAAGGGTTAACGGGGAATATTACAGTGCACAGCCTCTGAGAAGTTCCATTGCTATAGCAACAGGAGGCGGAGCCTACCACTAGCTTTAGAATTTCCAGATTTGAAATTCTTCAGTTAGTCAGAAGTGGTTAAACTAGCTGGTGGCAGTTTTGAGAAGCTGCTGTTGTCTTTCCTGAGGAAAACAGAAAAGGCTGTGTTTTGATACTGCAGAAAGGCAGTTAGGTTTAGAAAACCTATAGGAACCGCTGTTTGTAGGTTAAGCTGGAAAGCTAACCTAGAATATAGATAGAAAGACTTTTGGGGCAGAGTATCTATAATATTGTTGAGTCAGTGCTTGAAGAAATACAGTCAAACATTGGGTTTAGAAACTTAGTAACCTTAAGATCTGTGCCTCTAAGAAGATATTGTAACCACCTAAGCTCTGTGTACCTTAAAAACCTCCATGCTTTAAACTTTGTTAACCAATAAACAGTTGAAGTTCTTTATTCATAAATCTCTCTCTGTGAACTCTTTTGGTGCAAGCTTTAGAAACATTGGGTGGTCACATAAATTGGTGGTAGCGATTGGTAAGTGAGTAATTGGTCAAGAATTACTCACTGGTGGCAAAAGTTATAAAGTAAGGAGGCTTCAGATAAATTGGTGACAACGACCCTGTCACAGTTTTGAGTTCGAATCCTCACAAATTGACGTTAGCTGTAAGCGGCGTCGTTACACAGAGACATCCAAAAGTATCGAGATGCAAAATGTTCACCTGCCTTGAGCTCTTTACTGGGCCCAATGTCTTAATTTGGTGGGACATTCAATCCAAAAGTCAGTCCTATCAATAAACATCCAAAACTGAGCCACCCACTATGTCTGTGAAGGAAACGGCCCTGCAAAGCCAAGCCCTATAACCCAACCGCTGTATACTGCCATCCCCACAGATACAAGGGGTTTATTTGGCCTGCAATGCACACAGCCAAAGAGCAAAGAAGACGCATAAGCCATTTATCAAACGTCCACCCAACTTTTCCTCAGACGGTTCCAAAGAGGAACAGTCATCCATCATCTCCAGGCAGGAGTTGGAAACCTGGATGAAGGAGCGATGCCAGGGACATGGAGCTGAGGAAGGCACGGAAACACACGAAAGACAGGAAAGCCATAGGAAGGAACTCAGGCAATACTGACCACTGGCTATTCTGGGCAGCCTGCACATAGTTCTCTCCAAATCATCTCCAGAGGACTGGGATGGAACTGGAGTCCAATTACGGGCAAGTAGAAACTAGACATATCTAAATTCTTTCCCATGACACCATCTTGAAGGAGCTTTCCAGCCTTTGCCCGTGTCTTCTTCCCATTACGGAAAAGCGAAAGGCCTCTTCCAAGGCTGAAGTTTCCTGGCAAAAACTGGAAGATAAACTACGTTTTGACTTTTGGGTCCAAAACCTTTCTGGCGTCTACTGAATGGAAAAACAGAGTCCCAGAAAATCTCATGGAGAGAACCTCTGCCCTATCACAGTGGTGGGCACATATGAGCATAGATAGGAGCATGTGGCCCTCAGTTGCTAGTTTTGAAGTCCATTTTCTGCACTTTCTGATTTCAAATTCAGTTACTGGAAGTATATGCCCTTATTTTTGGCTGTTTTGGGATGGGTTGGAGCCCAAAAGATTGTCAGAGACTAAAACTGCCCACCACCACCCATTAAGAGTCCTTTTGGGCAGGCCCGGATTAACGCTGTGCTCTGAAGGTCTCCTCAGGAGTTGGGATGCTTGGGGAGAGCGCAGCGGGTACAAACTCGCTCCAAAGGCACGCACGAGAGAGAGAGAGAAAGCACGCAAGAGAGAGCGAGAGAGAGCGTGAGAGAGAGCAAGAGAGAGCGTGCAAGAGTGAGCAAGAGAGAGAGCGCGCAAGAGAGGGGGCAGCGCACGCACGTGCAAGAGAGAGAGGGAGCAAGAGAGAGAGCATGAGAGAGAGCAAGAGAGAGAGCAAGAGAGTGTGCAAGAGAGAGAGAGAGCGTGCAAGAGAGAGAGAGAGCGTGCAAGAGAGAGAGAGAGAGTGGAAGAGAGAAAGAGAGAGTGTGCAAGAGAGCAAGAGAGAGAGAGCGCAGAGAGGGGGGGCAGCGCATGCACGTGCAAGAGAGAGAGGGAGCAAGAGAGAGAGAGCGTGAGAGAGAGCAAGAGAGAGAGCAAGAGAGAGAGTGTGCAAGAGAGCAAGAGAGAGCGTGCAAGAGAGAGAGAGCGTGCAAGAGAGCAAGAGAGAGAGAGTGGAAGAGAGCAAGAGAGAGTGTGCAAGAGAGCAAGAGAGAGTGTGCAAGAGGGGGGGCAGCGCACGCACGTGCAAGAGAGAGAGGAGCGAGAGAGAGAGAGAGAGCAAGAGAGAGAGCAAGAGAGAGAGCAAGAGAGTGTGTGCAAGAGAGCAAGAGAGAATGTGCAAGAGAGCAAGAGAGAGAGCGTGCAAGAGAGCGAGAGAGAGAGCGTGCAAGAGAGCGAGAGGGAGAGCGTGAGAGGGGGCAGCAGAGCGCACGTGAGAAGAGAGAGAGGGAGCAAGAGAGAGAGCGTGAGAGAGAGCACGAGAGAGAGCGCGAGAGAGAGCGCAAGAGAGAGCACGAGAGAGCACAAGAGAGCGAGAGAGGGGCAGCGCGCGCGCAAGAGAGAGAGAGGGAGTGAGAGAGAGCGCAAGAGAGAGGGAGAGAGAGAGAGCGCGCGTGTGTGAGAGAGCGAGAGAGAGTGCGCAAGAGAGAGAGCACGAGAGACAGGGGCAGTGCACACACGTGCGAGAGAGAGAGAGAGGGAGCAAGAGAGAGAGAGAGAGAGAGAGAGAGAGAGAGAGAGACGGAGCAGAGACTTTGCCGGGAGAAGGAGCGAGGAGGGGCATGAGAAAGGGGGAAAGAGGGGCGCAGACCAGGGTTTTTTTTGGTCCGTGATCTGCGCCCCATCCTCGGCTTGCGCCCTGTCGGCCTTATGGGTAATCCGGGCATGCTTTTGGGCATTCGACTTTTGCACTTGGAGAGTATGCAGGTCATGAGACATACAGATCATGTGTTGAACAATTCCTCCCCGCGGCCTCACATTTTCCTCTCATACACACGTTTCCTTTCATGGTTTGAGAGCTGAACTATGACTCCGGAGACTAAAGTGCAAATCATTAGGGAACTATCAGGGGCAAGTCGCACTCTCTCAGCCTCTAAGGAAAGCAAGGGCAAACTCCCTCTGAACGGATTCTGCCAAGGAAACCCTGTGAAATGTTCACTTTAGGATGGCCGTAAGTCAGAAGCAAACATGTTCCATCTCTGAGCGAAGACGCTGCTGGTCGGCCCCACATGCACTTCGGTCCAGGGTAAGAGGAAAGGCCCGGAGTGGCCTCTGTTGCCCTTGTTCCATTCCGGCATTTGACAGTGACCTCACCTCGTTGTGGCGTTGCCTCCCTCCTCAGATGTGGCCCATCGGCTCCAACAGTTCGGCCAAGCCTTTGGTTCCAGGAGCCGAGCCAGGCCCTTTGGCTTGGCACGCTTACCTCCAGCTTGCAAAGCCACCAAGTCTCCAAATGGATGCCAGGCCCACCGGCAGGCAGGAGCGGTGGTGGTGATGGCGGTGAAGGACCTGCCAAGCGGCCTGTCTTGGCCCGGCCTCAGAGAATCGGAAAAGGCTCAAGGCTCCAGCCAAGACCACAGCATCTATGCCTGGCTTCCGAAGGGAAGTTGGGAGCGAGAGAAAAGCTCCTGCCACCCAGAGAAAGCCTTCCTCACACAAACAGCAGAGGTGAAACGTTCCTTGAGCACAAAAGGGAGCTGACAAACACACCCCAACATTGCTGCGTCCCTTCCGGTGCCGGGTGCCTAACACATTATAGTTATAATCCAGGTTGTTGGCGTCTCCCTCAAATTCAACCGACTGCAGAATTTTGTTGCGCCATTCTGACCGTTTATGGTGTTACACGGCAATCTGGGTTCCGATGAGGTTTACTGTGGTTCCTTTGAGGCTGAGAGAGCGTGACTTGCCCAAAGTCACCCTATATGTTTTCATAGCTGAGTAGGGATCCGAATCCTGGTTTCTCAGAATCCTAATCCAACATGCTAACTACTCCAGAAGAAGAGGCACAGTGATTTGAGCAATGACTCCAGAGAGCAGGGTTCAAATTCCCGCTCAAGGCCCAGTCTTGTTTAGGATCATAGAATAATAGAGACCACATGGGTCATCTAGTCCAGTGTTTTTCAACCTTTTTTGAGCTGCGGCACATTTTTTACATTTGCAAAATCCTGGGGCACACCACCAACCAAAATGACACAAATGACACACTAACACAGTAATACATGTAGTTACTATGTTTTTAAATGTATTTATACACTCAGGGTGAACACAACATAGATATCCTGGCAGGAATGGCAGAAAGACACAAACTTCCCACACAGAACTCCCATAACCAAGAGAAAATATTATAAGAGTTTGGTGGGCATTGACCTTGGGTTTTGGAGTTGTAGTTCTCCTATATCCAGAGAGCACTGTGGACTCAAACAATGTTCCGATGAAGTTTACACAATGACACAAAATGATACTTTAACACAGTAATACATATAGTTAATATGTTTTTAAATGTATTTCTACGCTCAGTGTGAAACCTGGGCCTGTTTCGATGAACACAACATATATATGACTTCCTCTCACATACTTATACATGGCTATCATGTCTTCTCTCAGCCTTCTCTTCTTCAGGCTAAAGATGCCCAGCTCATCAAGCGGCTCCTCATAGGGCTTGTTCTCCAGACCCTTGTGAAATTTCACCATGTTGGTGAATTGGGCAGTGAGCAAACCTGGGAGCATCGGGAGGCTGAGGCAGCCCTGAGTGGGAGCTGGACCCATGCTGAGTCGAGGCTCTTGTAGGCTTCCTCAAGGTGGGCCTGGCCCTGGCATTCGGCGGAGCCCTTCCTTTGCCTCCGGGAGGATCTTTGGGGAGGGAAAGAGGGAGAAAGAGCTGCTAGGAGGGGGAAGAGTGCCAATTTCCCATGGCACACCTGATGATCGCTCACGGCACACTAGTGTGCCCCGACACACTGGTTGGGAAACACTGCTCTAGAAATTATTATTTTTTTAAATTTTTAATAGCAATTAAACAGAAAAATATATGTATGAATGTTTCTACCTTTTTTGTGTTCATCGAAACAGGCCCAGGTTTCACACTGAGTGTATAAATACATTTAAAAACATATTAACTATATCAGGGCTGCCCATCTGGCGACCCGGGGGGCCGTATACGGCCCCCCAGCCCCATTCCCTACGGCCCCCTAAGTTTTTAAATAAAAAATAAAAATTGAAAAATAAATAAATAAATAAATAAATAAAAACCTACTTCCGGGTTCGGAGCAAGTATCGCGAGAATACGCAATCCACACGGATTTCGCTGTCAACGTGAGATCACGCCGGCGTTGACAGCGAAATCCCGTGTGGATTGTGTATTCTCGCGATACTCTTCAGCTACTCTACTACTGGATCGCTGAGGCCCACAGACGTGATTAGGACCTTCTTCGACTCAGTTGGTCGTCGCCTCTCTCGTTGTCCGGGTACTCCTGGATCCTGCGGGTTTGGAAAAGGTAGGCTGAAGCAGGGGGCTCCTCAGGGGGCTCCTCATTCCCTCCCCCCATCTCCCCTCATGTATTAAATATAAAATTAAATATATTTAAAGATGAATTAAGGGGAGGATGGAATTAAATATATTTAATATTAAAATAAGGGGGAGGGGAGGATGGAATTAAATATATTTAATATTAAATTAAAATAAGGGGAGAGGGCACCGGGAGAGAGGGCGCCGGGGGAGAGGGCGCCGGGGGAGAGGGCGGGGCGGGGGCGGAGCTGGGGTGGGGGCGGAGCTGGGGGCGGGGGCTGACCTTACAGCCCCCCAGGTCATCAGTGACCGGAATTCAGGCCCCTGGGCCGGTAGAAGTTGGACAGCCCTGAACTATATGTATTACTGTGTTAGAGTGTCATTTGTGTCCTTTTGGTTGGTGGTGTGCCCCAGGATTTTGCAAATGTAAAAGTGTGTCGCGGCTCAAAAAAGGTTGAAAAACACTGTTCTAGAGGGGCGGTGAGTAAATTTTTTTCTGAAAAGGGGGCGGTAGGCCAAAAACATTTGGGAACCACTGGTTCAGAGCAACCACAGGAGAGGAAGACTGCCCTCCTGCCCTTCTTCTTGCCCACTTTCTGGCGACGCCATCCAGTCGGATACTTTGCAAAACAGAATCAGGGACTGGATGGATCTTCTGAACGTTTGCTACGCAAGCATTGGACCACTGGTCCATAGCAACAACATCAAGTCTGCAGAGAGAAAAGTTTCCCAACTCCGCTTCACGCCTCACGGCAGCTGAACGATTCCCAGGATAGCTCCCTAAGTTCCGTGTTCATAAAAAGGTATGAGCAAGGCAGAGACAGCACCGCTCTGTGAATCTCAAGCGCATCAGGAAGAAGCAATGACAACAGGGCCGATCTTTGAAATTACAATAATAATTCAATCGCAGCCGCTGCAGGGTTGTTTTACACCCCTCTCCATCTCTCTCGCTCTCTCTCTCAAAACACAGACAGGAACAGAAAGGGAGAGAGGAAGTGAACTTGAACCCTCTTTCCATGGAGACATTTCAGCACCAGAATTCCTTCCATACATGCAACCATAAACGGGTCGTGCCAACCAGAGTTATCCTGAAATGCCACACAAGCGCAAGGGGAGATGGGGCCAACACATCTTGGCAAAGGGTTCCCGCATTTTGCTGAACCAGAATAAACGCCAGGCATCACCAAAAATACCCAAATTTGAATACTGGTGAGGTTGGAGAGGGATTGGTTTTGTCATTTGGGAGTTGTAGTTGCTGGGATTTATAGTTCACCTACAATCAAAGGGCATTCTGAACTCCACCAACGATGGAAATGAACCAAACTTGTATACAGAACTCCCATGACTTACAGAAAATACTGGAAGGGTTTGGTAGGCATTGACCTTGAGTTTGGGAGTTGTAGTTCACCTACATCCAGAGAGCACTGTGGACTCAAACAATGATGGATTAGGGCCAAACTTGGCATGAATACTCAATATGCCCAAATGTGAACACTGGTGGAATTTAGGGAATTGAGACCTTGACATTTGGGAGTTGTAGTTGCTGGGATTTATAGTTCACATACAATCAAAGAGCATTCTGAACTCCACCAACGAAAGAAGTGAGCCAAACTTGTATACAGAACTCCCATGACCAACAGAAAATCCTGGAAGGATTTGGTGGGCATTGACCTTGAGTTTGGGAGTTGTAGTTCACCTACATCCAGAGAGCACTGTGGACTCAAACAATGATGGATTAGGGCCAAACTTGGCATGAATACTCAATATGCCCAAATGTGAACACTGGTGGAATTTAGGAATTGAGACCTTGACATTTGGGAGTTGTAGTTGCTGGGATTTATAGTTCACATACAATCAAAGAGCATTCTGAACTCCACCAACGATAGAAGTGAGCCAAACTTGTATACAGAACTCCCATGACCAACAGAAAATACTGGAAGGATTTGGTGGGCATTGACCTTGAGTTTGGGAGTTGTAGTTCACCTACATCCAGAGAGCACTGTGGACTCAAACAATGATGGATTAGGACCAAACTTGGCATGAATACTCAATATGCTCAAATGTGAACACTGTTGGAGTTTGGGGAAAATAGACCTTGACATTTGGGAGATGTAGCTGCTGGAATTTATAGTTCAACTACAATCAAAGAGCATTCTGAATCCCAGCGATAGAATCGGGTCAAACTTCCCACACAGAACCCCTATGACTAACAGAAAATACTGTTTCTTCTGATGGTCTTTGGCCACCCCTCTGACACCCCCTGGGGTCCCGACCCCCAGGTTGAGAAACACTGACTTAGGACCTTATTGCATTGGGAAATACTCCACTTCTGAGACTAACTGAGAGTGATTTTGAACGGGTCCCATTGAATCATTGAGTTGGAAGGGACCACTAAAGGCCATCTAGTCCCACCCCTGCCATGCAGGAAAAGCACAATCAAAATATCTCCGATAGATGGGCAACCAGCCTCTGCTGAAAAGCTACCCAATATACCCAGATGTGAACACTGGTAGAGTTTGGGGAATTGAGACCTTGACATTTGGGAGTTATAGTTGCTGGGATTTATAGTTCACCTACAATCAAAGAGCATTCTGAACTCCTCAACGATAGAATTGGCCCAGACTTCCCACACAGGAACTCCCATGACCAACAGGAAATACTGTGTTTCGGTGACCCCTCTGACCCCTGACCCCCAGGTTGAGAAACACTGCTATAGACTTTGCAGTAGACCTTCTATCTTGGAAACTCCTGCAAAAGCTTGAGATAAAAGGGGTCTGTTCTTGGATAGGCATTAGGGGGAAAGGTAAGACCCGAAAGGCGGTGGGCTCTCCTCTCCTGTCTCAACCACGTGGAGAGGAGAATGTCTTGACGTTTGTACATCTCAAGGATGCTATTTATTTATTTATTTCCAACATTTCTACCCCGCTCTTCTCAACCCCCGAGGGGGGACTCAGAGCGGCCTAACAAAAGGCAACCATTCGATGCCAACACAATATAAATACAATATAAAACCAAAACATTGAGCATTAAAATACATTAAAATACAATTAACATTAACACATCATACACATTCACTAAAGTTAAAAACCATGTTCCGTCCATAATAGGGGCATTGAGACATCTCCATCAACTTGCCATTACAAATCCAGTCCAAAGTGCTGCATTATGCTACTGTGCAAACGCCTGGTCCCACAGCCTGGATTTCACTTTTTTTCCTGAATGCCAGGAGGGATAGGGTTGATCATATGTCGCTTGGGAGCGCGTTCCACAGACGGGGAGCCACCACCGAGGAGGCCCTCTCTCCCGTTCCCACCAACCGCGTTTGAGAAGTTGGCGGGAGCGAGAGCAGGGCCTCCCCGTATGATCTTAAATTACGAGGTGGGACGTAGAGGCTGATGCGTTCGGACAAGTAAGCTGGGCCAGAACCGTATAGAGCTTTAAAGGTCAAAACCAGCACTTTGAATTGAGCTCGGAAGTGGACAGGCAGTCAGTGGAGGTGACACAACAGGGGGCTGGTATGCTCCCTGTATGTCGCTCCGGTTAGTAACCTGGCTGCCGCCCGTTGGACTACTTGCAATTTCCGAACTGTCTTCAAAAGCAGCCCCACGTAGAGTGCGTTGCAGTAATCTATTCGGGATGTGACCAGAGCGTGGACGACCATAGCCAGATCAGACTTCCCACAGTACGGGCGCAGCTGGCGCCGAGAGTCTTTGTGCAAAAGCTGGCCACCGCCGAGACCTGGGGTTCCAGGCTCAGCGATGAGTCCAGGGTCACTCCCAAGCTGCGAACCTGTTATGACCTCTGAGTCACCTCCTACCTATAATTTGGATGTATGGAATGGTACTTTTGCACCTTACCTCCCCACCTGTCCCTGCCCTTCCCAAATTGATTTCCCATCTCAGTTAGACAGGTGTCGGATGCAGACGGAGCAACAACCAGAACTCAAGGAGGAAAATGAGGTTGCCAAACCCGGCAAAAGCTAGTAAAATCTACTTCCAAGGGAGGAGGAGGAGCAGAAAGACCTTGAAACTCAGCAATAAGTTCTCTTTTCGGGGGGACGATTGCCACGCAGAGGAAGCAGACGGATGTGCAGATGGGAAAGAAACCCCAAGACTTTGCAACACGCCACCGCCGGCCCTGCAAAACAGCACATGGGACCCCGACAAGTGTGCATTTAGTCCCCAAAGCACCCCCACTGCAGGGGGAGAAACAAAAAGGAGTTGGGGGGGGGGGTGTTGTAAAATGACACCCAAAGAAAAGTAGTCTGCTTTGCACGTACCTTAGAAACAGAGAAAGAGAGAGGAAACACACACGGGGCAGCAGCCGCCAATGGCAAAGGAGGGACACAGGCGCCAGCCAAAACCGTCTCCAGGAGTGAACTGCTGACAGATTTGGGATATTGGGGACTCAAGGGGGGATCCAGAAGGAGGAAGAGATTCCTCCAACAGACAGTTGCAAGTCCCCCCCCCCACCCTTCCCCCCCCCAATCTGGAACTGATGATCCGTCAGGAAGGAAGAAGGGAGGAAAGGAGGAGAAGGAGGGAGAGAGGAAATCTACAAACAAATTCCCAGCCAAGAGGGGGGAAGAAGGGGGAGATGAAACCCAGCACACAATGATGGATTGGCTGGGGAGAAGGTTAAGGAAGGAAGGGTGGGGGTGATGCTAGAGAGAGAGGGGGGGCCGAAAGGGAATTTCCTGCCCCCTCCTCCTTGTGTTTGGGATGCCTGGAAGGAGGAGGAGGGCAGATTTCTGCAAATCAGGGGAGGCAAAAGCAAGGCTGACACAACAAAGAGGCAGGCGCAACAAAAGAAGCATATGGCCAGGGCAGCCACAGCCTGTAAATTAAACATAAAGGGGAGATTAGATAATTAATGAGGGCTCGGCTGCCTGCCTGCTTGCCTGCTTGCCCACCCGCCCCCAGCCTTTGCAGCAGCAGCAGGAGGAGGGGCGGGGGTCCCATCCACACAGAGGTGGGCTCCCCTGAAAGGGACCGAGAAGCGGCCAGAGGGAAACCACCTGTAAGGCTGAGCGGAGGCGGATCATGTGGCATCATCATGGCCAGCTGCTCCAAGTGGGTTTCTCCCACAGAACGGGGTTAGCCATTCGAGTTCGGGTTAGCATCTTGGCTGGGATGGGGGGCAAGAGCGATGCTACCCTGCCCACTCACTCACTCACTCACTCACTCACTCACTCACTCACTCACTTATTTATTTATTTATTTATTTATTTATTTATTTATGGTATTGGCAGTGTTTTTGAACCTTTTTTTTAGCCATGGCACATTTTTTACATTTACAAAATCCTGAGGCACACCACCAACCAAAACGACACAGAATGACACTCTAACACAGTCATACATATAGTTAATACATTTCTAAATGTATTTATACACTCACTTAGTGTGAAACCTGGGCCTGTTTCGATGAACAGCATGATGCTCCAAAGGGCTACGGCAGACTTTGAAGAAGAAGACGGCATATATATACACACTATCGTACTGATGGCAGCTTGTTCAACTTAAGCCGCCTGAGGGCTCGCACTAAGACTCTAAACCAGTGTTTCTCAACCAGTGTGCCGTGGCACACTAGTGTGCCGTGATGGACCTCCTGCTGTGCCGCGAGAAAAGCTCTCTGCCCCCCTTCCTTCCCCCCTCCTCCTGCCAAACTCCTACTGCTTGGGGGAGGAGGAGGAAGGGCTGGGCGGCGGCGAAGAAAAAAAGGGCCAGGGCGCCACCTCCTTCGGCCATTTAACCAGCCAGCCTCCAATCCGCCATGACTCTCGCCCCTCGCTCGCTGAAGCCGCGTGGAGGAGCCCCAACCACTGAAGCCCATCCACTGCTCATGCTCCTCCGTGGGAGAGCTGAAGCTGGGGGGAGGGGTGGGGCATGGTGCGGCCTGGCTCCGCCCCCTCCCCCGGCTTTGGCACTCCCAGCAGCTGCTCCAGCCTTGAGGGGACAGTGCCAAGCCACCATTGTCCTGGCTCTGGCACCGCTGGCTTGGCACTGCCCCTTCAAGGCTGGAGCAGCTACTGGGAGAGGTGAAGATTGGGGGAGGGGAGGGGCATGGCACAGCCTGGCTCCACCCCCTCCCCTGGCTTTGGCACTCCCAGCAGCTGCTCCCAGCAGGCCACCATCCCCCAGCCATTCGTTACTGTGTTAGAGTGTCATTTTGGTTGGTGGTGTGCCCCCGGATTTTTTTAATGTTAAAAGTGTGCCGCGGCTCAAAAAACGTTGGGAAACACTGCTCTAAACTATCTAGTCCGTGAGCTGCTTTTTGCTGACGATGCTGCCCTTGTCGCCCATTCAGAAGCAGCCCTGCAGCGCCTCACATCCTGCTTTTCAAAAGCTGCAGAGCTGTTTGGGCTGGAAGTCAGCCTGAAGAAAACGGAAGTCCTCTACCAGCCCGCACCACAGGAAGAACACCATCATCCCCACGTCAGCATAGGCACATCTGTGCTTAAGTCCGTTCAGCAGTTCACCTCCCTGGGAAGCATCATCTCTTCAGACGCCAAGATTGAGAAAGAGATAGATCACAGATTATCAAAGGCATAGAGTGCTTTTGGAAGGCTTCACAAAAGACTCTTACAAGGATCTAATTTCCCACGGCACACCTGATGATCTCTCACGGCACAGTAGTGTGCCACGGCACACTGGTTGGGAAACACTGGTATTTGTATCATCATCCTATTAGTGTATTTACCCAGCATTGCCTGGTGTCATTGGGACCAACAATGATTGGGGGGGGGGGGGATTCCATGTCAGGAGCGACTTGAGAACCTGCCCAGGGGATGTGGAAGGCTTCTCTCAGGTCCCTGTATGGGAAGCTAGAGCTGACAGAGCAAGCTCATCCACGCTCTCCCCAGATTCAAACCTGCGACCTGTCAATCTTCAGTCCTGCCTGCACAAGGGTTAACCCACTGTACCACCAGGAGCTCCTGATGATTATTATTATTATTATTACGATTATCAACATCATCATCATCATCCTACTAGTGTATATACCCAGCATTGCCTGGGTGTCATTGGGAATTATTAGGTAAAGGTAAAGGTTTTCCCCTCACATGGTCTAATCGTGTCCGACTCTGGGGGTTAGTGCTCATCTCCATTTCTAAGCCGAAGAGCCGGCGTTGTCTGTAGGCACCTCCAAGATCATGTGGCCAGCATGACTGCATGAAGCAGTGTTACCTTCCCGCTGGAGCTGTATCTATTGATTTACTCACATTTGGATGTTTTCGGACTGCTAGGTTGGCAGAAGCTGGGGCCAACAGTGGGTGCTCGCCCTGCTCCCAAGATTTGAAGCGCTGACCTTTTGGTCAGCAAGTTCAGCAGCTCAGTGGTTTATTATTATAATAAAATAATAACTATAATAATAATAATGGGAATTATTATTATTATTAGCATACTAACATTTATACCCAGTATTGCCTGGTGTCATTGGGAATTGTTATTATTATTATTATTATTATTAGCATACTAACATATATACCCAGTATTGCCTGGCCTCATTGGGAATTATTATTATTATTATTATTATTAAACAAGCATATATACCTGGCATTGCCTGGTGTCATTGGGAACAACGATGATGATCATCATCATCCTCATACTAGCAATAGCCAACGCAGTGCCATCACAGAGGGCCACTTCACCTAGCAACAGCCAATCCTTCACCTAGCAATAGCCAACACAGTGCCATCACAGATGGCCACTTCACCTAGCAACAGCCATTCCTTCACCTAGCAATAGCCAACACAGTGCCATCACAGAGGACCACTTCACCTAGCAATGATCAATCCTTTACTTTGCAATAGCCAATCTAGTGACATCACTGAAGGCCACTTCACCTAGCAACGGCCTTTGTGTACAAACCAATGGACAGCCATACTTTGACTTATATGTATATAGAGGTAGTAAATGTTTCTTTGGGGAATCACTAGGCCTTGTGGCAGTTCTTGGGGCCACTTCACCTAGCAACGGCCTTTGTGTACAAACCGATGGACAGCCATACTTTGACTTATATGTATATAGAGGTAGTAAATGTTTCTTTGGGGAATCACTAGACCTTGTGGCAGTTCTTGGGGCCACTTCACCTAGCAACGGCCTTTTGTGTACTAACCGAGGGACAGCCATACTTTGACTTATATGTATATAGAGGTGGTAAATGTTTCTTTGTGGAATCACTAGACCTTGTGGCAGTTCTTGGGGCCACTTCACCTAGCAACGGCCTTTGTGTACAAACCGACGGACAGCCATACTTTGACTTATATGTATATAGAGGTGGTAAATGTTTCTTTGGGGGAATCACTAGACCTTGTGGCAGTTCTTGGGGCCACTTCACCTAAGCTTTGACCTTTGTGTACAAACCGACGGACAACCATACTTTGACTTATATGTATATAGAGGTGGTAAATGTTTCTTTGGGGAATCACTAGACCTTGTGGCAGTTCTTGGGGCCACTTCACCCTACAACGACCTTTGTGTACAAACCGATGGACAGCCATCCCTACCTTGTGGCAGTTTTGGGGAGCGACCTTTGTGTATATGTATATAGAGGTGGTAAATGTTTCTTTGGGGAATCACTAGACCTTGTGGCAGTTCTTGGGGGGGCCACTTCACCGACGGACAGCCTTACTTTGACGGTCCTGACCTTTGGCAGTTCTTGGGGGCCACTTCACGACGGACACCGATGGACAGCCATACTTTGACTTATATGTATATAGAGGCGGCCTTTGTGTACAAACCGATGGACAGCCATACTTTGACTTATATGTATATAGAGGTGGTAAATGTTTCTTTGGGGAATCACTAGACCTTGTGGCAGTTCTTGGGGCCACTTCACCTAGCAACGGCCTTTGTGTACAAACCGATGGACAGCCATACTTTGACTTATATGTATATAGAGGTAAATGTTTCTTTGGGGAAATGTTTCAGTTCTTGGGAATCACTACAAACCGAGGACCTAGAGGTGTGGCAGTTCTTGGGGCCACTTCACCTAGCAACGGCCTTTGTGTACAAACCGATGGACAGCCATACTTTGACTTCTATGTATATAGAGGTGGTAAATGTTTCTTTGGGGAATCACTAGACCTTGTGGCAGTTCTTGGGGCCACTTCAGCCCTGACTTATATGTATATAGAGGTGGTAAACGGGAATCACTTTGTGTCACAAAAACCGATGGACAGCCATACTTTGACTTATATGTATATAGAGGTAGTAAATGTTTCTTTGGGAATCCCTAGACCTTGTGGCAGTTCTTGGGGCCACTTCACCTAGCAACGGCCTTTGTGTACAAACCGATGGACAGCCATACTTTGACTTATATGTATATAGAGGTGGTAAATGTTTCTTTGGGGAATCCCTGGCAGACCTTGTGGCAGTTCTTGTAAATGTTTCTTTGGGGGCTTGTGGCAGTTCTTCACTTCACCTAGCAACGGCCTTTGTGTACAAACCGATGGACAGCCATACTTTGACTTATATGTATATAGAGGTGGTAAATGTTTCTTTGGGGAATCCCTAGACCTTGTGGCAGTTCTTGGGGCCACTTCACCTAGCAACGGCCTTTGTGTACAAACCGACGGACAGCCTTACTTTGACTTATATGTATATAGAGGTGGTAAATGTTTCTTTGGGGAATCACTAGACCTTGTGGCAGTTCTTGGGGCCACTTCACCTAGCAACGGCCTTTGTGTACAAACCGACGGACAGCCATACTTTGACTTATATGTATATAGAGGTGGTAAATGTTTCTTTGGGGAATCACTAGACCTTGTGGCAGTTCTTGGGGCCACTTCACCTAGCAACGGCCTTTGTGTACAAACCGATGGACAGCCATACTTTGACTTATATGTATATAGAGGTAGTAAATGTTTCTTTGGGGAATCACTAGGCCTTGTGGCAGTTCTTGGGGTCACTTCACCTAGCAATGGCCTTTGTGTACAAACCGAGGGACAGCCATACTTTGACTTATATGTATATAGAGGTGGTAAATGTTTCTTTGGGGAATCACTAGACCTTGTGGCAGTTCTTGGGGCCACTTCACCTAGCAACGGCCTTTGTGTACAAACCGATGGACAGCCATACTTTGACTTATATGTATATAGAGGTAGTAAATGTTTCTTTTGGGGGAATCACTAGACCTTGTGGCAGTTCTTGGGGCCACTTCACCTAGCAACGGCCTTTGTGTACAAACCGATGGACAGCCATACTTTGACTTATATGTATATAGAGGTAGTAAATGTTTCTTTGGGGAATCACTAGACCTTGTGGCAGTTCTTGGGGCCACTTCACCTAGCAACGGCCTTTGTGTACAAACCGACGGACAGCCATACTTTGACTTATATGTATATAGAGGTGGTAAATGTTTCTTTGGGGAATCACTAGACCTTGTGGCAGTTCTTGGGGCCACTTCACCTAGCAACGGCCTTTGTGTACAAACCGATGGACAGCCATACTTTGACTTATATGTATATAGAGGTAGTAAATGTTTCTTTGGGGAATCACTAGGCCTTGTGGCAGTTCTTGGGGTCACTTCACCTAGCAATGGCCTTTGTGTACAAACCGAGGGACAGCCATACTTTGACTTATATGTATATAGAGGTGGTAAATGTTTCTTTGGGGAATCACTAGGCCTTGTGGCAGTTCTTGGGATGAGAAAATGAATCCTGGACATGTGGAGTGTGTCAACACCAGATTAACAAACATGCACACGTAAATTTCTATAGATATAGATATGCACCGCATGGTTCGTACATATATAGGGCTGCAGGTAATCCAAAACCCAAGTAAAGAAAATCCAAACTGCTTGTTCCCAAGTATTTTGGATAGGAGGTAGTCTACCTGTGCCACAAGTAATGTGTTGCATGAAGATGGTTGGAGCTTGTGTGCTGCGTATATCTTTTCCCCTATAGCCCCCCCCCCCCTTTTAACCAGGAGGAAAGGCAGGTGTTTGCTTAAATCCTAGCACAGGCGCCGGAGGGCAGGCAGGTGGGGAGCCTATATATCCAGGCCACTGTCGGGAGGAGGGAAGATGGATTTGCATTTCCATTCTCACACCTGCCAGGACGGCGCCAAGGTGGGTGTCAACAGGCAAGGCAGGTAGTTGAAAGGGAGAGGAGAAAGACAAGCCACGTCTTTTTGTTTTCCCCACAGTTGAGGAGGGCATGAGTTTGAGGTGCTGCTGTTTTGCATGTCTCCAAGTCACCGCAGAATGAATGCCGTTTGGCACCATTTGCCATGGCTGAACGCTATGAAATCCTGGGAGTTGCAGTTCTACAAGGACTTCGGCCTCCTCTGCCAAAGAGGGCTGTTGTCTCACCAAACTAAAACTCTCACAATTCCATATCCATGGCAGTTCAAAGGGATGTCAGACGGCATTCATTCTGCAATGTAAACGTACCCTTCGGAGTTCCTCTAACTCAGTGTTCCTCAGCCTTCCTGATGCCGCGACCCCTTAATAGAGTTCCTCATGTTGTGGTGACCCCCAACTGTAAACTTATTTGTGTTGTTACTTCATAACTCTCATTATTCTCCTGAATCGCCATGTAAATACCTGATATGCGAGGCCTGCCCGGGTCGAGGTGGGTGCTCGACCTTAAGTGTAGCTTGCTGTTGACCTCTGCAGGCCGAAAGACAGTTCATTTGTCAAGGAGGAGATAAAGGTACCACATTAAGTAGGGAGGCAAATTTTGACTGATTTATGAGGCCATAAAGAACTCCAGGAATCGCTGAGGAATGCAGAAGAACAACAAAGGGACGCTGGAAAATCCTGAGAGGAGTGCGTCAGCTCCCCCTGGTGGCCAGAAGCTTGCCTCTGTTCGTCTATATATGTCTAAATATGTCTAAATATGTGTGTGTGTGTCTGTTTGTGTGTGTGTAATCTATATATGTTGAACTGCAGGGATTGTCTGCAAGTATGTGTACTGTAATCCACTCTGAGTCCCCTTCGGGGTAAGAAGAGCAGAATATAAATAAAGTAAATAAATAATAAATAAATAAATAAATATATTCTCATTCACTGGACCAAATTGGGCTCAAATACCTGATACGCCCACATTTGAATTCTGGCGGGGGTGGGGGACGACAAATGATTTTGTCATTTGGGAGTTGTAGTTGCTGGGATTTATATTTTACCTAATCAAAGAGCATTCTTAACTCCACCACTGATAGAATTGAACCAAACTTGGGACACAGAACTCTCAAAACCAACAAAAATACTGGAAGAGTTTGGTGGGCATTGACCTTGAGTTTGGGAGTTGTCGTTCACCTACATCCAGAGAGCTTTCTCGGAGCCCTTTCTCATAACTAATGGAGTGAAGCAAGGTTGTGTTCTTGCACCAACCCTATTTACAATCTTCTTCAGCATGATGCTCCAAAGGGCTACGGCAGACCTCGAAGAAGAAGACGGCATATATATACGCTATCGTACTCATGGCAGCTTGTTCAACTTCAGCCGCCTGAGGGCTCGCACTAAGACTCTACACCAGGGGTGCTCACACTTTTTCAGCATGGGAGCTACTGATTAAAAAACCAAGTCCCAAAGATCACCTACCCAGAAATGTAAAACGTATAACTATTTTCTTATTTGTTTATTTATATTTATTATTCATTTGTATGTACCGCTCCTTCCAGCAGGCTCGGGACAGTTTACATAAAATGAAGTTACAGAACATCAACATTTCAATTTAATAACAACAATATAAAACAGAGCATAAAAATACATCCAACCACCCCATTTCTCCCACACTGCCATATTACCACACATATTATCAGCCAGAAAGTAAGAAGAGAGGCTTTTGAACTGCAAGGCCATTTAATACTCAGCAAGGTAAACAATGGGGCATGCAAAAATACATCCAACCACCCAATTTCTCCCACATTTCCATATTCCCCAACATATATTTCTCAAGGAACAAAGCAAGCAGAGAGGCTTTGGAGCTAAAAGGCTATTTTTAAACATAAAAAATAAACAAAGAGACATGTCACAGAACAATCAAGCACCCACCCCAAAAGTAAAAAGACCGACCTTTGAGATGCGGTAAGGACATGACCCCAAAGCGCCCTTCTTCTTTTCCTCCGTTGTTGCTCCTATTTCCACGCCGCCAGCATGCGTGCCTCCTCCAAGAACTCACGAGAAGTCCGAGAGGCAGAATGGGCGCTTCTACGCATGCGCGCGAGACCAGCCATGCATCGCGTCATCCAGGCCCGCCCCCTTTGGTCTCCTACGACTCTGAGTGGCTGGAAGGACGGAGGGAGGAGGAGGGAATCCAAAAAGAGGGGGGCCCATTCTGCCTCTTGGACTCTGGAGCTTTTCGAGGCGGCGCGCGAGCAGGAGCGGGGGAGGAGCAACGACGGAGGACTTCTTTGCAGCGTGCAGGGGGCGTGAAGAGGACCAACAGCAAAAACCTGGTCAGGGGTCTGAAGATCACCAGGATGAGGCCCGAAGATCACCCTGGTGATCCCGATCACCATTCTGAGCACCCCTGCTCTACACTATCTAGTCCGTGAGCTGCTTTTTGCCGACGATGCTGCCCTTGTCGCCCATTCAGAAGCAGCTCTGCAGCGCCTCACATCCTGCTTTGCAACAGCTGCAGAGCTGTTTGGGCTGGAAGTCAGCCTGAAGAAAAGGGAAGTCCTCTACTAGCCCGCACCACAGGAAGAACACCATCATCCCCACGTCAGCATAGGCACATCTGTGCTTAAGTCCGTCCAGCAGTTCACCTCCCTGGGAAGCACAGATTAGCAAAGGCATAGAGTGCATCAGACGCTTAACAAAAGATTGAACAAAGAGATAGACCAAAACAGATTATCATACTGTACTGTCTATTCTCCTCTGTGGGTCTGAAACATGGGTCACCTCTCGCCAACACCTACAACTCCTTGAACGCTTTCAGAAGCGCTGTCTTCGCACAGTCCTAAATATGCACTGGACCGACTATGTGACAAATGTTGCTGTCCTTGAGCAAGCAGGGATCACCAGCATTGAGGCCATGCTATTGAAAAGGTAACTGCGCTGGGCAGGGCACATCTCTAGGATGGAGGACCACCGCCTCCCAAAGATACTACTCTATGGGTCAGCGCAAGAGAGGCGCCCCCAAAAAGAGATATAAGGACTCCCTGAAACAACATCTCAGGCTCGGCCAGACTGCTCACCAGCAATGGTCCACCCTGGCCTCACATCAGGAGGCATGGAGAGGCACTATCCACAATGCTGCGGCCTCTTTCGAGAAGACATGCCGAACGGGTCTCGAAGAGAGACGACAACGCAGAAAGAACCGCAACTTGGAAACAACATTACCCAAGGAGGCTTTCTGCTGTGCTTTCTGCAACCAAACTTGCCTATCTCAGATTGGCCTTTTTAGTCGTCAACGCGCTTGTAAAAAGCGTGGGATGCGTCCTTCCTAAGAATCTTCGTTCGCGAAGTAATGCCGAGAGATTATTATTATAACCTCTGAGGATGCCTGTCATAGATGCAGGCGAAACGTCAGGAGAGTATGCTTCTGGAACATGGCCATACAGCCTGGAAAACTCACAACAACCCAACAACAATACCAACGAACAACTGTAGCCCCAACAGTCTGAGGGACTGAGAACTGGCCCTCTGCTTCAAAAGTCTGCTAGAAATGGGTGACATTCCTGCAGGGAGAGCGGTCTTGGCCCCTTGGCCCTCTCCTGATGGGCACCAACCAGGTCGGGGGGGGGGAGGGGGGGCTTTGCAGCGAAGACAAGCAGATGCCAACAAGAACCTGAGCCGGGTCCAGGCAGGCGGAAAAGGGGAAGAAAATGCATATAAAGCAGTCTTGCACACATACACACACACACACACAGCCCCTGGTCCCTTTTGAAATGCAAAGTGTGTTTGTCCTGCCTCTTTCTATTCAAGCCCCCTTCGCCCCTTTGAGCCGGGGAGATGCACACAAAGGCAGGAACACGCTCCCTCGCCGCCCGCCTTTGCATTGTCCTCCCGGGGAACAAACGGGCCCATTAATCTCTGTCCCAACCGCAGGCCCTGGCGCAGCAAAGAGGGGGGGGGGGGGGCTGCCTCTCTTCTTCTCCCCTTTTTGGCTGTATTAATTGTCTCCCCAGCATCCAATGACAGCCGGGGTGAGTCACAGAGCAGATGCTGAGCGCAAGAGTTCAAGAGAGACGGGGAGGAGAGGCTGCGGCGTGGAAATGCGAGCGATGATTTCTGTGCATGTCAAGATGGCTGTTAGGTCAACACCCAGGCTCTGTTTACTGAGCAGGGGGTACAGAAGCAGCTGTTCCTCCCATCCCTGCGCACTGGCTTGGGCCATGTTTTGTTTTTTGAAGGCAGCCAAAGCAGGGATTAGGAAGACGGGGGCGACGAAGGGCTGGCCGGGTCGGGGAGAGGAATGCGTCCCTCCATGCAGTCTCCTCAGACAGCCATCACTGAGAGAAGCCCAAATGGACCCTGACCCCTGACCTCCAAGTCATCCTTTCCTGGGCATTGCAAATTTAGAGCCACCTCCTCCATTCAGGCCTTCCTCTTTCCCGACCCCCCTTTCCCAATGATTGCATTGCACAGCACACATTAGGGCAGTGTTTCCCAACCTTTTTTGAGCCGCGGAACATTTTTTACATTTACCAAATCCTGGGGCACGCCACCAACCAAAATGACACAAAATGACACTCTAACACAGTCATACATATAGTTAATATGTTTTTAAATGTATTTATACACTCAGTGTGAAACCTGGACCTGTTTCGATGAACACAACATAGATGTCCTGGCAGGAATGGCAGAAAGACACAAACTTCCCACACAGAACTCCCATAACCAAGAGAAAATGCTATAAGAGTTTGGTGGGCATTGACCTTGAGTTTTGGAGTTGTAGTTCACCTATATCCAGAGAGCACTGTGGACTGAAACAATGTTGGATCAGGGCCAAACTTGGCATGAATACTCAATATGCCCAAATGTGAACACAGATGAAGTTTGGGGAAAGTAGACCTTGACATTTGGGAGTTACAGTTTCTGGGATTTATAGTTAACACACAATCAAAGAGCATCCTGAACTCTTGCAACAATGGAATTGAACCCAACTTGGCATATTGAACTCCCATTACCAACAGAAAGTACTGAAAGGGTTTGCTTGGGAATTGAACTTGAGTTTGGACGTTGTAGTTCACCTACACCCAGAGAGCACTGTGGACTCAAACAATGTCATGTTATGTTGTTGTTTGTTTTCTATCCAGAATCACAATGTTGGAAGGAGGCTCACCACTTCAAGGTCCCTAAAACAGGCATGGGAAAACTTCGGCCCTCTGCGTGCTTTGGACTTCAACTCCCACCATTCCTAACAGCCTGAGGCCCTTTCCTGCTTAAGTGGCTGAGGGGGGGAAAGGAAAAGGGCCTGAGGCTGCTAGGAATGGTGGGAGTGGGAGTCCAAAACACCTGGAAGGTCCAAGTTTGCCCATGCCAGCTTTCGACAGAGACCTCTTTCTCCCCCTCCCCCTTCGCGCCCTTTCTTCCCCCTCCTGCCCAACACTTACTTCTTCTTCTAAACTGCCGCTTCTGCCGCCAGTTTGATCCGAGGGGGCAGCGTGAGCGTGTTCAGGAGGCGAGGGGGAGGGAGGGAGACGTCACCCGTGCGGGCGCTACCGCGCAGACTCGCCCCAGGCAAAGTGAGCAGAGCGAAGCTGGGAAGAAGGGAGCCCGAGTGGAGAAGGAAAAGTGTTTGTCAGGTGGGGGAAGAAAGGGTATTGGAGGTTCCAATTTCCCACGGCACACCTGATGATCGCTCGCGGCACACCAGTGTGCCAGGGCACACTGGTTGGGAAACACTGCGTTAGGGTGCCTCGAAGGTTCGCCCCACTTCTGGGTTTGTTTGACCTGCTGGAATCCAAATATGGCACCAGTTTTCCCCTAATAGCTCTCGTGTTTGCAATACAGAACATATGCTGCATCTACCAGTCTGCCATCTGCTCGCCCATAGAAAACCGTAATAACTATATCTAAGAAACTAAATTTGATGCTGCCCATCCAATGAAATTTTGGGTGGCGTTGTTGTCTTTTCCAATGAGTTATGATCTCATGACGTGGTCAAATTATGTCGGCCTCAGTTTAGCCTCCTGGGCTTTATTTCAGTGTTTCTCAACCTTCCAAAGGCCGCTTCATACAGTTCCTCATGTTGTGGTGACCTCCTACCATAACATTATTTTCAATGCTACTTCATAACTGTAATTCTGCAACTGTTATGAATCATAATGTGAATATCTGGTATGCAGGATGTATTTTCATTTACTGCTCCACAAATTTACTGGGCACAAATACCCGATACACCAGGGGCGGGCAACCTACGGCCCGCGGGCCGGATCTGGCCCGGCAGCTGATTCTGTCCAGCCCGGGGAGAAGGGCGTCGGGGGCGGGGCCAAGAGGAAGGGAGAGCAGAGCAGCAGGTGATTGGCGGCTGCAGGCCTCCGCCCTCTCTCACCCCCAGCCGTTCCCGAGCTGATCTTGGGATCCTTCCTCTCTCGAGGATGTCAGCCTTCATCTGGGTTCGCACCTTGTCTTCTTGAATTTAATTTAATTTTAGTGGTTCTTATTATTATTTTATAATAATTTTATAATATCATATATAATATAATATAATAATGTTATATTATATATTACAATTTCAATATATTACAATGTCTATATATACACTATAATATAATAATTATATTAATACTAATAATATATGAATATTTCTTGATATATTAATATGTTAATATTTATGATGTGTAATATATAGTAAATATAGTAAGTAAATAAAAAAATAATGTAGATTAGAATGTAGTTCAGCCTTTAGGTGCGGCCCTCCATAATATTTTTTGGCTCTTGTGTGGCCCCTTGGGGAAAATAATTGCCCACCCCTGCGATTTAACTATAAATCCCAGAAACTGTAACTCACAAATGTCAAGGTCATGCACATTTGAATACTAGTGGGGGTTGATTTTGCCATTTGGGGTATTGTCACACACCTGTCGAGAACCAGGGCCCTTTACATATTCACACATCCACGGCTGGAAATAACAGTCTATTTATTGAAGTAAACCAGTGTTTCTCAACCAGTGTGCCGTGGCACAGTAGTGTGCCGTGAGTGATCATCAGGTGTGCCGTGGGAAATGGGAACCTCCAATCCCCTTTCTTCCCCCCTCCTGCCGAACACTTTTTCTTCTCCACTCGGGCTCCCTTCTTCCCAGCCTCGCTCTGTTCGCTTTGCCTTGCTTTGCTCACGCTACCGCTTCTGCGTGACCCGTGCAGGCGCTACTGCACAGACCCGCCTCACATCTTCCTCACTGTAACCGTGAACTCTATCTGCATTTCAGTACTTTCAGTACTTTCTGTTGGTAATGAGAGTTCAATATGCCAAGTTTGGTTCAATTCAATTGTTGCAAGAGTTCAGGATGCTCTTTGTTTGTGTGTTAACTATAAACCCCAGAAACTGTAACTCCCAAATGTCAAGGTCTATTTTTCCCAAACCCCATCTGTGTTCACATTTGGGCATATTGAGTATTCATGCCAAGTTTGGTCCTGATCCAACATTGTTTGAGCCCAGAGTGCTCTCTGGATGGAGGTGAACTACAACTCCAAAACTCAAGGTCAATGCCCACCAAACTCTTATAGTATTTTCTCTTGGTTATGGTAATTCTGTGTGGGAAGTTTGACTCCATTCCATCATTGGTGGAGTTCAGAATGCCCTTTGATTGCGGGTGAACTATAACTCCCAGCTGTTGAGCAAGACCTTCGTGCGTGTCTTTCTGCCATTCCTGCCAGGATATCTATGTTGTGTTCATCGAAACAGGCCCAGGTTTCACACTGAGTGTATAAATACATTTAAAAACATATTAACTATATGTATTACTGTGTTAGAGTGTCATTTTGTGTCATTTTGGTTGGTGGTGTGCCCCAGGATTTTGCAAATGTAAAAATGTGCCGTGGCTCAAAAAAGGTTGAAAAACACTGAAGTAAACAATGTCCAAAAAAATAACAGTAAACATGAAAATAGCCAAGGCAAAAAGCGTTCGAGAAAATCCCAGGAAATGTTCCCAAAACCTCATGTTAATTAAGTTGTAAGGTCTCTCAATATAAATCCACTACGAAGCAACAGAACTTAAAACTAGGTTAGTCCCAAAAAAGTCAAGCTTAAAGTTCTGTCATGAATGACCAAAAAATCATGAAATCAGGAGTTCATGGAACTGCTTGCAGTAGAATCGAAAGTTGACCAGGAACTGAGTTTCAACCTTCACAGGGCTAATAACAAGGACTCCACATTCTCACATGTCCCTCCCTTTTCCCTGGGAAAGTCACAGCTGCGGCTAGAATCAGCAAGCCAGGTGTCTCAATTCCCGCCCACTGGACTCTCCGAAAAACTAAATTCCCTTAACTGCTTTTCCAGAGTTTCATCACCTTGCTCCTTAACTGAAATCACACAGAGCCCTGCACACCATCACAACCCACAACCCCTGAAGCCACAGAAGCCACAGGCCCAACAGGGATGTAGTTAATGGGATTTATAGTTTGTCTATTTATTTATTTACATCATTTATATTCCGCCCTTCTCACCCTGCAAGGGACTCAAGACGGATCACAATGCACCTATACAGGCAAACATTCATTGCCATAGACACACAGCATATATAGACAGACACTCAGAGGCAACCTAACGTTCCAGCTTCTGGCCACCAGGGGGAGCTGTTGCATTCCTTCATTCTTTTTCATACTTCCTGGAGATTTTATGGCCTCATAAATCAGTTAAATTAGCCTCCCCACAAAGTAGTACCTAAATATCCTACTTGACAGATGCAACTGTCTTTCAGGTTGCAAAGGTCGACAACGAGCTACACAATTTGGTCTAGAGCTCACCCCAACCCGGGCAGACCTCGAACTCATGACCTTCTGGTCAGTAGAGATCTGATGCAGCTGACTCCCAGCCAGCTGCGCCACAGTCCTACAATGCACCTACAATGTAAGACCATTCCAAACTCTATCAACGATGGAATTCAACCAAACTTGGCACCTAGAACTCCCATGACCAACAGACAATACTGGAAGATTTGGGTGAGCCTTGACCTTGAGTTTTGGAGTTGTAGTTCACCTACATCCAGAGAGCACTGTGGACTCAAACAATGATGGATCTGGACCAAACTTGGCACGAATACTCAATATGCCCAAATGTGAACACAGATGAAGTTTGGGGAAAGTAGACCTTGACATTTGGGAGTTACAGTTTCTAGGATTTATAGTTCACCTACAATCAAAGAGCATTTTGAACTCCACCAATGTTGGAATGGAATCGAACTTCCCACACAGAACTCCCATAACCAAGAGAAATTACTATAAGAGTTTGGTGGGCATTGACCTTGAGTTTTGGAGTTGTAGTTCACCTACATCCAGAGAGCACTGTGGACTCAAACAATGATGGATCTGGACCAAACTTGGCACGAATACTCAATATGCCCAAATGTGAACACTGGTGGAGTTTGGGGAAAATAGACCTTGACATAGGGGAGTTGTAGTTGCTGTAGTTGTCTCATAGACCAATCTTGAGCTTGGCAAAAACTTGGTACAGGAAACTCAGAGCGTTTGAAAGCAAGACCATGACAAAAACAACATTGACCCGACGGAAGCAACTCTTTCCCACAAATTGTTATAAAGCCTTTTCAAATCCCTAAACTGAAAAGGAAAGATTTCTCTTGACCTTCCCACCGGATAACGGTTTGTTCTCTTTCTTTTGCTGAAGCCGCGCTGATAGACTTGGCCTCTGTTTACTAAAACTTTGCTTTCTGTCCACGCTTTCATTATCTTCTCCCTCACTAACTCCGACACCTGACAAATCATGATCTGATGGTGGTTCTGGGAAAGGCAAAGGGCCTCCCTCAAGAATGTGGCCTTGTGATTCTTCCGGAGAGATAGCACAACGGTAACAACAGCTATGCACGCAATCAGAAGGTTGCATGTTCGATTCCCGGGCTGGTTTGGACACCCAGCTGTGAGCCCTGCCCACTGTTCACCCAACAGTTAGAAAACAGCCCAGCTGTGAATAGATAAAACTGGGAACCGTCAAGCGGGGAAGGATTTTTACAAAGAAAGGACTTACAACGCCTGAATAAAAGTAAGATCGGCTGTCGGGAGGTAGAATGCAGAAATGCAGAGGATCTCCGTCATGAGGATGAAGCAACAGCACCCTCTTGTGATGTAATGACGTAATCACACCCTGTGACACACACCCTGTGACACACCCTGTGACGCAGCCAGAAGAAAAATCCTTCTAAATTGTACGTGTTATATGTTGTATGTAATTGTATGTAAAACCAGCAGGGATTGTCTGCCGTATGTGTGATGTAATCCGCTCTGAGTCCTCTTCGGGGTGAGAAGAGCAGAATATAAATAAAGTGTATTATTATTATTATTATTCCTGAAGCAGCTCAGGCCTCTCTGGTGAACTTTACTCAGGCCTAAGCAAACCCTCATACCCAGGCCCATCATCAGGAACGTCAACCCCATTCCCATCATGAACATCAACATGAACATCAGACACAGTCACAGGGTGAACAGGCAGAAATACAACATATATATTGCTTCCCTGTTTTTATGAATATGCAAATCTGTATATATAATAAAAGAGAATGTTTGTATGTTTGTATGTTTGTAAGTGGCAGCTTTCTGATTGGTTGACACTGTGGGATTATTTGCATTACGTCTCTGATCGGCCAGCACCACCAACATTCCGACACTCTAAAGTGACAGAGGGGGGTAAGGAAAAGGCCTGAGGCAGTCAAGCATGGTGGGAGTTTAAGGCCAAAACACTTTGCGGCCCCCAAGAATGACAGAACAAGACCAAACTTGGCACACAAAACCCCCAAGACCCACTCTACATCCTGGTGCAATTTGAGGGAAGATGGAACATGGATGACGGGACTTGCAGTGCTTAGAGCACTTTGGCCCACACCAATGACGGATCAGGACCAAACTTGGCACACAGAGGCCCAATGGCCCACTTTACAACCTAGAGCACTTTAGGGCAGGATGGGCCACAAAGGATGGGATTTGCAGTACTGTCACCCGATTCAATTCCCCCAGAACATTGTAGCCCCTACAAATCACAGACCAGACCCAACCTTGCCACACAGACTACTCATGACCCACTCTATATCCTGCTGCAGTTCTAAGGGAGATGGACCATGGATAATGGGACTTGAAGTACCTTAACTCACTTCCTGATAACAATGCGACCCTCATCCACTCACCAATAAATACCAAACTTGCCACACAGAGCCCCCATGACCCACTCTACATCCTGGTGCAGTTTGGAGGAGGATGGACCATGGATGTTGGGAGTTGAAGTAACTCTACTCACTTCCCTAGACCGCTGCGACCTTCATCCAATGACTAATCAAGACCAAACTTGGCACACAGAGCCCCCATGACCCACTCTACATCCTGCTGCAGTTTGGAGGAGGGTGGACCACAGGTGATGGGACTTGCAGTACCTTCAGTAATTTCATGACACCACTGCAACTCCCAATAATGATGGATCAATGCCAAACTTGCCACACTGCGCCCCCATGACCCACTCTACATCCTGGTGCAGTTGAGAGGAGGACAGACCACAGGTGATGGGACTTGCAGTACCGTCAGTAATTACATGATATCACTGCCACTCCCAATAATGATGAATCAATGCCAAACTTGCCACACAGAGCCCCCATGACCCACTCTACATCCTGGTGCAGTTGAGAGGAGGACAGACCACCGGTGATGGGACTTGCAGTACCTTCAGTAATTTCATGACACCACTGCAACTCCCAATAATGATGGATCAATGCCAAACTTGGCAGACAGAGCCTCCATGACCCACTCTACATCCTGGTGCTTTTTGGAGGAGGGTGGAGCATGGACGATGAGACTCGCAGTGCCTTCACTAACTTCCTGACACCACTGCGAGCCACATAAATCACTGCTAAAGACCAACTAATACGCTTCTCAAATAACCCGGGCACCGCCGGGTCCCCAAGCTAGTTGAAAATAAAACCTGGACCCTGACCTTCTTTCCCTATGGAAACATAGCTTCTGGCGACATCCAAAGGAACCTCTTTTTGCTGCCTTGAGGAATATTGGGAAGTGCTGCCCCATTCGCGGCCCCCCTCCCTGGCCCCGCAGGCGCCCCTCTTTGCAAGGGCAGCCACTTTGTTGACGTTCCAAGGGGTCCCTATGGCAACGGCGCAATCCAAGGGGCAGCTGGCTGGACAGAGTCTGGGTAAACACAGGGCGGAAAACGCGGGGGATGAGACTGGCCGCATAGGAGGAGGAGGAGAGGGCAAAGGTCAGCAAGTCGAGCATGGCGTGACCTCTCCCCCCCCCCCCCACCAAAAAAAGGCCTCCATAATCAGAAAGGTCACATTGGCCGGGAAGAAAGGGGGAGACAGCGAGGATTCGCCTCACCGGCTGCCCTGTTTCGGATAAAGACATAAGTGGACAGGCAGTGTTGATAGAGAATGGGTGATGCCTGGCTCGACAACAGGCCATGCGGGGAAGGTCTTCATGGGGAGCAAAGAGTGAGCCAAGAGTGTGATGCAGCAGCTCAATAAGCCCATGGGATTTTGGGCTGCACCCAAAGGAGTCTCGTGTCCACATCGAGGGAAGTCATGATGCCTTGGTCAAAGCTGTGTCCAGAGGAGGGCGACTAAAATGATCAAACGATAGACCACTGACTACAATGCAACCTGAGTCCTGCCACATGCGCAACGAAGGACCTTCTCACAGCCACACCAGAGGCACTCCAACCATAAACCACCTATTACACTGTTTCTCCGCCTTCCTAATGCCATCACCCCTTAAATACCATTCCGCATGTTGTGGTGACCCCCAACCATCACATTATTTTCGTTGCGACTTCACAACTGTCATTTTGCTACTGTTATGAATTCCAAGTCGCCCAGCCTTCTGTATGTAAACATCTGATATGCAGGACGTGTTTTCATTCACTGGACCAAATTGGGGGTAAATACCCATACACCCAAATTTGAACACTGGTGGGGTTGGGTGTGTGTGTGTGTGGATCATGGTTGATTTTGTCATTTGTGAGTTGTAGTTGCTGGAATGTATAGTTCACCTACAATCAAAGAGCATTCTGAGTGATGGAATTGAACCGAACTTGGCACACAGAACTCCCGGGACCGACAGAAGATACTGGAAGGGTTTGGTGGGCATTGACCTTGAGTTTTGGAGTTGTAGTTCACCTACATTAGTTCACCTCTATTCTGCCTTGGTCAGACCACACCTGGAATCACACTGTGTTCACTTCCAGGCACTGCAATTGAAGGGAGATGCTGATTCTAAGCTGGAGGGCGACTCAAAGGATCAAGGGTCTGGAGAACAAGCCCTGTGAGGAGCGGCTGAAAGAACGGGGACACGTTTAGTTTGCAGAAGAGAAGGCTGAGAGGAGACATTTTTAAAAAATTATTTATTTATTTATTATTCGATCTCGTATGCCGCCACTCCCCGAGGGCTCGGAGCGGCTCACAATCTACATAAAATAACATCAAACAGGAATAAAACATCAATTAAAACAATTTAAAATTTCAGATTTCAGCAGTCGAAATAGGGAGGTTTTGCACGCCCTGCGGGAAGATGGAAAATCCCGCAGGGCATGAACTTAGATTGGCAAAGTATTCCAAATATAGGGATGGCGCCACAACAGAAAAGGCTCTGCATCTGGCGCTCCAGAGCAGCCCGGGCCTTGGTTTCTCAGGATGCAGTGGGGAGGAGTGACACAAATGCATCCCTTTCCCTCCCTCTCTCCCCTTCCTTCTTTCCTCCATTCTCCCTCCCTCTTCCTTCCTTCCTTCCTCTTCCTTTCTTTTTTCTCCACCCTTTCCTTCTCCTTCTCTCCTTCCTTCTTTCCTCCATTCTCCCTCCCTCTTCATTCCTCTTCTATTCTTTCCCCCAAGTCTTCCTTTCCTTCTCCTTCCTTTCTTTTCACTTCCCTCTCCCCCTTCTTTCTTTTCTTCTTTTCCCTTCATTATTTTCCTTTTTCCTCACTCCCTTTCCTTTCTTTTCCCCACCCTTTCCTTCCCTCCCTTCCCATTTCCTTCTTTCTTTTCCCCTCCTTGTATTTGTCCTGCTTTTCTTTTCTTCCTTTTACTTAGTTCGTTCATTTCTTTCTTCCTCTCCCCCTCCCTCCTTTATTTCCTCTATTTTTCTTTCTTTCTTTCCCTGTTCCTTCCTTCCGTCTTCTCTTCCTTCCCAGAGTCCTCAGCGTGCCTTTTGCACAGAGTCCCGTCATTCTGCCAGGGAATCCTTTTCTCATCGTATGTACGTATAGACTCACATTTAGTTGAATTCAGACTTAAAATATATTATACTAGCTGTACCCGGCATGCGTTGCTGTGCCCTATTTTGGAGATGCGAGGAAGTCTGAGTATGTAAGGGTTGGAGTTGTTGTTAGTTATGGTGTTGTTGGGGTCATGGCTGTGTTGTTGTGGGTTGTTCTGGTGGGTGGGATGGTGAAGTCCTGTGGAGTTGTTGTTGTGTGGTGTTGCTGGCGTTCTGCATAGCTTGTGGATATACAATGTTTTTTGTCTTTCCGTCTGCTGTGTTGATGTAGATGTTGATGCGTGTGTGGGTGGGGTACTTTGGAAGTGAGTGGAGGTACTTGAAATCCCATTATCCATGGTGTGTACTCCTCTAATCTGCAGCTGGATGGAGTGTGGGTCATGGGGTGCATTGTTTGCCAAGTTTGGTCTTTATCGGTCTTGGTTCTGGGACACAGTGGTCTGTGGGGAATGATGGGTTTTAAAGTACTACAAATCCCATTATCCATGGAGGTACTTCAAGTCCCATAATCCATGGTCCACCCTCCTCCAAACTGTAGTAGAATGTAGCGTGGGTCATAGGGGCTCTGTGTGCCAAGGTAGGTTACTGTAAATTCAGGCCATACACAATGTCCCATGAGCTGAGGCCTAGTCAGGAACAGGCCATACACAATGTCCAATGAGCTGAGGGCTAGTTCAATCAGGAAGTCCAATGAGCTTACTGTCAATTCAGGCCATACACAATGTCCAATGAGCTGAGGGGTAGTCGGGAGAACTGTCAATTCAGGCCATACACAATGTCCAATGAGCTGACTGTCAAATCAAGTTAATGAAGCCTTAGTCAAAAGAGTAAACAGCATTCCATTAAGTGAGGCCTAGTCAGGGAAATTAAGTTAATGAAGCCTTACTGTCAATTTTGGGCGTGGTCTGTGATTTGTAGGGGTGTAAATTTTCTGTGGGAAGTGAATTGGGTGTTTGTGTTTGTGCCTCAGCCCTTTGCCTTATCCTCCTCTGACAATTTATTATGGGTCGGAATGTTCATGTTGGCTGGCCAGTACAGGAGTGATGCAAATCCGCCCTTATTGGCAGCCAATCATGTTGTCAGAATGTAGAGGCTGGGAGAGTCGTTGGCAGCCCCGGAGGATGCTGGGAAATGTAGTTGTTTTTTTACTTGTTGTTTTGGGGGTCTTTTAGGTTTTGGGGGGGAAAGTTTCTTTGCTACAAATGTACCTTGTCTGAGGCCTATTTCTGTTGGCAAGTTTGGTGTCTCTGCGTTGTAAGGTTTCTCTGTTTGGGACGGTCTTTCCATGACGACTCTTCCTTTATATATATAGATATATTGTATGGCTCTCACTGAAATAAATGTCCAAATACTTTGCTTTCGTGGCTCTCTGAATCAAAAAGGTTCCCGGCCCCTGGTACAGAGGCTGAAAGAGAGGGATTTCCCAAGGTCTCCAAATGGGATTCTGTGATTCAAATCCTGGACTCTTATTCAAAACCATTGCGCATCTCCCTGGAAATGTGCTGCTTCTTTGCATCCGCACGCACTCAAAAGAACCACCGCCGTTAGCCGCGTTAAACTCTCGCGCCACCCTGAGTCCAAAACCTCGGGACATCCAAGGCCAGGCCCTTTCCTTGCCCCAGGGTGAACGGCCCAGAAGGCACGCAGCCTTTTGCACACTGAGCATTGCTCCTTGGCACAGCCCCACGGGTTTTACCCTGAGCATTTCCCTGTACCAGGCTCCTAGGGATAGAAAAGAAGGGAGAATTACTCAAGCAGGAGGCCTTCCAAGCAGCCAGGGCTTTGCTGGATGCAAGATTTACGAGGCCTTTTACTCCGCAAGCCAAGTTCAGGCTTCGGTTTGGGTCTTTTCCCTAAAGGAATTGGCCAGCCCTGATGCATTTGTTTACATCATTTGAATATATGTTTAGGACAGGCACATCCAAAGTCCAGCCCAGGGGCCAATTGTGGCCCGTGTTCAAATTTCCACTGGCCTACAGCTTCTGCCATAAAATCTATATCTATATATCTATCTATCTCTATCTATCTCTATCTATCTATATCTATAATAAAGAGGAAAGTTTGTATGTATGTATGTTTGTATGTGCCAGCGTTCTGATTGGCTCCCGGCCTCTCAAATCCCACCCTCTACTACGCTTTGTGGGACAGTGGACCAGAGATGATGGGACTTGCACTACCTTCAGTAATTTCATGATACCCCTGCAACTCCTACTCATGACGGATCGAGACCTAACTTGGCACACAAGGCCCCCGTGACCCACTCTACGCCCTGCTGCAGCTTGGGGGAGGGTACACCACAGATGATGGGACTTGCAGTACCTTCATTAATTTCATGATACCCCTGCAACTCCTACTCATGACGGATCGAGACCTTACTTGACACACAGGGCCCCCGTGACCCACTCTACACCCTGCTGCAGCTTGGGGGAGGGTACACCACAGATGATGGGACTTGCAGTACCTTCATTGCTTTCATGATACCCCTGCAACTCCTACTCATGACGGATCGAGACCTAACTTGGCACACAAGGCCCCCATGACCCACTCTGCACCCTGCTGCAGCTTGGGGGAGGGTACACCACAGATGATGGGACTTGCAGTACCTTCATTAATTTCATGATACCCCTGCAACTTCTACTCATGACGGATCAAGACCTTACTTGACACACAGGGCCCCCGTGACCCACTCTACACTTTGCTGCAGCTTGGGGGAGGGTACACCACAGATGATGGGACTTGAAGTACCTTCATTAATTTCATGATACCACTGCAACTCCTACTCATGACAGATCGAGACCTAACTTGACACACAGGGCCCCCGTGACCCACTCTGCACCCTGCTGCAGCTTGGGGGAGGGTACACCACAGATGATGGGACTTGCAGTACCTTCATTAATTTCATGATACCACTGCAACTCCTACTCATGACGGATCGAGACCTTACTTGACACACAGGGCCCCCGTGACCCACTCTACACTTTGCTGCAGCTTGGGGGAGGGTACACCACAGATGATGGGACTTGAAGTACCTTAATTAATTTCATGATACCACTGCAACTGCTACTCATGACAGATCGAGACCTAACTTGACACACAGGGCCCCCGTGACCCACTCTGCACCCTGCTGCAGCTTGGGGGAGGGTACACCACAGATGATGGGACTTGCAGTACCTTCATTAATTTCATGATACCACTGCAACTCCTACTCATGACGGATCGAGACCTAACTTGACACACAGGGCCCCCGTGACCCACTCTACACTTTGCTGCAGCTTGGGGGAGGGTACACCACAGATGATGGGACTTGAAGTACCTTCATTAATTTCATGATACCACTGCAACTCCTACTCATGACAGATCGAGACCTAACTTGACACACAGGGCCCCCGTGACCCACTCTGCACCCTGCTGCAGCTTGGGGGAGGGTACACCACAGATGATGGGACTTGCAGTACCTTCATTAACTTCCGGAAACCACTGCGAGCCACACAAACATCTGATAAGGACCAACCTTGACACACAATGGCTTTCTCAAATGACCCGGGCACTGCCGGGTCCCCAAGCTAGTTCAATAATAAACAGGGTTTCCCCTGACATTAAATCCAGTCATGTCCGACTCTTGGGGTTGGCGCTCATCTGCATTTCTGAGCCGAAAAACCGGCGTTGTCTGGGGACACCTCCAAGGTCATGTGGCCTGCATGACTGCATGGAGTGCTGTTACCTTCCTGCCGGAGCGGTGATAGTAATAATAATAATACACTTTATTTATATTCCGCCCTTCTCACCCCAAAGGGGACTCAGGGCGGATTACAGTACACATACAAGCAGACAATCCCTGCCGTTTTTGTATTTGACATACAGGACATACAACATATACAGTAGGAAGATCTTCCAGTTGAGCCACAGGTTCTTTTCCTGGTTCTTTCCAGTTGTGTCACCGGGTGCTGTTGCTTCATCCTCCTATGACGAAGAGCTTGCCAGCCCGTTAGGCAATCGGTCTTCCTTATTTATTGGCATTATAAAAGTCCTCCCCAGCAAAGCGGTCCCTCATTTCTCTACTCACAGCTAGGCTTGTTTTCAACTGCTTAGGTAAACGGCAGTACCTATTGATCTACTCACATTTGCATGTTTTTAAACTGCTAGGTTTGTTTATGTATCCCTTTTCAATCCACGTATCGTTTCTATGTGAAGAAAATGAAAAGCATGCCATTTGGAGAAGGTTGCCCATACCCAGAGGACCTGGTACATTACTTAATGTGCTGCCCCCTACACAAAGATCCTAGGGAGCGCTTTATCTTACCTTTACTGGACAACAAAATCTTTCTGAATTCTCAAGAGATACTACTCTACCTCCTTATGGATACAGATAAATATACGACCTGGCGCGTAGCCCTGTTTGCCCTTGCGGCTAAGAAGATTAGGAGGAGGCACATAGCGGAGATGGCTGTCCTATGTAAAGGAGATAATCTGGTTTAAGAAGGTTTAAATGTGACTCATGGTGTATAAGTAACTGGTAACCTTTTATTGTCTACTATGCAAATTCCATATGTATTGTTTTGTGTGTGCGCTCTTTTTTATTTTGGACTTGCAACGGCCTTTGGTCAAAAGCAATAAAATTTTATACTTTTATACATTTGGAGAAGGTTCTCTCCCTTCTCCCCATTTTGAAAGACTCCTTTTGTTTTATAAATGCTGGACCCTCTGATATTAGCCTCGTCCCGCGTTTATAGAACATATGGCATAACTATATTTCATATTTCATAACCGGCCGTCACTGTTGGCCTCGGAAACCAGCATATGGCTACAGTTATTTCATTTATTTACCATCCAGAAGGCTGAAACTTCTCATGGATAGAATCTGCACATGGCCCTTTGTCAACAAGGGAGGGTTGTTAAGGACAATTCCTGTTTTTCACCAAGAACAAAATAATTTCTTTGGATCAAAAGGTCAGGGGCTCGGATCTTCATTTACATATGGACATGATCTAATCAAGGAAACTCCAGCTGCTCTTTGTTTTGAACACATTCCTGTCCCTCGCTTCCCGTTCGCCAGGACAAAAGCGGCACGGCTTCACGATTGGTTCCCGCTACAGCTGGCTTCCAAGGTTCCAACCAATCATCATGAAGCCTACAGCGTGCGGGGGGCGGGAAAGTTTGAATTTGACAGTTCTGTAAAGTGTATAAAAATGGCATATGTTTGAATGTAACTTCATGACTGCTTTGCGACAAGGAAACTGCAGTGGTCATCCTTCTCAGCTGACAAGAATAATGGCTTCAGTGGCATCTTCTTCCGGACTTCTTTGGTGAAATCACAACAACACAACAACAACAACAACCAGGCCTGACCCGGCTTAGCTGCAAAGATCAGACACCTCTCATCATACAAAGACTTATGGATTTGGGCCAATTTGGCAACCGATGCAACGAGCCACCTTGTCCTCCCTGATTCAGATTCCTTTCATCCTGCTGCCGCCTCCCTTTGCCTCAGCAATGCACACAATACGCAACCCATGCAGAGGATGTCAGGTCATTCCTCCTCCCCTTTGCTCCGGACCATCTGCTTGCCAGGCCGGCTTCCACCACATCACACAGTTCACTGCGCACCCACGTCTCTCTGGAGAAAGGCCCACAGGCTTGGGAGGGGAGCAAAGGCAGCGCTGCCCTTCTCGCATGCAAAGCCCAGAGGGAAACCGAGGCTGCAGCTGGGCTCTTGCCACTGCTCATGCTGCTGAGAATGCGGCAAGAGCGCACTGAGTAATTCAACTGGAGGAAGCAGGCAAGCACCTGATATTGCCAACCAAAGCTGTGAGCAAAAGTATGTCAAGAGTTTCTGCACACTCACTTATAGAGTTCGGAGGGACCTTAAAGGCCATCCATCGAGTCCACCCGCTTCTCTCATGCAGGAAGACACCATCAAAGCCCTCCCAACAGATGGCCATCCAGCCTCTGCTTAAAGATCTCCAGAGAAAGAGACTCCCAGATAGTATATACTAGCTGACCCGTGCACGCGTTGCTGTGCCATAGTCTGTGGCTAACCCCTTCTACCCACATGGTGGGAAAGCACAATCAAAGGACTCTTGACAGATGGCCATTTTGCCTCTTGTTGATAACATTAAGAGACCTTTAGCACTTTGCTCAGGATGAGTTGGGATTGGAATCTTCCTTTTGTTGTATTGTAGTCCTGTCCCACTGTATTCCCAGGCCTGGGACAACAAAGTGAATGTTTGTATGTATGTGGATATGTGCCAGCTTTCTGATTGGTTGCCACTGTGGGATTATTTGCATAACGCCTCTGATTGGCCAGCACCACCAACATTCCGACACTCTAAACTGCCAGAGGGGGGTGGCTGCCAGCCTCTACATTCTAACTGAGGGAGTATTTGCATAATGCCTCTAATTGGCCAGCACCACCAACATTCCGACACTCTAAACTGCCAGAAGGGGGTGGCGTGGGGGAACATGGGAGTTGTAGTCCAATTGTTTTTTGTATTTTTGGTCGTGTTGTTTAATTTTAATTTGGGGGTGGTGGTAAACATACCTCGTGGGGTTTTGTGTGTATGTGGGCTGATTTGGTGTGTCTGCCTTGTGTGGTTTTGCTGTCTATAGGCTACTTAGGATGACAGCTCTCTTTTTATATATATAGATTCCACCAGATTTGGAGGGACCCCCAAAGGCCATCCAGTCCAACCTCCTTCTGTCATGGAGGAAGACACCATCAAAGCCCTACCGACAGATGGCCATCCAGCCTCTGCTTAAAGATCTCCAGAGAAGGAGACTCCCAGATAGTATGCATTCAACCAGATTTGGAGGGACCCCAAAGGCCACCCAGTCCAGCCTCCTTCTGTCATAGAGAAAGGCTCAATTAAAGCCCTCCCAACAGATGGCCACCCAGTATATATTCCACTAAATTTGAAGGGATCTCAAAAGACCATTATGTATTTATATCCTGTCCTCCTCAACCCCGAAGGGGACTCAGATCGGCAATAGTATGTATTCTATCAGATTTGGAGGGAGCCCCAAAGGTCATCTAGTACAACCCCCTTCTGTCATGCAGGAAGACACGATCAAAGCCCTCCTGAGAGATGGCCATCCAGCCTATGCTTCAGTGGACTCCCAGATAGTATGTATTCCATCAGATTTGGAGGGACGCCCAAAGGCCATCCTGTCTAGCATGAATCCCAAACCCTGTTTGCCTTAGGGTCTCTGCAAATCGGAAATCAGTCTTTCCCCTCCCATCCCATGACACACACACACACACAAGCTTTGGACATATTTTATGTGAATAGCAGTCAATTCTTCTATTCCTTGCCTCCCTCCTGCCTCCTAGTGGAGAAGCCAGGCATTGCGACTCTTTCCCAGTTCAACTTGGCATCAGAAATGTCAAAACCGCAGCACAACTGGGAAGAATCTCTAGATGTCAATGTCAGATATGGGAATAAGAGTAATCCAGGGTGAGACAATAAGAAGATAATGAGTGCTCCACACATGCCCAGAGGCACTCTCTTCACTGGAATATAAATAAAGTAAATAAACAAATAAATAAACAGACTTTGTATCTAGAGGCAGCGTTAGGTGGAAGGCACGCACTAATCTGCCCGTTGTTTCGGGACCAAGAGAAACATATTAAAAACACCTGCTGGTAAAAGCAACTCTGTTATAGAAACAGCTCGGTTTTTCTTGAGCGATTCAACTGATTATGTCACATGTAAAGCTATCCCTCTTTGTTTTCAGTGCCAAAAAGATCAGAAAGGGAGGGCGAGATAAAACTGCCACCAACTGCCATGGAAACTCAAAGGGCAAACTTGACCCTCCCACATAATGTATCTGTAACTATTGAGAATTCACATTGTTTTTGCTCTTTGTGTGAGCATGACGTTGGCCTTTGTTATCTTTCACTTCCTGTTTGCTTTGAGGGTACTCTCCTCCTGTACCTCTCCATTTTCAGAGTCTCTTAAATGCCAACCGAATAGTCCAAGGCAGTGTTTCCCAACCAGTGTGCCGGGGCACACTAGTGTGCCGCGAGTGATCATCAGGTGTGCCGTGGGAAATTGGAACCTCCGGGGAGTTTAGTGTGTTGAAGTATAAAAACCCTAAGAAACCTACCTCGATAAAGGCACAAAATTATAACCCCCCCCCTCCCCACCCGTTGTCTACTTGGTCTCTCCCTCTCCATGCATTGGGAAGGCCCGCCTCCCTTTCCCCAAGTAGAGACCACCTCTTGCCTCCTGGGGGTTCTGTGTGGGAAGTTTGGCCCAGTTCTATCATTGGTGGGGTTCAGAATGCTCTTTGATTGTAGGGGAACTATAAATCCCAGCAACTACAATTCCCAAATGTCAAGGTCTATTTCCCCTGAACTCCATCTGCGTTCATATTTGGGCATATTGAGTATTCATGCCAAATTTGGTCCTGATCCAACATTGGTTGAGTCCACAGTGCTCTCTGGATATAGGTGAACTACAACTCCAAAACTCAAGGTCAATGCCCACCAAACTCTTATAGCATTTTCTCTTGGTTATGGGAGTTCTGTGTAGGAAGTTTGTGTCTTTCTGCCATTCCTACTAGGATATCTATGGGATCCCACCTGAAAGTTGGAAACAGGGAGGTCATGTGCTCCATGCTAAATTCCACGAGCTCCTTGTGAGTTGCTGGGAAAAGGGGTGAACTGCCATCAGATCTCCGGTGCAGTTATCATCACCCTGTATAAGAAAAAAGGAACAAAGTCCAATTGCTCAAACTATCGAGGTATAATACTGCTCTCCATTGCTGGAAAAATCCTTGCAAGGATACTCCTGAACAGATTAGTTCCTGCCATTGCAGAAGAACTTCTCCCTGAAAGCCAATGCGGCTTCAGAGCTCATAGGAGCACCACAGATATGGTTTTTGCCCTGCAAGAGAAATGTTGAGAGCAGAACAAAGGACTCTATGTCACATTGGTCGACCTCACCAAAGCCTTCGACACTGTGAGCAGAAAAGGTCTGTGGCAGATCCTGGGACGTCTAGGATGTCCCCCCAAATTCCTCAAAATGATTATCCTGTTACATGAGGGCCAGTGCGGTCAAGTCAGATACGGTGATGCTCTCTCGGAGCCCTTTCTCATAACTAATGGAGTGAAACAAGGTTGTGTTCTTGCACCAACCCTACTTACAATCTTCTTCAGCATGATGCTCCAAAGGGCTACGGCAGACCTCAAAGAAGAAGACGGCATATATATACACTATCGTACTGATGGTAGCTTGTTCAACTTAAGCCGCCTGAGGGCTCACACTAAGACTCTAAACTATCTAGTCTGTGAGCTGCTTTTTGCTGACGATGCTGCCCTGTCGCCCATTCAAAGCAGCCCTGCAGCTCACATCCCTGCTTTGCAGCAGCTGCAGGGCTCTTTGGGCTGGAAGTCAGCCTGGAGAAAACGGAAGTCCTCTACCAGCCCGCACCACAAGAAGTACACCATCATCCCCACATCAGCAGAGGCGAATCTGTGCTTAAGTCCGTTCAGAAGTTCACCTCCCTGGGAAGCATCATCTCTTCAAACGCCAAGATTGATAAAGAGATAGATCACAGATTATCAAAGGCATAGAGTGCATTCAGAAGGCTTCACAAAAGACTGGAGCAACAAGCACCTGAGACAAAGCACCAAAATCAGTGTGTACAGAGTTATCGTACTGTCTATTCTCCTCTATGGGTCTGAAACATGGGTCACCTATCGCCAACACCTACGACTCCTCGAACGCTTTCATCAGCGCTGTCTTCGCACAATCCTAAATATACACTGGACCGACTATGTGACGAATGTTGCTGTCCTTGAGCAGCTCAATAAACACACACAAAACCAGGTAATTCGATATAAAAATATATATCAATCAATTTTAGAACAATATTATTTAGTGCATAAGACTAGAGAAAGTAATCCAATAAGGACATACCATTCCCACATATACATAGCGACGCAAAAAACATACATAGATGAACCGGGTTATATCCCAGAGTCACTATAACATTGAACGTGTAAATCGCACAATCCAGGTAGTCCACTAAATCATATATAGAGTCTCTAGAGATATGCAATCCAAACACAATCAGATAAACGGACAAAGGAGGCTGGTATATCGCTCCTTAAAAGCAAATGATGGCTGTCCTTGAGCAAGCAGGGGTCACCAGCATTGAGGCCATGCTATTGAGAACACAGCTGTGCTGGGCAGGGCACGTCTCTAGGATGGAGGACCACTGCCTCCCAAAGATACTACTCTATGGTGAACTCGCCACGGGTCAGCGCAAGAGAGGTGCCTCTAAAAAGAGATATAAGGACTCCCTGAAACAGCATCTCAGGCTCTGCCAGATTGATCACCAACAATGGTCCACCCTGGCCTCACATCGGGAGGCATGGAGACACACTATCCACGATGCTGCGGCCTCTTTCGAGAAGACACGCCGAACGGGTCTCGAAGAGAAACGACAACGCAGAAAGAACCACAACTTGGAAACAACATCACCCAAGGGGACCTTCTGCTGTGCTTTCTGCAACCGAACTTGCCTATCTCAGATTGGCCTTTTTAGTCATCAACGTGCTTGTAAAAAGTGTGGGATGGGTCCTTCCTAAGAATCTTCGTTCGCGAAGTAATGCCGAGAGAGACTCTCCTCCTGTGCACCTTGTACTGGTAAAGTAAAGGCTTTGGGCCTGAACAATAAACTATTTGATGAACAGCACACCAAACAAGAAGCACAAACCAAGGGGAATCCCTGGAATGGGAAGTGGGGAGGGATACCTTCCAGCATCCTTCTCCAGTCACCTTTTCTGCCCTGACACTGACTGTATCACTCTCACTTGGCGACGCCTTGGAGACCCTGCGGTGTGCACGACTCCAAAGAAACGGCAGAAGGAAGAAGGGAACGGAAGGAGCTCCAGTTTCCAAGGCAATTTATTTGCCTTTCATCTCCCAAAGGCGGGTGCCGCGGCCTTCGGCGAAAACAGGTAGAAACAAGCCAGGGGCCCCAGCTGCGCGCATGGTGTTTGTTCCTTCCGCACCTGTCAGTGATGGAGCACACAGCCCGGCCCCATCTGTTGCTCGCCGTCCTTGGAGTCTTCGGCGAGGAAAGGCAAGCCACGGAAGCCTCGTCATTCCTGAATCGAAAAGAGCAGGCGCACATTTGGGATTGGAAGCCAGAGGTCCATAGTGGCAATGTGCTTTGGGCAAGAAGTCCAGGGTTCAAATCACCACTCGGACATGGAAAGACCTTGGGCAAGTCACACTCTCTCGGCCTCAGAGGAAATCAACCCCAAAGCCTGAAGGCACACAGCAACAATATTCATAACAACCTGAAAAGCCTTTTATATGACTCTCTTGCAGGTTAGGGCAGTGATTTTCAACGTTTTTTGAGCCGCGGCACATTTTTTACATTTAAAAAGCCCTGGGACACACCACCAACTAAAATGACACAAAATGACACTCTAACACAGTAATACATATAGTTCAGTGTTTCCCAACCTTTTTTGAGCCGCGGCACACTTTTTACATTTGCAAAATCCTGGGGCACACCACCAACCACAATGACACAAAATGACACTCTAGCACAGTCATACATATAGTTAATATGTTTTTAAATGTATTTATACACTCAGTGTGAAACCTGGACCTGTTTCGATGAACACAACATAGATATCCTGGCAGGAATGGCAGAAAGACACAAACTTCCCACACAGAACCCCCATAACCAAGAGAAAATACTATAAGAGTTTGGTGGGCATTGACCTTGAGTTTTGGAGTTGTAGTTCACCTATATCCAGAGAGCACTCTGGACTCAAACAATGTTGGATCAGGACCAAACTTGGCATGAATACTCAATAGGCCCAAATATGAACGTAGATGGAGTTCAGGGGAAATAGACCTTGACATTTGGGAGTTGTAGTTGCTGGGATTTATAGTTCCCTTACAATCAAAGAGAATTCTGAGCCCCACCAATGATAGAACTGGGCCAAACTTCCCACACAGAACCCCCAGGAGTCTCTACTTGGGGAAAGGGAGACGGGCCTTCCCAATGCATGGAGAGGGAGAGAACAAAGAGACAACGGGTGGAGGGTTTTTTTTTTTGTAATTTTGTGCCTTTATCGAGGTAGGTTTCTTAGGGTTTTTATACTTCAACACACTAGACTCTCCCCCCGCCTCTTTCCTGGAGTGTCCAATTTCCCACGGCACACCTGATGATCGCTCACGGCACCCTAGTGTGCCCCGGCACACTGGCAGGAATGGCAGAAAGACTCTCTCTCTCTCTCTCTCTCTCTCTCTCTCTCTCTCTCTCTCTCTATATATATATATATATATATACTGTATATATATATATATATATATATATATATATATATATATATAAATGTAATGTTCATTTGTGGATTAACATAACTAATACTATAAGAGTTTGGTGGGCATTGACCTTGAGTTTTGGAATTGTAGTTCACCTATATCCAGAGAGCACTGTGGACTCAAACAATGTTGGATCAGGACCAAACTTGGCATGTATACTCAATATGCCCAAATGTGAACGCAGATGGAGTTCAGGGAAATAGACCTTGACAATTGGGAGTTACAGTTGCTGGGATTTATAGTTCCCCTTACAATCAAAGAGCATTCTGAGCCCCACCAATGATAGAACTGGGCCAAACTTCCCACACAGAACCCCCAGGAGTCTCTACTTGGGGAAAGGGAGACGGGCCTTCCCAATGCATGGAGAGGGAGAGAACAAAGAGACAACGGGTGGAGGGTTTTTTTTTTTTGTAATTTTGTGCCTTTATCGAGGTAGGTTTCTTAGGGTTTTTATACTTCAACACACTAGACTCTCCCCGCCTCTTTTCCTGAGTGTCCAATTTCCCACGGCACACCTGATGATCGCTCACGGCACCCTAGTGTGCCCCCGGCACACTGGCAGGAATGCCAGAAAGACTCTCTCTCTCTCTCTCTCTCTCTATATATATATATATATATATATATATATATATACTGTATATATATATATATATATATAAATATATATATATATATAAATGTAATGTTCATTTGTGGGATTAACATAACTAATACTATAAGAGTTTGGTGGGCATTGACCATGAGTTTTGGAATTGTAGTTCACCTATATCCAGAGAGCACTGTGGACTCAAACAATGTTGGATCAGGACCAAACTTGGCATGAATACTCAATATGCCCAAATGTGAACACAGATGGAGTTTGGGGGAAATAGACCTTGACAATTGGGAGTTACAGTTTCTGGGATTTATAGTTAACACACAATCGAAGAGCATCCTGAAATCCAGCAACAATGGAATTGAACCAAATTTGGCACACTGAACTCTCATGAGACCAACAGAAAGTACTGAAAGGGTTTGGTGGGCATTGACCTTGAGTTTGGCAGTTGTAGTTCACCAGTCCCTCCTCTTCTTTCCAAAGGTGCAAACTTTTCTTTTTCCTCGGAGCAGGGGTTGCGAAGGCGCCTGCTCGGGCTTCCTCCTCCTCCCTGGGGCCCCCTCCTCACCTCTCATTCCCAGCCAGAGTTCGCAGATGCGGAGAACTCCTCCCAGCCCATCCCTACCAAAGGCAGCCTTTCCCACGCGCCCAGGGCCAGCCCCGCGCTCTTAAATGGATACGTGCCTCTAAGCCAGGCCCACGAGCAACATGTCCCCGAGCAGGAACAAAGGCCCCCTGGCCATCTCCAGCCCTTCCCCCCTCTCTCACACACACAAGCAATAGAGAGAGGGGGAGCGCACGAGGTAGGGGGGGAGCGCGCAAGTTGGAAGGGAAGGGAGGAGGAGAGCGAAGGCGTGCTCTGCGGCGACGCTTGTTTCTAGCCTCCTCCTCTTCTCCCCCCTCCCTTCCCTTCTGTTGGCCGCTCAGCTTGCCTACCTGCCTGCCTGCCAGGGCCCTTATGCTGGCCGGTCAGAATCAGCCGGCGGGCCGCAAAATGACCAGGTCTGATATTGGAGGTTCCAATTTCCCACGGCACACCTGATAATCGCTCAAGGCACAATAGTGTGCCACGGCACACCGGTTGGGAAACACTGCAATAGCGCATGTGTGAAGCTAACTGGGTGCGTGCATGTATTATTATTGCATTTTGAATAGCAATTCATGAGTCAGCACAAGATATATTTTCGCAGTTTGAGATGACCTGCAGTGTGACATGTTTGACACCAGATGGCGCTGTCTCAAGACTGCTAAATGGAACTTTGAGGAATGTCAGTTACAAAGTGACAGTTGGGATTTAATATCTGTGAGGAAAGGATGTTTAGAAAGGTAGCTGTGATGGCTGCCCACAGCGATGTTTTTGCCAGTTATTGTTAAATACAATTTAATACAAAGTTATATATTTACCTTGTGAATTGAATGAGAGTTTCATTATTCACTCGAACAGAGACTGGAGTTTTTGGGCCGATGGGGAATCAAACTTCTATATTTCTGTTGCCTATCCGCTGTGACATAAATACTCAACGCCGAAGAGCTCCGGGGCACGCGCAATCTCCACCAGGCTGGAGAGCCAGGGGGGCGCCAAAATAATGTTCGCTTACTACCTTTTTTTTTAACCTTCGTCTGCTCCTGGCTGCTGTTTCCCCCAATTCCCATGTTATGCTCTGCGCCAAAGCAGGCCGCCTCGGAGGCTCCAAAGGATGCTCCAAAGCCAGATCCAAGTCTCCTTGAGATGCACTTTTGGTGACTGATGGCCCCTATGGAAGGCAGGGAGGGGCCTCCCGGGGGACTCATGCTGGCATGTAAATATTAGATCCTCTCGTCTCCTCCGAGGCCAATTACATAAATCACCGCGGCTCCCACAGGACTGCCAGCTTCCACTTACTGTATCATCGTTAGCAGCTTATTAGGGGAGCAGCTGCTCCAAAAGAGAGAGGCAAAGGAAGAAGGAACGAGAAGAGTCACGTCCCTGAACCCCGACACCCAAGCTTGACTCTGCATAGCTGCAAAGGTTTGGGGATCAATGCAGGCAATGAAAGGCATCAAGAAACACTAGAGTCGATCCCCGTACCCTTTGACTGTCCCCATTTGGCAAGGACAGTCCTGCCCCCCCCCCCCCTTTTCCACTTCAAAACCTCCCAGCTCTCCCTCCAATTTTGTCCTTCGCTTACTGAAAATTGGATTCAAATATGGGGCCCTTCCACACAACCCTATTTCCCAGAATATCCAGGCAGAAAATACCACATCTGTCTACCTACCTACCTATCTATGTATATAATAAAAGTCAGTGTTTGCGGCAGTGCGATGGGAGGAATATGTGCCAGCGTTTCGATTGGCTGCCAATGTGGGATTATTTGCATAAAGGGCTCTGATTAGCCAGCCTCAGAACTCCAACATTCTATGGCCCCAGACAGGGGGGATTGGCTGCCACGGAAATGGTATTGGCATAAAGGACTCCGATTGGCCAACCACATTCCAACATTCTAAGGTGACTCAGAGGGAAAAGGAAAGGCCTCAGGCAGTCAGACACTGCGGCCCACAGCAATGACGAATCAGGACCAAACTTGGCAAACAGGGGCCCAATGGCCCACTTCACAACCTGGTGTGGTTTAGGGCAGGATGTGCCACGAATGATGGGATTTGCAGTACCTTCACCTGATTCACTTCCCTAACAACACTGTAGACCCTATAAATCACAGACCAGGCCCAAACGGCCCCAGACAGAGGGGATTGGTCGCCACTAAAATGTAATTTGCATAAAGGACTCTGATTGGCCATCCACATTCCAACATTCTAAGGTCACTCAGAGGAAAAAGGAAAGGCCTCAGGCAGTCAGACACTGCGGCCCACAGCAGTGATGGATCAGGACAAAACCTGGCAAACAGGGGCCCAATGGCCCACTTCACAACGCAACCCTCACCCACTGCCAGAATTACAAATTACAATACAGAGCCCCCATGACCCACTCTACACCCAGGAGCTGTTTCAAGGAGGACGGACCTTCGCTCACCTTCCGAGACCACTACATCCCTCATCCAAAGATTGATCAAGACCAAATGTGACACACAGAGCCCCCATGACCCACTCTACATCCTGGTGCTGTTTGGAGGGGGGTGGGCCATGGCCAATGGGACTCGCAGTACCTTCACTAAGTTCCTGAGACCACTGCAAGCCACATAAACATCTAATAGGAACCAACCTTGGCACACAATGCCTTCCTCAAAAACCCGGGCACCGCCGGGTCCTCAGCTAGTAGGAGTAATAATAAAAAAAAATAATAATAATACACTTTATTTATATTCCACTCTTCTCACCCGAGGAAACTCAGAGCAGATTACAGGTACACATACTTAGCAGACAATCCCTGCCGTTTCCACATACACACATATAGACGAACAGAGGCAAACTCTGGCCACCAGGGGGAACCGACGCACTCCTCATCTCTCAGCGTTCCCAGCGTCCCTTGTTGTTCCTTCCGCATTCCTCAGCGTTCCTGGAGTTCTTTAATGGCCTCGTAATTCAGTCAAAATTTGCCCCCCCCCCTTAATGTGGTACCTTTATCTCCTACTTGACAGATGCAACTGTCTTTCGGGCTGCAAAGGTCGACAGCAGGCTACACTTAAAGGTCGAGCACCCACCTCGACTGAGTGTGGACTCAGATAACCCAGTTTAAAGCAGATATTGTGGGATTTCCTGCCCTGATATTCTGAGCCATAGGGCTATGTGGAAGGGCCCAGGGTTTCCACTCCATCAACCCGTCAGAGGAAAGATAAGGATGACCTTCCCAGCGGACTCAGAGAAAATACTATAAGAGTTTGGTGGGCATTGACCTTGGGTTTTGGAGTTGTGGTTCACCTATGTCCAGAGAGCACTGTGGACTCAAACAATGTTGGATCAGGACCAAACTTAGCATGAATACTCAATATGCCCAAATGTGAACACAGATGGAGTTTGGGGAAAATAGACCTTGACATTTGGGAGTTACAGTTTCTGGGATTTATAGTTAACACACAATCAAAGAGCATCCTGAAATCCAGCAACAATGGAATTGAACCAAACTTGGCATATTGAACTCTCATTAGCAACAGAAAGTACTGAAAGGGTTTGCTTGGGAATTGACCTTGAGTTTGGAAGTTGTAGTTCACCCAGAGAGCACTGTGGACTCAAACAATGTTATGTTATGTGGTTGTTGGTTTTCTATCCAGGATCACAATGTTGGAAGGTGGCTCACCACTTTAAGGTCCCTCAAACGGGCATGGGAAAACTTCGGCCCTCTGGGTGCTTTGGACTTCAACTCCCACCATTCCTAACAGCCTGAGGCCCTTTCCTGCTTAAGTGGCTGGGGGGGAAAAGGAAAAGGGCCTGAGGCTGCTAGGAATGGTGGGAGTTGGAGTCCAAAACACCTGGAAGGTCCAAGTGTGCCCATGCCAGCTTTTGACAGAGACCTCTTCCTCCCCCTCCCCCTTCGCGCCCTTTCTTCCCCCTCCTGCCCAACACTTACTTTTTCTTCTCCACTGCCGCTTCTGCCGCCATTTTGATCCAAGGGGGCAGCGTGAGCGTGTTCAGGAAGGGAGGGGGAGGGAGGAAGACGTGACCCGTGCGGGCGCTACTGCGCACTCGCCCCAGAGCAAAGCGAGCAGAGCGAGGCTGGGAAGAAGGGAGCCCGAGTGGAGAAGGAAAAGTGTTCGGCAGGAGGGGGAAGAAAGGGGATCGGATGTTCCAATTTCCCACGGCACACCTGATGATCGCTCACGGCACACTAGTGTGCCACGGCACACTGGTTGGGAAACACTGGTCTACTGTATCAAAAGCTGCCGTGAGGTCCAATAACACAAGCAGCGCTGTTATGTTGTTGTTATTATGTGTCATTGGACTTGGTCTCATGTAAGCCGCCCCGAGTCCCCTTGGATTAAGTTAATCTATGTATTACATATAATAAAAGTCAGTGTTTGTGGTGGTGCGGCCGAGCGAGCGACGGGAGGAATTTGTGCCAGCGTTTCGATTGGCTGCCATTGTGGGATTATTTGCATAATGGGCTCTGACTAGCCAGCCTCAGAACTCCAACATCCAGACAGAGGAGATTGGCTGACACTGAAATCGAATTTGCATAACTGACTCCAAATGGCCAACCACATTCCAACATTCTAAAGTGACTCAGAGGGAAAAGGAAAGGTCTCAGGCAGTCAGCCACTGCGGCCCACAGCAATGACGGATCAGGACCAAACTTGGCAAACAGGGGACCAATGGCCCACTTCACAACCTGGTGTGGTTTAGGGCAGGATGGGCCACGAATGATGGGATTTGCAGAACCTTCGCATCATTCACTTCCCAAACAACACTGTAGCCCCTATAAATCACAGACCAGGCCCAAAATTGACAGAAAGGCTTCCTTAACTTGATTTTCCTGACTAGGCCTCAGCTCATGGGATATTGTTAGGCTTCCTCAACTTGATTTTCCTGACTAGGCCCCAACAATGACAGAACAAGACCAAACTGCACACAGATCCCCCAAGATGCACCCTACATCCTGGTGCAGTTTGAGGGAGGATGGACCATGGATGATGGCACTTGCAGTACTTCAATTCACTTCCTTAGAGCACTGTGGCCCACACCAATGACGAGTCAGGACCAAACTTGGCACACAGAGGCCCGATGGCCACTTTACAAACCTGCTGCGGTTTACGGCAGGATGGCTCACAACTGATGCGATTTGCAGTACCTTCACCCAATTCATTCCCCAGAGAACATTGCAGCCCCTACAAATCAGAGACCAGGCCCAAACTTGGCACACAGATTTGGTGCAGATTTGAGTGGGACAGACCACTGATGATGGGAGTTGAAGTACCTTCACTCACTTTCTGAGACCGCTGCCACCCTCATCCAATGACTGATCAAGACCACACTTGGCACACAGAGCCCCCATGACCCACCCTACATCCTGCTGCAGTTTTGAGTGGGACGGACCACGGATGATGGGAGCTGAAGTACCTTCACTCACTTTCTGAGACCGCTGCCACCCTCATCCAATGACTGATCAAGACCACACTTGGCACACAGAGTACCCATGACCCACCCTACATCCTGCTGCAGTTTTGAGTGGGACGGACCACGGATGATGGGAGCTGAAGTACCTTCACTCACTTTCTGAGACCGCTGACACCCTCATCCAATGACTGATCAAGACCACACTTGGCACACAGAGCCCCATGACCCACCCTACATCCTGCTGCAGTTTTGAGTGGGACGGACCACGGATGATGGGAGTTGAAGTACCTTCACTCACTTTCTGAGACCGCTGACACCCTCATCCAATGACTGATCAAGACCACACTTGGCACACAGAGCCCCATGACCCACCCTACATCCTGCTGCAGTTTTGAGTGGGACGGACCACGGATGATGGGAGTTGAAGTACCTTCACTCACTTTCTGAGACCGCTGCAATCCTCATCCAGAGAATGATCAAGACCAAATGTAATACACACAGCCCCCATGACGCACTCTACATCCTGGTGCTGTTTGGAGGGGGATGGACCATGGCCAATGGGACTCGCAGTACCTTCACTAAGTTCCTGAGACCACTGCAAGCCACTTAAACATCTAATAGGAACCAACCTTGGCACACAATGCCTTCCTCAAATAACCCGGGCACCGCCGGGTCCTCAGCTAGTAAATAAATAAAACCCATGCAGATGAGCATTGCCATTTGGCAACTGATGCACACCTTGCCAAGGGTTCCTATCTAACCCTCCGCTGACCCTTCCCGCAACCTTCCAGGCCCTTATTGATGTCCTAGGTTGCTTTGCGCATGGAAGAGTCCTTTCCACGCAGGAAGAAGCTAAGCAGCATAGAAGCGCAGTACTTTCCAGGTACAAATGGGAGCCTTGCTTTCTGCCAGAGAGAGAGAGAGAGAGAGAGAGCGAGAGAGAGAGCCATCCAAATCGGATTACGCTGGCATTAAAAGGTGAATCTAATTTGGAGCTGCCACCCTTTGGCAGGCGACCCGTGAGCGCTCCAATTCGGCTTTCCCAGCAGGCGGCCCGCTTTGCACTGAAGGCAGGAGGGGCGGCCCAGCGGGAGGGAGCCTGGCAAAAGCCCCCTTCGGAGCCCACCCCTGCCTTGCAAAACCAGGCTGGGAGGAAACACTAGAAGCCATTAGGCAGAAGGGCAATGTTATACATCACGGCCGAAACATCTGCTAATAATGTCTCTGGTGAGCCATAAAAGCCCAGGGTTTTGGCCCAGGAACATATAAGGAGGCGGAGGGAGGAGGATGCAAAGCTTGCCTCTGTTCCCCTTTGCCAGGGATTGAAAGGGGGATTCCTAGCGCCAGCTTCCCTGGCAATGCTCCACTCTGAAGGGAGGCTCATTTTCCAGTGTGGGTGTCATCCTAATGGAAAGAACAAAACAATATATCTCTGTGTGTGTATGTGTATGTATTATATATGCATGCATACACACACAGGAGAGGAAGAGGACTATCTATATGTGCACTCATGCACCACTGTAGGAGTCCACCGCCCTCTAGTGTCAATCCCAAGCCACTACAGCAACATGTGATATTGCTTTATCAACATTATTTTCTATGCAAGCGCCTGCTTCACAAAAAAATAAAGGAAGAGATTTACAGTCCTACCTCAAATTGATGGGGATAGATTCCTGGGTGTTGTAGGAATACGCACAACTGCACATAACGACAAATCTTATTGAAACGAAAGATTTTGGGTCCAAAGATAGCACAGAGGATATAAAAGATGAATGTCTTGTCAGACATGGGTGAAAGCGGGCACACGTTCTAATTTTTCGCCCCAAAGTGATCTTTCCGAGGGCCTTGGAGGGCATTTCCTCACTGGTGCGCCAGCTGCGCCCATACCTTGGGAAGTCCGACTTGGCCACGGTAGTCCATGCTCTGGTTACACCCCGTATAGACTACTGCAACACGCCCTACGTGGGGTTGCCCTTGAAGACTGTTCGGAAGCTGCAAATGGTCCAATGTGTGGCAGCCAGGTCGCTAACAGGAGTGGCGCTCAAGGATCACATAACTCCTCTGTTGCGCCAGCTCCACTGGCTGCCAGTTTGCTTCCGGGCACAATTCAAAGTGCTGGCTTTAGCCTATAAAGCCCTAAACGTTTCGGTCCAACTTACCTATCCGAACGTATCTCCCCTTATGAACCGTCTAGGACGTTAAGATCCCCCAGGGAGGCCCTACTCTCGCTCCCGCCTTCTTCACAGATGCGTTTGGTGGGGACGAGAGACAGGGCCTTCTCGGTGGTGGCCCCTCGGCTGTGGAACGCCCTAACCTAGGGAGATAAGATCGGTCCCCTCCCTGTTGTCTTTCCGAATTCCAAACAAGAAGCAACCAGGGCCAACTAATCACCTCCCAACAAAGGATTCCCACAGGCAGGAAGCAGCCAAGCCTTGGAGCTGCAAGGCTATTCAATGCTAATCAAGATGATCAACTGCAGCATTCACACTTGCCTCAAGCAGACAAAAGTTCTTTCTCTCACCCTGGACATCATTCCACAGGGATATAAACCCCACTTGCCTAGTTTCCAACAAATCTCACAACCTCTGGGGGTGCCTGCCTTAGATGTGGGTGAAACGTCAGGAGAGAATGCTTCTGGAACATGGTCAGAACTCACAGCAACTTAGTGATTCCGGCCATGAAAGGCTTTGACAACACATTTTATTGTTGTTGTTGTTGATATACGCAAAGCAGCAATAACGAGGCTCAAAGTCGAGGTCTGCTTCCTCTAATCCAGTGTTTCCCAACCAGTGTGCCGTGGCACACTAGTGTGCCGTGAGCGATCATCAGGTGTGCCGTGGGAAATGGGAACCTCCAATCCCCTTTCTTCCCCCTCCTGCCGAACACTTTTCCTTCTCCACTCGGGCTCCCTTCTTCCCAGCCTCGCTCTGCTCGCTTTGCCTCGCTTTGCTCTGGGGCGAGTCTGCGCAGTAGCGCCCACACGGGTCACGTCTTCCTCCCTCCCTCCCCCCTCCCCTCCTGAACACGCTCACGCTGCCCCCTCGGATCAAAATGGCGGCAGAAGCGGCAGTGGAGAAGGAAAAGCAAGTGTTGGGCAGGAGGGGGAAGAAAGGGCGCGAAGGGGGGGGGGAGAAGAGGTCTCTGTCGAAAGCTGGTATGGGCAAACTTGGACCTTCCAGGTGTTTTGGACTCCAACTCCCACCATTCCTAGCAGCCTCAGGCCCTTTTCCTTTCCCCCCTCAGCCACTTAAGCAGGAAAGGGCCTCAGGCTGTTAGGAATGGTGGGAGTTGAAGTCCAAAGCACCCAGAGGGCCGAAGTTTTCCCATGCCTGTTTTAGGGACCTTAAGGTGGTGAGCCTCCTTCCAACATTGTGATTCTGGATAGAAAACAAACAACAACATAACATAACATTGTTTGAGTCCACAGTGCTCTCTGGGTGTAGGTGAACGACAACTTCCAAACTCAATGTTAATTCCCAAGCAAACCCTTTCAGTACTTTCTGTTGGTAATGAGAGTTCAATATGCCAAGTTTGGTTCAATTCCATTGTTGCAAGAGTTCAGGATGCTCTTTGATTGTGTGTTAAGTATAAATCCCAGAAACTGTAACTCCCAAATGTCAAGGTCCATTTTCCCTCAACTCCATCTGTGTTCACATTTGGGCATATTGAGTATTCATGCCAAGTTTGGTCCCGATCCAACATTGTTTGAGTCCACAGTGTTCTCTGGATGTAGGTGAACTACAACTCCAAAACGCAAGGTCAATGCCCACCAAACTCTTATAGTATTTTCTCTTGGTTATGGGAGTTCTGTGTGGGAAGTTTGTGTCTTTCCGCCATTCCTGCCAGGATATCTATGTTGTGTTCATCGAAACAGGCCCAGGTTTCACACTGAGTGTATAAATACATTTAAAAACATATTAACTATATGTATTACTGTGTTAGAGTGTCGTTGTGTGTCATTTTGGTTGGTGGTGTGCCCCAGGATTTTGCAAATGTAAAAAATGTGCCGCGGCTCGAAAAAGGTTGGGAAACACTGCTCTAACCGACAAGTGTGTGTTTATATTGATTCCAGGGAAAGAACTTGGAGAAGTTTATTTTGGTCACACCTGCTCCGGAGTTCATGACCATTGGCCAAGTTTGCTCAAGAGTTCTGGACACTATCCAGAAGCACATAACGCAAACTTTTCCAAGAGGGCAAAGGGGACGTAGTTGACGGTTGGGCCAAAGGTCGCTGTAACACAAGACGGACAGGCTGTGACATTCCAACACAAAGTTCAAAGGCACACCAGATAAGCCAAGTGACCGGGCAAAAGGGCTTTCTCGGGGGGACGGCCCTGATTCGATACCTCTCAACATTTCATAGGCAAAAAGCTGGGAGACATGCCACCAAACAGCGCATAGCGAAGACAGCAAAATGTATTCATGAGCAGATGCAGCCGATTGCTTTTGCCTGAGACAACTGCCAGAGCTGAGGACAAACTACTTTGGCGTTTTGCCTTAGTTTGGATCAACTTTAACCATAGTTTAAACCAGACCTGAATCGCAGCAAGCTGTGGATGAAAGGGAAAGCACTGGAGCAGCATTTCACAACCTGGGGGTCAGGACTCCTTGGGGGGGTCGCGAGGGGGTTTCAGAGGGCAGGCCCGGATTACCCATAAGGCCAACCTAGGCCATGGCCTAGGGGCGCAAGCCGAGGGGGGCGCAGAATCACGGACCAAAAAAAATGTTGAAACAAATTAAAACGCCGTGGCCGGCCCCTGGGGTCTCTCCCAACTCAGCGGCATGCCCCCCCAGGGACGCCCCCGGCCGCTCTGCGTGCGCCTGTTTCCCTCCCTCCCCGTGGTCCTTCCCATCCGAAGGAGCAGACGGGGAGCCTGTCTTCCGAGCAGGTGCGTGAGAGAGTGAGCGAGTGCGAGACCCGTGCGCGCCCCCGCTCCCTCGTGCGCGCTTCTCCATGCCTACGCCTCTCTCCCCCTTTCATTGTGGAGCCAGAAATAGCCTTTTTTTTGCCCCAAAACGGGTGGGTGAGTGGTCTAGCTTCCTAGCCATTCGGGAGGGTGGCCTTGACCCTCCTGCTCTACTGCCCAGCGGGTAAGGAGGGGGCCCGACCCTTTCTCGGGGGGGGGGAAGGGTGGCGTGCGGTAAAGGTTGGCTTAAAGGGGGCGTAATTCCAAAGTGTGGCCTAGGGCGCAAAAAGGTGTTAATCCGGGCCTGTCAGAGGGGTCACCAAAGACCACCAGAAAACACATCTTTCTGATGGTCTTAGGAACCCCTTTGGCAGAGAAGCCTGACGATCTCTCCGCTTGTCCTCTTCCTTTTTCGAAACAGATGGCAAATCCTCCCACCAAAAGTCCTCCTCTGCTGTGATTGGCCAGCCTCCCCGAAAAGGGGAGGGCTGTTTCTGATACTCCAAGCAGGAAGGGGAGAGCAGGCGTGCTTGGCGCATGGCAGCGTGGTGTGCATGTGCGGGTGTGGGAGAGCGTGCAATGCAGGAGGGAGGCTCACCCCAGTGAGTCCCTTCATGACATGGGGGTTCTATGTATTGTCAAAGGCTTTCATGGCTGGAATCACTGCGCTGTTGTAGGTTTTTTCGGGCTATATGGCCATGCTCTAGAGCAGGGGTGGCCATTAGGTAGCTCGGGACCTACTAGTAGATCTTCGGCCCTGTTCCAGGTGATCTTCGGGCCTCACCATCTGCATGGGGCGCTCCTGCCATGCGCGCGCACATGCTCCTGCTGCTGGGTTCCGCTCTTGCGGTGCTTCTTTCGCCTGCGGGGCATTGTGGGAAGAAGGAAGCACGAGGCGGGGCCTCTGGAGGGACACCCTGCCTCTCTCTCGTCCAGCAGCAGCTGCGCAGCCTCCGTTGCCGGCGAGACAGGCAGGGCGGAGCGCTCCCTCTGGATGCCCCGCCTCGTGCTTTCTCCTTCCTGCAATGCCCAGCAAACGGAAGAAGCGATGCGCGGGAGGGAAACAGCAGCAGGAGCACACGCGGTGGCAAGAGCTAGACTACTGTAACGCTCTCTACATTGGCCTGCCTTGGGCAATGATCCGGAAGCTCAGGCTAGTGCAGAACGCTGTGGCGCAGCTGCTCGCGGGTGAACCAGCGAGAGGTCGCATAATTCCAGTCCTGCAGCGGCTGCACTGGCTGCCGATTGAGCACCGGATCAGCTTCAAAGTGCTAGTTTTAACGTTGAAGGCCTTGCATGGTCTGGGGCCAGTGTACCTAAGGGATCGCCTCACTCCCTATAACCCCCAAAGAGCATTACGCTCTGAAGATCAACACCTCCTGGAGGTCCCTAGTGTGAAGAGCTACCACCTGACTGCCACCAGTAAGCCATTGGGAGTGGCGGTGTATAAATCGAAATAATAAATAAATAAATAAACCTCCCTAATGCCGCAACCCCTTAATACAGTTCCTCATGCTGTTGTGACCCCCAACCGTAACATTATTTTAGTTGCTACTTCATAACTGTAATTTCGCTACTGTTATGAATCGTCATATAAATATGAACCCAACCAATAATGGATCTGGATCACACTTGGTGCACATACCCAACATGGCCATCTTTTTATTCTGACAGGAATTGGAGGGACCTGACCTCGGATGTCGGGAGTTATAGTTCACCCCCATCCAGATAGCACTATGAACCCAACCAATAATGGATCTGGATCACACTTGGTGCACATACCCAACATGGCCATCTTTTAATTCTGACAGGAATTGGAAGGACCTGACCTCAAATTTCGGGAGTTATAGTTCACCTCCATTCAGATTGCACTGTGAACCCAACTGATGGATTTGGACCAAACTTGGAACGTAAACCCAACATGACTAATATTGGATACTTGCAGCATTTGGGGGCAATTGACCTTGAATCTTGGGAGCTGTGGTTCACCCATATCATTATACATTTACTAACAGTGCCCATTGAGTTTCAAGTCCAACTTTTGGAAAGCAACGAAGTCCTTGCCCTCTCAGATACAGAGAAACAACAAAGAAGGGGAAGAAGAGACCAATGGCGAGAAAGGAGGAGGAGGAGGGAAGAACGCGGGGAAATGCAGCCACGTGTGCTGAAGGCTTAGCTGCAGCTGGGAATAAGGATTGGGAGGATAAAGGGAAAATCCCTGCGGAACAGGTGGGCATTGAGGAGGGATTTGGAGGAAAGGCGAGAGGTGGCTCCAGGGACATGGCGGTGGCGGAGGGGCTTTGCAGGCGGAAGGCGGAAGAGGGCGCGCAGCAGCCTCCTTTACCGGAGCAAGAGATCTCCCATTGGTGGAAGAGGAGATCAAGGTGAGGATATCAGGCTCCAAGGAATAGACGGGCAGAGCCGGATCTTGGACTCCGCAAAGTAAGCATTTGCTTACCACTTGCCAATATTCAGGGGTGCATTTTACGTTGTCCCCATAGCCCAGCGTTTCTCAACCTGGGGGTCGGGACCCCCAGAGGGGTCGCGAGGGGGTGCCTAAGGGGTCGCCAAAGACCATCAGAAAACACAGTATTTTCTGTTGGTCATTGGGCGCGGGGGGTTCTGTGTGGGAAGTTTGGCCCAGTTCTATCATTTGTAGGGTTCAGAATGCTCTTTGATTGTAGGTAAACTGTAAATCCAAGCAACTACAACTCTCAAATGTCAAGGTCTATTTTCCCCAAACTCCACCAGTGTTTACATTTGGGCAGATTGAGTATTCCTGCCAAGTTTGGTTCAGATCCATCACTGTTTGAGTCCACAGTGCTCTCTGTATGTAGGTGAACTACAACTCCAAAACTCAAAGTCGATGCCCACCAAACCCTTCCAGTATTTTCTGTTGGTTGTGGGTGTTCTGTGTGCCAAGTCTGGTTCAATTCCATCATTGGTGGAGTTCAGAATGCTCTTTGATAGTAGGTGAACTATAAATCCCAGCAACTACAACTCCCAAATTACAAAATCAATCCCCCCCAACCTCTCCATTATTCAAATTGGGATGTACCAGGTATTTGTACCCAACTTGGTCCAGTGAATGAAAATACATCCTGCATATCGGACGTTTACATTACGATTCATAACAGTAGCAAAATTACAATTGTGAAGGAGAAACAAAAATAATTGTATGGTTGGGGGTCACCACAACATGAGGAACTGTATTAAGGGGTCACGGCATTAGGAAGGTTGAGGACCACTGCCATAGCCCCACACCACGAGGCCGAAAAGGAGGAGTGCTCTGGAGGTGGCCAGAGGCGGAGTGCCCCCCAGGCCTGGATCATGGCCTTTTGGCACCCTAGGCCAAAGGCTCTGATCCCGCCCCCGGCTCCACCCCCGCCCCGCCTCCGCTCCACCTCGGGTCCGCCCCCGCCTCCGAAAAGGCCCTTTTCAGGCTGCCATGACGGCTTTAGGAGGGAGGGAGGAGCCATGGGGAGTCTCCCCGCAGCTCCTCCCTCCCTCCTAAAGCAACCATGCCGGCTTGAAAAGGGCCTTTTCGGCCGCGCCGGCAAGGAGGCGGGGGCGGAGCCAGGGGCAGAGCCTTTGGAGCCGAGGAAAGGGGGCGGGGGCGGCCGTGGATGCCGCTTCCGCCGCCGCAAGCATGCACACTTTTTTTTTTGAATTTTTTTGAATTTTTTTTGAATTTTTAAAAAACTTTTTTGGGGGGGTCCGGACCTGCTGCCTCCCCATGGCTGCTGCCCTAGGCCATGGCCTAGGGTGGCCTTATGGGTAATCCGGGGCTGGCGCCCCCCTGCTGCAAAACGCTCCTCCCTCCCGGCTCCGCAGTGCAGGGCGATCAGCGGCTCGGAGCAGCCGGGCCCGCCCCGTGGCAATGGCGCACGCATGGAAGTTTCGCGCATTCGCCATTGCCACAGGGCAAGCCCAGCCTCCCAGAGCCACCAACCACCCCACACCACGAGGCCGAAAAGGAGGAGCGTTCCGCAGCCGGAGGCGCTCTGCCTCTAGCCGCCTCCAAAACACCCCTCCCTTTTGGCCCCGTGAAGAACGATCAGCAGCTCTGGGCAGCCGGGCCCACCCCAGGGCAATGGCACACGTGCGGAAGTTTCACGCATGCGCCATCGCCACGGGGTGAATCCAGCCACCCGGAACCACCAACCGCCCCCCACCACGAGGTCGAAAAGGAAGAGCGTCCTGCAGTCGGAGGCACCCCGCCTCCGGCCGCCCAACGATCCTCTCCCTTGCCCCCGCGTAGGGCAATCCCCAACCCCGGGCAGCTGGGCCCTCCTCTGAAGTCCAAGGATTTTTTGCCCCTGACTAAAACCCGTGATTTGATGCCGTCTGGAAGTGCCCCAGCTTTGCAAAATGTGGGCAACCACATTGACCTCATGCATGCTATCCCAGGCTCAGGACCGGACGAAGGTAAAAAATTGTAGTAAGCAAACCTTTTTTTGGCGCCCCTGGGTCTTCAGTGTGGTGATGATGGCGCGTGCGTGCTGGAGAACGCATGCGCGCAAACAGCTAGTTTCGCACATGCACTATTGGGACCGAGCTCTTCTGGTGGAGGGAGTAGCGAAACGCACTCCCAAGAGGATGAAAAGGACAGGGGAACATTTTGGAGCCAGGGCCTCTGGCTGCAAAATGTTCCCTGGCTTGACCTTTTCGGCCTCCTAGGAGTGCGTTTAGCAACTCCCTCCACCAGAAGCGCTCCAACCCGATGGCGGATGCGCTATTAAAACAGAGCACTCCCAAGAGGATGAAAAGGACAAGCCAGGGAATATTTTGCAGCCGGGGCAGAGCCTCCCACGCGCGCGCCCGGCCGCCCACAGCAATGGGTGCATCAGCGCATGATGCGCTGAACCTGGCAACCGCGGCCGAATGCGCCCTTGGCCATGTGGCACCCTGAGGTGGCTGCTTACTTTGCCTCCATTAAGATCCGCTCCTGCTCAGGCTCTTTACAAGAAAAGGGATACAAATGACATGGGTCATGATTCTAAGTGCACTACTTCATGTCATTATTGACTAGATGATCATGTTTAGGTCTTTTGTAATGATAAATATTAGAACTAGTCATTGCTTGTTTTGGGGATTTATGAATAGTCCCATTGGGAAATGTATAATGATGTGGGTGAACTGCAGCTCCCATCACCCTGGGTCAATTCCGCCCCAAATGCCTCAAATATTCAAAGTTGGTCATGTTGGGGTACGTGCCAAGTTTGGTCCAGATCTGTCATTAGTTGGGTTCACTGTTCGCCATGCTTTTAAAATTCTGCCGGCATCACAAAACCAACTTGCTGGCAAACCATTCAGCCCTATGCATGGTTATTTTTGAAATAAGTCACACTGTGTTCACTAGGATTTACTCCCAGCATGTATGACATGGTTGGAGGTTTAACTCAAGGTACGAGAGGGCATTTTTCTCCCGATGCCAAACCAGTGAGCCAAGTTGTTGCATTTGAATGCACACTGAAGTGGCATGATATCACACCCAGATGCCATTTTGGCCTATTTTCAACATTCCCTCCCCTTTTTTGTATGTGTTAGGGGGCTTTGGATTGTACGGCGTACTTCTGAGGGGCCTTACTGGAGAGCCACACGTGGGTTGCGCTTTGCCCTCCACTGCTTTAGCTGGTGGGGATGGCGGCATGAATGCCACCCACATGAGCAAACGGCAGGCCATGTGCCAACACAAAGCACAGCTGTGGTTGCAGAAGGCATGCCGTAAGTCGCCGAGTACGTAGGTGGGTAAGCAAGGAACCCCAGAGTCAACCATTAAGCCGTTTAAGACAATCTCACTCAAACGACAAGGAGCTCAAACAACAGCTTCCCAACAGAAAATCGGTTTGGAGAGTTAGGTCAAAGCCAGGTCAAGGAAGGCTATAGGAAGATCATGTCAGTGTGAAATTATACTTTCACTTAGATTGGTCCAGTCTTATGGTTAAGTGGAGACAGGCAGGCCCGGATTACCCATAAGGCCACCCCTAGGCCATGGCCTAGGGTGGCAGTCATGGGGGGGAGGGCGGCAGGTCTGGACCCCCCAAAATTAAAAAAAATTGAAAGTTCGATATTTGGGCGCTCCTGCGCTGCACGCAGAGCGCCATAGGCCCTAGGGCCTCTGACGTGGCTTCCCGCCACCCCCTCTTCACTCGCGTCGGCCCCGCCCCTCCTTCCTTCAGTGAAGGAAGGAGGGGCGGGCGGGCCAACTGTGAGCGAGGAGGAGGCGGAGGAAGTTCCGCCGCAACCCTCCTTGCTCATGTCGGCCCCGCCCCTCCTTCCTTCACTAAAGGAAGGAGGAGCGGGGCCAACGCAAGCGAGGAGGCGGAGGGAAGTCCCGCTGCAGCCCCTCCTCGCTCACGCCGGCCCTCCTTCCTTCAGTGAGAAGGAAGGAGGGGCCCCTGCAAGCGCCCCGCCCCCGCAAGTGGCCCTGCCCCGCAAGCAGCCCCGCCCGCAGCAAGTGTGGCCCGCAAGCAGCCGCCCCTGCAGTTAGCCCGGGCCTGGAGACAGGTGAAGCTATTATGACCATCACACACCCAATTTCAGACTAGTTTCTTCTCTGGCTTACTTTAGGCTTCTTTGGATTTTCTGCTGGAAAATTCTGGGAAGAATAATACGATCCACCTCATCCCTCCCGGCATTCAGGAAAAAAGTAAAATCCTGGCTGTGGGACCAGGCGTTTGCACACCAGCACAAGGCAGCACTTTAGATGGGATTTTAACGGAAAGTGGATGATCAGGGCCAATGCTTTTATGGCCAGAACATTGTTTTAATCTGGAATGAATGCGTATGATGTTGGGATGGTTGCATTTTGATGTATTTTAATTGTATTTTGGTTGTTGAGGGGCTCTGGGGTCTTGTATTGTTGCTCTGGCATTACTTTGGGCTTCTTTGAGTTTTCTGCTGGTAAAATTCTGGAATAAATAAATAAAAATAAATAAATAAATGCGACCGCCAATGAATACCAGGTCCTGCTCCTCTCCAATCGTCCTCGTCCAATCAAATAGCCATCACCACCACCACCATCTCTATCCTGCCTTTATACCAATTCAGGACTCAAAACAACTTACAGCAAATTTCGATTGCGTGTGCAAGCGTGACACACCTCGCGCCAAGAACAACATGCAGACACAGTTGGTTGGATAAAATTGGCCATAACTCAATTTATTGAAAAACAGGAACATAGGGTTGGCGGCCACGCATGGATCCTGGATCAGGGTCGGACAGCCCCCACGAAAGTCCATAGGCGTTTGCAAGCCTGGGGTGCGAGCGGCCCAATGCCATCCATGGAAACTCAGCACTCCAAGGGGCCTGGGCGTTATCCCCCTTACAACCAAGGGGCGATAAGCCAGCCTGATCCAGGGGCCATGCCACACGCCAAACGCCAAACACAGAGTTGCGACAAAGAGCATAACGAAACGTAAAACCAAGAACAAAATAACCAAAATAACCAACAAGCAATGCAATGAGTAGGGAGGGAGGGAGGAAAAAACGAGACTGCCTCCGCACGTGGCGAGGCAGTCCCCCGGGCTGCCCGGGCGGAAGTGTGGGCCGGCCGGAAGCAGGGGGGCGGGGCGGAGCCAACCCCCTCATTGGCCGGCCAGCGTGAGTGGCGGGAACCTTCCAGCCGCCCCAGAGGCTTCTGGGGGGAAGAAGCCCCCCAGAGGCAAAGAAGATAGCGCGGGGGCAATGCTGCCCCACAACCAGCGTGACCGGTAAGTTGGTCAAGCCCAAAAGTACAGGATGGCAAGCCTAATAACACTATGTAACACTATTTTCCATTCCTGGGTTCTAAATGCCATTTCCTAATTGGTTCTATCATTAAAATATGAGGAAAGTTTATTGAACTGCAAATACATTGTTTATGTGTAAAGGGTATCTTGTGTTGGACGGGGTCACGCTCCACATGAAGACACAGGTCCGCAGTCTGGGAGTGATCCTGGAACCATTGCTGACCCTGGAACCCCAGGTCTCGCAGGTGGCCAGGAGCGCCTTCGCACACCTAAAACTTGTGCACCAGCGAGCCTTGCCAGCACCTCCCTCCTTCCTTCCTCGCCTGCACGCTGCACCTGGCCTGGGCCACGCATTGACTCTCCCACCCTCCATCCAAGATGGCGAGGGTGCGCCGGCGGCAGCCCCTGCTTCGAGGCACGGCTATGGCGCTGAACCCAAGGGAGTCAGGAAACTACGGAGGCGCTGAAAGCCGAGTCGTCTTAAACGGCGAGTATATCCCTAACTCTGTATTTTGTGATGATAATTTGAGTATGTAGGTATCTACTCACATTTAGTTGAATTCAGTCTTAAAATATATTATATACTAGCTTGGGGACCTGGCGGTGCCTGGGTTATTTGAGAAAGGCATTGTGTGCCAAGGTTGGTCTTTGCTACTTCAAGTCCCATCATCCACGGTCCACCCTCCTCCAAACTGCAGTAGAAGATAGAGTGGGTCATGGGGGCTCTGTGTGTCACATTTGGTCTTGATCATTCATTGGATGAGGGTTGCAGCGGTCTCAGAAGGTGAGTGAAGGTACTTCAAGTCCCATCATCTGTGGTCCATCCTCCTTGAAACAGCACCGGGGTGTGGAGTGGGTCAAGGGGGGCTCTGTGTGCCAATTTTGGTCTGTATTGGTCATTGGATGAGGGTTGCGTTGTTTTCAGGAAGTGAGTGAAGGTGCTGCAGGTCCCATCATCCATGGTCCATCCTCCTTCAAACTGCAGCAAGATGTAGAGTGGGTCATGGGGGCTCTGTGTGCCAAGTTTGGGCCTGGTCTGTGATTTGTAGGGGCGACAGTGTTGTTTGAGAAGTAAATCAGGTGAAGGTACTGCAAATCCCATCATTCGTGGCCCATCCTGCCCTCAACCACACCATTGGGCCCCTGTGTGCCAAGTTTGGTCCTGATCCGTCATTGCTGTGGGTCGCAGTGACTGACTGCCTGAGGCCTTTCCTTTTCCCTCTGTGTCACCTTAGAATTTATTTATTTATTTATTCGAATTTATTCGCCACCACTCCCAGAAGGCTCGGGGCGGCTCACACACCAATCACAACAGGGCAATTAAAACATCAATATTAAAAGCATCATCATAATAAAACAACAATAAAATAGCATTTACAACAGGAGGAGAGACCAGCCACTGTTCAGGGTTGGAATGTAGATGGCCAATCAGAGTCCTTTATGCAAATACTCCCTCAGTGGCAACCAATGCCCTCTGTCTGGTGCCTTAGAATATTGGAGTTGGAAACAGGAACATACATACATATGTGGTGGCAATGTAAATATGTAAGCAAATTTTGGGTGAAAGTATTTAAAGAAATAGAAGATATAATGAATATTAAAATAGATAGAAGTCCTAGTATAGCTTTATTATCATTATATAATAGCAAACAATTGGGGAAAAAGGGATAAAGATATGATAACAAACCTATTAACAACAGCAAGACTGCTTATAGCAGTGTTTCCCAACCTTTTTTGAGCCGCGGCACACTTTTTACATTTGCAAAATCCTGGGGCACACCACCAACAAAAATGACACAAAATGACACTCTAACACAGTCATACATATAGTTAATATGTTTTTAAATGTATTTATACACTCAGTGTGAAACCTGGGCCTGTTTCGATGAACACAACATAGAAATCCTGGCAGGAATGGCAGAAAGACACAAACTTCCCCACAGAACTCCCATAACCAAGAGAAAATACTATAAGAGTTTGGTGGGCATTGACCTTGAGTTTTGGAGTTGCAGTTCACCTATATCCAGAGAGCACTGTGGACTCAAACAATGTTGGATCAGGACCAAACTTGGCATGAATACTCAATATGCCCAAATGTGAACGCAGATGGAGTTCAGGGGAAATAGACCTTGACATTTGGGAGTTGTAGTTGATGGGATTTATAGTTCCCCTACAAACAAAGAGCATTCTGAACCCCACCAATGATAGAACTGGGCGAAACTTCCCACACAGAACCCCCAGGAGGCAAGAGGAGGTCTCTACTGGGGGAAAGGGAGGTGGGCCTTCCCAATGCATGGAGAGGGAGGGACCAAGTAGACAACGGGTGGGGAGGGGGGTGGTTGTAATTTTGTGCCTTTATCGAGGTAGGTTTCTTAGGGTTTTTATACTTCAACACACTAGGCTCTCTCTTCCACCCCCACCCCCCTTGGAGGTTCCCATTTCCCACGGCACACCTGATGATCGCTCACGGCACACTAGTGTGCCCCGGCACACTGGTTGGGAAACACTGGCTTATAGCAAGGAATTGGAAAAAAGAAATAAATATACAAATAGAGGAATGGTAGAAGGACGTATGGAAACTGGCAATAAATGACAAGTTAACATGTATATTAAAAGTAAAAAGAGGTATATGGAAACAAAGTGATTTCTATGAGGTATGGAGAAAATTTATTGAAAAAAGATTAGAAAAGGAAGAAGGAAGGTTACCTCCACAAGAAGAAATGAAATTTTTGGACGAATGATATGTAAAAGCAATGGCTTGGGGGGGGGGGGGGGAGCACAGCGGTGAGGGATACAAAAATGTATAAGAAAAACATAATGGCAGATGCTAAAGATTGAAGTATTGTACCTAGAAATGAATAACATGAATCTGCTGTAAATAGACATTGTATAATATTGTGTTGATAATGATAAAACAATAAAAAAAAATATTTTTTAAAAAGAATGTTGGAGTTCTGAGGCTGGCCAATCAGAGTCCTTTATGCAAATAATCCCACAGTGGCAACCAATCGAAACACTGCCATATATTCTTCCGCACCTCTGCACTTCCGCCCGCAAACACTCACTTTTATTATATACACTAGCTTGGGGACCCGGCCCTGCCCGGGTCATTTGTGAAGTGCAGCAGGATGTAGAGTGGGTCATGGGGGCTCTGTGTGCCAAGTCTGGTCTTGATCCATCATTATTGGGAGTTGCAGTGGTATCATGAAATTACTGAAGGTAGTGCAAGTCCCATCATCTCTGCCCCCCAAAGTGTAGTAGGATGTAGATTGGGTCAGGGGGCTCTGTGTGCTAAGTTTGGTCTGTATTGGTGAATGGATGAGGGATGCATTGTTTTTCGGAAGTGAGTGAAGGTACTTCAAGTCCCATCATCCGTGGTCCGTCTCACAGTAAACTGCACCAGGCTGTAGAGTGGGTCATAAGGGCTCTGTGTGCCAGATTTGGTGTTGATCAGTCATTGGATTAGGTTTGTAGCAGGATTGGGAAATGAGGGAAGGTACTGCAAGTCCCATCATCCATGTTCTCCCTCCAAACTTCAGTAGGATGTAGAGTGGGTCACTGGGGCTCTGTGTGCCAAGTGTGGACTTTCTCTGTGTTCTTTGGGGGCCACAGTGGTCTGTGGGAACAGAGGGGTGTGAAAATACTACAAATTCCATCATCCATTGTCAGTCCTCCCCCAAACCTCACCAGGACGTGAAGGCAGTCATGGGGGTTATGTGTGCCAAGTTTGGTCTCAATCGGTAATTGGATGAGGGTCGCAGCAGACTTGGGAAGTGAGTAGAGGTACTTCAAGTCCCATCATCCATGGTCCACCCTCCTCCAAACTGCACCAGAATGTAGAGTGGGTCATGAGGGCTCTGTGTGGCAAGTTTGGTGTTGATCAATCATAGGATTAGGTTTGTAGCAGTCTTGGAAAGTGAGGGAAGGTACTGCAAGACCCATCATCCATGTTCTGTCCCCTCCAAACTTCAGTAGGATGTGGACTGGGTCACTGGGGCTCTGTGTGCCAAGTGTGGTCTTTATCAGTGTTTGTTGGGGGCCACAGTGGTCTGTGGGAACAGAGGGGTGTAAAAGTACTACAAATCCCATCATCCATTGTCAGTCCTCTCCCAAACCTCACCAGGACGTGAAGACAGTCATGGGGGTTATGTGTGCCAAGTTTGGTCTCGATCAGTGATTGGATGAGGGTTGCAGCGGACTTGGGAAGTGAGTAGAGGCACTTCAAGTCCCATCATCCATGGTCCACCCTCCTCCGAACTGCACCAGGACGTAGAGTGGGTCATGGGGGCTGTGTGTGCTGAGTGTGGTCTGTATTGGTCCTTTTTGGTGGCCTCAGTGGTCTGTGGGAACCAAAGTGTTGGAAAGTACTACAAATCCCAAGATCCGTGGGTCATGTCCCCCGAACCGTGCCAGGACGTAAAGGGGGTTAGGGGGGGTTATGTGTACCAAGTTTGGTGCAGGTCCATCACCCGCGCTGGTCGCTGTGGCCTGTGAAAGTGGCTGCCACATATCCGCCCTGGCCTGTGAAAGTGGCTGCTTCCGCCCTTCTGCCCTCCCGCCCTCCGCATACACACATACAAACATTCCGTTTTATAAAGGTATACAGATTTACAGATACAGATAGATATATATTCTATGGCTCTCACTGAAATAAATTTCCAAATATTTTGCTTTCATGGCTCTCTGAGTCAAAAGGTTCCCGACCCCTGTGTTAGGGGCTTGAGGATGTTAAGCAAAGTCCTCCCTTTCCCACAAAACCATTCACCCAGAGAAGCCAGGGAGAGAAATGCAGCCTCCTGCCGAGCAATGGCTTTGCTCTCACTTGGCAAGAGGAACATGCTCTTTGCATTTGCAAGAAGCCATGCTCCCCTTCCCCGGTCTCTCACACATTTCACATTCCAAGACTGATGTCTGGCACCTCAGCACCTAAGCAACACTTGCTTCAATGGCGGCTACAGCGAGAGAAACCGCCACCTTTACAAAGCTGTAGAAAATATCGCCCAGCTGCTTTGGGGAAACAGCTGAGTCAACATCTGGAATTCTCCTTCCAAGCGGAGGTGAGGCCAGGTGAGTCTCACTCGCCTCCTCTCCAACTCAAAGATGCTCTCCTTGCTGCATAACATTCAATACAGTGCTCTCTATTGCATTGTGTGTTTGCTGTTGTAATAACATAATGCAACTGGTTTCCAGAAGAACTGAATTTTTAATATTTTTTTTTATTTTTTTATTTTTTTAAATTTTTTAATTAATAAATTTAAACTTTTTTTTTACCAAAATCACTCTGCCTTTCCTTTGAAAACCATATAAGGTTTCTCCTGACGTTAAGTCTAGTCGTGTCCGATTCTGAGGGTTGGTGCTCATCTCCATGTCTAACCCGAAGAACCGGCATTGTCCATAGACGCCTCCCAGGTCATTTGGCCAGCATGATTGCATGGAATGTTGTTACCTTCCCACCGAAGTGGTATCTATTGACCTACTCAGATTTGTATGTTTTTGAACTGCTAGGTTGGCAGGAGCTGGGGCTAACACCCCACTCCCCGGAATCAAAACACCGACCTTTAGGTCAGCGAGTTCAGCAGCTCAGCGGTTTAACCGTAATGCCACCGGGGGGGGGGGGTGCTATTGAAACCATATAAATTGAAGGAAAAGCTTTAAATATACCTAGGTTCATTTGAAACATTGCATATTATTCACGGTTAAATGCTCACTGTAAATTCAAAACATGGGAACAGGAAAATAACACTAACACTTTGTCGTATCGAGAAGTACAACATTTCGAGGGCCACAGGAATCTGTGTATCACTTGTTCTTTTGTTGTTCAATTCAGGCCCGGATTACCCATAAGGCCACCCTAGGCCATGGCCTAGTGGCGCAAGCCGAAAGGGGCGCAGTTCAGGGACCAACAAAAATGTTGCAACAAAACCGCAACGCACGGCATGGAGATGGCTCTTTCTCTCTCGGGGGGAGGGCGGGGGGAGAGCGCTGCGAGGGGCAGGGAGGAGGGAATGGTGCCCCCTCGCCATCGCCCCCGCCCCCTTGTTAAGGAAGGAGGGCGCGAGAAGGAGGCGGAGGGAAGCCCCCGGGGCCACTGGCGAGCATGCGCGGCACTCAGGAACATGGCGGAGGCAGCGGCGCTCGCACCCTCCCTCCTGCCGCGCATGCGCGGAAGTGGCCCCGGGGGCTTCCTTCCGCCGCCGCCTCCTCACGCCCTCCTTCCTTGACAAGGGGGCGGATGCGATGGTATGGGGGGGCTTCCAAAGTGTGGCCTAGGACAGTGTTTCCCAACCTTTTTTGAGCCGCGGCACACTTTTAACATTAAAAAAATCCGGGGGGCACACCACCAACCAAAATGACACAAAATGACACTCTACCACAGTAAAGAACGGCTGGGGGTTGGTGGCCAGCTGGGAGCAGCTGCTGGGAGTGCCGAAGCCGGGGAGGGGGCGGCGCCCGGCTGCGCCATGCCCCGCTCCTACCCCAGCTTCACCTCTCCTTGCAGCTGCTACAGCCTTGAGGGGGCGGTGCAAAGCCAAAGGTGCCAGAGCCAGCACAATGCTGGCTTGGCACTGTCCACTCAAGGCTGGAGCAGCTGCTGGGAGTGCCAAAGCCGGGGAGGGGCAGAGCCAGGCGCGCCATACCCTGCCCCTCCCCCCAGCTTCAGCTCACCTACAGAGGAGGAGCATGAGTGGTGGATGGGCTTCAGTGGGCGGGGCACCTCCTCCACGCAGCTTCAGCGAGCAAGGGGCGAGAGTCATGGTGGGAGTCATGGCGGATTGGAGGCTGGCTGGGGAAATGGCCGAAGGAGGCGGCGCCTCGGTCCCTTCTTTTTCTTCGTCACTGCCCGGCCCTTCCTCCTCCTCCCCCAAGCAGCAGGAGTTCGGCAGGAAGGGGGGCAGAGAGCTTTTCTCGTGGCACAGCAGGAGGTCCGTCACGGCACACTAGTGTGCCACGGCACACTGGTTGAGAAAGACTGGCCTAGGGCACCAAAAGGGCTTAATCCGGGCCTGGTTCAATTGCCCATCAAAAATCAAAAACGGAAACTATATTATTTGATTTTGCATCAATTGTGGGAAATGTTGACAGGCTGTCCAGAGGAGAGCGACTCAAATGATCAAGGGTCTGGAGAACAAGCCCTATGAGGAGCGGCTTAAAGAGCTGGGCATGTTCAGCCTGAAGAAGAGACGGCTGAGAGGAGACATGATGAGGGCCGTGTATAAAAATGTGAGCGGAAGTCCTAGGGAGGGGGCTTGTTTTCCGCTGCCCTGGAGACTAGGACGCAATGGAACCATGGCTTCAAACTACAGGAAAGGAAGGAGGTTCCACCTGAACATTAGGAAGAACTTCCTGATTCTAAGAGCTGTTCAGCAGTGGAACTCTCTGCCCCACAGTGTCTTGGAGTCTCCTTCCTTCTTTGGAGGCTTTTAAGCAGAGGCTGGATTGCCATCTGTCAGGGGTGCTTTGAATGCGATTTTCCTGCTTCCTGCCGGACCGGATTTGATTTTAATACTGAACTTGGTGGATTGATGAGACTTGGTTCGACCATCAATTGAAAAACAAAATAACAAAGAATACACAGATTGAAAACACTCGTCGCATATTCAAAACTGTGGTTTTGAGCATCACAGAAATAATCAATTCACTGAGCTTTTTTGTACATGTATATAATAGTCAACAGTATCAGTGCACTTTTTTTTTCGTGTCAGGAGCTACTTGAGAAACTACAATTCCCTTCTGGTGTGAGAGAATTGGCCTTCTGCAAGGTCATTGTGGTTCTCAACCTTCCTAATGCCGTGACCCCTTAATACAGTTCCTCATGTTGTGGTGACCCCCAACCATTAAAAAAAAATTTGTTTCTACTTCCCAATTGTAATTTTGCTCCTGTTAGGAATCGTAATGTAAATATCTGATCTGCAGGATGTATTTCCATTCACTGGACCAAGTTGGGTACAAATACCTGGTACACCCAAATTTGAATACTGGAGGGGTTGGGGGAGGGGGTGTGTAATTGATTTTGTAATTTGGGAGTTGTAGTTGCTGGGATTTATAGTTCACCTACAATCAAAGAGCATTCTGAACTCCACCAACGATGGAATTGAACCAGACTTGGCACACAGAATTCCCACAACCAACGGAAAATACTGGAAGGGTTTGGTGGGCGTCAGGCATGTAGCCAGGGGGGTGGGGCTAAGGGGGCTTCAGCCCCTGAAATTTTCAGGGTGGTCCGCGAAAAGGCCTTACTGGTACATTATTTAAACTGTTATGTTTATTCATATCATGATCTGATCACCATGCGCATTATATCCCACATTAATGGGGTTATTGGGATAACAATACAAAAGATTTGCTAGGGTAGACCCTCTTCCACCCAGTCTCGGCCCCCCCGAACCAAACTCAGCCCCCTCCGAAACAAAATCCTGGCTACGGCCCGGCGTTGACCTTGAGTTTTGGAGCTGTAGTTCACCTACATCCAGAGAGCACTGTGGACTCAAACAGTGATGGATCTGGACCAAACGTGGCAGGAATACTCAATCTGCCCAAATGTAAACACTGGTGGAGTTTGGGGAAAATAGACCTTGACATTTGAGAGTTGTCGTTGCTGGGATTTAAAGTTTACCTACAATCAAAGAGCATTCTGAACCCTACAAATGATAGAACTGGGCCAAACTTCCCACACAGAACCCCCCCGCCCAATGACCAACAGAAAATACTGTGTTTTCTGATGGTCTTTGCTGACCCCTTTGACACCCCCTCGCGACCCCTCTAGGTGTCCCGACCCCCAGGTTGAGAAACGCTGGCCTAGGGGATGGCCAGATGTTTTGATGTTTTATTTATTTATTTATTTATTTATTTATAATTCACACTTGTTAGACGCCACATAGAAAATACAATTTAAAAACATAGTATTGCCCAATAAAATGCAATAAAACACAATAAAAACACAGCAAAGCACAATAAAATACACAGCAAGCACAATTCATCAGGGTTACATCCAGCACGAGATGGGTAGCCTAGAACTGCAGTCTTAGACCCCAAAAGCCTGCCGAAACAGGAGGGTCTTGCACGCCTTCCGGAACATCATTAGGTCTTTAAGTGCACGAAGATCGGCAGGCAGTGCATTCCATAGTATAGGGGCAATCACCGAGAAGGCCCTTCGTCTTGTGGCTGTAAGGTGGTATGTTTTAAAGCTGGGAACCTCCAAAAGTTGGCATGACTAAGAACGCAATGGCCTAGTGGGACAGTATGGGATGAGGCGGTCCCTAAGGCAGTGTTTCTCAACCTTTTTTGAGCCGAGGCACACTTTTGACATTTAAAAAATCCCGGGGCACACCACCAACCAAAATGAAACAAAATGACACTCTAACACAGTAATACAGATAGTTAATATGGTTTTAAAAGTATACACTTGGTGTGAAACCTGGGCCTGTTTCAATGAACACAACATAGATATCCTGGCAGAAATCAAAGAGCTTTTGCTAAAGGCTTTCATGGCCTGAATCACCGGGTTGCTGTGAGGTTTTCAGGCTGTATGGCCATGTTCCAGAAGCATTCTCTCCTGACGTTTCAGTCACATCTATGACAGGCATCCTCAGAGGTGGTAAGCTGTTAGAAACTAGGCAAGTGACGTGTATATATCTGTGGAATAATGTCCAGGGTGGAAGAAAGAACTCTTGCCTGCTTTAGGCAAGTGCGAATGTTGCAAATGGCCATGCTGATTAGCATTTAATGGCCTTGCAACTTCAAAGTCGCTGCCTGGGGGAAGCGCTCCTCCTGCCCCCCTCTCCCGTCCCCAATTTGGGAAGGGCGCGGGGGACAGGCGGAGACGCCTCCCGAGGCAGCAAGGACCTTGCTGCCTGGGGGAAGCGCTCCTCCTGGCCCCCTCTCCCGTCCCCAATTTGGGAAGGGCACGGGGGACAGGCGGAGACGCCTCCCTGAGGCAGCAAGGACCTTGCTGCCTTGGGAACAAGCACCTCCTGGCCCCCTCGCCCGTCCCAATTTGGGAAGGGCGCGGGGACAGGCGGAGATGCCTCCCTGAGGCAGCAAGGACCTTGCTGCCTGGGGAAAGCGCCTCCTGGCCCCTCGCCAGCCCAATTTGGGAAGGGTGCGGGGACAGGTGGAGAAGCCTCCAGCAGGCCTCGATGGCTCACGGGGGAAGCTTTTCGCCCGGCTCTCGCGTCCTTCCGACTTCGGAAGGGCACGGAGGCCAGGCGGAAAAGCCTCCCCCAGCCCGGCGCCCTCTCGCTCCTCCAACCCTCTCCTCTCTCACACACACACACAAGACCTCAGAGCCCGCCTCACCCGGTAGGCCCGGATTCGTCTCCGCCCGCTTGGCCTCCTCCTCCTCCTCCAAGCAGCAGCAGCAGGAGGGGGAAGAAAGGTGGGGGGAGGGGACGTTTTCGCGGCACACCACGTGCTCTCGCACGGCACACTGGTGTGCTGCGTCACACCGGTTGACAATGACTGCCCTAAGGTACACTGGCCCCAGACCGTTCAAGGCCTTAAAGGTCAGTACCAACACTTTGAAGGTGATCCGGCCTTCCACTGGCAACCAATGCAGCTCGCAATGCTGAGTTTTACCACTCTTGTGGGAGGCTTCTCTCATGCCCCCACATGGGGAGCTGGAGCTGACAGAGGGAACTCATCTGTGCTATCCCCGGACTCAAACTTCCGACCTGTTGGTCTTCAGTCCTGCTGGGACAAGGGTTTAACCCATTGCGCCACCGGACGCTCCTGGTGGGCTGCATATTATTGACTGTACTCACTGAAGCCTGAACGGAGACAAACTGCAATCCACCTCCATTGAGGTCTAAAAGCATACTGTACAACAAAAATAGAGCCCTGTGCCTGAAGCCCCTCCCACACCAAAGAGGTACAGTCAAAATGGCAAACCAAAATGTACATACAATGTAGGTTAACAATTATACACATTTGCAAACAGTTAGTGGAGGCTTGGAAGGTTGCTATTTCTAACAGGGCCGAACTTTAGACATGCTCACATTAGTAATTTTCATTTTTACATTTTTATACCCTAAGACAGTGTTTTTCAACCTTTTTTGAGCCGTGGCACACTTTTTACATTGACAAAATCCTGGGGCACACCACCAACCAAAATGACACAAAATGACACTCTAACACAGTGATACATATAGTTAATATGTTTTTAAATGTATTTATACACTCAGTGTGAAACCTGGGCCTGTTTCGATGAACGCAACATAGATATCCTGGCAAGAATGGCAGAAAGACACACACAAAGGCCTTGCTCAACAGCTGGGAGTTATAGTTCACCCGCAATCAAAGAGCATTCTGAACTCAGCCAATGATGGAATGGAATCAAACTTCCCACACAGAACTACCATAACCAAGAGAGAATACTATAAGAGTTTGGTGGCCATTGACCTTGAGTTTTGGAGTTGTAGTTCACCTATATCCAGAGAGCACTGTGGAGGGGAGGGAGGAAGACGTGGGGCGAGTCTGCGCAGTAGCGCCCGCACGGGTCACGTCTTCCTCCCCCCCCCCCCCCGCAGAAGCAGCAGCGTGAGCAAAGCGAGACAAAGCAAGCAGAGCTGGGAAGAAGGGAGCCCGAGTGGAGAAGGAAAAGTGTTCGGCAGGAGGGGGAAGAAAGGGGATTGGAGGTTCCCATTTCCCACGGCACACCTGATAATCGCTCGCGGCACACCAGTGTACAACACTGGTTGGGAAACTGGTTGGGAAACACTGCATTAGGGGGAAGGAGGACAATCTGAAGTCCTGGCACCAGACTGAGCTTCTCCGGAAGTTTCATGGCACCGCCTGATGGCATCGAATGCAATAGTCTTGGTGGGATGCACAAAAAAAATGTTTCAAAAATTTAAATATTCTGCTGCAAACAAAGCCCAATGTGTGCCCTTGTGTGGAATCCCAATCGAACATCATCATGCCGGGTCAAAGTCCGTAAGTTTATTGATGGAGAGGAGATAACTCCAGGGTCAGGACTCGCATCCACATACAATGATGTTTCCTCCCTTAAAAAGAGAGACAGAAAACATCCAATGTCTAGGAAAGTGGAGGGGGAGACGCCTTTGCCGTTTTTCCTTGACCTGAAGGCTTTGGGAATCCTTTAGATAAATCATCTCGGCAACTCTAAACCATTAGGCCCGACACAGAAGGGTGCAGGGGGGCCGTAAAGAGTGGAATTCTGCTGAAATTAGAGCCAGCTGCTCTCTGGCTCTTGCTGACAAGGAGCAGTCAACTCCTGGGAGAAAGATTGCTCGCATTCTTGCACTTCCCAGGGATCTTGGCTGCACTCGGCCACAACAAAAGGCAGGCAAAACGCCCGGGATGGGAAAAGGGACGGAAAACACCCAGAGAGGGTCCTTCAACCCTTCCGGCTTGCAAGGTTCCCATCTTCCCAATGTCGTTTCACCATTAATACCACCAACGACATCAGATAACAAACCTACTGTGCAGGAGGAGGAGGCTGTTTAGGCCTGTGAAGCCTCTGAGGATGAGGACAAGGATTTTCTGGTTGAGCCTGGTGTTTCTGTGATCGGCACACTAGGTGCAGTGCCTAAGGACCTTGGCCTGCACTTAAAAACAAAAAGCGCCGACAAAATTAACACCTGTCAGCTGCAAAAGGCCACCCAACTCGGATCTACACACATTATTCACAGATACATCACACAGTCCTAGCCACTTCGGAAGTGTCCAACGTGGGATCAAATATAAACGCCAGAATATTGATCTTGTTTGCTGTGTACTAAGGTACTGTGGTCCAAGGTAATTTTAAATGGCAAGCGAACATTATTTTGGCACCCCCAAATTATTATTATTATTATTATAAATTATAATAAATTATTATTATTAGGTTGGGAGGGGCAAGTAATAAACTATTATTATTAGAGGGCAGAGGCTATTATTATTATTATTATCAAAGGGACAGGGATAATTTTTATTATTATTATTAGAGGGGAGAGTCAGTTAATATATTATATTATTATTATTGCAGGGAGTAATAAATTATTATTATTAGATTGGGGGTGCTTTGGTGGTGCTTTCCCCCTGCCTGGCAGATTGGGGTTGGGCTGGGTGGCCCTTGGGGGTCTCTTCCATCCATCTCTATGGTCCAGCAGGAAGGGGCTCCCAGGGACCACCCTGCCCAGGCCTCTTTGGCACCCTCCGATCCCTCCCGATAGATGGCCATCCCGCCTCTGTTTCCAAGCCTCCGGAGAGGGTGAGGGAGCCTACTGCCAAGCAAACAAAGGCAACGCAGGCCTGCTGCTCCCTGGTGGCCCATCCACCCTGACCCCACCTGAACGGCGCTCCCTTTCTTCCTCCTTCTCTCAGCCTCTTGACTCCTCCGGGGGCGCCTCCTCCGCTGCTCCTCCTGCCACTCATGGGCCACGCCCGCACACCATTGGCTCCCGCGGAGAGGCCCATCCCCGTCGCCAGGCAACAGGCGCCTGCCACCATGGGAACCGCGCACAGGCCCGCCCCCTCCGCCTGCTACGCTTCTACGCCTGGAGGGGAGGGGGCGTGGAGCGGCACCTGTTCGCACCTCGGCCTCTCCGCCAGGTGCCCAGAGCCACGTGACGGGGCGCGGCCACCTGAGAACCAGGAGAGCAGGAGGCAGAGGTCACCTTCGGAGGGAATTGGCAGGGCCAGGACGCTGGCGCCCGGGGGGCGGGGAATTCGCCCCTTCCCACTGATGACGCCTTACGCGACGGCGTACTTGGCTTCCATGTGAGACCGGCCCTGGTACTAATCTTGTTGTGTATCGAATATAATAATAACAACAACTTTATTTTTATATCCCTACACCATCTCCCCGAAGTGACTTAGTGCAGCTTACAAGTGGGACCAAGCCCGGTGGCAACAGAATTTGCCCACTAAAAACACATTTTAAAACATAATAAACATATAGCCATCTAATTAAACAATTAAAAACAGCCGAATATTAAAGTGAAACTGCATTACGACACTCCACAATCAACTTATACTTTCCTTGGCCTTTCCCCCTACTCTTAGGGCAGTGTTTCCCAACCAGTGTGCCGCGGCACACTAGTGTGCCGTGAGCGATCATCAGGTGTGCCGTGGGAAGTTGGCACTCTTCCCCCTCCTAGCAGCTCTTTCTCCCTCTTTCCCTCCCCAAAGATCCTCCCCGAGGCAAAGGAAGGGCTCTGCCGAATGCCAGGGGCAGGCCCGCCTTGAGGAAGCCTTCAGGAGCCTCGACTCCCCATGGCTCCAGCTCCCGCTCAGCCTCCCGATGCTCTCAGGTTCGCTCACTGCCCAATTCACCAATGTGGAGCTTCCGGCTTTGGCTGTTCTCGTGAGAAATCCAAGCCAACACGAAAATGCCGACTCAATCACTTCCGCCCAGTGGTCTGCTTTTGCGGAGGGAGGAGGGAGGCAGCGAAAGAGGCCACACAGATCTATGAAATGTATAGAGTCTATAGATCAGGGGTGCTCAGAATGGTGATCGGGATCACCAGGGTGATCTTTGGGCCTCATCCTGGTGATCTTGAGGGCCCTGACCAGGTTTTTTGCAGTTGGTCCTCTTCACGCGCCCCTGCACGCTGCAAAGAAGTCCTCCCTCGTTGCTCCTCCCCGCTCCTGCTCGCGCCGCCTCCCAAAAGCTCCAGAGTCCAAGAGGCAGAATGGGCCCCTCTTTTGGATTCCTCCTCCTCCCTCCGTCCTTCTCCAGCCACTCAAGAGTCGTAGGAGACCAAAGGGGGCGGGCCTGGATGATGCGATGCATAGCTGGCCCCGCGCGCATGCGCAGAAGCACCCACTCTGCCTCTCGGACTTCTCTTGAGCTCTTGGAGGCGGCACGCATGCTGTCGGAGTGGAAATAGGAGCAATGACGGAGGAGGAGAAGAAGGACGCTTTGGGGTCATTTCCTTACCGCATCTCAAAGGTTGGTCTTTTTACTTGGGGGTGGGTGCTTGGTTGTTCTGTGGCTTGTCTCTTTGTTTATTTTTAAGGTTTAAAAATGGCCTTTTAGCTCCAAAGCCTCTCTGCTTGCTTTGTTCCTTGAGAAATATATGTTGGGGAATATGGAAATGTGGGAGAAATTGGGTGGTTGGATGTATTTTTGCATGCCCCTTTGTTTACCTTGCTGAGTATTAAATGGCCTTGCAGTTCAAAAGCTTCTCTTCTTACTTTCTGGCTGATAAAACGTGTGGTAATATGGCAGTGTGGGAGAAATGGGGTGGTTGGATGTATTTTTATGCTCTGTTTTATATTGTTGTTGTTAAATTGAAATGTTGATGTTTTATAACTTCATTTTATGTAAACTGCCCCGAGCCTGCTAGAAGGGCCGGTACATAAAAACGAATAATAAATATAAATAAATAAATAAATAAATAAATAAGGGAGGCTGAAGCATTCACAGGTGTCCAAGAAACAAATTGAGCCTCTCCGCTTGGAAATTTTTGGGTTTTTTAAACTTTTTTACTGGATTTTTCAAAAGTTGCCCCCCCCCCCCCAAGGAACTGTTTATAACAGCTTCATGACATCTATAGTTAACTGGAAGCAAGTTTCACTCAGGGTGAAATTTCACAAGGGTACTGGAGAACAAGCCCTATGAGGAGCGGCTTGAAGAGCTGGGCATGTTTAGCCTGAAGAAGAGAAGGCTAAGAGAAGACATGATAGCCATGTATAAGTATGTGAGAGGAAGTCATATATATGTTGTGCTCATTGAAACAGGCCCAGGTTTCACACTGAGTGTATAAATACATTTAAAAACATATTAACTATATGTATGACTGTGTTAGAGTGTCATTTGGTGTCATTTTGGTTGGTGGTGTGCCCCAGGATTTTGTGAATGTAAAAAATGTGCCGTGGCTCAAAAAAGGTTGAAAAACACTGTCTTAGGGCAGGCCTGGGCAAACTTCGGTCCTCCAGGTGTTTTGGACTACAACTCCCAATTGTGGGAGTTGTAGTCCAAAACACCTGGAGGACCGAAGTTTGCCCAGGCCTAGTCTTAGGTTATAAAAATGTAAAAATGAAAATTACAAAATTATTTTTATAAATGGGGGGGGGGGGTTGCTAATTTTGGGGAGCAACTACGCCACCTGATGCTCTCAAGCTCAGGAAGCCAATCCACTCTTGAGGATTCTGGCACCACCGAATGAATGAATGCGCCCCCCGCTTTGTTTTTCAATAAAGAAAGCTTAGTCTGAGGCTGAAACAATAAATAAGGCCAAACAAGAGGGAAAGGTGCGCACTCGCAGCCAAAGAAAGCAGACCCGCCGGCCAAGGCCTCTGGTCCGTGACACAGCAAGGAAGCCAGTGGGCTTGCCCTGGGAATGTTCTGCCTTTTGGAAAAACACAGGAAGCCGAGCTGAGGAGAGGTTGCAAAAGGAATCATAGGCTCATAGAGCTGGAAGAGACCCCACGGGCCATCTAGTCCAACCCCCTTCTTTCATGCAGGAAAAACACCATCAAAGTATCCCCAAAGTCGGAAAAGCGTTTTCTAGCCGGGTGTTCCTTCAATTTAGTGGCCAGGTGATAGTCAGATTGGGGCTGTGAGAGGGATGGCTTCAAACATCGCCACCCGAGGACGTCAACAATTCTTGTGTTACATGGGCGGTCAGGCCCGGATTAACACCTTTTTGCGCCCTAGGCCACACTTTGGAATTACGCCCCCTTTAAGCCAACCTCTACCGCACCGCACCGCACCCCCCCCCCGGAAAGGGCCAGGGGGGCCCCCTTACCCGCCAGGCAGCAGGAAGGCCAAGGCCACCAGGAGTCTCCGGCAGGCACTTCCCATGGCCAGGTGGAAGGAGGAGTTCTTCGGCGATGAGTATTTATGTCACAGCGGATAGGCAACAGAAATATAGAAGTTTAATTCCCCATCGGCCCAAAAACTCCAGTCTCTGTTCGAGTGAATAATGAAACTCTCATTCAATTCACAAGGTAAATATATAACTTTGTATTGAATTGTATTTAACAATAACTGGCAAAACATCGAAAAACAACAGCCATCACAGCTACCTTTCTAAACATCCTTTCCTCACAGATATCAAATCCCAACTGTCACTTTGTAACTGACATTCCTCAAGGTTCCATTTAGCAGTCTTGAGACAGCGCCATCTGGTGTCAAACATGTCACACTGCAGGTCATCTCAAACTGCGAAAATATATCTTGTGCTGACTCATGAATTGCTATTCAAAATGCAATAATCTGACAGGAGTGTCCCAGGCAGCCGAGAGCCAGGGGCCGGGCCGGGACAAGAGAGCCGAGGCGAAGCGAGCGGGCAGGTGCTTTTCCTGCATGTGTTTCTATCAATCATCATCATCACCACCACCACGACCACCACAGAGGTTGGATGGCCATCTGTCGGGGGTTCTTGGGTTGTGCTTTTCCTGCCTGGCAGAATAAAAAGGGTTGGACTGGATTGCCCCTGGGGTTGCTCTTAATCATTGTCATTATTATTATTATCATTATTATTATTACTTCTACAAAGGCTGAGTGGCCATCTGTTGGGGGTGCTTCGAATGTGCTTTTCCTGCCTGGCAGAATAAAGAGGGTTGGACTGGATGGCTCCTGGGGTTGCTCTTAATATCATTGTCATTATTATTATTATTACTTCTACAAACGTTGGATGGCCATCTGTCGGGGGTTCTTGGGTTGTGCTTTTCCTGCCTGGCAGAATAAAAAGGGTTGGACTGGATTGCCCCGGGGGTTGCTATTAATACCATTGTCATTATTATTGTTATCATTATTACTATCTATATATATAAAATCCTTCACGTGGTGGTTCCAGTCTTATAGACAAAGAAACCACATAAGGCAGACACACAAAAACAGCCCACATACCCAGAAAACCCTACGAGGTATGTTTACCAAAACACACACACACACCCGTCCAAAAAAGAGCCAACGGCCACAAATCCAAAAAAACACATTATGGACTACAACTCCCATGATCCCCCACGCCACCTCCCTCTGGCAGTTTACAGCGTCGGAATGTTAGTGGAGCTGACCAATTAGAGGCATTATGCAAATACTCCCTCAGTTAGAATGTAGGCTGGGAGCCCCCACCCCCCACCCCCCCTGGCAGTTTAGAGTGTCGGAATGTTGGTGGTGGTGCTGGCCACTCATAGGCATTATGCAAAACAGACAGGTAATAAAAGGCAATCCAAGAGATAGAAGCTGGTGAAGGGAGTAGCAAAAGGAAGGGAAAAAAGGTAGGGAGGGAATGGAGGAAGGGAGACAAGGGGAGCAAGAACTGAAACAGAAAGGGGAGAGATGGCAGGAAGGAGGGAAAGGAAGGGAGAGAGGGAGGGAGGGAGAAGAGGCAGGAGGACAGAGAGAAGAGAAAAGCTGAGGGATGAGAGGGAAGAAAGGATGTATAAAAGGCAGGAAGGGATGTTACTGTTGGTCTTCGCCACATGCACACACGTATGTACATATAGACATGCACACATACACACATATATACATGCACTGAAATATACACATGCACACATACATACACACATCTGTGCTTACACACATATACACGCATATACATATACAAAAACACACATACTGTATACATAAGTACACACATATACACGCATATACATATACACCAGGGCTGTCCAACTGGCGGCCCTGGGGCCGGATCCGGCCCTGTAGCCTGTTGGACACGGCCCCACCAATGCCTTCAGCCGCCATTTATAATTTTTTTAAAAAAAAATTGATTTTTCATTAAAAAAAAAGGCGGCCGGGGGGGAGGGGGTGGCGGGGCAGGGAGGAGGAAGAGAGCTAGCTCCTCCTTTTGGCGCCCCCCTCCTACCTAGGGTGGGGGAGCCGAAAAAAGGGCAGAAGGCGGCGCCAAGAGCAGCGCGTCACAGGCCTGGCGTGACGCGCTGCCCTTGGCACCGCCTCCTCCTTTCGGCGCCCCTCCCTTCCTAGGCCGGGAGCCGCCGAAAGGAGGAGTAGGCGGTGCCAGGGGCAGCGCGTCATGCCAGGCCTGTGACGCGCTGCCATTGGCGCCACCTTCTGCCCTTTTGGCGCCCCCTCCCTTCCTAGGGCAGGGAGCCGCGAAAAAGGGCAGAAGGTGGCGCCAAGAGCAGCGCGTCACAGGCCTGGCGTGACGGCTGCTCTTGCGCCGCCTACTCCTCCTTTCTGCGGCTCCCCGGCCTAGGAAGGGAGGGGCGAAAGGAGGAGTAGGCGGTGCCAAGAGCAGCGCGTCACGCCAGGCCTGTGACGCGCTGCTCTTGGCGCCGCCCTCCCTCCTTTTCGGCGGCGGCTTTAGGAGGGCGGGGCCTGGGCTGGGGGCGGGGCTGGGGGCGGGGCCAAGCTTGGCCCCGCAGGTCATCAGTGACCTCTTATCCGGCCCTGGACCCGCCAGAAGTTGGACAGCACTGATATACACATATACATAAGCACACACACATATATACACACACATATGTACACATAGACACAAATCCATATATATATACATACATACACACACAAAACACACATACTGTATATATAGACTGGGACACAGGAAAGAGAAAAAGCCACAGCAGCGCGTGGCTGGGTTCAACTAGTTACTTCTACAAAGGCTGGGTGGCCATCTGTTGGGGGTGCTTTGACTGTATTTATCCTGCATGCCAGGAAGGGGTTGGACTGGATAACCCCTGGGGTCTTCCACTCAGATTCTGTTAAGTTTATGTTGTTGTTGTTCAATTTAAATATTATATTATTACTAGCTGAGGACCCGGCGGTGCCCGGGTTATTTGAGGAAGGCATTGTGTGCCAAGGTTGGTTCCTATTAGATGTTTATGTGGATTGCAGTGGTCTCAGGAACTTAGTGAAGATACTGCGAGTGCCGGGGGTCTAGTCAGGAAAATCAAGTTAAGGAAGCCTAACAATATCCCATGAGCTGAGGCCTAGTCAGGAAAATCAAGTAAGGAAGGAAGCCTTCCCTGAGCTCAAGGCCTAGGCTGGAAAATCAAGTTAGGGAAGCCTTTCTGTCAATTTTGGGGCTGGTTTGTGCTTTATAGGGGTTTAGTGTTTTGGGAAGTGAATGAAGTGAAGGTACTGCAAATCCCATCATTCGTGGCCCCTCCTGCCCTAAACCACACCAGGTAGTGAAGTGGGCCATTGGTTGCCTGTTTGCCAAGTTTGGTCCTGATCTGTCAGTGCTGAGGGCCTCAGTGGCTGACTGCCTGAGGCCTTTCCCTTTCCCTCTGAGTCACTTTAGAATGTTTGAATGTGGTTGGCCATTTGGAGGCCGTTATGCAAATTCCATTTCAGTGGCAACCAATCCCCTCTGTCTGGGGCTGTAGAATGTTGGAGTTCTGAGGCTGGCCAGTTAGAGCCCGTTATGCAAATAATCCCACAATGGTAGCCAATCGAAACGCTGGCACATATTCCCCCCGTCGCTCGCTCGGTCACTTGGTCGCACCACCACAAACACTGACTTTTATTATATGTAACTAGCTGTACCCGGAACGTGTTGCTGTGCCCTATTTAGGAGATGCAAGAAAGTCTGAGTATGTAAGGGTTGGAATTGATGTTACTTATGGTCTTGGTGGGGTCATGGCTGTGTCGTTGTGGGTTGTTCTGGTGGGTGGGATGTTGAAGTCCTGTGGAGTTGTTGTTGTGTGGTGTTGCTGGCGTTCTGCATTGCTTGTGGATATACAATGTTTTTTGTCTTTCCGTCTGCTGTGTTGATGTAGAGGTTGATGCTTGTGTGGGTGGGGTACTTTGGAAGTGAGTGGAGGTACTTGAAATCCCATCATCCATGGTGTGCCCTCCTCTAAACTGCAGTTGGATGGAGTGTGGGTCATGGGGGGCATTGTGTGCCAAGTTGGGTCTTTATAGGTCTTGGTTCTGGGCCACAGTGGTCTGTGGGGAATGAAGGGTTTGAAAGTACTACAAATCCCATAATCCATGGAGGTACATCAAATTCCATCATCCATGGTCCACCCTCCTCCAAACTGTAGTAGAATGTAGCGTGGGTCATAGGGGCTCTGTGTGCCAAGGTAGGTTACTGTAAATACAGGCCATACACAATGTCCCATGAGCTGAGGCCTAGTCAGGAAAATCAAGTTAATGAAGCCTTACTGTCAATTCAGGCCATACACAATGTCCCATGAGCTGAGGCCTAGTCAGGAACAGCAAGTTAATGAAGCCTTACTGTCAATTTGGAGCTTAAACAGCATCCCATTAAGTGAGGCCTAGTCAGGGAAATCATGTTAATGAAGCCTTACTGTCAATTTTGGGTGTGGTCTGTGATTTGTAGAGGTTTAAATTTTCTGTGGGAAGTGAATTGGGTGTTCGTGTTGGCGATTGCCTCAGGCCTTTGCCTTATCCTCCTCTGCCAGTTTAGAGGGTCAGAATCTTCATGTTGGCTGGCCAATAGAGCCGTTATGCAAATACTCCCTCACTGGCAACCAATCATGTTGTCAGAATGTGGAGGCTGGGAGATTCGCTGGCGGCTGCAAAGGACGCTGGGAAATGTAGGGTTTTTTGTATCGTTGTTTTGGGGGCCTTCTAGGTTTTGGGGGGGAAAGTTTCTTTGCTTAAAACCTACCTTGCCTGAGGCCTATTTCTGTTGCCAAATTTGGTGTTTCTGCCTTGGATGGTTTCTCTGTCTCTGTCAGTCGTTCCATGATGGGACCTCCTTTATATAATAGATAGATTTCTTTCCCCTTTGCACTATGATGTAGACCTGGCATGGGAAACCTTCTGCAGTCCAGGTGTTTTGGACTCCAATTCCTATCAGCTGTTAGGAATTATGGGATTTGGAGTCCAAAACACCTGGAGGGCTGTCGTTTGCCCAGATCTCTCAGCTACTTCTGACAACCAAAGAGAAAACTCTGTGTGTTTGCATCTGCTGCTTCTGCTGTCACAGCAGCCCTGCCGGAGACAAAAAGCTGGCAACTTGGCACTGCAGCAAAAGCCAAAGTGGAGACCACGTGGCTGCGGCCCAGATGTACACCACAAAAAACACAAGAAGGGCTGCTTTTGCAAAGCCACCGTCAGACACACAACTCCCTCCCATGCACTCCTGGGTTGTCTTTCCCTCCTCCCTTCCCCAGCAGCATTCCTGCAAGGTAACGCAGAGTTAGGCGCAAGGAGGAAGACAATATGTGGACTATGCTGCTTCCCCTCCGCCAGATGTGCATTAATAAGGCAGCTGCCCTCTAAGCTAATAAGGTCAGTTACTGGCTCCAGCGAGACGAGCAAACAAGCCGGGTCTTGGCAGCCGTACAGCTTTGGCTTGGCACTCGCTGCACTTTCGGCTTCCTGAATTCTTGAAGCATCAAGAGCGGCAAAAAAAAAAAAGAGAGAGAAAGAAAAGTGGTGAAAAATAAGCATCCTAGCAAAACCCCCGCCGTCTCCAGCCTCTCCCTCAAAACCTTCGCCCGCCCCTTTGGCCTCTAAATAAGACGCTTCCCTTGAATTGCGGCACAAAAGCTGGCTCTTGTTCCAGTGTCGCGGCTTCAAGAGATGGAAATGCAAGAGGAAGCCTTTCCTTCGGCACATGGTTCCTACGAGGAGGCCGATCAACGCACTGCAAACATAGAGTTAAACTTTGAATAGAATGGGAATTCTGGAAACTGTAATCCAAACAAAGTAATAGTCGGAAGGCTGACTTCAATATGCATATGAACTGCATTATATGGTCAGTGTCGGTCCATATAACTGCCGCTTGGACTGAATGGAACTGCATTATATGGTGATATAATTGCAGCTTGAACTGCATTATATGGTCAGTATAGGTCCATACAATTGCTATTTAAACTGCATTGAACTGCATTACAGTATATGGTCTGTATAAGATCAGGGGTGGGCAATTATTTTTTCCAAGGGGCCACATGAGAGCCAAAAAATATTATGGAGGGCCACACCTAAAGGCTGAACTACATTCTAATCTACATAATTTGTTTATTTATTTATTTACTATATTTACTATATATTACACATCATTAATATTACCATATTAATATATCAAGAAACATACATATATTATTAGTATTAATATCATAATTATATTATAGTGTATAAATAGACATTATAATATATTGAAATTATAATATAATATTATATTATATTATTTATTTATTATATTAAAATTATTATTATTATAAAATAATAATAAAAACCACTAAAATTAAATTAAATAAAATTCAAGAAGACAAGGTGCGAACCAAGATGGAGGCTGACATCCTCAAGAGAGGAAGGATCCCAAGATGGAATGGCCCAATGGACCCAGCCCAGAGGATGGCAAAGCGGACCCAGCCGCCACCGTAGCAGAGCAGCAGACGATCGGAGGCTGCAGGCCTCCGCCCGCTCTCGCCCCCAGCCGTTCCCCAGCTGATCGCCCTGCCATGGAGTGCCTGCCATCCTGGCTTTGGAGTGCCTGCCATCCCGGGAGGCGATCTGGGCCTGCAGCGGGAGCAGTCAGTGAGCTGCAGCAGGTGATTGCCCTGGCGAACCAGAAGACGATCAAGTCTTCCGGGTCGCCAGGGCGATCAGCTGCTGCAGGTCGCCGACTGCTCTCGCTGCAAGCCCGGATCGCCTCCTGGGATGGCAGGCACTCCAAAACTGCCGCTCCTCTGCTTGTTCTCCGGAGCGGTGGGCGGTATGCCGATGCAGGCCCCACAGCCCGTGATGGGATGGCGGCAGTGGCACCCCTTTCTCTTGGCCCCGCCCTTGGCGCCCTTCTCCCCGGGCCGGACAGAATCGGCTGCCGGGCCGCATCCGCCCCACAGGTCGTGAGTTGCCCAGGTCTGGTATAGATCCATGTAATTGGAGAATGAACTGCATTATATGGTCCATGTAGATCCATATAACTTCAGATTGGACTGAATTATATGGTCAGTGTATGTCCACATAATTGTAGTTTGAACTGCATTGAAGTGCACTATATGGGTCTATGTTGACCATGAGTCTCTTTTGGAGAGAAAAAGTGGTATAATTATAATTATAACAACAGCAGAAGCAAAGTTTGAATTGCATTGTATGGAAGTGCAGGTCCAGCCAGAAAAGCCGCACTCCGCACATGCCCAGAAGAGCATTCATCTTTATAGGGCACTGAGCCCATTGACAAAAGCCAGATTCCAATGCAAGCCCCAAAGGATCTCTCAGCCTCATCCCAGAGCAGGATCTGGATTGTGGTCCGAATGCTACCCCCCCCACCCCCATGCCAGGCTTGATGGGCCTGTAAAAACTCCGCAGGAAAAGGAGGGAGGATGCTCTGCTGTTATCACCACATATTTTCCCAGCAGTTTCACCTCATGGAGGACCCCTCCCCCCAATCCCGGCCCCGCTTCCCTGCTCCTTCCCTCCCCAAAACCACTGCGGCGCCTACAACTCCCTTTGTTTTCAATATTATAAAGCAAGCCAGATGCTGGCTCTAATCCTCCCAGCTGGCGAGGATTTGCAAACACGTTAGGAAAAGGCAGCGCGGTTCCGAGCCTCGGCCCCTCCAACCCTGCCGCCGCTGCTACCACAGCCCTCCTCCCGGCCTTCCCCATCTGCTGCCTATGAAAGGCTATCCCGGGCTGTAATTGGCTTCTTATGTCCAGATTAGGAGCAGACAAGGTGTCTCTCGCTGCACATGTGTGCGCCTCCGTCCCTGAAGCCATCTGTGGCCTGGATCTCTCTCGCGCTGCTGGCTGGCGATACGAGTCAGGGGTCCAAAGAGGCATCCGGCGCGATGGAAGTGGCGTGGCTGGGAAACCGCTTTGCAGAATGGTTCCCTCCAAGGTCTGGAGGAACACTCCGGAGCTCAAGAACCTTCCGCAGATGACGAGGTTTCGTGGGTGGGCTGACGCGAAGCGTGGAGTTGAAGCCACTCAGGAAAACCACAGGGTCTTCGGAGACGTAACTGGTCCAGAATGATGCAGATGGAAAAGAGCTCAACTTGGGACCAGGAAGTCCCTTTTCTTCTGTGGTGGGTGGGCTCATAACATTGTACCACAGGCTTGGGCCCTCCAATTGGGCCCTCCACAGGCTTGGGCCCTCCACGTTGTACCACAGGCTTGGGCCATGGCCTAGGGTGGCAGCTATGGGAGGGGGGGGGCAGCACATCCGGACCCCCCAAAATTGAAAAAAAAATTTTTTTAAAAAAATCCGATCTTCGGTCGCTTGCTTCTGCGCCTACGCAGTGAGAAGGAGCGAGGGAGAAGGAGCCGGGGGAAGTCCCGCCTCTAAGGCGTCTGACGTGGCTTCCCCCCGCCGCCTTTTCGCTCGCGCGGGCGGGCACCACCCCTTCCTTCAGTAAAGGAAGGAGGGGCGCCTGTGCGAGCGAGGAGGTGGTAGGGGGAAGCCACGTCAGACGCCTTAGGGGCGGGACTTCCCCCCGGCTCCTTCTCCCTCGAGCCGGCTCCGCCCCTCCTTCGTTCACTGAAGAAAGGAGTGGCGCCCGGCCGCGCGAGGGAGAAGGAGCCGGGGAGAAGTCCCGCCAGCCCTAGGGCGTCTGATGTGGCTTCCCTCCACCGCCTCCTTGGTCGTGCGGGCGGGCGCCGCTCCTTCCTTCAGTGAAGTAAGGAGGGGCGCCCGTGCGAGCGAGGAAGCGGCAGGGGGAAGCCACGTCAGACACCCTAGGGGCGGGACTTCCCTCGGCTCCTTCTCCCTCGCGCCAGCTCCGTTCCCCGCAAGCAGCCCCGCCCACCCACAAGCGCCCCCCCACCCGGGGGCAGCATTTACAGAGTGTGGCCTAGGGCGCCACAAAACGATAATCCAGGCCTAGCCCTCCAAGTGGTTTGGACTTCCACAATTCCTAACAGCCTCCGGTGTCACGATGCAGGGTCTCGGCCCAGCCCCTTAATCACACACACAGAGACGGTAATCAGCTAACTATTTATTGAATAATAAGAAACAGGTGAAAACGTAAATTGTCTGTAAAAAAAGTATCAAAAAGTTCAATCCAAAGTAGGTAAAGAGTCCGTAGATAAAATCCAAAGGCAACCGTGGCAAAGCACCGCAAAACTATGCGGATCAAGGACTTGGTCCGTGGCAAAGAACAAGGCAAAACTCATGAACAACTCCAAGAAACTACTTGGCAAGGCTCCCTGGAACTCCGCTCGCTTCACTCCTCTTAGAATAGAAGTGGCCGAGCTACTGAGGATCCGTTCCCACGGATCCTATACTTAATCCCCGTGACGGGGGCCCCGACGCTCTAGGCTTCTGCGCCAATCTGTGCTACGGGACCTCGCGCCTCTCTGGCGCTCTAGGCTGCGGTGCCAATCCCTCCTGCTGGACTCAATGCTCCGTCTCCTATCAAAGCTCCGTCCTTGCCTCCCAGCACCTGGGTCGCTATCTTCATGAGAGCTGAACTCCCTTTCAGCTTCCATGGGGTCATCCTCCACTGTTTCCCTGATTCTCTCCTGCGACCCGAAACCACCTGGTTTCTCATAATTATCAGTCATCACTCTCAGGGTCAGCCTGAACTTCCTAGCTAGCATAGCCGTCAGGCCATTCATCATCCCAGGCCAGGCTCTCTGTGGGAGGAAGGCCCAGCTAACTCATCAGCCCCTTCCTCCATGTCCTCATTGACTGCAGCTGGCCCTAATGCAAGTGGGACCCCCGGTGCTGCCCCCTGCCCCCCAGGCACGAAAGGGAACTGGGTTGCTACATCAGGCCCCTTACTTTCCCCCCTCAGCCGCTTAAGTGGAAAAAAGAAAGGGAATTGTGGGAGTTGAAGTCCAAAACACCTGGAGGGCCCAAGTTTGCCCGTGCCTGTTGTACAAGGTGCCCGGATTCGCCCACCAAAACCTCTCACACCAGGCATTAAAACTGCTTGCTAGGAAGTTCGTTGACTATGGAGAAGAACTAGTTTCATCATCAAGCAGAAGGCGTCATGATTGCGGAGGTTAGGTTTGAGTCCCCAAAGTCCAAGTCTAACTCGCTCTAATTTCTGCTCTGCTATGACTGTCATTTTCTATCATGATTTTGGAGGTTGGGTTGAAGTCCGAATCTCCAAAGTCCAAGTCTAACACTCTATGCTCTCTCTACTCCAGTGTTTTTCAACCTTTTCTGAGCCACGGCACATTTTTTACATTTGCAAAATCCTGGGGCACGCCACCAACCAAAATGACCCAAAATGACACTCTAACACAGTCATACATATAGTTAATATGTTTTTACATGTATTTATACACTCAGTGTGAAACCTGGGCCTGTTTCGATGAACACAACATAGGTATCCTGGCAGGAATGGCAGAAAAACACTTCCCACACAGAACTCCCATCACCAAGAGAAAATACTATAAGAAGCACCAAGTGTGAATTGCGGTGAAAACTTGCTAGATTTATATATCGAGGTCAAAAGAAGGCCATTCCCATTGCAATGATCAGCTCTGAGGGGGCGAGAGGCCATGCAAAGCTTTTGGCGGTGGCTTACAGGTGGACAGAGGCCTTCATGTCAAGGTTGGCTATTATCTACAACTTCAAGGATCAATGCGCAGTCCAGGAAAATATCCCTTGTGGATGTGAAGATCAATGTGTATATTGGCATCGCACACATAAGCTGGGTTTTGTGGTTACGACTAACTACTACAGCAATATTATCATTAGAAGCAAAAAACATTATTTGCTGAAAACCCTGCACAATGCTTCCATAGGCACTCGTTTGGGTGTGGCCTCCTCGGATGGAGTCACCGGGAGGGGTCTGGGATCCACAGGGGGGGGGAAAGAGAAGGTAAATACATGGAAAATAAATAAAGGCGAGGGGAGAGGGAAGGGAAGGACAGGAAAGGAAAGGAAACAATAAAAGGAACAGAAGGGAGGGAGGGAGGGAAAGAGGGAAGAGAAGGAAGGAAAGAAGAGAAAGGAAGGGAAGGGAAAAGGAACAGATGGATGGAAGGAAGGAAGAGAAGAAGGGAAGGAAGCAAAGAAAACAAACAAACAAAGAAAAGACAGTATGGAGGGAGAGTAGGGGGACAAGGAAGGAAGGGAAGGAAGAAGGAAGGAAAGGAAAGAAGAAAAGGAACAGAAAGGAGAGAGGGAAAGAAGGAAGGAGAGAAGGGAAAGGAAGGGAAGGGAAAAGGATGGATGGAAGGAAGGGAAGAAAGGAACGAAAAAGAAAGGAAAGACAGGAAGGAGGAAAAGAAGGGGGCAAGGAAGGCAGGCAGGAAGGAAAGATGGAAGGGGAAGGGAAAGAAAGAAGGAAAGCAAAGAAGAAAAGGAACAAAAGGAAGGGAGGGAGGGAAAGAAGGAAGAGAAGGAAGGAAAGAAGGGAAAGGAAGGGAAAAGGGATGGCTGGGCGGAAGGAAGGGAATAAAGCAAAGAAAGAAAAGACAGGAAGGAGGGAAAGAAGGGGACAAGGAAGGAAGAAGGAAGGAAGGAAGGAAAGGAAAGAAGAAAAGGAACAGAAGGAAGGCGGAGGGAGGGAAAGAAGGAAGAGAAGGAAAGGAAAGAAGGGAAAGGAAGGGAAGGGAAAAGGGATGGATGGACAGAAGGAAGGAAGGGAATAAAGCAAAGAAAGAAAAGACAGGAAGGAGGGAAAGAAGGGGACAAGGAAGGAAGGAAGAAGGAAAAGGGAAGAAAGAAGGAAAGGAAAGATAAGGAAAGGAAAGAAGAAAAGGAACAGAAGGGAGGGAAGGAAAGAAGAGAAAGGAAGGGAAGGGATGGAAGGAAGGAAGGAAGGGAAGAAGGGAAGAAAGGAAAGACAGTAAGGACGGAAAGAAGGGGACAAGGAAGGAAGGAAGAAGGGAAAAAGAAGGAAGGAAAGAAAAGGAGAAAAGGAACAGAAGGGAGGGAAAGAAGGAAGAGAAGGAAAGAAGAGAAAGGAAGGGAAGGGAAAAGGAATGGATGGAAGGAAGGGAAGAAGGGAAGAAAGGAATGAAAGAAAGAAAGGAAAGACAGGAAGGAGGCAAAGAAGGGAGACAAGGAAGGCAGGAAGGAAGGAAAGATGGAAAGGGAAGGGAAAGAAAGAAGGAAAGGAAAGAAGAAAAGGAACAGAAGGAAGGGGGAGGGAGGGAAAGAAGGAAGAGAAGGAAGGAAAGAAGGAAAAGGAAGGGAAGGGAAAAGGGATGAATGGGCGGAAGGAAGGAAGGAAGGGAAGAAAAGACAGGAAGAAGGGAAAGGGGACAAGGAAGGAAGAAGGGAAGGAATAAGGAAGGAAAGGAAAGAAGAAAAGGAACAGAAGGGAGGGAAAGAAGGAAGAGAAGGGAAGAAGAGAAAGGAAGGGAAGGGATGGAAGGAAGGAAGGGAAGAAGGGAAGGAAGGAAAGACAGGAAGGAGGGAAAGAAGGGGGACAAAGAAGGAAGGAAGGAAGGAAGGAAGGGGAGGAGAAGAAAGAAGGGAAGGAAGGAAAGAAGGGAAGGGAAAAGGAATGGATGGAAGGAAGGGAAGAAAGAAAAGACAGGAAGGAGGGAAAGAAGGGGACAAGGAAGGAAGGAAGAAGGAAGGAAGGAAGGAAGGAAGGAAGGAAGGAAGGAAGGAAGAAGGAAGGAAGGAAGGGGAAGAGAAGAAAGAAGGGAAGGAAGGAAAAAAGGAATGGAAGGGTGGTTTTTCCAATGCATTTCAAACTAGGAAAGAGGGAGGGAAGGAAGGCAAGGGTGTTGTGAGCGTGTTCAGCTGGGGGGGGGGGGTGGTGTGTGGCTGACCCAGGCCATTGCAATGTTTTTGGCCGGCCTGGCCCGGGAACACTGGCCGGCGTCCCAGCCTCGGAGCTGAACTTAAACAAACTCCTGTTGCAGCCATCTGCTTGATTTTAAAATAAGTCAAACAATCTGTTGAGCGGTGGGTGATCAAGTTTCCATCTGTGCGGACGCCTGCTCGCCTGCCTGGAGCCTTCGCTTGCCTCTACCAGCCAAGCGCCTCCGCCCCACGGCATGTGGCGGCCCTCGGCCCTCCAGGAAAACCAAGGAGGAGGAGGAACTAGACCTCCCCGCCGCCACCAAGGCCACCTCCAACCTGGTCCAAACCCACTGCTTGGTTTACAGCCAGCCACCAGCCGCCAGCCACCGTCCTAGGAGTTTTCAATGGGGGAAGAGGCAAGGACTGAAGGTATTTTCCCTGCTTTTTGGGGTCAAGCAGCGGGAGGCCTAGTTCCTCGGCCGGATGCTTGACCTTTTGCATCGCACAAGACAGGTGTCAACTGTCAAGGAGCTCCACAAGGACGTGCTTTGCAAACAGGGAGCTGCCAGCCAAGCAAAATGAATCAGCTCCCCATAGCCAATGTGCCAAAAAAACACCCTCCTGACAGTAAACACAGAGAGTTGTAGTTTTACAAGGTCTTTTTTAAAGTCTTCTCTGCCCAAGAGTTCTACCAAACTACAGATCCTGGGGTGCTATGGCATTGAGCCATGGCAGTTAAAGCAGCCATGGCTCAATTCTACGCTCCAGTACTTGGAAATTATAGTTTTACAAGGTCTTTTAGTCTTTTCTGCCCAAGCGTTCTACTGCCTCGGCAAACTACAGATCCTGGCATTGAGCCATGGCAGTTAAAGCAGGGTCAAACTGCATTAATTCTACATTCAGGTACTTGGGAGTTCTAGTTTTACAAGGTCTTTTAGTCTTCTTTGCCCAAGAGTTCTACCAAACTACATATTCTGGGGTGCTATGGCATTGAGCCATGGCAGTTAAAGCAGGGCCAAACTGCACCAATTCTATGCTCCGGTACTTGGAAATTGTAGTTTTACAAGGTCTTTTAGTCATTTCTGCCCAAGAGTTCTGCTGCCTCGCCAAACTACAGATCCTGGCATTGAGCCATGGCAGTTAAAGCAGGGTCAAATTACATTAATTCTACACTCCAGTACTTGGGAGTTCTAGTTTTACAAGGTCTTTTAGTCTTCTCTGCCCAACAGTTCTACCAAACTACAGATCCTGGGATGCTATGGAATGGGGTCAAACTGCATTTTATTCTACACTCCAGTACTTGGGAGTTGTAGTTTTGCAAGGTCTTTTTATTATTTCTGCCCAAGAGTTCTACTGCCTCGCCAAACTACAGATCCTGGGATTCCATAGCATGGAGCCATGGCAGTCCACAAGGCGTCAAACTGCATTAATTAAACACTCTGATATTGGGGAGTTGTAGTTTTAAAAGGTCTTTAGCCATCTCTGCCCAAGAGTGCTGGTCTTCTCATCAAACTACAGATCCTGGGATTCCATAGCATGGGGCCAAGGCAGTTAACACAGTATTGAACCCCATTCATTCTACAGCCTAAAGACTCAAAGGGTGCATCTACACTGTAGAGTTAATGCAGTTTGACATTACTTTGCAACTGGTGGGGTTGGGGGGGGGTTGATTTTTTCATTTGGGAGTTGTAGTTGTTGGGATTTATAGTTCACCTACAATCAAAGAGCATTCTGAACTCCACCAGCCATAGAAATGAACCAATCTTGGGACACAGGACTCCCATGACCAACAGTAAATACTGGAAGGGTTTGGTGGCCATTGACCTTGAGTTTGGGAGTTGTAGTTTACCTACATCCAGAGAGCACCGTGGACTCAAACAATGATGGATTTGGAACAAACTTGGCACGAGTACTCAATATGCCCAAATGTGAACACTGGTGGGGTTGGGGGGAAACTAGAACTTGACATTTGGGAGTTGTAGTTGTTGGGACTTATAGTTCACCTACAATCAAAGAGCATTCTGAACTCCACCAACCATGGAAATGAACCAATCTTGTCACACAGCCCCACCCATGACTAACAGAAAATACAGGAAGGGTTTGGTGGGCATTGACCTTGTGGTTTGGAGTTGTAGTTCACCTACATCCAGAGAGCACTATGGACTCAAACAATGATGGATCTAGACCAAAGTTGGTATGAATCCTCAATATGACTAAATGTGAACACTGGTGGAAGTTTGGGGAAACTAGACTTTGACATTTGGGAGTTGTAGTTGCTGGGATTTGACCTTGAGTTTTGGAGTTGTAGTTCACCTACATCCAGAGAGTACTGTGGACTCAAACAATGATGGATCTGGACCAAACTTGGCACGAATACTCAATATGCCCAAATGTGAACACTAGTGGAGTTTGGGGAAACTAGACTTTGACATTTGGGAGTTGTAGTTGCTGGGATTTATAGTTCACCTACAATCAAAGAGCATTCTGAACTCTACCAGTGATAGCATTGGGCCAAACTGCCCATACAGAACCCCCATGACCAACGGAAAATACTGAGTTTTGTTATAGATTTTGGCGACCTTTTTGACATCCCCCCTCAAGGGTCCCGACCCCCAGGTTGAGAAACACTGGTGCAGATGCACGCAAGACTCTGGGGAAGAAAGCACTGTGCACACCCGCAAGCACCAATCAGGGCCACCTCCGACTGTCTCTTTGCTAAGGATACACTGTGGAGACAGCCACAAGGTCCATCTGCCCTGGAACCCACAAGACAAATAAATAAGGGGAATGTGTGTAAATCTCCCTATGCGCCTGTCCCAGGATGCGTGCAGAGCTGCCAAGTTCTGCCCGTAGGGATAAACAATTAAATAGAGACACGAGGGCGGAGCCATGGGTTTCTTTTTCCGCACATACTGGCTGCCTCAGTGTTTCGGAGACTGGCTGCACAAGGAGAGGCATCAGCCAGCAAAAAATAGCATCCGGGATTCCCATGTGGTAAAGAGCAGGCCCAGGAATGCGTGGCCTCCGTCCTGTGCAAGCAGATGGAAGGGGAAGCATGTGAGCAAGGCACGCAGCACCACATCTCCTCCTTCGCCTTGGAGGAACAGGGCTGGCTCGGCTTCCCTATCAATCCTTCAGGAGAAGCACCAGAAAAGAGTTGGGGGAGAGGTTATGAGAGGCCATGGGGGTGGGGGGAAGTGTCCGTCAAGGCAGTTCATGCTGGATTGCATTCTGCAGGAGGAAGGTGCCAACAACTCTCGCACATAGAATCACAGGATAACAGAGTTGGAAGAGACCCCGTGGGCCATCTAGTTCCACCCCCTGACATGCAGAAAAGCGCAAAGTATCCCCAGGGGCGGTCTAAGGTAATTTTAAATGGTAAGCGAACATTATTTTGGCGCCCCACCCCAAAACATTATTTTGGCGCTCCCCCCCTCCGCGCATGCCCAGAAGCTCCTGTGCGCAGGCACAGAAGCCTGTAAACACAGCACTCCCTATTTGACACGCGCGCCCCCTCCACGCATGCCCAGAAGCTCCTGTGCGCAGGCGCAGAAGCCTGTAAACACAACACTCCCTATTCGGCATGCGCCCCCATGCCCAGAAGCTCCTGTGGGCAGATGCAGAAGCCTTTGACCTTCGGCACGCACCTCCCCTTCACGCATGCCCAGAAGCTCCTGTGCGCAGGCGCAGAAGCCTGTAAACGCAGCAACACAGCAGCTTCTGCGCAGACGCAGAAGCCTGTAAACACAGCACTCCCTATTCGGCATGCGCCCCCCACGCATGCCCAGAAGCTCCTGTGCGCAGGCGCAGAAGCCTGTAAACACAGCACTCCCAACACCTCCCTTCCGCGCATGCCCAGAAGCTCCTGTGCGCAGGCGCAGAAGCCTGCCCAGCAAGCTGCGCATGCCCAGAAGCTCCTGTGTGCAGGCGCAGAAGCCTGTAAACACAGCACTCCCTATTCGGCACGCGCCCCCCCCTCCACGCATGCCCAGAAGCTCCTGTGCGCAGGCGCAGAAGCCTGTAAACACAGCACTCCCTATTCGGCGCGCGCGCCCTCTCCGCCATGCCCAGAAGCCTGCCCACTCCCTATTCGGCACGCACCTCCCCCTTCCGCGCATGCCCAGAAGCTCCTGTGCGCAGGCGCAGAAGCCTGTAAACACAACACTCCCTATTGGGCACCGTGCCGACGGCATGCAGGGATGTTTGCTACAGCGCGGCGGCGGAGCACACAAGGCCCAAAAGCAGAACATCGGCCGGACGCTGTTTGGCAGGTGGGGGGATGCGCCCTTTACCCAGATGGCGCCCCACCCAGCGGGGTCCTTTGCCTACCAGTAGGACCGCCCTTGAGTATCCCTAACATATTGCCATCTAGCCAAGTTTCCAAGGAAGGAACTTCCACCCGACTTGGAGGCAGGGAGTTACACTTTTGAACAGCTCTCCTTACTGGGTTGCTGAGTTTTCCGGGCTGTATGGCCACGTTCCAGAAGCATTCTCTCCTGATGTTTCACCCACATCTATGGCAGGCAGTTAGGAACTGTGGGAGTTGGGAGTCCAAAACACCTGGAGTGCCCAAGTTTGCCCAGGCCTGGTCTGCACTGCCCATATAGGATTTATTTAGCAGGGTCGATCCAGCCTAGGCCCTCCAGAGCAATTCTGTGGTATTCAATGCTCTCAGATATCAATGAAGACATGACTAAGGAGTTCGCATGACAAACATTCAACTGCAATATATTGTCTATGTCAGTGATTTTCAACCTTTTTTGAGCCGCAGCACATTTTTTACATTTACAAAATCCTGGGGCACCCCACCAACCAAAATGACACAAAATGACACTCTAACACAGTCATACATATAGTTAATATGTTTTTAAATGTATTTATACACTCAGTGTGAAACCTGGGCCTGTTTGGATGAACACAACATAGATATCCTGGCAGGAATGGCAGAAAGACACATACTTCTCGCACAGAACTCCCATAACCTAGAGAAAATGCTATAAGAGTTTGGTGGGCATTGACCTTGAGTTTTGGAGTTGTAGTTCACCTATATCCAGAGAGCACTGTGGACTCAAATAATGTTGGATCAGGACCAAACTTGGCATGAATACTCAATATGCCCAAATGTGAACACAGATGGAGTTTGGGGGAAATAGACCTTGACATTTGGGAGTTACAGTTTCTGGGATTTATAGTCACACAGAATCAAAGAGCATCCTGAACTCTTGCAACAATGGAATTGAACCAAACTTGGCATATTGAACTCTCATTACCAACAGAAAGTACTGAAAGGGTTTGCTTGGGAATTGACCTTGAGTTTGGAAGTTGTAGTTCACCTACACCCAGAGAGCACTGTGGCCTCAAACAATGTTATGTTATGTTGTTGTTTGTTTTCTATCCAGAATCGCAATGTTGGAAGGAGGCTCACCACTTTAAGGTCCCTCAAACAGGCATGGGAAAACTTTGGCCCTCTGGGTGCTTTGGACTCCAACTCCCACCATTCCTAAGAGCCTGAGGCCCTTTCCTGCTTAAGTGGCTGAGGGGGGGGGGAGAGGAAAAGGGCCTGAGGCTGCTAGGAATGGTGGGAGTTGGAGTCCGAAACACCTGGAAGGTTCAAGTTTGCCCATGCCAGCTTTCGACAGAGACCTCTTCCTTCCCCTTCGCGCCCTTTCTTCCCCCTCCTGCCGAACACTTACTTTTTCTTCTACGCTGCCGCTTCTGCCGCCATTTTGATCCGCGGGGGCAGCGTGAGCGTGTTCAGGAGGGGAGGGGGAGGGAGGGAGACGTCACCCGTGCGGGCGCTACTGCGCAGACTCGCCCCAGAGCAAAGCGAGGCAAAGCAAGCAGAGCGAGGCTGGGAAGAAGGGAGCCCGAGTGGAGAAGGAAAAGTGTTTGGCAGGAGGGGGAAGGAAGGGGATTGGAGGTTCCCATTTCCCACGGCACACCTGATGATCGCTCACGGCACACTAGAGTGCCACGGCACACTGGTTGGGAAACACTGATCATCATCTTCTTCTTCTACTACTACTTACAGGATTACCTGGACAGAGTGTGGTGTGTGGTGAAAAGTACAACAGCTCCTTCCACCCCCTCCCTTAAGCCCACCATCTCCGCCTCCGCCTCCCCTCTTGCTTTTATTGCCCGCAACGTGCTAATTCCCAGCCAGCCCAACTTCTGGCGGGAGGAAGGCTGTTTACAGGAGCCGGGTGGCTCTTGGCTCTTTCTGCAGCCGCCGCACTGTGAGATGTTTATTCTCGAGTGCTGCTTCTGGCCGCCGGAGCCAAGGCCATTCGGTGCCTGGGACTGGCTGGCGGCACCGCGACCCAGGCCTCCTTGTGTCTGCTGCTGCTGCTGCTGCTATGGGGGAAATTAACGCGAAAAGCCAGAGGAGAGGAGCCGGGCTCGTCCTGGGCCCCCCTCTTCCTCCTCCTCCCCCCCCCTTTTCCTCCCAAGAATCCTCTCCTTTGCCAAAGGCACATCTTTCATCATCTTTCCCTCTCTTTGCATTCTTCCCGGCCTTGTTATGAGTCTCCAGGCCCGCACGCTGCTTTGGGGTTGTTTTCTTTTCAGAATGGAAAGCGCAGAGTCCCTCCGAACGTGCTGCTTTCCTTTTTTCATCCTCCCGGTTGGTTTGTTTATTGTGTCTTTTTATTTATCTTCGGTGAGTCCCCGAACTGGGAACACAGTGAGATTCAAGCATATTTGACATCTCTCCCAATCTTTTCACAGAGCGGCGAGAACTAAAATCAGATGTGACTACGAAAGGGCTGCAACGGTGAAGGTTTCCCTTTGACATGAAGTCTAGTTGTGCCCGACTCTGGGACTCTGGTGCGCATCTCCATTTCTAAGCTGATGACACTAAACTGTTCAGGGTAGTTAAAAATGAAACTGATTGTAAAGAGCTCCAGAAAGATCTCTCGAAATTGAGTGAATGGGCAACAAAGTGGCAAATGCAGTTTAACCTAAACAAGTGTAAAGTCATGCACATCGGGGCAAAGAACCCCAACTACACCTACAAATTGATGGGGTCAAAGCTTTCGAGACAAACCAGGAAAGGGATCTTGGGGTTTTGGTGGACAGCTCAATGAAGATGTCAACCCAGTGCGCTGCAGCAGCGAAAAAAGCAAATTCTATGCTTGGCATGATCAGGAAGGGAATCGAAAATAGGTCGGCAAATGTTGTATTGCCTCTCTACAAATCTATGGTGAGGCCACATCTGGAGTACTGTGTACAATTCTGGTCTCCGCACCTTAAGAAGGATATAACGGAACTGGAAAAGGTACAAAGAAGGGCAACAAGAATGATCCAAGGGATGGAGCGGCTCCCTTATGAAATCAGGTTGCAACGCCTTGGTCTTTTCAGCCTTGAAAGACGGCGTTTAAGAGGTGACTTGATCGAAGTGTATAAAATCATGCATGGGATAGAAAAGGTGAATAAAGAAAAAATATTTTCTCTGTCACCCAACACTAGGACTAGGGGGCACTCCCTAAAGCTCCAAGGTAGGAAAGTTAGGACTAATAAAGGGAAATATTTCTTCACCCAGAGGGTCATTGGGTTATGGAACTCACTTCCAGAGGAGGTTGTGACAGCGGTCAGCCTGGACAGCTTCAAGGCAGGATTAGACAGATTCATGGATACCAAGGGAATCGGTAGCTACTGAAATGGACATCCAAGTGCCACCTCTGTGTTGATGGAGGCAGGCAGGATTTTCCCCGGGTACTGGTTGTGGGGGGTCGGGAGCAGGTGAGGGTTTTGCCCTCCTTTCTGCTAGAGATCCCTGTGTACAACTAGTGGGCCACTGTGTGACACAGAATGCTGGACTAGATGGGCTGAGGCCCGATCCAGCATGGCTCTTCTTATGTTCTTATGTTCTAAGCTGAAGAGCCAGCGTTGTCCATAGACACCTCCAAGGTCATGTGGCCAGCATGACTACATGGAGCGCTGTTATCTTCCCGCCAGAGCAGTACCTACTGATCTACTCAAATTTGCATGTTTTCAAACTGCTAGGTTGGCAGAAGCTGGGGCTAACAGCGGGAGCTCACCCTCTCTAAAACTTCCCTGATGGAGGGGAAATATAATTATAAAGTGCTATAAATCCTTGAAACAGTATTAAATGGCATGAGTATTAAAACTATTCAGCTTAATACCATAAAAACAATGCTAGCCAACTAACCAATCAATTACAACAGCAATATTTTTTCGGATCGATCGGAACAGATGAATTAGGTGCCTTGCTATCTCAACATTTTTTTGTTCGTGATCTTAAGGCAGCATATACATCCTTTTTCCTTGCAACTTCATCCTCCTAACTGTCCTATGTTTGCATCACCTAGAACCTAGTTCCACATAATCTAGAACCCCGATTTCCCACAGTCTAGAGCAGTGTTTCCCAACCAGTGTGCCATTGCACTAGTGTGCCGTGAGCGATCATCAGGTGTGCCGTGGGAAATTGAAACCTCCAATACCCTTTCTTCCCCCAAACTTGGGCAAACTTGGACCTTCCAGGTGTTTTGGACTCCAACTCCCACCATTCCTAGCAGCCTCGGGCCCTTTTCCTTTCCCCCCCTCAGCCACTTAAGCAGGAAAGGGCCTCAGGCTGTTAGGAATGGTGGGAGTTGAGTCCAAAGCACCCAGAGGGCCAAAGTTTTCCCATGCCTGTTTTAGGGACCTTAAAGTGGTGAGCCTCCTTCCAACATTGTGATTCTGGATAGAAAACAAACAACAACATAACATGACATTGTTTGAGTCCACAGTGCTCTGAAGGTCTCATCGGGAGTCGGGAGGCTTGGGAAAAACGCAACGAGTGCAAACTCGCTAAAAAGGCGCGCACGAGAAAGAGAGAGAGAGAGCGAGAGAGAGAGAGTAGAGAGAGAGAGAGGGAAAGAGAGAGCGCAAGAGAGAGAGAGCGTGAAAGAGAGAGTAGAGAGAGAGAGGGAAAGAGAGTGAGAGAGAGAGTGAGAGAGAGACAGCACGAGAGAGCGCGCAAGAGAGAGCGAGAGAGAGAGAGAGCGCGAGAGAGAGAGTAGAGAGAGGGGGGAAAGAGAGAGCGCAAGAGAGAGAGAGCGTGAAAGAGAGAGTAGAGAGAGAGAGGGAAAGAGAGTGAGAGAGAGTGAGAGAGCGACAGCATGAGAGAGAGAGCGCAAGAGAGAGCGAGAGAGAGAGAGCGTGAAAGAGAGAGGAGAGAGAGAGGGAAAGAGAGAGCACAAGAGAGAGAGAGCGTGAAAGAGAGAGTAGAGAGAGAGGGGGAGGGAAAGAGAGTGAGAGAGAGACAGCACGAGAGAGAGAGCGCAAGAGAGAGCAAGAGAGCGCTAGAGAGAGCGCGAGGGGGAGAGAGCGCGAGGGGGAGAGAGCGCGCAAGAGAGAGCGTGCAAAAGAAAGTGAGAAAGAGAGAGCGTGAGAGTGCGAGAGTGCGTGAGAGAGAGCATGCAAGAGAGAGCGCAAGAGGGAGAGAGAGTGCGAGAGAGAGAGAGCGCAAGAGAGAGCGCACGAAAGAGAGAGAGTGTGAGAGAGAGAGCACGTGCGAGAGAGATAGGCATACGAGAGAGAGGCGCACGAAAGAGAGAGCGTGTGAGAGAGACGGAGGGGACAGCAGCCCCCGGCTTGCTCCCCCGGCTTGCGCCCCTAGGCCATGGCCTCATTGGCCTTATGGGTAATCCGGGCATGCATGAACAGATGTGTCACCTCTCTTGGATTTCCAAAAACAGAGAGAGATGCTGCGTAGGGAAAGTAAACCACTTCGCATGAGAAAACGGATGCAATGAATGAATCAGCCAGAATGATACGATGCTGAAAGAGGAGCACGGAGCCATTGCGTTCTGAAATCTGAACTTCAAAAACTGGCTAAAGAAGGGAGGAAGGGAGTTTGTGCAAGTATCCAAACTCACACACTAAACGCAGCATCCCATGCTACACACCCAAGAGGAAACACTTTCGGCGCAAGGCAGAGAGAGAGGCTGACAAGCAGATGAAAAAAGCTGGAGGGAAACCAGGCCTCTTTGTTCCTTCGCAGATGTTCTGGAAGTGAATGAAAAAAAGCAAAACAACCAGAAGTGCGGAGGAGCGCCTCTCCCGGCACCACCACCGGCAACACCAGCGCCGCCTCCTTCCCTCCTTCCCTCGGCTGACACCGACGCAGCCAGGATGTCTGGAGTCTATCTCCAAAGCCGGATCAGAATGTCCCTGCTCCGTAACACTCTTTCCCTCCCTTCACTGCAAGCAATAAAAGGCCTGCCAGCAAACTTGCGATGTCCTCTGCGAGGCACGAAGATGCAACCCAAGGCAAGGAGAGTCAGGGAGTGGGAAGGGCTCAGAGGGTATGGGCCACATCTGGAAATGGACCACGCCATGGCAAAGGGGACCAGCGTTTTTAGCATGCATCTACTACCAGGCAGGGACAAGCTTGGGCCCTCCAGGGGTTTAGAACTTCAACTCCCACAATTCCTAAAAGCCCAGATAGATAGATAGATAGATAGATAGATAGATAGATAGATAGACAGATAGATAGACAGACAGACAGACAGACAGACAGAGTGATTCATAGATAGACTGACAGACCTGTCAGGCAGATCTCGCTATATCTATCTCTCTCTATTTATCCCCCGGCCCTCTCAAAAGTGAGAGCTTTTGTGATCACAAAATGTTTGGGAGGAAGATCTTTCTTTCTCTTTGTCAATCTGTCTATTTAGCTATCTATCGATGTATTATGGAGTGAGAGCTTTGGATGCAGATGTCTATCTGCCTGTCTGTCTATCATCTCTATCTTCTGTCTATCTATCTATCTTTTCTGAAGTGAGAGCTTTGGATGCAGATGTCGATCTATCATCTCTATCCATCTATCCATCTATCTTTCTACTGTCTAGCTAGCTAGCTAACTAGCTATTCTGAAGTGAGAGCTTTGGATGAAGATGTCTGCCTCTCTCTCTCTCTCTCTCTCTCTCTCTCTCTCTCTCCCTATTTATCTACCTATCTATCTATCATCTCTATCCACCCATCCATCTATCTATCTACTGTCTATCATCTAGCTAGCTAGCTATTCTGAAGTGAGAGCTTTGGGTGCAGATGTCTATCTATATATCGATCGATCATCTCTATCCATCCATCTATCCATCTATCTTATCTATCTACTGTCTCATCTAGCTAACTAGCAATTCTGAAGTGAGAGCTTTGGGTCCAGATGTCTGTCTAACTATATATGGATCGATCATCTCTATCCATCCATCTATCTACTGTCTATCATCTAGCTAGCTAACTAGCAATTCTGAAGTGAGAGCTTTGGGTGCAGATGTTTGTCTGTCTGTCTGTCTATCTATTGATCGATCTATCATCTCTATCCATCCATCCAGCTATCTATCTATCTACTGTCTATCATCTAGCTAGCTAGCTATTCTGAAGTAAGAGGCTTGACTGCAGATGCCTGTCCACTGTATCTATCTATCTATCTATTTATTTATTTATCTATCATCTCTATCCATCCATCCATCTATCCATCTATCTATCTACTGTCCATCATCTAACTAGCTGGCTATTCTGAAGTGAGAGCTTTAGGTGCAGATGTCTGTCTATTGATCTATCATCGCTATCCATCCTTCCATGTGTCTACTGTCTATCATCTAGCTAGCTAGCTATTCTGAAGTAAGAGCCTTGGCTGCAGATGTCTGTCCATTGTATGTATGTATGTATGTATGTATGTATGTATGTATTTATCTATCATCTCTATCCATCCATCTATCCATCTATCTATCTACTGTCCATCATCTAACTAGCTGGCTATTCTGAAGTGAGAGCTTTGGGTGCAGATGTCTGTCTGTCTGTCAATCGATCTATCATCGCTATCCATCCATCCATCTATCTACTGTCTATTATCTAGCTGGCTATTCTGAAGTAAGAGCTTTGGCTGTAGATGTCTGTCCATTGTATCTATCTATCTATTTATTTATTTATCTACCATCTCTATCCATCCATCTATCTACTGTCTGTCTGTCTATCTATCCATCTATGAATCTGTCTATCTATCCATCCCTCCACTGAGCCAACCCCACAAGGGCATAAGTGTGCATCATAGGGGACGTTGTTATACCTCTGCTCTAATACAGCTGAAGGTAATCCACTGAATGTTGCTCTGGTGAATTCATTGCTTATTTTGGGAGGGTTAAAATATGAAAAAGACTTGCTAACATCAAAGACCGGCCACTGTTGGCTCGGCAGAGACAATAAGACACATATTGTTGTCCTGTTCCTTCTACAGTGGTTTCGGACATACTTTTATCCACCCAATTCTACAAAGCGTTCCTGGAAGAGCTGATGAGTTTTACACACACTATTTGCTGGCAGATCAGACTCCAACGGGAACGGTTAAAGTGGCCGGCTTTGGTGCCGTAGTAGTGCTTGCTTGCCGGCAAACAATGACATCATAAACTCAAGGGACATTTGGCCTGCAAGACGTTCCTTTTTAGGCAGGCTTTCAATCTAGGCGCCTCCTGAAAATCCTGTCCATACCCTTGTGTTTTTATATATCCAAACTGTTTTTATGTGTATTTTATTGTTTTTATGTAAACCGCCCAGAGCCTGCAGGGAGGAAGAGCGGTATATAAAAGTGAATAATAAATAAATAATATTTATCTTCATATAATCTTGTTAGTGATATTATTTGTTTGGTTTGACTTGTTTTATCTGAGCTATTACTAGGATGTCCCCCCAAATTCCTCAAAATGATTATTCTGCTCCATGAGAGCCAGCGCGGTCAAGTCAGATACGGCGATGCTCTCTCGGAGCCCTTTCTCATAACTAAGGGAGTGAAACAAGGTTGTGTTCTTGCACTAACCCTATTTACAACCTTCTTCAGCATGAGGCTCCAAAGGGCTACGGCAGACCTCGAAGAAGAAGATGACATATATATTCGCTACCGTACTGTTCAACTTAAGCCGCCTGAGGGCTCACACTAAGACTCTAAACTATCTAGTCCGTGAGCTGCTTTTTGCTGATGATACTTCCCTTGTCACCCATTCAGAAGCAGCCCTGCAGCGCCTCACATCCTGCTTTGCAGCAGCTGCAGAGCTGTTTGGGCTGGTAGTCAGCCTGAAGAAAACGGAAGTCCTCTACCAGCCCGCACCACAGGAAGAACACCATCATCCCCACGTCAACATAGCCACATCTGTGCTTAAGTCTGTTCAGCAGTTCACCTCCCTGGGAAGCATCATCTCTTCAGATGCCAAGATTGACAAAGAGAAAAATCACAGATTAGCAAAGGCATAGAGTGCATTCGGAAGGCTTCACAAAAGAGTCTGGAGCAACAAGCACCTGAGGCAAAGCACCAAAATCAGTGTGTACAGCACTATTGTACTGTCTATTCTCCTCTATGGGTCTGAAACATGGGTCATCTATCGCCAGCACCTACGACTCCTCGAACGCTTTCATCAGCGCTGTCTTCGCACAATCTTAAACATACAGTGGACTGACTATGTGACGAATGTTGCTGTCCTTGAGCAAGCAGGGATCACCAGCATTGAGGCCACGCTATTGAAAAGATAACTGCGCTGGGCAGGGCACGTCTCTAGGATGGAGGACCACTGCCTCCCAAAAATTCTACTCTATGGTGAACTCACCACGGGTCAGCGCAAGAGAGGCGCCCCAAAAAAGAGATATAAGGACTTCCTGAAACAACATCTCAGACTCGGCCAGATTGATCACCAACAATGGTCCACCCCGGCATCACATCGGGAGGCATGGAGACGCACTATCCACAATGCTGCGGCCTCTTTCGAGAAGACACGCCGAACGGGTCTTGAAGAGAAACAACAACGCAGAAAGAACCGCAACTTGGAAACAACATCACCCAAGGAGACTTTCTGCTGTGCTTTCTGCAACTGGACTTGCCTATCTCAGATTGGCCTTTTTAGTCATCAACGCGCTTGTAAAAAGCGTGGGATGAATCCTTCCTAAAGAATCTTCGTTTGTGAAGTAATGCCAAAACAAATTGATTTGAAAGTTGACATTCTAAATATGGACGAAAACAAAGAAAAGAAACAAAAACACCTCCATGTGTCACATTTTTTACTGCGGCATTTCCACCCAGAGGCATGCCATAACAGGCACAACCAGAACAAGCCATGCATATTTTTTTTCTTTTTGGCTTTAGCACTCTTTTTGTACTACAACTCTCAGAATCACTACAAAGAAAAGAGTCCCCTCAGGAGCAGATCCAAGTCCCCTGGCTCTTCTCGCCTTTGGGCCGCGGCTGGAGAAGGCAACCCCGTCCCACTGAATGCACAAGGCTGGGTGGTTGTTTTTCTTCTTCTCCCTCCGGAGCCAAAAGTGTCCGCCTGACAAAGAGGCCCTGTCACGGGGACGGAGCGGCTGCTCAACTTGACAATGACATCACCAGGAAGGTCAATCCCTCCGTTCAGCTCCGCATGAATGGGGAATCTGTCTGCTCCCTCCGCCATCAGCTGTCTTATGTCCCAAGCCCTTAGGAAGCCACCCAAGGGCAACCTCCTCCCAAACACCGAACAGCTGGGTGGGAAAAGAAGGAGACTCCGCTGATAGATACATTATACACACTACGATATATCTATCATAGGATTCTAGAGTTGGAAGAGGCCCCTAGAGGGCATCTAGTCCAACCCCCTTCAGCCAGACAGGAGGACACAATCAAGGTCCTCCCAGAAGATGGCCATCCAGCCACAGAGATGACAGATACACTATATACACAATTATATATCTACTAGCTGTACCCGGCACGCGTTGCTGTGCCCTATTTAGGAGATGCGAGAAAGTCTGAGTATGTAAGGGTTGGAATTGATGTTACTTATGGTTTTGGTGGGGTCATGGCTGTGTCATTGTGGGTTGTTCTGGTGGGTGGGATGTTGAAGTCCTGGAGAGTTGTCGGTGTGTGGTGTTGCTGGCGTTCTGCAGAGCTTGTGGATATACAATGTTTTTTGTCTTTCTGTCTGCTTTGTTGATGTAGAGGTTGATGCTTGTGTGGGTGGGGTATTTTGGGTGTTTGGGTGTGTTTGTAGAGTAACAGTGCAGTGTTGTGTTGTGGTTGGAGTATAGGAGGAGTTGTTTTTTGTTTGTGGTGGTAATAGGTGTTGTGTGTGCGGGGTCCCGTAAGGTTGGAGGGATGGGTTGTGATAGGAAGTTGTGTTGTGTTGTGTGGGTTGGAATTGATGGAGTATTGTGCCTGGGACGTGTGTATATTTGGAGGTGTGTGTGGTGGTGAGTAGTGAGTGCAGTCCTGGGTTTTGTGTTGGGGAAGTCGTCAGGTATTTGTGGGGTGTATTTTGTGTGTGTTGTGGTGACATAGTTGTCTCAGTCTGGCTGTGTGCTGGTTGTGATGTGGAGGGGGTGTTGCTTTTGCCAGTGGTGTTTGTTGTGTATTTTGTTTGGGGTGGGTTTTTGTGTTGCAGGAATTTTTTTGTGGGTTTTGAAAGTTTGTGTTATTCTGGGGGTATGTGTTTGTCAATGGTGCCTGTGTCCCTGGTGCCCTATTTGTCTCCCTCCTAGAGCTTGGCCTTGACAGTTTAACCCACAAACACCAACTGACTAAACTCAAATCACTCAGCATTCTAATCTAGCCTTGGCTGGCTTCGCCCACCGTTACTATGGTAACTCAACCTCCTTGCATTTTGTGTCGGCCGATGTTGGCCAATGGGTTTCGCTGGCGGCCGCAGAGGATGCTAGGAAATGTAGTTTTTTAATCGTTGTTTTGGGGGCCTTCTAGGTTTTGGGGGGAAAGTTTCTTTGCTAAAAACCTTCCTTGCCCGAGGCCTATTTTTGTTGCCAAGTTTGGTGTGTCTGCCTTGAAAGGTTTCTCTGCCTCTGGCAGTCGTTCAATGACGGGTCTTCCTTTACATATATAGATCATAGACAGGGCCGGCCTTCCCCATTAAGCGACCTACGCGGTCGCGTAGGGCGACGTTCCCAGAGAGGGGCGTGGCCACCTGGGAGGGGTGCCGCCTCGCCCCGCTGCCGTGTCGCCGCAGCCAGCCGGGCGCGGAGGAACGGGGGGGAGATGGGACTCACAGGGCGGGCTCCCGGACCCGAGGAGGAGCAGGAGGAGGGGGGAGGCCACGAGGGCGGCCCGCACGGAGACGCAGCGGCAGCAGCAGCAGCGCCTCCGGAGGGGCCCGGAGCCAGAGGCGCATCTTCCTGACGTCACTTCCTCGTCACCGCCTCTGCCGAGGAGGAAGGGGAGGAAGGCCTCGCCGGCCGCGTGCTGCAAGGGTGCCCGGAAGGAGAAACGCCGGAGGGAGGGAGGGAAGGAGGAAGAGGCCGCCGCGCTTCCGCAGGTCTCCCTCCCTCCGGCGTCTCTCCTTCCGGGTGTCCTTGCAGCCGGCGAGGCCTTCCTCCCCTTCCTCCTCGGCAGAGGCGGCGACGAGGAAGTGACGTCAGGAAGATGCGCCTCTGGCTCCGGGCCCTTCCGGGGGCGCTGCTGCTGCTGCCGCTGCGTCTCCGTGGGGGCCGCCCTCGTGGCCTCCCTCCTCCTGCTCCTCCTCGGGTCCGGGAGCCCGCCCCGTGAGTCCCCTCTCCCCCCCCCCGTTTCGAGTGAGTGCGCATGCACGGGCGCAGCCGGGAGCCACCGGGGGGGGGGGGGTGCCAAAATAATGTTCGCTTACTCCCCCCGGAGAGCTCGGACCGCCCCTGATCATAGAATCCTGGAGTTGGACGAGACCGCCAGAGGGCATCTAATCCACCCCACTTCATCCAGAAGTTTAATCACTACAGAAGCGCTGTTCAAGTGTTGGCACTGTTTATAATTTGCAACATTTGTGGATTGAGCGGCAGTAATTGGATAAGTTTCTAATTAAGAGAATAAAATCTGTTCACAATAATGTATGTGATGAGGAGCGGCTACAGAGAAACTGCCCAAGAATCAACTGTAGTACATAGGAAGCGGAAAGGAAAATATTCCAAACCTTGTTTATACAGTAAAGATGATATGAACCCCAGATATGTATGTGTGTATTAGTATATATATTAATATATGTATATATGTGTATATATACACATACAGTACATACATATACTAATATGCACCAGGAGTGTGCTGCAGCTGGCTGGGAGTCAGCTGCATAAGATCTCCACTGACCAGAAGGTCATGAGTTCAAGGCCTGCCTGGGTCAGGGTGAGCTCTCGACCAATTGTGTAGGTCATTGTCTGTCTTTGTCTATGGCATTGAATGTTTGCCTGTATATGTGCATTGTGATCCGCCCTGAGTCCCCTGCGGGGTGAGAAGGGCGGAATATAAATGATGTGTGTGTGTATGTGTATGTGTGTGTGTGTGTGTGTATACACACACACACACACACACAATATGTTTATATTAATGTATATATATATATGGACCACTGCCTCCCAAAGATACTACTCTATGGTGAACTCGCCACAGGTCATCTCAAGAGAGGCGCCCCCAAAAAGAGATACAAGGACTCCCTGAAACAACATCTCAGGCTCGGCCAGATTGATCACCAACAATGGTCCACCCTGGCCTCACATCGGGAGGCATGGAGAGGCACTCTCCACAATGCTGCGGCCTCTTTCGAGAAGACACGCCGAACAGGTCTTGAAGAGAAACGACAACGCAGAAAGAACCACAACTTGGAAACAACATCACCCAAGGAGACTTTCTGCTGTGCTTTCTGCAACTGAACTTGCCTATCTCAGATTGGCCTTTCTAGTCATTAACACGCTTGTAAAAAGCGTGGGATGAGTCCTTCCTAAGAATCTTTGTTCGCGAAGTAATGCCGAGAGAGAGACAGACAGACAGACAGACAGAATGAAACTCTTGTAAGGTGTTGTTACCCTTGCATTTTCTAATAAAACTGAATCACTGTGTTGCGAAAGGACGCATGTCACCAACATGAAAAGGTTGGAAAATTCTGCATTTGTGCATCGCCTGCAGTGTCCAGGTGTGCTGTGCCAATATCTGAGCATATGTGAAATTGCAGCATATATTTGGATTGCAGCATATATTTGAAAAGTTTTCATGACAGATGTTGTGTCCCCACACATTTCATTATGACAATATATGTATGTGTCTGCATCTCATATAAGGGGTTGGTTTGCTGAATTCACTGTGTTGCGAAATGATACATGGCTTAGAAAGTGTGCCACCGACATTCGTTGGGAGTTTTAAGCAAAGTGTGTCTGGCCATCTGTCAGAGAAATTAAATTGTGTTTCCCTACCTTTTGGGAAATAGGGCAGGATAGAAACAAAGTGTTGTTGTTGTTATCTGGCAAAATGGGTGGCCTTGAACTGAATAATATACCATCCAGGTCAATGAGAAATGGACTCTCCAGGCTTGACCAATGTAAAAGCAAACCAAGGGTATATCCATGTGCGCAAGCGTGACTCATCTCCTCCCATTAGCAATGAGAACTGTGCAAAGAGGTTACTGAGGGAGGGAAATCCACTCCCCCGGTTCCTTCCCAGGCTCAGCATATTTTCCCAGCCTTCAACTGACCAGCAGATGCGAGAAGTATTTCAAACAAGGTCACTCTCTTTCTTCTATATAAGATATTTTCCCAATGGAGGGGTGAGCACTGTCAGTGTCATTTCCACTGGACTTTGTTTTCGGCATATTCAGGTCTCGGGTTGGCTGCCCACATGTCTTCATTGATGGTGTCTATCCCAGTGTTTTTCAACCTTTTTTGATCCGCGACACATTTTTTACATTTACCAAATCCTGGGGCACACCACCAACCAAAATGACACAAAATGACACTCTAACACAGTCATACATATAGTTAATCTGTTTTTAAATGTATTTATACACTCAGTGTGAAACCTGGACCTGTTTCGATGAACACAACATAGATATCCTGGCAGGAATGGCAGAAAGACACAAACTTCCCACACAGAACTCCCATAACCAAGAGAAAATACTATAAGAGTTTGGTGGGCACTGACCTTGAATTTTGGAGTTGTAGTTCACCTATATCCAGAGAGCACTGTGGACTCAAACAATGTTGGATCAGGACCAAACTTGGCATGAATACTCAAGATGCCCAAATGTGAACACAGATGGAGTTTGGGGAAAATAGACCTTGACATTTGGGAGTTACAGTTTCTGGGATTTATAGTTAACACACAATCAAAGAGCATCCTGAACTCTTGCAACAATGGAATTGAACCAAACTTGGCATATTGAACTCTCATTGCCAACAAAAGGTACTGAAAGGGTTTGCTTGGGAATTGACCTTGAGTTTGGAAGTTGTAGTTCATCTACACCCAGAGAGCACTGTGGACTCAAACAATGTTATGTTATGTTGTTGTTTGTTTTCTATCCAGAATCACAATGTTGGAAGGAGGCTCGCCACTTTAAGGTCCCTCAAACAGGCATGGGAAAACCTCGGCCCTCTGGGTGCTTTGGACTCCAACTCCCAGCATTCCTAACAGTCTGCGAGACCCCCTGATGTCCATAACCAACAGCTCTTTGGAGCAGGGGTTCTTTCCAGAGAGTCCAAAGGAGGCAATAGTTCGTCCTCTCCTGAAGAAGTCGGGTTTGGATCCATCAATTCCATCGAACTATCGTCCAGTTTCAAATCTCGCGTTCCTGGGTAAGATGATCGAACGAGCTGTGGTGGGTCAACTTCAACAGTTCTTAGATATCTGACACAAACAGACTGGACCCTTTTCAATCCAGTTTCCTCCCTGGCAATGGAACAGAGACCGTCTTGGTGGCCAATTCTGATGACATCCGTCGCCAACTCGGCCAGAGTGGATCGGTGCTGCTGGTGCTTCGCGATCTTACTGCAGCATTCGACACTGTGGAACATGACCTGCTAACACAATGCATTGTACGCTGGTACTCCTCTTTCAGTGACACTGAAGATCCAAGTGGTTCAAAACACAGCTGCCAGATTACTTACTCGGACACCAATGAGACATCACATAGCTCCAGTGTTACAACACCTCCATTGGCTCCCAATTGAACATCGGGCTTCCTATAAGACACTGGTTCTGACTTTCAGGGCCATCCATGGTCAAGGCCCTAAATACCTCAGAGATCGTCTCTTACATCATCATCCTCAGGTGTTACTCTCCCAGCAGCTGCTGCCCTTTGACTGACCCTCCAAGATTTCCACCTGTGGTTAAGACTTAGAGCATCCCTCCCATTGTCTGGGGACTCTGAGGGCCAATCCTGATCATCAGTGAATCCTACCCAGGTGTCTAAACTTGTGGGCTCCTCACAAGCCCTCTGAATTTCTCTTACTTGAGTCCAATCCATTTCAGTAGAAGTGTCCTCTGTACTCTGACTCCCATCATTCCCAGAGAACCTCTCAAATGTCTCAGAGTCTGTAGGTGCTGTAATTATTTGCTTGACTCTTTTGAGTTGCAAGTGATCCTCTTCACTTTACTCACTTGACTCATGAGTAAGCCTCTTTCTGCAAACACCAGTTACAAACAGCCCCACCCAGTTCCATACTCTCCCCAGATGCTGAGCCATCAGAGTCTTCTGAATGACTACTATCAGTAGCAGCTGGAGGCTCAATCACAATACCTACTTTTCTGAGATCTGGGGACTCTAACAATGTAAAATTTGGACTTTTCTGTACTCGTGTCAATCCGAATGTGCACAAATACATATAAAACTGTGCAAACTTTAATAGGATTTAGTGCGGCCATGGTGCAGAATTGTGGGAGTTGCAGTCCAAAATATCTGGAGGGCCGAAGTTGGCCCATGCCTGTTTCAGAGGCCATAATGCCCCTCTTTCTGTCTCATTTCAGTCTCCTTTTATCTCCTGAGAAATGCAAGGCGGCGCACGTGGCCTCTGCACAATCGTTTTATCTCCAAAACAAGCCTCTGTTGAGGTTGAGTTGAGCAAATGTTTCACAACAGATTGACAGTTTGGACCGGAGTTTAAGTCCGTTGCAGGTGTGGCTTCAACCTTTGCTTTGAGGCTCCCACTTGTCAGGGATTGGGGAAGTCCAATACATTGGGGAAACCTTTTACCAGCACTGGTCAAACTGGTGCTGGGCAATAACACTATGGAATTTCTGTTCCTGGGTTCCAAGAGTCATTTCGTAATCCGTTCTACAGTAGAGTCTCGCTTATCCAACGTAAACGGGCCAGCAGAATGTTGGATAAGTGATAATAAGGAGGGATTAAGGAAAATTACGTTATAATTTTACAAATTAAGCCCCAAAACATCATCTTTTACAACAAATCGACAGAAAACGCAGTTCAATGCACAGTAACGTTATGCAGTAATTACTGTATTTATGAATTTGGCACCAAAACATCGCAATGTATTGCAACAGCTGTGGATCCGGGCGGGAGGCAGACGGCGTTGGGTAATACAGAATGTTAGATGACTGAAGGTTGGATAAGCGAGACTCTACGGCAGTGTTTCCCAACTAGTGTGCCGTAAGAGATCATCAGGTGTGCCGTGGAAAATTAGATTATAATCTATCTGATGTCGTGTATAAAGTTTGCTACTCTGTCTCCAGAACCTCAGCGCGCGGGTCCCTGTTTCCAGGAGGGCCGCACAGTAGCGCGGACCTGTTTGAGCCCGTTCTGTTCCGCTCCGGCAGTGAGCACTTCCGGTCCGGTCCGGCCCAGCCCTGTTGGCGCTATGCGAGGTGTGAGTAAGAGAGCAGCGGAGCCCGAGCGCTGAAGGCAGGCAGGCAACTGTCGGAAGGGCAGGTAGTTAGGCAGGCAAGCAGGGAGTCAGCCAGCTAACGGGGGAAAGGAGGGAAGGGAACTCGTGGGAGAAAGATGGGTCCCCCAAAGGCCATCCAGCCTGACCCCCTTCAGCCAAGCAGGAAGGCACCACCCAAGCCCTCCCGAAAGATGGGCATGGAGACTCTGGCTATACATTAAGGTAGGCAGCATCTTTATTAAGAGCTTGGAAGAAGGTTTAGACTAGATGTGGTCAAACTTGGGCCTTCCTCCAGGTATTTTGGACTTCAACTCCAACACTGTGTCCTGTTCTGGGCACCACAATTTAAAATTAAGATATTATAATTGTATATTTACTGTATGTTACATGTAATATTGCGAATCATATTGCGATATAATTGTTATAATACAATGTGGTATGTAATTGTTGTACTGTGACAATGACATAGTATGTTGTATTTGATATTATAGTATAATATAGTATGGTATGCGTATATTGTGTATACATATAATATTGATAATGTTGTAATGTAATGCAATATAATAATAATATACTGTATAACTATATAGGCCTAGGTTTCACACTAAGTGAGTGTATAAATACATTTAAAAACATATTAACTATATGTATTACTGTGTTAGAGTGTCATTTTGTGTCTTTTTGGTTGGTTGTGTGTCCCAGGATTTGGTAAATGTAAAAAATGTGCCGCGGCTCAAAAAAGGTTGAAAAACACTGCTCTACGGTATCTTAAAAACAACGGGAGAGGTTTATTAAACTGCACAAACTCTGTTCCTGCTACAGCACATTTCGCAATAGTTTTCCAATGAATATCTCATCATCATCATCGAGTCTCAACCCATTCCTGATACTTTGTGGCAGCCACGCAAAGAAAGTTTCTGGAGCAGAAGAACTATTTTTCAAAGTCAGGACCGTACAACAAAACAGGAATTAACACTTTCAAACCAGGAACATTTTTTTCCAAATGTTGTTACATAGTGCAGTGTTTCCCAACCAGTGTGCCGGGGCACACTAGTGTGCCGTGAGCGATCATCAGGTGTGCCGTGGGAAATTGGAACCTCCAAGAGAGGGAGGGGGAGTCTAGTGTATTGAAGTATAAAAACCCTAAGAAACCTACCTCGATAAAGGCACAAAATTACAAACACCCCCCCCCCCACCCGTTGTCTACTTGGTCTCTCCCTCTCCGTGCATTGGGAAGGCCCGCCTCCCTTTCCCCCTCCTGGGGGTTCTGTGTGGGAAGTTTGGCCCAGTTCTATCATTGGTGGGGTTCAGAATGCTCTTTGATTGTAGGGGAACTATAAATCCCACCAACTACAACTCCCAAATGTCAAGGTCTATGTCCCCTGAACTCCATCTGCGTTCATATTTGGGCATATTGAGTATTCATGCCAAGTTTGGTCCTGATCCAACATTGTTTGAGTCCACAGTGCTCTCTGGATATAAGTGAACTACAACTCCAAAACTCAAGGTCAATGCCCACCAAACTCTTATAGCATTTTCTCTTGGTTATGGGAGTTCTGGGTGGGAAGTTTGTGTCTTTCTGCCATTCCTGCCAGGATATCTATGTTGTGTTCATCGAAACAGGCCCAGGTTTCACACTGAGTGTATAAATACATTTTTAAAACATATTAACTCTATGTATTACTGTGTTAGAGTGTCATTTTGTGTCATTTTGGTTGGTGGTGTGCCCCAGGATTTTGTCAATGTAAAAAGTGTGCCGCGGCTCAAAAAAGGTTGAAAAACACTGACATAGTGTAATGCTTAGAAAAGATGGTGGAGTTCTTGGATCACCATTAAGTTGGCCTGATTGCAGTTAGCAGCAACAACATAATTACTTCAGGCTGAGCATGCCTTACCCCAGTGTTTCCCAACCAGTGTGCCGGGGCACACTAGTGTGCCGTGAGCGATCATCAGGTGTGCCGTGGGAAATTGGAACCTCCAATACCCTTACTTATTAAAGGAGCGCCGCTACGTCACAGTACAAAATGCACAATTAATCATACATAATCATACGCAAAAAACACAAAGGACCCAGTCCTGCTGGAGAAAATCAAAAGTCTTACATAAGGTAGTTCGGCATGGTCGCCACAGAGAGCGGAGGAGTTGCGAACCAGGAAGTAGTGAGTTCACGGAGCGCTCCTCTATGGAAAACTCATGATATTTGATGAAATCATGGAAGTCAGTGCAGAAAACAAAGTGTATCCTCATGATGTTATCCAATGTCAGTTCCGGGATCCGCACAATAACACAGTCAGTTTGCGGACAATTTAAAGAAGCAGCACCATAATCATAGCGACAAGGTAGAAAATCACGTAGATAATCACATGTATTCAAACAGCCAGAGGCTGAAGATAGATGTGGCGATGGAATCGAAAGCTGGCATGGGCAAACTTGGACCTTCCAGGTGTTTTGGACCCCAACTCCCACCATTCCAAGCAGCCTCAGGCCCTTTTCCCCCCCTCAGCCACTTAGGCAGGAAAGGGCCTCAGGCTGTTAGGAATGGTGGGAGTTGGAGTCCAAAGCACCCAGAGGGCCAAAGTTTTCCCATGACTGACAGCTGTTGAGAAAGACCTTCATGTGTGTCTTTCTGCCATTCCTGCCAGGTTATCTATGTTGTGTTTATCGAAACAGGCCCAGGTTTCACACTGAGTGTATAAATACATCTAAAAACATATTAACTATATGTATGACTGTGTTAGAGTGTCATTTTGTGTCATTTTGGTTGGTGGTGTGCCCCAGGATTTTGCAAATGTAAAAAGTGTGACGCGGCTCAAAAAAGGTTGAAAAACACTGACATAGTGTAATGCAGCAACAACATAATTACTTCAGGCTGAGCATGCCTTACCCGAAGGGCTCAAAGGTCCCACATTGCTGAGTATTTGAGTTTTGGGATTCCAGACGCTCAACCTATACCGTGTTTCCCCGATAGTAAGACACCCCCGATTGTAAGACGTATCGGGGGTGTCAGGGGGGTCGGCTAATATAAGCCGTACCCGAAAGTAAGCCGTACCTCGTCGGCCGCGCCGCCGCCCGCTCATCGCGCTGCCGCCGCCGCAACCGGCCCATCGACCGCAGCACACCTCCGCGGCGCACCTTTCTGCCAGGCCTCTCTGACGCGGCGCCTCTTGCTCTCTTCCCCCTCCCTTACTTCGTCCAAGGAAGGGAGGGGAAGAGAGCTGAGAGGCGTGGCAGCGGGCGCGCGTCACTCTGACGCGCCGCTCGCCATGCCTCTTGCTCTTTTCCCCTCCTTCCTTCGTCCAAGGAAGGGAGGGGAAGAGAGCACGAGGCGCCTGTAGACGTTCCTGCGCATGCGCCGCCCAAGCACGTGCAGAAAGCTGCGCCGCGGTGTGCCGCAGCCGATGGGGGCGGTTGCGGCGGCGGCGTGGTGGCGTGGCGTGGCGACGGGCACGTCTTAGTTTATATAAGACGTACCCGAAAGTAAGACGTAGGGGGACTTTTCGGGGGGAAAAGAAAGTAAGACGTTGTCTTACTTTCGGGGAAACACGGTATGTGCATAACTGACAAAAAGATGGCCACATTTTTCTTTCTTTTTCTTCAAACCTTTTCCTTTCACTTTTCTTTACACCAAGTAACAAAATTTGTAACACCAAGTAACATTATTATTATTATTATTATTATTATTATTATTATGAGAGCAAATTACCATGAACTACCTATTGTAGCTTGGTACAATTTCCATCGCAACGCATGAGCAACATTTCAGCCCAAAATCCCATTACACTGGACGCCCTTCAACATGCTTTCCTTTGCATACTTTCCAACTAAGCCGAGCCTTTAATGTCAGGCCTCATTGGCACTCAAGGCCTTTGCATTCGGTGCCAACTCCAAGGTGGCAAAGCTCACCCGAAGAGGCCCAGATTTCCAGGATTTGCCCACTAGGGTCCATCCATCACAAGGCGCTCCTTTGGCCTTGCCAAGCCCCATTGGCATTTTGCTTCTCTAAGCAGGGTCTGGAGGACAGCAAATCCGCAGCTGCTTTGCAGGGCACACCAAACCTCCAACTCGGTTGACTCCTTCACCGTAAGTGGCAAAAGGCAGATTAATTAGCAATAACGGATTTTCCGCAGCGAAACGGTACCACAGGGCATCTTGTTGCAACCACATGAATCATCCTGCTACTTAGCATAAAAACATATTTGTGGAGATTCGCAATTCTCAGCATGAAAACTTGCCCGAAGGAAACATGAAGAGCGAGCAAGGAAGCGCTGCAAGATATTTGGTTATTTTTAAGCTTTTTAAGTGATCGTAATGGATAGGTTGCTTAATCCCTATTTTAGTATTTGTATACTTTGAATACAGGGAGAGGCGGTAATACACTCATTCAATAATAATAATAATAATAATAATAATAGATTATATTTAAACATGTTTTAATGTTATGAGCCATGTTGCGTCCCAATCAAGTGCTTTATGTTTTATGTAGGTCAACACTAAGACTCTAAGTCGCACTAGACTCTAAACTATCTAGTCCATGAGCTACTTTTTGCTGACGATGCTGCCCTTGTCGCCCAATCAGAAGCAGCCCTGCAGCGCCTAACATCCTGCTTTGCAACAGCTGCAGAGCTATTTGGGCTGGAAGTCAGCCTGAAGGAAACTGAAGTCATCTACCAGCCCGCACCACAGGAAGAACACCACAGGGCCTGCTCTGTGGTGGCCCCTATGGAACTCTCTCCCAAGTGAGATTAGATCTGCCCCTCCCTCCTGTACTTTAGGAGGCTGGTAAAATCCTGGCTCTGGAAGGAAGCATTCCCAGAATAAGGACCGAGATTGTTTCTGGATAAAGGGAATGATTATATTTATTGGACTGAGTTGAATTGATTTCATCTGGCGATTTGAGTGTGAATGTATTTTATCTACTTGTATTTTACTTATATGTATTTTAACTTGTATGGTAGATGATGCTTTAATTTTTGAACTGCATTAAATTTTTGCTGTAAGGCCGGTCTGAGTCTCTTCCCGGAGGTGAACGTCAGGCTGACTTCCAGCCCAAAAAAAACGGAAGTCCTCTACTAGCCCGCACCACAGGAAGAACACCATCATTCCCACGTCAGCATAGCGAAATCTGTGCTTAAGTCCGTTCAGCAGTTCATCTACCTGGGAAGCATCATCTCTTCAGATGCCAAGATTGATAAAGAGATTGATCACAGATTAGCAAAGGCATAGAGTGCATTCGGAAGGCTTCACAAAAGAGCCTGGCAAAAAATGCCTGAGGCAAAGCACCAAAATCAGTGTGTACAGAGCTATCATACTGTCTATTCTCCTCTATAGGTCTGAAACATGGGTCACCTACCACCAACACCTACGACTCCTCGAATGCTTTCATCAGCACTGTCTTCGCACAATCCTAAATGTACACTGGACCGACTATGTGACTAATGTTGCTGTCCTTGAGCAAGCAGGGGTCACCAGCATTGAGGCCATGCTATTGAGAACACAGCTGCACTGGGCAGGGCACGTCTCTAGGATGGAGGACCACCGCCTCCCAAAGATACTACTCTGTGGTGAACTCACCACGGGTCAGCACAAGAGAGGCGCCCCCAAAAAGAGATACAAGGGCTCCCTGAAACAACATCTTGGGCTCGGCCAGATTGATCACCAAGAATGGTCCACCCTGGCCTCACATCGGGAGGCGTGGAGACGCACTATCCACAATGCTGCGGCCTCTTTCGAGAAGACACGCCGAACGGGTCTCGAAGAGAAACGACAACGCAGAAAGAACCGCAACTTGGAAACAACATCACCCAAGGAGACTTTCTGCTGTGCTTTCTGCAACCGGACTTGCCTATCTCAGATTGGCCTTTTTAGTCATCAACGCGCTTGTTAACAGCGTGGGATGAGTTCTTCCTTAGAATCTGTGTTCGCGAAGTAACGAGAGAGAGAGAGAGAGAGAGAGAGAGAGAGAGAGAGAGACTTGTTTATTTATGCAATGCTTTTGACCTGAAAAAAATACATTGATTTCAACTAGGTATTTGTAATATGATTTTTAGTGTTAGCCGCTTTGAGTCTCCTTTGGGAAATAAGAAGCAGGATATCAATACAGATAGGTGGCAATAATGATAATAATAATAATAGCAGGATACTACTACAACTAGAACTGCAGTTAGCCTGGCACAACCTGGGGATCACAACCAGACACAGTGAAGATATCTGCCCTTGCACTTTACTACCCTGCTGCTGAGTACGCATGCCCCGTGTGAAACACATCTCACTTTTTGAATACATTACAGCTGTACCCTTGGTTTGCTTCTGATACAATAAACAAACTAACAATGACAAAAAACAACCACAACAGAAGGACACTACTATTATGACTACAGATAATAAAAATAACAGTAACAATAATAATAATAATAGAACCCTGCTATTGTGACTATTATTATCTATCTATCTATGTAGATAATAAAAGTCAGTGTTTGTGGGCGGTGGGTTGTGCGGTGGTGCGGAGGGAGGAATATGTGTCAGCGTTTCGATTGGCTGCCACTGTGGGATTATTTGCATAAAGGGCTCAGATTGGCCAGCCTCAGAACTCCAACATTCTACGGCCCCAGACAGAGGGGATTGGTTGCCACTAAAATGGTATTTGCATAAAGGACTCCGATTGGCCAACCACATTCCAACATTCTAAAGTGACTCAGAGGAAAAAGAAAAGGCCTCAGGCAGTTAGCCACTGCGGCCCACAGCAGTGACGGATCAGGACCAAACTTGGCAAACAGGGGACCAATGGCCCACTTCACAACCTGGTGTGGTTTAGGGCAGGAGGGTTCACAAATGATGGGATTTGCAGTACCTTCACCTCATTCACTTCCCAAACAACACTGTGGCCCCTATAAATCACAGACCAGGCCCAAAATTGACAGCAAGGCTTCCTTAACTTGATTTTCCTGACTAGGCCCCCAATGACAGAACAAGACCAAACTTGGCACACAGACCCCCAAGATACACCCTACATTCTGGTGCAGTTAGAGGGAGGATGGACCATGGATGATGGGACTTGCAGTACTTTAGTTCACTTCCTTAGAGCACTGTGGCCCACACCAATGACGAATCAGGACCAAACTTGGCACACAGAGGCCCAATGGCCCACTTTACAAACCTGCTCCGGTTTACAGCAGGATGGCTCTAAATGATGTGATTTGCAGTACCTTCACCCAATTCATTTCCCACAGAACATTGCAGCCCCAAATCAGAGACCAGCCCCAAACTTGGCACACAGAGTACCCATGACCCACTCTACATCCTGGAGCAGTTTTGAGTGGAACGGACCACGGATGATGGGAGTTGAAGTACCTTCACTCACTTTCTGAGACCGCTGTGACCCTCATCCAATGACTGATCAAGACCACACTTGGCACACAGAGCCCCCATGACCCACCCTACATCCTGGTGCAGTTTAGAGAACGGGGGACCATGGATGATGGGACTTCCAGTACCTTCCCTCACTCCCAGAGACCACTGCAACCCTCATCCAGAGAATGATCAAGACCAAATGTGACACACACAGCCCCCATGACCCACTCTACATCCTGGTGCTGTTTGGAGGGGGATGGACCATGGCCAATGGGACTTGCAGTACCTTCACTAAGTTCCTGAGACCACTGCAAGCCACATAAACATCTAATAGGAGCCAACCTTGGCACACAATGCCTTCCTCAAATAACCCGGGCACCGCCGGGTCCTCAGCTAGTTATTAATAATAATAAGAACAGGAAACTGTTAGGGTATGTAAGAAATCAGTTGGTGAGTATGTTAACTGTAAAATGCAAGGCACGAAGCTGATCAGTTGGGCCACGGCCAGGGAGCTAGCTAAGCCTGGGAGTTTCGGCAACAGTTACATATTCAGGTTTGAGCTGTCACAGGTGCTTGCAAACATAGAGACAGTTTAATGTTCTTGCTTCATGAGGCTGCTGGATGGAGATTTCAATAGAATCATAAAGTTGGAAGGGGCCCTCAAAGGTCATCCAGCCCATCCCCTTTCCATGCAGGAAAATACAACAACAGAATCATAGAATCAAAAAGTTGGATGGGTCCCCCAAAGACTATCCAGTCCAACTCATTTCCATGCAGGAAAACACAATAATCACATAATCATAAGGTTGGAAGGAGCCACCAAAGGGCATCCAGTCCAACCCCTTTCCATGCAGGAAAATACAATAATGTCGGAAGGGACTCCCAAAGGAAGCATTGTGACTGTCATTTCCACAGGGCTTTGCCCTGGGCTCCTCAGGTCTCAGGTTGGCAGTGCACATGTCTTTGTTGACGGTGTCTCTCTCTCTTTTCTTTGGCCTTTGTCCACGTGGTCGACATCCTGCAATCTCCAAATGCAGTGCTGTAGCATCTATTTATCTATCTATCCATCCATCCATCCATCTATTTATCCATCAATCCATCTATTTATCTATCTATCTATCCATCCATCTATCCACCCATCCATTTATCTATCCATCCATCTATTTATCTATCCATCCATCCATCTCTATTCATCTATCCATCCTTCTATTTATCTATCCATCCATCCATCCATCTCTCTATTCATCTATCCATCCTTCTATTTATCTATCCATCCATCCATCTATCTCTCTATTCATCTATCCATCCTTCTATTTATCTATCCATCCATCCATCTATCTCTCTATTCATCTATCCATCCTTCTATTTATCTATCCATCAATCCATCCACTTATCTATCTATCCATCCATCCAGTTATCCATCAATCCATCCACTTATCTATCTATCCATCCATCCAGTTATCCATCCATCCATCCATCTATCTATCCATCCATCCAGTTATCCATCCATCCATCTATTTATCTATCCATCCATCCAGCTTCCATCCATCCATCTATTTATCTATCTATCCACCCATCCATCCATTTATCTATCTATCCATCAATCTATCTATCCATCCATTTATCTATCTGTCTATTCATCCATCTATTTTTCTATCTATCCATCTATCTGTTTATCTATCTATCTATCTATCCATTCATTTATCCATCTTCTCCTTTCTAAGCTTTTTTCCTAATAGAGGGGTGAACATTGTGACTATCGTTTCCACAGGACTTTGTTTTGGGCATCCTCAGGGCTCAGGTTGGCAGAGCGCATGTTTTCGTTGATGGTGTCCATCCATCTTTTCTTTGGCCTTTGTCCACGTGGGCGCCATCCTGCAATCTCCAAATGCAGTGCTGCTTGGGCATATATGTGTGTGTGTGTGTGTATCTCCTCTCCGTTGGTGCCCCCTTGTCGTGAGGGAGAGGTTTGTGTACCCTAATGAGGTTGTGAACTATGCTGGCGGTGGTAGGCATGGGGGGGCCCACTGGCAGGGCCCCCCATGCCAGACAGGTCACAACCGAAGGGTCAGACAAAGAGCGTCAACGGGCAGGATGGGCTCTCTATCCTTTCGGCAACCATCCTAGGAGAAGGGAAACTCTGATTTCAAACCTGGGCAGATGGTGCCCGTCTATCCATATAAGGTCAACCATCTAAGAGAAGGAAACTCGAATCAAACCTACGACCTGAGGACCTCGCTGCCTCCTTCTAAGCTTGCTAGGCCCCGGCAGATGAACCTTTAGTTTAAAGCGGACCTGTCCAACAGGCGGCCCATGGGCCGCACACGGCCTGCCAGCCCCTTGGGCACGGCCCGCCTACCCTCCTGGAAAAAATCATTTTTTAAAAAAAAATTGAAAAAATATATTTTTTTTGAAAAATTTGGGGGCAGGGCCGCTGCGCAGGGCGGGGCCGCTTGCGGGCATGCGCAGCAGGGCGGGAGCGGCGAGGCGGAGGGCCCGGCGTCCTGCGCGGCCCGCCCCTTTTTCGGCGGGGCTGGGTGACGTCAGGCGTGGCGCGGCGAGCAGGAAGAGGTGGAGGAAAGCCGCGGCCTCTGCCTCCACCTTTTCCTGCTCGCCGGCGGGGCCACGCCTGACGTCACCCAGCCCTGTCGAAATGGGACGGGCCGCGCAGGACGGCAGGCCCTCTGCCTCGCCGCTCCAACCCTGCTGCGCATGCCCGCGAGCGGCCCTGCCCCCCCGCTGCGGCCCCCCAGGTGACCAGTCATCGGAATTCCGGCCCTTGGGCTGGTAGAAGTTGGACAGCCCTGGTTTAAAGGATGAGGCCAGTTCTGTGCACGCTGCGCTCCATCAGAAAAATCCATTGCACAGGCTCGAAGGACACATCCAACCTCCAAATCATTAACTACAACTCCAAAACCCAAGCCCAATGTACACCAGACTCTTCCAGAACTGGCATACAGAACTGCTGGTCGAGTTCTGTATGCCAAGCTTGGTTCAATTCCATCGTTGGTGGAGTTTGATTGTAGGTGAACTATAAATCCCAGCAACTACAACTCCCAAGTGACAAAATCAATCCCCTCCAACCCCACCAGTATTCAAATTTGGGCTTATCAGGTATTTGTGCCAAATTTGGTCCAGTAAATGAAAATACATCCTGAATATGGGATATTTACATTACAATTCATACCAGAAGCTAAATTACAGATATGGAGTCGCAATGAAAATAATGTTATGGTTGGGGGTCACCACAACATGAAGAACCATATTAGGGGGTCACAGCATGCGCGCACACACACACACACACAGAGGCAGCACTGTATTTGGAGATTGCAGGACGGCGCTCACGTGGACAGCGCCCACGTGAATTGGATTTTGGAAAATGTTGCTTAGGATTGGAAATAAAGCTTCAATTGAGACCCCTTTCCCCCATGATCATAACTCTTCCAGGAGTGGATTTTCCTGCCTTCTGGGGGAAAATTTCTCTCACTTCCTGTTGTCGCACCCCATTCTTAACTACGAGTAGTATATAAGGGAGTTGTTTGCAACCCGGGAACTGGCTGTACATGATGCCTTGGCCACCCTCCTTAGCTTGGCGCTCCCGGGATGCTCCTGCCAATCCCTTTGCCCTTCCGTCGCCTCTTTGCGTGAAAGAGACTCTCCAGATCTCCAAGTTCAGCACCGCAAGTCAGAGCCAAACTGGAAGTTTTTCCATGTGCAGATGCTTCCCCGGTTGCCAAAACAAGCAGGAACCGCCGCTCAGCGGCACAACAGCCTGCCAGAAAGGGGAAAAAAGAAGGGTGGGGAAATTGCAGCCTGGTGACACAACCCGACCGCCGCCGTCTCCCGTCTCGTGGGAGCAGAGAGCTGTTATTCCCTTTGTTTGCCAGAGGAAAACACGAAGGACAGGCGGGCCACCCAAAGGGGTCGCCAAGAAGCCCTCGGATGCAAAAGGGCCGCCCGTTGCTTTGCTCCAAAGGGAGCCAGGCAGCTCGCTCTTGATAACAAACGCTGCCGAGAAACAGATGTGAGCCTCTCCTGCTGACATTTGTGCGATGACAGACGGTCTCTGCAGATACTTCATGTGCAGGGAAACACTCCGCCGCCACCTGTTCTCTCTCTTAACAGAAAGAGAAAGAAGACACACACACACACACACACATATCTCTCTCTCTCTCTCTCCAGCCAGGGGCGGACCTACCTGTTCCCGGTGGGTATGCGGGAAAAAAATTGCGCCCCACCCCCGTTGCTCCCGAGGGGAGGCCAGTGCGCATGCGCCAATCTGTGCGCATGTGCACTGGCTCCAGAGCGCACCTCCCGCTTTGGAGCCAGTGCGCATGTGTGAAACTGCGCACACGCGCACTGGCTCCAAAGCGGGAGGTGCGCTCTAGAGCCAGTACGCATGCGTAGAGCTTTTTCGCGCATGCACAAAAGCTCCTACAGGTGCTGTAGCGCCTGTAGAAGCCTGTAGAAGCTTCTGCGCATGCAGAGGCGCGGCTGGCCTAACAAAGGCTTGGCCGCCGCCGCGGTACGGCAAAGGCCGCGGAGGGAGCAGCAGAGGCCTGGCCGGCGCAACGGTGGGCTGGGGCAGCGCAGTGCGGGTGGCGGGCCAGGGCGGAGCCAGTGCGGTGGAGCCGGCGCGCGTGCGCCCCTCCCAGGTGGCGACGCCCCTCCCTGGTGACGTCGCCCTACGCGCCTGCGTAGTCCGCCTAATGGACGAACTGGCCCTGTCTCCAGCCCTCCCAGAACTCAAAAGGAAAATCAGGAGGTAAAAAGAGCTGAAACTGTCACCTGCATCGTCAAGAAATAAGGGTCCATCCACACTGTAGAATGAATGTAATTTAACTACTATGGCAGGCATCTTCAAACTGCAGCCCACCCAGGGCTCAATGTTTTGCAAACATCGGAGTTGCGGTTTGGCTTCGGCACTACTTGTCCAAAAAGACTAAATAAAGGCCTTGCAAAATTACAACTCCCATGACTCCTTTGCACTGGACCAGGCATCCTCAATCGGCGCCCCCCCCCCCCAGCTGTTTGGGCCTCCAACTCCCAGAATTCTTGTCAGTTGAGCAAGCACATTAGGGCTTATGGGCATTGGAGGCCCAAACAGCTGGAGGGTCACAGTTTGAGGATTCCAGTGCAAAGGAATCTCTTGCATTTGTCACTGTTGAACTTCATTGCTCTCAGAAACTAAACAAGATGAATGCTGGTTAGTATTTGGATGGGAGGCCACAAATGGAGACTAGGTGCTGTCAGCTGTGTTTCGGAACCACCTCTGAGTATCCCTTGCCTAAGAGAACACCATAACATTCATGGGGCTGACTTAAGCTGACTTGAGGGCACATGCATAGACACACAAGGCACCCAATCTTTCATGTTCTTGGAAGCTAAGTAGGGACAGCTTTGGTTAGTTCTTGGATGGGGAACGGCCAACGAATAGGAAGTGCTCCTGGCTGTATTTCAGACTGAAACCATTCCTGAGGAATTTTTTTTTGCCTACAATCAAAGTCAGTGGGGGTCATAATAAGTCAACAGGAAACATGAAGGCATAAAACCATTCCCAAATAAGGATTTGGAGATCCATTTCCCAATGTGCATAGGCCTTGTATGGTCTAGGGCCGGTGTAACTGAAGGCCTGCCTTACCCCTTATATTCCCCAGAGATCACTACGGTCGAAGGAACAAAACTTCCTTGATGTCCCTTCTATCCGAACTTACCACTCATCAGCTACTAGGCAGAGCCTTCTCAGTGGTGGCTCCAACTCTATGGAACGCTTTAGCGGATGAAGTTCAATCAATTAGAGAACAGGCCCCTTTCCAGAGGGCTTGTAAGACTACCCTTTCCCGGCAAGCATTCAATCTTAGTGGCCCCTGTTAAAACTCGTAGAAACTTGGTTTTTATAAGTATTACTTTTTAATGTATATGCTGATGATAGCTTGTTCAACTTAAGCCGTCTGAGGGCTCGCACTAAGACTCTAAACTATGAGCTGCTTTTTGCTGACGATGCTGCCCTTGTCGCCATCCAGAAGCAGCCCTGCAGCGCCTCACATCCTGCTTTGCAACAGCTGCAGAGCTGTTTGGGCTGGAAGTCAGCCTGAAGGAAACGGAAGTCCTCTACCAGCCCGCACCACAGGAAGAACACCATCATCCCCACGTCAGCATAGGCACATCTGTGCTTAAGTCCGTTCAGCAGTTCACCTCCCTGGGAAGCATCATCTCTTCAGACGCCAAGATTGACAAAGAGATAGATCACAGATTAGCAAAGGCATAGAGTGCATTCGGAAGGCTTCACAAAAGAGTCTGGAGCAACAAGCACCTGAGACAAAGCAACAAAATCAGTGTGTACAGAGCTATCATACTGTCTATTCTCCTCTATGGGTCTGAAACATGGGTCACCTATCGCCAACACCTACGACTCCTCGAATGCTTCCATCAGCGCTGCTTTCGCACAATCCTAAATATACACTGGACCGACTATGTGATGAATGTTGCTGTCCTTGAGCAAGCAGGGATCACCAGCATTGAGGCCATGCTATTGAGAACACAGCTGCGCTGGGCAGGGCACGTCTCTAGGATGGAGGATCACCGCCTCCCAAAGATACTACTCTACGGTGAACTCGCCACGGGTCAGCGCAAGAGAGGCGCCCCCCAAAAGAGATATAAGGACTCCCTGAAACAACATCTCAGGCTCGGCCAGATTGATCACCAACAGTGGTCCACCTTGGCCTCACATCGGGAGGCATGGAGACGCACTATCCACAATGCTGCGGCTTCTTTTGAGAAGACACACCGAACGGGTCTCGACAACGCAGAAAGAACCGCAACTTGGAAACGACATCACCCAAGGAGACTTTCTGCTGTGCTTTCTGCAACCGGACTTGCCTATCTCAGATTGGCCTTTTTAGTCATCAACGCGCTTGTAAAAAACGTGGGACGAGTCCTTCCTAAGAGTCTTCGTTTGCGAAGTAATGCTGAGAGAGAGCAGTTTTTTTGAGTCACATCGAGCCATGGGTCCTAGCAAAAAAAACCCAAACCAACAACAACCCCAAAATCCAAATGCAACATTGTTTTGCAAGAGTCAGCCAAAGCGATAAGAGGGCATTGACTCCAAGGGCAAGCCCAGCGCAAAGATTAGGTCACATTTTATGACAGGCCTCCCATGTCCTTCTGCGAAGGAGTTTGTGAACAGCAGCTGCCCCTCCAGCCCCCAGGGATGGAAGCTCCGACGAAAAGCAAACAGCCCCTTCCTTCTGAAAGTCTTCCCAGTTCACAGAAGCATGGCAAACCCGGGCATTTCCCCTTCCTCTCGCACAGCTGACCTGCACATTACAAAGGCCGGGAGAAAGAAGTCAATCCGCTTGGAAACAAGACCTCTGGAGATTGGGGCCTCCGTTTGACACATGCGCTGGCAGGAGCAGCATGGACTTGTTTGGCTTCCTGTGAAAGCACCAATCTCTGGAGAGGCTTCCTCCAAGACCCAAGGAATGTGTCACAATGTGTCACCCTTGGCTAGGGAGGAATTCCCAAGGCCTACCTACTCTTTTCAAGTCCCCAAAGGCAGCGTGGCTTGAGCGCATGGCCTGGAAAGTCCTTGTTGCTGAACTGATACGTGAAGAAAAACAGTATTGTTGCTAAAGCAAAGCTTTTGTAACCATTTGCAAAGAAACAAAACACAAACCTTCCCGAGATCAATTGGAAGAAGTAACTTTCCAAACTATTTTTGGTGAATTGTCGAAGGCTTTGAGAGCCGGAACCAATGGGTTGCTGTGAGTTTTCCAGGCTGTTTGGCCATGTTCCAGAAGCATTTTCTCCTGACGTCTCACCTGCATCTATGGCTCTCGACTTATTGTGTAGCCTGTTGTCGACCTTAGCAACCCGAAAGACAGTTGCATCTATTATTATTTGCTGCCTTGTGTTTCCTTTAAGAAGCACCGGGAATGTGGCGCAGCTGGCTGGGTGTCAGCTGCATAAGGTCTCTACTGACCAGACGGTCCTGAGTTCAAGGCCTGCCCGGGTCAAGGTGGGCTCTCGACCTATTGCGTAGCCTGTTGTTGACCTTTGCAACCCGAAAGACAATTGCATCTGCCAAGTGGGAAATTTAGGTACCACTTAGTGGGGAGGCTAAATTTAACTGATTTACGAGGCCATAAAAAAGATCTCCAGAAAACACGCTGAGGAATGAAGGAGTGCGACAGCTCCCCCTGGTGGCCAGATGTTAAATTGCCTCTGTCTGTCTGGTGTGTTTGTGTGTCTAAATGTAATGTGTACATTGTAATCCGCCCTGAGTCCCCTGCGGGGTGAGAGGGGCGGAATAGAAATGAAGTAAATAAATGAAGTAAATATTAGTTTCTGGCAATTATAATTATAGAAATATAATTGCCCCCTTCAACACACACACACACACACACACAAGACCACAAGAGCACACCACCAAACTATTTAAAAGTCTATCCATTGATCAAACACTGTATTTATATCCTGCCTTTCTCACACACATTAGGGGCGCATCTACATTGCAGAATTAACACAGTTTGACACCACTTTAGCTGCCAGGGCTAAATGCTAAGAATCATAACACTTAGGAAGAAATGCCCACGATGGGTTCACCTTAAAGTCACCATATAAATCCCTACTAAACAACACCCAGCAATGACCAATCCTAACTGCACCCGATCCTAAGCATAGTCTGTGTTTGGATAGTATTTGGATGGAAGACCACCAATAAAGACCGGATGCCGCAGGCCGCGTTCCAGAGGAAGGAAGTGGCAAAATCCACTTGAGTATCCCTTGCCTGTGAAATGCATGCTCAGAAGTCAACAGGTGACTCGGAGGCACATGCACACACAGGCCCAAGTGTTGCACTTTACACAAATTAGTCCTGTGAGGTCAGGAGGAAACCTGATCCCACCCATGACTCCAAAACAGCCCCAGGGAGGAAAGCCCAGCACATTGGAGCTGGGAAGCGGTGTTTTCCCCCAACCCCTACCAACACACAGCTAATCTCCAGCAGGATTTAGTAACAGGAGTGGAGCAGCCCCAGCGCGCCCAGCGCGGGCACATTCCTCCCAGCTCCTGGTCTTGTGCGAGAGAACCACCTGTGCGCCAGAGTCGGCCTCCCAGAAGCCGGCGTTTGCTTTTTCACGAGAGAACCGCACTCTCGGCACTCTCGCACACCTTGACTAAGAGGTCAATGGCTTTGGGGCAACAGGTTTGCTAGAAAGCATCAGGCGCTTGGCACCTGCTTTGGACCAAAGGTCCCCTGCCCGGCGGTGCCATCACAGGAGTTTGCTTTTTCACGAGAGAACCGCACTCTCGGCACTCTCGCACACCTTGACTAAGAGGTCAATGGCTTTGGGGGCAACAGGCTTGCTAGAAAGCATCAAGCGCTTGGCACCTGCTTCGGACCAAAGGTCCCCTGCCCAGCGGTGCCACCACAGGAGAGAGGGCACTTTTCCAACTCCATTGAGAGCCTTACCTTTTGGAGAGATGCTGGTGTTGCGCAAAGTTCCTGAGGCACAGCCGCTTTGCCTGCCAGCACCAGGGCGGCACACTCGAGGCATGCTCCAATGGTCAGCTGCTTGCCATCGTCCAGCAGCAAACTACCAGGCGCCCGGAAGGAGCAGAGGAAGACAGGCAGGCGGGCAACCTCCACGGCTTTTAATCCCAGGCACCGCTTCCTCTCTTGCCGGCAGAAGAAGCAGACGAAGGCCTCCACTTTGTACTGCCTGGACCAGGGGCTGCTGGGGTGCGGCGCGTGGCTGCTCTCGTACTGGAGCCACTGGCCCAACAGGTCGTGGTGGCACAGCACGCAGGCCGACACGGTGCCCGTAGAGTCGGCCGGACGGGCCCGAGGTGCCGGCGGGTACACCGTCAGGAAGGGGAAGAAGGGCCCCTTCTCGCCAAAGCGGCCCGGAGGGTTGACACTCAGCTGGCACTCCTTACACAACGGCGGCGGTCCTAATTCGGCCCCGCAGATGTAACAAATAGACACCATGCCCGGTTTGGCCAAAACGGAGTGTCTGCCGGAGATGACGGCATGGTGCCTGGACTCCGTGCTTGCAACGACCCGGTGATACCTGCCCAGGAAGCTCTGGATGGAGGTGATGAAGTCCTCATTGTGGGAGGCCCGGTACATAGCCCACAGGTCACGCAGGACGCCGTAACACTTGGGGCAGCTGTGCACTTCCCAACGCTTGTCGGGACCCTTGGCGTTGGGTGGGCACGGAAGGAGGCGGAGGAAGGGGAAGTGCATGGTGGCCTCGGCGTCTCCGTTGGGGACCTTTGCGGGGACGGGACGGCCCTCCTCGGCGGCGTACTCCTCACCGCAGAGGTAGCAGGCCTCTCGCCGTGGGGTTGCCGCCCGGGACTTGGCGGCCGGGTCCAAGGGCACCACGTAGAGGCGCTGCAGGACTGGCACGCCGGCTGCTTGGAAGCCCTGCCACTGCTGCGCCAAGGATGCGGCACAGGCGGAGCAGGCAACCGTCGTGCCGGTGGTGGGACTGATGGGCAGGGCGCCCGGCGGGGGGTTGTGGAGCCACAGGAATGGGAAGAACGGAGCCCCCGAGGCCTGCTCCTGCTTCTGGACGTGGAGCCGGTGCCGGGCGCCCGGCGGGAGGAGAGTCCCACAGACGTAGCAGGCCACTTCGCTTGGCCCGGACGCGGACGACGCGTGCATGGATGACGGAAGAGACGGCAACGGCGGCTGCCTGGAGCCATTCATCGCCTTGTGCTCGTGGTCGCTTGGGGCGTTGACCTCTTGGCTCTCCTCCTGGGAGGAAGCCTTGCTCACCTGGCTTCCTCCTTCGCCTCTTCCTCTTCCTCCTTTGGCGAAGGCGTGCTTGCCCTGCTCGCGCTCTCCCGCCAAGAGCGGTTGCGGCTTCTTCCTCTCCTTCTTGGGGACCGGCCCGTCTTGGGGGGCTCCCACCTTTCGGCTCCAAGGCTCGTCCCAAGGGGGCTCGTTCTCGGAAAGCGAGGACAGGTCCGAGTCCAGGAAAGGGGTCCCTTTTTCTTCCTCTTCCTCTTCCTCTTCCTCGCCGTCTCCTCCGCCTTCAAAGTCCCAGTCTTGGGGTCCCGCAGAGGGTCCCCCGGGCGGCCCGGCTTCTCCTTGGTGGGGCCTCTTGAGCCAGTAGAGCCGCTTCTCGACGGGGGTCCGGCTCCTTTCGAAGGCGTCCCACTGCTCGGCGAGGAAGCAGCGGCACACGGCGCAGACCAGGGCCGTGCCTTCGCCGGTCACCGCCTGTGCCCCCGGGGCAGGGTCCTGGTGCCGCAGGAAGGGGAAGTAAGGAGAGGAAGAGGAAGAAGAGCCACGAGGAGCCTGGACCTGCAGCTTGAGCTCTCGGCCTCTTCGGATCCCCCCGCCGCAGACGAAGCAGCGCAGCCAAGAGTCCGGAGACCCCCGAAGAGAAGGGGGAGAAGGAAGAGAAGCAGGAGGGGACCCCAAGGCAAGGGCTATGGCTCTTCCTCCTCCCCCCTCGCGCCTTTCCTCTTCCTCCACCGCAGCCATCAGGCGCTGCTTGCGGGAGAGGGGAGCTTCCTCCGGGCCTGGGGGGCTCATCTCGGACCCCAGGAAAGGCAGAAAGGGGGAGAAGAGAGGGGAAGGAGGAGAGATGCCGCACTCAGCCCACGCTGGCTCATTCTGCCGGCGCCGGGCGGGCTGCAGTTCCTGCTGCCTCTGCTACTCACTCAACTCAGCTGGTGCAAAGCTTGGCCTCTTCGCCTCGGAAGGAGGGGGGGAAGGAGGGGGAACAAAGGGGGTCCACCCCTCCTGCAGACCCCGGCCCAGCCAAGTGCCGCTGCTGCAGCAGGCGCCCCAAGGCTCTTCTCTGGGAGGAGGAAGAGGAGGAAGGGGTCCTTCTGCTTCCAGCTTCTCTCTCTCTCTCTTCTCTCTCCAAGTTCTTCGCTTGTGAGTGGGAGGGAGAGAGGGAAGGGAGGGAAGGGGGTGGGTCTTTGGGGAGGGGGCTCCAGGCGGGACAAGTTCAGCCCTCTCCTCGCCCGACTCGGATCCAGTCCAAGGCTCGCTTCACGCCCGACTTCTGCGCCCCACCTCTTCCTATTCACAAAATACTATTATTATTATCATTATTATTAATAATATACTATTAATATTATCAGCAAATAATGTCGTTGTTACCAAACTTTGCAAAACTTTGCCATACACTCAGGCCACCCTCTCTGCAGGTTCCCTCCCCCTCCCTCCCTTTTCACAAAATACTATTATTATTATTAATAATAATAATAATATCAGCAAACTTTGCAAAACTTTGCTAAACAATCAGTGCCAGTTCTGTCCCCTCCCTCCTCCCTTGCTTCTCACAAAATACTATTATTATTGTTGTTACCAAACTTTGCAATACACTCAGGCCACCCTCTCTGCAGGTTCCCTCCCCTCCCTCCCCCTTCCCTTTTCACAAAATATTATTATTGTTATTGTTGTTGCTACCAAACTTTGCAATACACTCAGGCCACCCTCTCTGCAGGTTCCCTCCCCTCCCTCCCTTTTCACAAAATACTATTATTATTGTTGTTGTTACCAAACTTTTCACAAAATACTATTATTGTTGTTGTTGTTACCAAACTTTGCCATACACTCAGGCCACCCTCTCTGCAGGTTCCCTCCCCTCCCTCCCTTTTCACAAATACTATTATTATTATTATAATATTACTATTACTATTATTATTATTATTATTATAATAATATTGTTGTTGTTGTTGAAAACTTTTCACAAAATACTTTGCTAAACAATACAGTGCCAGTTCTGCAGGTCCCCCCTCCCCTCCCTCACAAAATACTATTATTGTTGTTGTTGTTACCAAACTTCTCACAAAATACTATTATTGTTGTTGTTGTTACCAAACTTTGCAATACACTCAGGCCACCCTCTCTGCAGGTTCCCTCCCCTCCCTCCCCCTTCCCTTTTCACAAAATATTATTATTGTTATTGTTGTTGCTACCAAACTTTGCAAAACTTTGGAATACACTCAGGCCACCCTCTCTGCAGGTTCCCTCCCTCCTCCCTTCCTTTTCACAAAATACTGTTGTTGTTGTTGTTACCAAACTTTTCACAAAAAATACTATTATTGTTGTTGTTGTTACCAAACTTTGGAATACACTCAGGCCACCCTCTCTGCAGGTTCCCTCCCCTCCCTCCACCTTCCCTTTTCACAAAATATTATTGTTATTGTTGTTGTTACCAAACTTTGCAAAACTTTGCAATACACTCAGGCCACCCTCTCTGCAGGTTCGCTCCCCTCCCTCCTCCCTTCCTTTTCACAAAATACTATTGTTGTTGTTGTTACCAAACTTTTCACAAAATACTATTATTGTTGTTCTTGTTGTTACCAAACCTTGCAAAACTTTGTAATACACTCAGGCAACCCTCTCTGCAGGTTCCCTCCCCTCCCTCCTCCACCCATTTCACAAAATACTATTATTGTTGTTGTTGTTACCAAACTTTGCAAAACTTTGCAATACACTCAGGCCACCTTCTCTGCAGGTTCCCTCCCCTCCCTCCTCCCTCCCTTTTCACAAAATACTATTATTGTTGTTGTTACCAAACTTTGCAATACACTCAGGCCACCCTCTCTGCAGGTTCCCTCCCCTCCCTCCTCCCCCCATTTCACAAAATACTATTATTGTTGTTGTTGTTGTTACCAAACTTTGCAATACACTCAGGCCACCCTCTCTGCAGGTCCCGCCCCCCTCCCTCCCTTTTCACAAAATACTATTATTGTTGTTGTTACCAAACTTTGCAAAACTTTGCAATACACTCAGGCCACCCTCTCTGCAGGTTCCCGCCCGCCTCCCTTCCTTTTCACAAAATACTATTATTATTGTTGTTACCAAACTTTGCAACACTTTGGAATACACTCAGACCACCCTCTCTGCAAGTTCCATCCCCTTCCTCCCCCCTCCCTTTTCACAAAATACTATTATTATTGTTGTTGTTGTTGCTACCAAACTTTGCAATACACTCAGGTCACCCTCTCTGCAGGTTCCCTCCCCTCCCCCCTTTTCACAAAATACTATTATTATTGTTGTTGTTACCAAACTTTGCAATACAATCCATTCCTTTCCCTACCTTTCCCTACCACCACCAACATTCCAACTCTCTAAACTGCCAGGGGGGGGCTCCCAGCCTACATTCTAACTGAGGGAGTATTTGCATAATGCCTCTAATTGGTCAGCTCCACTAAACTGCCAGAGGAAGGTGGTGTGGGGGATCATGGGAGTTGTAGTCCATAATGGTTTTTTTGGATTTGTGGCCATTGGCTCTTTTTTGGGTGGGGGGTGTTTTGGTAAACATACCTCATAGGGTTTTCTGGGTATGTGGGCTGTTTTTGTGTTTCTGCTTTGTGTAGTTTCTTTGTCTATAAGACAGGAACCATGACATGGAGGATTTTATATATATAGATTATTGTTGTTGATACCAAACTTTGCAAAACTTTGGAATACACTCAGGTTCCCTCCCCTCCCTCTCTACAGGTTCCCTCCCCTCCCTCCTCCCTTCCTTTTCACAAAATACTATTATTATTATTATCATCATTATTATTAATATTAATATTATCAGCAAACTTTGCAAAACTTTGCTAAAAAAAATCCTGACGCCTTCTGTGGCAGTTCTGTCCCCTCCCTCCTCCCTTGCTTCTCACAAAATATTATTATTATTATCATTATTAATATTAATATTACCAGAAAACTTTGCAATACACTCAGACCACCCTCTCTGCAGGTTCCCTCCCCTCCCTCCTCCCTTGCTTCTCACCAAATACTATTATTGTTGTTGTTGTCAAACTCTGAAAAACTTTGCTGGACACTCGGGCTACCCTGTCCAAGGATTCCGCATCCACGGTTCAACTATCCACACCTTGCCACAGATGCAGGCGAAACGTCAGGAGAGAATGCTTCTAGAACATGGCCATGTAGCCCGAAAAACATACAACAACCCAGTGATTCCAGCCATGAAAGCCTTCGACAATACATTATTACAAAATAATAACAGCAATAATAAAATATTAATAATAATTGATCATAATAAAATATAATAATAATACAACAATAATATTATAATACAATATAATAAAACATTAACAGTAATTGATTCTAATTTATAAATAACACTTTTAAAATATGACAAAATAATAATAATAATAAATGTTATTGATAATAATTTATAATAATAACTCAAATAATAAAATAATAAAATATTATTACAAATCATTGGTAATAATAATAATTTATAAATAATAACACCTTGAAAATATTACAAAATAATAACAATAATAATATAGTTATTATTGCTATTATTATCAAACTTTGGAAAACTTTGCTGTACACTTGGGCCACCCTACCCAAGAATTCCGCATCTAAGGTTCAACTATCCACACCTTGAAAATATTAAATAATAGTAACAATAATAAAATATTAATAATGTTAATAATATATAAATAAACTATAATAATATATATATTCCATGCATTATGCAAAGCGTTTAGTGTATTGACATGTATTTGCTCATAGGATATCATTGGGGAAGAGAAAATAATACGACTGGATAGAAGAGGATCGAGAGGAAAGGCTGGTAAAACCTGCAGAACCGTGTTTGTCAACCTGGGGGTCGGGACCCCTGCAGGCGCCGTGAGGGGGTGTCATAGGGGTCACCAAAACCCATCAGAAAACACAGTATTTTCTGTTGGTCATGGGGGTTCTGTGTGGGAAGTTTGGCCCAATTTTATCATTGGTGGGGTTCAGAATGCTCTTTGATTGAACTATAACTCCCAGCAACTACAACTCCCAAAAGTCAATGTCTGTTTTTCCCCCCCAAACTCCACCATTGGCATATATTTGGGCATACTGAGTATTCGTGCCAACTTTGGCCCAGATCCACCATTGTTTGAATCCACAGTGCTCTCTAGATGTAGGTGAACTACAATTCCCAAACTCAAGGCCAATGCCCACCAAACCCTCCCAGTATTTTCTCTTTGTCATGGGAGTTCTGTGTGCCAAGTTGGGTTCAATTCCATAATAGGGGGAGCTTAGAATGCTCTTTGATTGTATGTTAAACTATAAATCCCAGCAACTACAACTCCCAAATTACAAAATCAATCCCTCCCTAACTGGTGGGGACCAGTATTCAGATTTGGGAGCAAAAGTACAGTTATGAAGTTGCAATAAAAATAATGTCACCACAATATAAGTAAGGGTATTAAGGGGTCACGGTTGAAGGGGAAGGTCGGGAAAGAGCATGAGCATGAGCAGAACGGGTAGACAACTGGACCAACCAAGTCCAGGAATTGCGGTGAACTCTGAATTCCCACCCAGGGAGAGCCACCCATCTCTGAACTCCGACTCCATTCAGCTTTTGCTTCTTGCAACAGCTGCGTCGCATATTGCGCATGAGAGAAATGTCATCGCCCCGGGTGCTGAAAGCGTGATGTTCCCCATAACAACTGGCTCCCGAGCCAGACAGATTGCATGGCATTGGCTCAGGAAACAGCCGGAAAAGGGACGCCTGGGCTTCTCCTCCAAGTCCAACGTCGTCCTTTCTTCTGCACAGGTCCAAAGATAAGAAGGTGCGAGTGCGGGTCAATAAGTCTGTGACTTTTTGAATTTCCCGCCTCTTAACTGAAAGGGCGACACTGTTCCTGTCGACAGGCATCTGTCAGTTGACTCCTGTCAAAATTTGAACAAGCGGCGTCCTTTAGTTTGTGTTTGACAGCCATTGATAGCAGTGATTTGAGGAGAAAATGGGAAAAAAGTAAATTTTGTGTGCTCATTAAGCATTATTTTTTGCGGAAAAAAACCATCCCTCAAACCAAGGTAAATACAATGGGGACTCTGCATCATCAATTTCAATGGTAAAAAGGTGTTTTACTGAATTTCGTTGTGGCCGTACAAGCACGGAAGATGCCGAACGTTCTGGATGCCCAGTTGAAGTCTCGACACCCGAAACAATTGAAAAAATTCACGATATGGTGTTGGCCGATCGGAGATGGAAAGTGCGAGAGATTGTGGAAGCCATCGGCATCTCGCGTGGCTCAGTGATTTCACTTTTAAATGACCACTTGGGTATGAGAAAGCTTGCTTCTTGGCCGGCGTTGATTGGCCCTGCTGGCGCCCCAGAGAGATAGAGAGAGAGAGAGAGACGGAGAGACAGAGCGAGAGGCAGGCTGTCCAGATGACTCCTGGCGGGGTCGTCGGTTCTTCCACGGCACACCTGATGATCGCTCACGGAACACTAGTGTGCCACAGCACAGCGGCTGGGAAACACTGCTCTATGGCACCCAAATAGTAATTTATTTCCAGAATGAAGAGGAAGCATTGGAGAGCACTTAGAGCAGCATTTCTCTGCTGTGGGTCGGTCACCAAAGGCCATCAGAAAACACAATATTTTCTGTTGGTCATGGGGGCTGGGGGGCTCAGGAGCTTCAGAATGCTCTTTAATTGTTTTCCCCAAACTCCACCAGTGGGCGTATCTGAACCCCTGTACTCGAAACCTCAAGGGCCCACCAAACCCTTCCTGTATTTTCTGTGGGTCATGGGAGTTATGTGTGCCAAGTTCGGTTCAATTCCATCATTGATGGAGTTCAGATTTATTTATTTATTTATTTATTTATTTACATCCATCAGTGGTTCCCAAAGTGGGCGGAACTGCCCCTGGTGGGCGGTGGGGCAATCCAAGGAGGCGCTGGGAGGCTCAGGAGAATTTGGGGGGCGCTGAACCCCTGTAAGGGGGCGGTGGCATGAGCCAGGCTTACTTGCCACTTGCAGGGTTGCGCACTTGCGAGGACGTCCCCGTTGGAAGAAAGAGGCGATACACAGGATTGTGCTGTGGGCTGGGTTGACCAGAGGAAGGAGGCGTGTGCTGCGGTTTCCATGGCAACGCCTGCCCGGGGATTCCAACTCGCAGGGACACAATCGCAAACGCACGATCCCTGGGCAAACGTTGCCGTGGAAAGCGCAGGGTGCGCCTCCTTCCTCTCGTCAACCCCATCCAATGGGGACGTCCTTGCAAGCGTGCCTTGCTGGGCGCGGGGCGGGGCGAGCGGGAGGCGCTTTTCAAGGTGGGCCTCGCCTGTCCAGTGCTAGCCCCTTCTTTTTGCAAAGCCATGAAAACAACACGCAATTAAAATTACATTAAAATTAAAATTAAAACACAGTAAAAACATTTAATTTTACGAAAAAGGTAGAAACATTAATGCATATATCTTTCTGTTTAATTCCTATTCAAAAAATTAAAATAATTTCTAGGGGGGCAGTGAGAAAGAAAATTTCCTGGAAAGGGGGCGGTAGACCCAAAAGGTTTGGGAACCACTGATTTACATCATTTATATTCCGCCCTTCTCACCCCGCAGGGGACTCAGGGCGGATCACAATGCACATATACAGGCAAACATCCAATGCCATTGACATACAACATATATAGACAGACATAGAGACAATTTAACATTCCAGCTTCTGGCCACCAGGGGGAGCTGTTGCATCCCTTCAATCTTTTTTGTGTACTTCCTGAAGAGTTTCTGGCCTCGGAAATCAGTTACATTAGCTTCCCCACACATAGGTGGTACCTAAATTTCCTACTTGATAGATGCAACTGTCTTTCAAGTTGCAAAAGTCGACAACAAGTTACATAATTTGGTCGAGAGCTCACCCCGACCCAGGCAGGCTTCGAACTCATGACCTTCTGGTCAGTAGAAATCTTATGCAGCTGACTCCCAGCCAGCTGCGCCACATTCCCGGTGCAAACAGAATGCTGTTTGATGGTAGGGGAACTATAAATCCCAGCAACTACAACTCCAATATTACAAATTCAACCCCCCCCCCCCAGTATTCAAATGTGGTTGTATTGGGTATTTGTGTCAAATTAGGTCCAGTGAATGAAAATACATCCTGCATATCAGATATTTACATTATGATTCAGAGCAGGAGCAAAATGACATTTATGAAGTAGCCAAGGGGAAAAAAATGTTTGGGGGTCACCACAAGATGAGGAACTGTATTAAGGGGTCACGGCATTAGGAAGGTGGAGATATACTCCCTTATGGGGGCAGAACTTGGCGCCCGGTCACCTGGACCTTCAGAACTTGGTGCCTGGTCACCTGGACCTTCAGAACTTGGCGCCTGGTCACCTGGACCTTCAGAACTTGGCGCCTGGTCACCTGGACCTTCGGAACTTGGCGCCTGGTCACCTGGACCTTCAGAACTTGGCGCCTGGTCACCTGGAACCACTAGCTTAGAGGAAAGTGAAAACTCTGTTCACATTTCCATGAAATAAATGTCAATCAGAGCAGGACCTTCATGAGGACCCGGAGACCTTCAGAACTTGGCGTCTGGTCACCTGGACCTTCAGAACTTGGCGCCTGGTCACCTGGACCTTCAGAACTTGGCGCCTGGTCACCTGGACCTTTGGAACTTGGTGCCTGGTCACCTGGACCTTAAAAACTTGGCGCCCGGTCACCTGGACCTTCACCTGACCTTCAGTGCGCCTGGTCACCTGGAACCATTTGTTCACATTTCCATGAAATAAATGTCAATGTTGCCGGAGATAACAAGTGCAGCTAATTTGTTGTTATTTGTGGTCGATTTTAGTTTGATTTGTGGCCAAGCTAACAATCCAAGGCCTCCGAAAGCTGCCTCGTCAACAAATGTGCTCAGATATTTCCACGTCAGGACAACTGAGACTTCCACCAGTTATGATTCCTTCCTTTCCCCCCTATTCCCTTCCATTTCTTCAAGAGCCAATTTTAAAGTTTTTAGAAAGTTCCTTTGTATATGAAGCAAGGGCTGCGAATCTGGGCTCTCCTTCTTTAGGCTAAACGTAGAAAAAGCTTTCCGCCAGCTCTCGGATGCCCCCTGCCTCCACTTTTACTAACATACACAGTTATGCCATAGATTGAATTAGGCTCTGGGTCAAATGCATGCTGTAGTCCAGTGTTTCCCAACCTTTTTTGAGCCGCGGCACATTTTTTACATTGACAAAGTCCTGGGGCACACCACCAACCTAAATGACACAAAATGACACTGTCATTTTACTAACTGTCACCCTCCCCCCTTGTGACGCTGCTGCTTCCGCCAAACCCCCCTCCCGCAGGGGGCCCATCACCGTCCCGCAGGGGAGGGCTGCGCTAAGTGGCCGTAACGCGGGCTCGGCTGAGCAGAACGAATAGGAATTGAGTACACGGGGTTGCTCTGAGCCTCGGAACAAACTGCGGCGGTGGCTCGCAGCCATCGTCACCCCCTGCTCTCCTTCTCAAAGGAGTTCAGCCCCCCCAGGAATGCCTCCCCCCCCCCCGGCTTCCCTGCTGTCGCCTTGGGGCCAGATCGGGAAGGAACCAAGCTGGGCTGCGGAGCTGCGCATCCCTTGCTCTGCTCTGCTCTGCAGTGAACCTGGAGCCCAGCCAGGAGAGGCCAAGAGATGAGGGGTTGCTCCCCTTCCCGGAGGGGCTAGAGGGCAGAAAGCCTCGCCTCGAGCCTCCGGGAGTGGGGTCGGATGGGGGCAGCTTCCGCGGACGCCTCCTCCCTCTCCTCCTCCTTGCTGCCGATGGGGAGGAGGGCAGAAGAGCGCCCAGGAGCCAGGAAGCAGGAGGAGCCACAGCCCGGCCAGGTAGCCCTTGGTGCGCAGAGGGAGGGAAGGAAGGAAGGGAAGGAGAGAGAGGAGGGAGGGAGGAAATTTCTGGACGCCGAGGGCACTCCCTGACTGCAGCCAGGCTGGCTGGCATTGCTGCTTCGGCTCTCTCTCTCTCTCTCTCTCTCTCTCTCTCTCTCTCTCTCTCTCTCCACTGTAATTTCCCACGACACACCTGATGATCGCTCACGGCACACTAATGTGCCCCGGCACACTGGTTGGGAAACACTGCTGTAGTAGTTAAGGCACACTTGGGTATCTCTCTATGCTTTCACGTACAAGTCCCCAAGGCTTCCAAATGTGGCCGAGACAAATCATCTCCTCTCCCACATTTCAGCTGCTTTCAAAACATCCCAGTTTCCCTCTCAACCTCCCACAAGCTGGCATCCATGGCTGCAAAATGAATTCCAAGTGTAAGCATAGTTTGAAGTCAATTAACTTAACAGGAGAGGGAGAGATCTTATCCTCCCCAGAAGATGAAGGCAAAAGCAAACTGCGGCGCCTTCTCCTAGCTTTTCTCTGTCTTCATAACTGTCTGTCTGTCTATCTCCCCGGTGGCACAGTGAGTTAAACCGCTAAGCTGTTGGACTTGTTGACCGAAAGGTCACAGGTTCAAATCCGGGGAGCAGTGTGAGCTCCTGCTGTCAGCCCCAGCTTCTGCCAACCTAGCAGATCAAAAACCTGCAAATGTGAGTAGATCAATAGGGACTGATCCAGTGAGAAGGTAACAGTGCTCCATGTTAAGAGAAAGAAGGGAAAAGGAAGGAAGGAAGGAAGGAAGGAAGGAAGGAAGGAAGGAAGGAAGGAAGGAAGGAAGGAAGGCAGGCAGGCAGGCAGGCAGGCAGGCAGGCAGGCAGGCAGGCAGGAGAAAGAAGGGAAGAGGAAGGAAGGAAGGGAAAGAAAGAAAGAAGACAGAAACAGAAAAAGGAAGGTGAGAGAAAGAAAAAGGATGGAAGGAAAAGAGAAAATGAATGACAGGAAGGGAGGGAGGGAGGGAGGAAGATAGAAAAAGAAGGGAAAGCAAGGGGATGGAAAGGGACAGAAAGAAAAAGGAAGGAGGAAAGAAGGAAAGGAAAGGAGAAAGGGTATGAGACGAAGGAAGGAAAGGGAAAGAAGAAAAGAGGAAGGAAGGAAAGAAAGAAAGTAAGAAAGAAACAACAAAGGAAGGAGAGGGAGGAAGGTGTAAGAGGGAAATGGAGAAAGGAAAGTAAGAGCCCCAAAGAGAGCCTGGCCACCAATGGAGACACTGCCAGGCAGGCTTTCTCAGAGCTGGAGAAGGGGAAGAGTAGGCAGGCAGTGGTCCCAATAACCAGGGGCGGTCTAAGTTAATTTAAAATGGTAAGCAAACATTATTTTGCCCCCCCAACATTATTTTGCCCGCCCCCCAGGCAGGCAGGCGCACGCTCTCCCTCTCTCCTCCCTTGACTCGTTTTGAGTGACAAGCGCGAGCCGGCTGTGGCTCCGCCCCCACCTTTTGAGGTCGCCACCAGCCAAGCAGGCGAAGGGAGGCTGAAGCTTTCCTTACTGCTCGGCTGACCGAAGTGGGCGGATCATAAGCCGCCGCTACCAATCCATTCAGTCACCTAAAATGGCTGGAGAGAGGAGGTGGAGGAGGTGAGGCCGAGCGGAGAGGAGAGCGTGCGCGCAAGAGCGAGCCAGTCCCCTGGCAGAGCAAGGCGGCACGCGTGCGCTTGCTTCATGGCGTGAGAGACAAGAAGGGTCCGCGCACCGCCTGAGGCGTCCTTCCTCGCCTCGCCTGCCTCACCCCCAAGGAGCCTTTCTTTCTCTGAGCCATGTTGGCCGAGCAAGAGGAGAGCTCCGTCAGGGTCGCCGTCCGGTGAGAAACCAGGGGAGAGGCTAGGGAGGACGCCCTGCTTGGTGGGTGGGTGGGTGGGTTGGCTGGCCGGCGGGCGTCGGGGAATGTGCCCTTTACCCAGATGGCGCCCCATGCAGCGGTGTCCTTTGCCTACCGGTAGGACCGCCCCTGCCAATAACATCTGGGCCACGCCAGGTATAGATGCTACTCATTGATAACTTTGGCCTCCTTGACCACACTCTGTTGTTGCGTGGACACGCATGTCCTAGTCTTAACCTGTGACGTGTCAGATCCTACACTTTCCCGAAGAATGCAGCAGTCAAGCCTGGCAATATCTGCGATCACCTGGAGGACAATGCCAGTCGTTCCCAAAGGTTGTGAATGGCCCTGCTTGCCAGGGCTATTTTCCCATGACTGTCCCATTGGGTCGAGCCAAGGACTGCCGAGCGGCCCTTTGCTCCGTTCATCCACTTGGGTGACTCCATTAGCTAAATGCCCTTCACTTCTGACAAATTCCAGGCCGGTTTCCATCGCCGGGTCTTCGCTGCCCTTCCCTTCGTCGTCTGGCTCTCACCATAATGGAAAGGTAGCATCACAGAGTGTTCTAGGAATTTTAATTCAATTTGCAAGTACTACTTTATTACTATAATTACTGCTAATACTACTACAGGTTGAGTTTCCCTTATCCAAAATGCTGGGCGCCAGAAGTGTTTTGCGAATTGGATTATTTCTTTCCATATTTTGCAATGTCTGTATTTGCTTATTCGTACATAATGAGATATTTTTGGGACCCAAATCCAAACATGAAATGCATTTATCTTTCATATGCATACAGCCTAAAAGTAAATTCATACACAATATTTTACATAATTTTGTGCGTGGAATAAAGTTCGAGTATATCGAGCTGAAGGAAAAGTGTCACTACTCTTGGAGCATGCAAGGAATCCGTGAGTGCGCGCGTGTGTGTGTGTCAATTGTAAAATAAGATGCATTAAGCTGGTTGGTCCAGCAATGCCCGAGGAGATGGCTGAGCCTGGGTCTTTTGGTTACTGTTGCATTTTTGTTCAGGCTTGAGCTATGTGCCGTGAGCAATCATCAGGTGTGCTGCAGCCCTGATTAACACTTTTTTGCGCCCTAGGTCACACTTTGGAATTACGCCCCCTTTAAGGCAACCTCCCGCCGCCTCCAAGGTCCCCATTCCCACCGGCTGGAGAGCTCCGCTGTGCTCTGAAGGTCTCCTTGGGAGTTGGGAGGCTTGGGGACAGGGGCGGTCCGAGCTCTCCTGGGGGGGTAAGCGAACATTATTTTGGCGCCCCCCCCGGCGCTCCCAATGTGCGCTCCATTGGGAGGCGCCGCGGCGTCGCCCGCCCTGCTGCTGCGCATGCGCTCCCGCGGTACAAGCGCGCAAGCGCAGTGCCTACGAACCTCTCTTGCGGTTCGTAGGCACTGCGCGTGCGCGCGAAACCACGGAGCGCACATGCGCAGTACCTACGGACCTCAAGAGAGGTCTGTAGGCACTGCGCGTGCGCGCGAAACCGCGGAGCACACATGCGCAGTGCCTACGGACCTCAAGAGAGGTCCGTAGGCACTGCGCGTACGCGCGAAACCGCGGAGTGCACATGCGCAGTGCCTACGGACCTCAAGAGAGGGCCGTAGGCACTGCGCATGCGTGTGAAACCGCGGAGCGCACATGCGCAGTACCTACGGACCTCAAGAGAGGTCCGTAGGCACTGCGCATGCGCGCGAAACCGCAGAGCGCAGCGCAGCAGCAGCAGGGCGATGCCGCGGCGCCTCACAATGGCGCCCCACCCCGGAGCGTCCAAGATGGTGCTCTACGCGGCCGCGTAGGCCGCGTAATGGCAAAAACCGCCCCTGCTTGGGGAGAACGCAGCGAGTGCAAACTCGCTCCAAAGGCGCGCACGAAAGAGAGAGAGAGCAAGCGAGCACACGCACGCGAGAGAGAAAGCACGCGTGCGAGAGAGCACGCGAGAGAGAGCGTGCGCAAGAGAGAGAGAGCGCGCGCGCGAGAGAGAGAGACGGAGGGAACAGAGCAGAGACTTTGCCGGGAGAAGGAGCAAGGAGGGGCATGAGAAAGGGGGAAAGAGGGGCGCAGACCAGTTTTTATTTTGGGTCCGTGATCTGCGCCCCTCCCCCCTTGGCTTGTGCCCCTAGGCCATGGCCTCATTGGCCTTATGGGTAATCTGGGCATGGTGTGCCGTGGGAAATGGGAACCTTCCAATCCCCTTTCTTCCCCCTCCTGCTGAACACTTTTCTTCTCCACTCGGGCTCCCTTCTTCCCAGCCTCGCTCTGCTCACTTTGTCTTGCTTTCCTCATGCTGCCGCTTCTGCCGGGGGAGGAAGACGTGACCCATGCGGGCGCTACTGCGCAGACTCGCCCCATGTCTTCCTCCCTCCCCTCCACAGTGCTCTCTGGATATAGGTGAACTACAACTCCAAAACTCAAGGTCAATGCCCACCAAACTCTCATAGTATTTTCTCTTGGTTATGGGAGTTCTGTGTGGGAAGTTTGATTCCATTCCATCATTGGTGGAGTTCAGAATGCTCTTGGATTGCGGGTGAACTATAACTCCCAGCTGTTGAGCAAGACCTTCGTGTGTGACTTTCTGCCATTCCTCTCTTATACACAGAGTAAGGCTCTAATGTTAACAGCACTAAAACACGCTATGAAAGCTAGCAAAGAATAAAGAGTATTGCAAAATTGTGTCTTTCACTTTTTTATATAAAAATATCAAAGTATACCATTCAGGTATGGTGCAAGGTGTATTTCACTATATAAATTCACAGTGTTCACATAATACATTGACATTTGTGACCATATATCAATCATTCATAATATGCATATAACAGTATCACAAAGTGGATATCACAGTGTTAATATAACATAGATTCTAAAGCAAGGTACTGGTGTAACTATAACAGAACCAACAGTATAAACCTGTATTTCCACCGTAGAGTAAGTTTCACTCCTAATGTTGGCATGTATTGTGGCTGGGGAGATCCCTGGATGTAAACAATGGACTGCTTCACCGCCTGGGAGGCAAACGCCGCTTGGCTGGAGTTCCGTATAGCTGCTAAATGCTGGGCGTCTGTCCTCCGCTGGGGTGGCAGAATGGGGTGGGTTGGGAGGCTGTGGTTCTGTGGATCCAAAGATGTTCGAGGAGTCCTTCTCTTGGTTATGGGAGTTCTGTGTGGGAAGTTTGTGTCTTTCTGCCATTCCTGCCAGGATATCTCTGTTGTGTTCATTAAAACAGGCCCAGGTTTCACACTGAGTGTATAAATACATTTCAGAACATATTAACTATATGTATGACTGTGTTAGAGTGTCATTTTGTGTCATTTTGGTTGGTGGTGTGCCCCAGGATTTTGGAAATGTAAAAAATGTGCCGCGGCTCAAAAAAGGTCAAAAAACACTGTTGTAGATCTCTCATAAAAGGACAATATGTGAGTTGATGCAACTGATCACACTGTGCATATGTTGCTTTGAACTACAAAGAGTTAACTACTTGTTCTTTATTGTTCACCTGCGTGGCATATTTTCTTTCTCTTCCTATCTCGCCAGGGCTATATCGGATCCTCTTTGGTGGGTCTGACAGGTCTTTGGCCACATATTTTCAGCTACCTGCAAACGGTTGCAGGTTTTCCCACCAGGCCCTTGTTCATTTGAATGCAAACATTCCAGCGTTAAATCTGGATGCGTGCAAACTGAGCAAAGCAGAGTGTTAATGAGGACGAGAGTGGAGTAAGGCCTCGGAATCGGATACAGGGAGGTATCCATTGCATCCACAGAGATTGAGAAGCGAGGCCGGGAAGGCCAGAAAGGGCATCTTTCGTTGGTGCAAAAAGTCGTGCCGAGGTCGGCCATTAATATTGATCAAGGCAGGAAAGCTGAGATCCCTCGGAGGTGAAAAAATAACGGCGAACAGGTGCTGCCATTTGCTGGCATCTCAGCTTCCCGGAGAAGGACACGCTGTTCATAAACAAACAACAACAACAACAAGAAAGAGAACCAAAGCACAGGTGCCGTTGGGGTTTGAATCAGAAGGTAGCTTGCTCGGCTCTTCCTTCCAATGGTTTCCTTGCTTTGCCCAGGACTTGGAAGAGTCAGAGGCTAAATCTGCAATGAGGAACAGCGGGAGGCACCGCAGAGTCTTGAGCACGATAGTCTCTTGCAAAGAACATCTTGTTTTGAATCCGACACACGACGGCTCACTTGCAAATCAGACTGATGCCAGCTTGAGAGGACTAGAATCATGCAATGCTAGCGGTGGAAGAGACCCCCAGGGCCCGCCAATCCCACCCCATTCTGCCAGGCAAGAAGACACAAACGCATCCCTCCCGACAGATGGCCAGCCAGCCTCATTGAATCCTAGAGGTGGAAGATACCCCCAAGGTCATCAATCCCACCCCATTCTGCCATGCAAGACGACGCAATCAAAGCCCTCCCAACCTATGCCCTCATTGAATCCTAGAGGTGAACCATAGCCAGATTGTGTTCATGTTCATGGTTCCTTCCTTTCTGTTGAAATTATCCACATGCTTGTGGATTTCAATGGCTTCTCTGTGTTGCCTGACGTGGTCGTTGTGAGAGTGGTCCAGCATTTCTGCGGTCTCCAATAATATGCAATGTCCAGGTGCTCTGCTATGGCTGACTTCTCTGGCTCAAGCAGACCCGGATTAAAGGCTTCTGCCACCCTAGGCCACACTCTCTAAATCCTGCCCCCCCGGGGGCGGGGCTGCGGCCGCTTGAGGGGCCGGGGCCTCTTGCGGGGGCGGAGCCGGCGTGAGGGAAAGGAGCTGGAGAAGCCTCGCCGCCGCGGCGGCCGCTGCTGCCCCTAGAGGCGACGGATGTGCCTTCCCCCGCTGCCTCCCGTGCAGCGAGGAGGCAGCGGGGAAGGCACGTCCGTCGCCCTAGGGGCAGCGGGCGGCGGTGGCGAGGCTTCTCCCGGCTCCTTTTTCTCTTGCGCCGGACTAGTCCACCCCTCCTTCCTTCACTGAAGGGAGGAGGGGTGGAGCTCAGCCGGCATGAGCCGGGAGAAGCCTCGCCGCCGCCGCGCCGCCCCTAGGGCGACGGACGTGCCTTCCCCCGCTGCCTCCCGTGCAAGCGAGGAGGCAGCGGGGGAAGGCACGTCCGTCGCCCTAGGGGCGCGCAGCAGCGAGGCTTCTCCCGGCTCCTTTTCGCTTGCGCCGGGCTAGTCCGCCCCTCCTCCCTTCACTGAAAGGAGCTGGGGGAAGTCCCGCCCCTAGGGCGACTCACGCGGTTTTCGCCGCCACCGCCCCACTCGCAAGTGCCCCAAACACGAGCGGGGCGGCGGCGGGGGAAGCCGCGTGAGTCGCCCTAGGGCGGGACTCAGCAGCGCCCTTCTCCCTCTCGCGGTTCCGCCCCCTCCCTTCACTGAAGGAGGAGGGGCAGAGCCGCTGCGGCGAGAGGGAGAAGGCGCCGCCCGGAGTCCTGCCCCTAGGGCGACTCACGCGGCTTCCCCGCCGCCGCCCCGCTCGTGTTTGGGGCACGGGCAAGCGTGGGGGCGGCGGCGAAAGCCGCGTGAGTCGCCCTAGGGGCGGCGGGACTTCCCCTCACCCCTTCCTTCAGGCCCGGAAATGCCCCCCCCCAAATCTGCCGCCCGAGGCCATGGCCTCGGGTGGCCTCATGGGTAATCCGGGCCTGGGCTCAAGTAGACTATAGTCAACACAGGGGAACTCCAGGCAAGAAACAATCCGAAACAGCAAATCACCTCTCAACAAAGAATTCCCCCAGGCAGTAACAAGCCACACTTAAAAACTGCCAGGCCATCAAATGCTAATCAAGGTGGCCAATTGAAACAGTCACACCTAGCTCCAACAGACAAGAGTTATTTCTTCCACCCTGGACTTTTCATAGAGTTATAAACCCCATTTTCCTAGTTTCCAACAGACCTCACAACCTCTGAGGATGCCTGCCATAGATGCAGGCGAAACGTCAGGAGAAAATGCTTCTAGAACAGCGTGAAAAACATGAAACATCTATATGCGGCCACTTGCCAATTTGGTGCGGAGCTTTGGTCTGGAGTGTCATCGGTATGCTGATGACACCCAGCTGGTGCGGAGGATGGATGGCCGGCCGGACTCTGTACCCGATTGTTTCCAACTATGCCTTGAAGCTGTGACTGGTTGGCTACGAACCAGTCGGTTGAAAGTGAATCCATCGAAGATGGAGATATTTTGGCTGGGTCGCCCAGGTGTGGGTGGGTGTCAGCTACCTATGCTGGATGGCAAGGCATTATGCCCGTCGTCCCTAGTAAAGAGCCTGTGGGTCCAACTGGACCCGTTACTGACAGTTGAGGCTCAGGTCTCCGCTGTCAGTTTTCCACCTACAGCAGGCTAGGCGACCTAGCCACGGTAATCCAGGCAATGATCATCTCGAGGCTAGACTACTGTAACGCCATTTACATTGATCTTCCTTTGTCGGTCATCCGGAGGCTTAAGCTGGTGCAGAACACGGCAGCGAGACTCTTGGCCGGAGTACCGGCCAGGGCTCATGTCACTCCAACCCTGCAGCGACTGCACTGGTTGCCAATTGAGCACCGGATCATCTTCAAAGTGTTGGTTTTGACCTTTAAGGCAGTGGTTCTCAACCTTTTTAATGCCGCGATCCCTTAATACAATTCCTCATGTTGTGGTGACCCCCAAGCATAACATTATTTTTGTTGCTACTTCGTAATTGTAATTTTGCTGGCTGGCTCTTTGGCTGCCAGAGGTTGCCCGGCAGCCATTCCAGGGACACAAAGGGGGCGGGGCCAAACGAAGCAGTCCCGTGACCCCTCAAAAATTGCCAGGTGACCCCTCTGGGGGTCGAGACCCCCAGGTTGAGAACCACTGCTTTAAGGCCTTGTATGGTCTGGGGCCGGTGTACTTGAGGGACCATCTACAGGGGTTGTCTAAGGCAGTGTTTCCCAACCTTTTTTGAGCCGCGGCACACTTTTTACATTTGCAAAATCCTGGGGCACACCACCAACCAAAATGACACAAAATGACACTCTAACACAATAATACATATAGATCATATGTTTTAAAAATGTATTTATACACTCAGTGTGAAACTTGGGCCTGTTTCGATGAACTCAACATAGATATCGTGGCAGAAATGGCAGAAAGACACAAACTTTCCACACAGAACTCCCATAACCAAGAGAAAATGCTATAAGAGTTTGGTGGGCATTGACCTTGAGTTTTGGAGTTGTAGTTCACCTATATCCAGAGAGCACTGTGGATTCGAACAATGTTGGATCAGGACCAAACTTGGCATGAAAACTCAATATGCCCAAATATGAACGCAGATGGAGTTCAGGGGAAATACACCTTGACATTTGGGAGTTGCACTTGCTGAGATTTATAGTTCTCCTACAATCAAAGAGCATTCTGAACCCCACCAATGATAGAACTGGGCCAAACTCCCACACAGAACCCCCAGGAGGCAAGAGGAGGTCTCTACTTGGGGAAAGGGAGGCAGGCCCCCCCCCCCCCCCTGGAGGTTCCAATTTCCCACGGCACACCTGATGATCGTTCACGGCACACTAGTGTGCCCCAGCACACTGGATGGGAAACACTGGTCTAAGGTAATTTTAAATGGTAAGTTTAACATTATTTTTTGCCCCAAAAAAAAAAAAACATTAAGTGAATGAGGCCCCGGTGCTTACATCCCACTCCTGCCTGGGCGCAGGCTTCCCCCGCCCGGCCTTGGGTGGCTTCCTGGCGTCACCGCTGGGAAGCGGCTTCTCCTCCGCAGAGACATGGCGCTCTGTTTCCGCAGAGCAAGAGAAGGCGGGCTTGAAAGTGCAGCCGCACCGCCCGGCTGCCAATCCCTAGAGGCCTGGCGTGCGTTGCCAGAGAAACCCCGCCTTGTGGAGGGGGCGGGGCTAAGGCTCGAAATGAGCGTGCCCCGCCTCGCGGGCGGGCGGAAGGAGAGGAGGGGCGGGCAGGGAGACAGACGGGAGGGCGTGACGTTACCTTAGCAGCACACACATTTTTAGCCGCATGACGCTGTGAGAAGGGGGGGGGGTGTTTGTAATGTGCAGCATTCATTAGGAGGGGAAAAACACCTTCTTCCTCCCCTCTTACTCAGTAGTTAGGTAATACCGAGTCCTGGAGCCCTGTTGGGAAGAACACTGCATTCTGCAGACTGGCAAGACAGCAAGCACAGACAGAGCCATATTTTCCATTGCACAAGGCCCAAAAGCGGAACATCGGCTGGACGCTGTCTGGCGGTCGGGGGAATGCGCCCTTTACCCAGATGGCGCCCCACGCAGCAGCGTCCTTTGCCTACCAGTAGGACCGCCCCTGATCGTCTACTCCCATATGTTCCCCAGAGATCTCTTCGATCAGAGGATCACAACCTCCTACAGATCCCTTCCTTACGAAACATCCGTTTGTCATCAAAGAGGCAAACAGCCTTCTCTGTGGTTGCACCGAGCCTATGGAATTCTCTGCCATCTGAAGTCCAAGTAATCACTGAGTTGTCGGCCTTTCGGGAAGCCCGCAAAACAGCCCTTTTCCGTCAGGCATTTAACCTTTAACCACTCTTTGGTTGGAGCAAACATTGTTCATCTGTTTTAATTGTCTAATGTTGATATTGTATGGTTTTATTGTTTTAATTGCTATTGGTTGATATGATGTAAACCGCCCTGAGCCAAACCGGAAGGACGGTATACAAATTGAAACAATAAATACATACATACATACATACATACATACATACATACATAAACTCAATGATTCTAGCCATGAAAGCCTTCGACAATACATTAAAAAGTAGCGGTATTTTTTGTGTGACTTGAAATAACTGCTTTCTATTTCATGCCCTTCTTTTGTGATGATTATCCCTCTAAAACAGTGTTTCCCAACCGGTATGCCGTGGCACACTAGTGTGCCGTGGGAGATCATCAGGTGTGCCGTGGGAAATCCTGCCAACTTCAAGGCAGGATTAGACAGATTCATGGATACCAAGTGTATCGGTAGTTACTGAAAAGGACATTCAAGTGCCACCTCGGAGTTGGTCGAGGTAGGCAGGATTTCCCTGGGTACTGGTTGTGGGGGGTCGGGAGCAGGTCAGGGTTTTGCCCTCCCCTTCTGCTCGAGATCCCCGTGTACAACTGGTGGGCCACTGTGTGACACAGAATGCTGGACTAGATGGGCTGAGGTCCGATTCAGCATGGCTCTTCTTATGTTCTTATGTTCTTAAATGGGAACCTCCAATAGCCTTTCTTCCCCCTCCTGCCGAACACTTTTTCTTCTCCACTCGGGCTCCCTTCTCCCCAGCCTCGCTCAGTTCGCTTTGCCTCGCTTTGCTCACGCTGCCGCTTCTGCCGCCATTTTGATCTGAGGGGGCAGCGTGAGTGTGTTCAGGAGTGGATTCTGGATAGAAAATAACAACATAACATAACATTGAATCCACAGTGCTCTGGGTGTAGGTGAACTACAACTTCCAAACTCAAGGTCAATTCCCAAGCAAACCCTTTCAGTACTTTCTGTTGGCAATGCGAGCTCAATATGCCAAGTTTGGTTAATTCCATTGTTGCAAGAGTTCAGGATGCTCTTTGATTGTGTGTTAACTATATATCCTAGAAACTGTAACTCCCAAATGTCAAGGTCTATTTTCCCCAAACTCCATCTGGGTGCACATTTGGGCATATTGAGTATTCATGCCAAGTTTGGTCCTGATCCAACATTGTTTGAGTCCACAGTGCTCTCTGGATGTAGGTGAACTACAACTCCAAAACTGAAGGTCAATGCCCACCAAACTCTTATAGTATTGCCTCTTGGTTATGGGAGTTCTGTGTGGGAAGTTTGTGTCTTTCTGCCATTCCTGCCAGGATATCTATGTTGTGTTCATCGAAACAGGCCCAGGTTTCACACTGAGTGTATAAATACATTTAAAAACATATTAACTATATGTATTACTGTGTTAGAGTGTCATTTTGTGTCATTTTGGTTGGTGGTGTGCCCCAGGATTTTGTACATGTAAAAAATGTGCTGCGGCTCAAAATAGGTTGAAAAACTCTGCTCTAAAAGGCCCTGTGCCGCTCCCTTGGACCCAAACCGGTGCCAAGGTGCTGCCGTGAGCATCGTACTCAGCATCCTGCCTCTTAGAGAAATGCTGCCGAACATGAATTGCCGGAGGCTCTTTGCTCGTGAAGCACTTTTGTGGGATCTGCATTGAGAGAGAGGAAAAGTGCAACCCCGGCAACATAAAAAAGAAAAAGGCAAGCCTGCACATCGGGAGGAATCGAGAACTGGGGCCGGCCCACCTCCCAAATGAGCACGGAAGGACATGTGTGTATTGCCTTCGTGCGCCTTTCTTTTGAACTATGCACCCAACTCTCCAGTTTTAGCAGACATGTATGTCTGGACTTCATGTATACATGCAAAGCCATAAGTAATAGCAAACCCAATTGAAATGAAGGACTTCTGACCCAAGAATGCATTAGAGTTGTGCTGAAGGACCTAGAAAATGCCTGGGCACACTTCGGCCCTCTCAGGTGTTTTGGACTCCAACTCCCCACAATTCCTAACTGCCTACCGGCTGTTAGGAATTGTGGGAGTTGGAGTCCAAAACACCTGGAGGGCCGAAGTTTGCCCAGGCCTGGTCTAGAACAAAAACAATGTGTTGTTCCCTCTCCTGCCTTATTTATTTGACTTCTGTATACAGCGGAGTCTCACTTATCCAATGTAAGCAGGCCAGCAGGATGTTGGATAAGTGAAAATGTTGGATAATAAGGAGAAGTTAAGGAAAAGCTAATAAACGTCAAATTACATTAAGATTTGACAAATTAAGCACCAAAACATCATGTTTTACCCAAAAAAATGGACAGAAAAAGTAGTTCGATACACGGTAACATTATGCAGTAATTACTATATTTATGAATTTAGCACCAAAACATCACAGTGTATTGAAACAGCTGTGGATCCGGGCAAGAGGCAGGCTGCGTTGGATAATACAGAACGCTGGATGAACGAAGGTTGGATAAGCAAGACTCTACTATATTAAAAGTATAGGTGTGTATGTTTGCCCATATGTACCACAAAGACTATTGCTACGGTAGGTGAAGTGACCCTCTGTGATGTCACTGGACTGGCTGTTGCTAGGTGAGCAATCGGCCTGCTAGGTGAAGTGGCCCTCTGTGATGTAACTGAGCTGGCTGTTGCTAGGTGAGTGACTGGCTGGGTGAGGTGTCCCTCTGTGATGTCACTGGGATGGTTGTTGCCAAGCGAGTGGTTGGCTGCTGCTAGGTGAAGTGGCCCTCTGTGATGTAACTGAGCTGGCTGTTGCTAGGTGAGCAGCTGGATGGGTGAGGTGTCCCTCTGTGATGTCTCTGGGATGGTTGTTGCTAGGCGAGTGGTTGGCTGTTGCTAGGTGAAGTGGCCCTCTGTGATGTAACTGAGCTGGCTGTTGCTAGGTGAGTGACTGGCTGGGTGAAGTGTCCCTCTGTGATGTCTCTGGGATGGTTGTTGCTAGGCGAGTGGTCGGCTGTTGCTAGGTGAAGTGGCCCTCTGTGATGTAACTGAGCTGGCTGTTGCTAGGTGAGTGACTGGCTGGGTGAGGTGTCCCTCTGTGATGTCTCTGGGATGGTTGTTGCTAGGCAAGTGGTTGGCTGTTGCTAGGTGAAGTGGCCCTCTGTGATGTAACTGAGCTGGCTGTTGCTAGGTGAGTGACTGGCTGGGTGAAGTGTCCCTCTGTGATGTCTCTGGGATGGTTGTTGCTAGGCAAGTGGTTGGCTGTTGCTAGGTGAAGTGGCCCTCTGTGATGTAACTGAGCTGGCTGTTGCTAGGTGAGCGACTGGCTGGGTGAGGTGTCCTTCTGTGATGTCACTGGGATGGTTGTTGCCAAGCGAGTGGTTGGCTTTTGCTAGGTGAAGTGGCCCTCTGTGATGTAACTGAGCTGGCTGTTGCTAAGTGAGTGACTGGATGGGTGAAGTGGTCCTCTGTGCTGTCACTGGGCTGGCTGTTGTTGGGTGAGCAACTGGCTAGGCAAAGTGGCTCTCTATGAGGTCACTGGGATGGTTGTTGCTAGGCGAGTGGTCGGCTGTTGCTAGGTAAAGTGGCCCTTGGTGATGTCACTGGCATAGGGAGGGAGGGAAGGTGAAAAGAGGGAAAGAATGATAGAAGGAAGGAAGGAAAGGAAAGGAAAGGAAAGGCAAAGGCAAAGGCAAAGGCAAAGGGAGGGAAGGGATGAAGGGAGAAGGAAGGAAGGACAGACGGAAGGATTGTACTCTAGTAATAATAATAATCATAAAGCAAGCAATCCAAAAGGCTGCCGGCACCTTATATATTTTTAGTTTCCAGAAGCCACAATAGCTCAGGATGCCAGGAAGAGCGGCTATATTCGGAGGAAGCCTTGGCGAAGGAGCTTGCTGCCTCGATAAACGGCTAAGTGGTGCGATGCTTCCTTCTCTGCGGGGGGGGAAAAGCCAAAGGTCAGCCTGCAGCTGTGGCTCACGGAGTGGCATCCCGCCCGCAAAAGCCCACCAAAGGCCTCCTTACGAAGGAAGGCTTTGGACGCCTTCCCTTTTCATCTGCCAATGCAGAGGAATGGCCGCAGCACCCTTGCCAAAGCCTCCTGAAACTGCATTTGGGTTTCCTTGGGACTAAAGCAACGTGGGAAGAGCTGGCAGCACAACTGCGCATGCTTCGATTGCATAGTTATACCCATTGAGTGTTTTTGCTTCATCAGGGCTGAGTAAGAGCTCAATGTTCCTACACATTCAATAGCATATGCTACAGTTTTGTTGGGGTAAGGGAACGTATCTACTTGACAGAAGCAACTGTCTTTCAGGCTGCAAAGATCAACAGTAGGCTACACTTAAAGGTTGAGCACCCACCTCGACCCGGGCAGGCCTCGAACTCATGACCTACTGGTCAGAGAGACACTTAGCCAGCTGCGCAACGTTCCCGGTTCCTTACCTGGAGCTAGCTGGAGAAGGGAGAAGGCAGCCAGACGGCAGCCCTTCCAACACAAAGGCAACTCTGGATATATATGTTAGTTGTTGTATATAATGTGAGGAGAAGAAAAAATAGGAGTAAGTTCCAGATTCAAGTCTGCGGGGTAGAGAGGCAGACACGTAGGCTGTGACTCAGGGGTGAGATTGCAAGTGGAACTCTCCGTGAATGGCTCTGCTGGGACTGAGTGCTGGCAGATGGCGGGGAATGTTTACAGCGGGACCCGGAAGGCCAAGAAACCTCCCATTCTTCGCCGGTCTGGATCAAGGGTTGCATCCAAGGGCTCCGATAGTGCATGGTTGAAAAGAATTGGTGGAAGTCTTTGTTTGGAAAGCTGAGCCAAATCCGCACAGACAGGATGCCTTTGTACAGAGCAAGGCCAGGTACACATTTGTGGTACGGCAAAAGACAAAACAAGTGTGTGTGTTTGGGAAAGTGATGTTCATGAACACACTGATGAGGAAGGTGCAAGGTGTTCCAAAGCAACCTTCTTGGAGGCGGCACGCTTTGCACGGCTCAATTAAGAAAGCTTACGGGAATGCTGTAGCTGGATATTTCTGCACGAGAGAATGAGGTTGGGAAGCCAAAGATAAGATCACAACTTGTGTTAAAAGGTAAAGGTTTCCCCTTGACATTAAGTCAAGGCACGTCCAACTCTGGAACTCTGGAACTCATCTCCATTTCTAAGCCGAAGAGCCGGTGTTGTCCATAGACACCTCCAAGGACATGTGGCTAGCATGACTGCATGGAGCACTGTTACCTTCCCACAGAAGCAGTACCTATTGATCTACCCACATTAACACGTTTTCAAACTGCTAGGTTGGCAGAAGCTGGGGCTAACAGCAGGAGCTCACTCCACTCCCCAGATTTGAACCACCAACCTTTCAGTCACTGTGTTGAAATTGAGCCCTCGGCTCTGCCTGCTAGTAGGGCTGAGGAGGATGCTGAGTCATCAGCGTCAGAGTGTAGTATGGAACTGGGTGGGGCTGAGAGTAACCTAAACGCTGGAGCAGGGAATGTTTGGAACAAAGAAAGAGAATTCGGCAAATACTTATGTCTCCTACTGACTCTGAGTCCTTTGAGGGTTTTCCCAGGGATGGAGGAAGCTTGTCAGAAGGGAGTGATACTGAGTTAGACTGGACTTTGGTACAGGAGGTTGGGGATGTGTGTAATGCAGACACCAGGAGTGATACTTTTCTGGGGTTTGATAGTGATAAAGACTGGCCCTCTGAAACCTCAGGGAATGATTGGGATACGCTAAGTTTTGAAAGACGCTGGGGAACTTGGAGGGACTCACAAAGGGTGTCAGCTGCAGAGAGAGAAGCAGCTGCAACGCCTAATCAAAAGGAGTTGTCCTCTTCGGGCGAGTCTGATCTTTAGGGCTATATAATGTGGGCTTTTGGGGAGGCTGTAGCAACTCAGCCCTCAGTGGACCCAGGGGGGGGGGCAGGAGGCTAATCTGCCCCCACCCCCGCCTGGGGGGCCGGCTGCAGCTCCAGGGGTTCCTTTGGCTTTAGACCCCGATGAAGAGGATGGTGGGGATGAAGGGCCCTCATGACCAACAGACAGTTTGCTATGGGATGACACCTGGCCGGAGGCCTATTCTGATGACGAGGTTGCTTATGATTCCGGATCAGATACGGAATATGAGAGACCGGGAGGATTCGGGTCCCAGGAAAGGGTGAATCCGCCAGATGTTGAGGAGGACATGGAAGCCGAGGTCGAATCAGTTTCCCAGGAAGATAACGGTGCAGATGGGGCCATTCCTGAGTGGAGATTCAACCGACGGGGGAGTATCGAGGCTAACCGGAGAGATTGGAAACGAGGCTTGGAAAAGCGCTGGTCTCACAAAGGAGGGAATTAAATATGCATTTCGTGGGAAACTTCCTCAGATTGCTGGCCACGTCTGAACTGAAAGGACGTAGCGGTTTGCTGTCTCCCTGGAAGCCTTAGCCTGGCTTGCCTTGCCAAGTGCTGCCTTGAACCTTGTTGATTCCATGAACTTTGGATTTTACCTTGCTAACCACGGATCCCATTGCCTTGCTTGATTCGCTTTGTTTTTATGGACCTTTTATGGATCTTTGCCTTTGAATACTTTTGAACTACATTGCTTTTTACCTTGGACTATTTGATCTCTACTGTTTGGACATTTTATCTTCTTCACCTGCTTTTAATTGCTGCTTAATAAATAGTTAATTGCCAACGTCTGTGTGTGTGTGGTTACGGGGTGAAGTCAGGGCCCGCGTTGTGACAGTGGCTTCCTTGCGGCGAGCAAGGAGTTGTTCTTGGTCTCCTGTTATCTTGCATCGTGTTCCTGATCCAGTTTACTCATGAGTTGAGGTTTTTACTCTGCCCTTTTTGGGCTGAGATGCTGCTGCCGCAGTTGGGAAAGGTGGGTGGTTTGGGGGTGTCAATGTTCTGTTTTCTGTCCAGCTACAGCCGTGTGTTCCTAGTGGCGGGTTTGAACTCTGCTGGACTTTCTCTTCTGTGGACCTTGGATTGTATCTTCGTTTCTCTGTCATTCTCCTGCCCACGACTCCGGACCGGTTACTGACTACGCTATTGGCTCATCCCTCAGAGGACGTCACAGAGGACGTCCTGAGTTTGTTTTGGATTCCTTCTTCAGTGATTTTTGGGCTTTCCCTGGGTTTTTTGTGGGTTTTTGCCGGTTAGGCTTGTTTTTTGTTAGTCCCATTCCCATTTGTTGTGCAATAAACTCTTTGTTACCCATTTTATCACTTGGGCTTGGCTTTAATTGGCGCCTGCATCACGACACAGGGAGTTCAACCGCTCAGTGCTTTAACCCACTTTGCCTCCAGGGGTTCTATAACTCGTGTTATAGAACAGGGCTGTCCAACTTCTACCGGCCCAGGGGCCTGAATTCCAGGCACTGATGACCTGGGGGGCCGAAGGGTCTGCCCCTCCCCCGGCTCTGCCCCGGCTCCGCCCCGCCTCCCCGGCTCCAATTTTACTTTCGTAAGAGGCATCTATACAATCAAATATAATCTTTAACTAAGGGGAAATGCAGGGAGGGAATTCATAAGGGGCATCCATACACAATTACATAATAATAACATAAAGGTTAGCCTACCTTCCCAAACGCGCAGGATCCAGGAGTAGCCGGACCACGAGCAGAGGCGACGACCGACCGAGGGCTGCAGGGATTAAGTAGCCAAGATTTCGGCAACAGGAGACTACGGAAGCCACACGGGATTTCGCTCTCAATGCAGGCGTGATCTCACGTTGAGAGCGAAATCCCGTGTGGCTTCCGTAGTCTCGCGATACTTGCTCTGGAACCCGGAAGTGGGTAATTTTTTAAATATTATTATTTAATGTATTTTAAAATTAAAAAGCTTAGGGGGCCGCAGGGAAGGGGCTGGGGGGCCTTATACGGCCCCCGGACCGCCAGTTGGACAGCCCTGTTATAGAACTCCAATATGCTGACGACAATGTAGTCTGTGCTTATTCAGAAGAAGACCGACAAGCAACTCTAAACACCTTTGCAGAAGCATACAAAAAGCTCGGCCTCTCACTGAACATCGAGAAAACCAAAGTCCTCTACCAGTAAAAGGCACCAGACAATCTATCTGCAATGCAAGAAGCAAAGCTTAATGGTGTAACGTGAGAAAATTGACTATTTTTGCTACCCAGGCAGCCATCACTCCACAAAAGTCAACATCAATGCTGAAATATGCCATCTGAGCTCTGCGAGTGCAGCATTTTTTGTAATGAAGCACAGAGTGTTTGCAGATGGGGACTTTCATAGGCAGACCAAAATGCTTGTTTATAAAGCTACTGTCCTCCCAACTCTGTTATATGCAGGCCAGGATTACCCATAAGGCCAACCTAGGCCATGGCCTAGGGGTGCAAGCCGGGGGGGGGGGCGCAGATCATGGACCAAAAAAATGTTGAAACAAATAAAAACACAAAGCGCATGGAGATGAGGAAGGAAGGATACCAGAGGTCCTTCTTTTCTGCGGCGCCCCTGCCCCTTCCTGAATACCAGCTCCTGCCTCTGCTATTGTTGCGCAAACGGCATATGCGCAGGGGCTCTTGACACTGGCGTCGAGGTCGACAAGAGGAACAATGAACTCCCTCAATGCTGACAGCATCCACTTGCTGGCTCCTTCAGTGCAAGTACAGGAAACTCCATTGCGCAGTCTGCGCATGCCCTAACACCATGAAAGCTGGTATTCCTCCTCCAACACAAGGAGGAGACTCCTCCTTACTGGAGAGAGAAGCGCAACCGCTGGCTACAGCACATGCGCAAACCTCAGTACAGGAGAGAAGCCCAACGCGACAAGCCCTGGTATTGGGGAGAAGCGCAGCATCGGTACAGCTGCTGACTACAACACATGCGCAATCCCCGATACCGGGTAGGAGCCAAGTGCCTCAAGCCCCAGCATCGGGGAGGAGGCTCCTCCCCCCATGCCTGCATCCATAGTGCCTGCCGAGAGGGAAACTCCTGTGGCGGACCTAGTGGGGCCACACCGGGAGAGCTGGATGCGGGGCCCTAAGGGGGACGAGCGGATGAAAGGATGTGGGGGGGGGGTGCGGTAGAGGTTGGCTTAAAGGGGGCGTAATTCCAAAGTGTGGCCTAGGGTGCAAAAAGGTGTTAATCCGGGCCTGGTTATATGCCTGTAAAACGTGGACTGTCTACAACAGTGTTTCCCAACCTTTTTTGAGCCGCGGCACACTTTTAACATTAAAAACTGGGGCACACCACCAACCAAAATGACACTCTAACACAGTAAAGAACGGCTGGGGATGATGGCCTGCTGGGAGCAGCTGCTGGGAATGTCAAAGCCGGGAGGGGGCAGAGCCAGGCTGCGCCATGCCCAACCCCCTCCCCCCGGCTTCACCTCTCTCAGCAGCTGCTCCAGCCTTGAGGGGGCAGTGCCAAGCCAGCGGTGCCAGAGCCATCACAATGCTGGCTTGGTACTGTCCCCCTCAAGGCTGGAGCAGCTGCTGGGAGTGCCAAAGCTGGGGGAAGGGGAGGAGCCAGGCCGTGTCATGCCCTGCCCCCTCCCCCAGCTTCAGCTCTCCCACAGAGGAGGAGCATGAGTGGTATACGGGCTTCAGTGGGCGGGCTCCTCCTCCACGTGGCTTCAGCAAGCGAGGGGCGAGAGTCATGGCAGGAGTCATGGCGGATTGGAGGCTGGCTGGGGAAATGGCCGAAGGAGGCGGCACCCCAGCCCCTTCTTCTTTTTCTTCGCTGCCGCCCGGCCCTTCCTCCCCCCCCCCCCCAAGCAGCAGGAGTTCAGCAGGAGGAGGGGGGAAGGAAGAGGGGCAGAAAGCTTTTCTCGCGGCACAGCAGGAAGTCCATCACGGCACACTATTGTGCCACGGCACACTGGTTGAGAAAGACTGGTCTACAAATGTCACTCTCAACAATTCCATCAAAGTTGCCTCCAAAAAATCCTGCAAATCTCTTGGGAAGAAGACAGGCGGACAAATGTCAGCGTGATGGAAGAAGAAGCAAAGACCGCCAGCATCGAAGCCATGATCCTCTGCCATTAACTTCGCTGGACTGAATGCCATGTCTGAATGTCCGATCACCATCTCCCAAAGTATCTATTATTTATTTATTTATTTATTTATTTATTTATTTATTTACATTATTTATATTCCGCCCTTCTCACCCTGCAAGGGACTCAGGGCAGATCACAATGCACATATGCAAGCAAACATTCAATGCACATAGACACACAACATATATAGACAGACACTCAGAGGCAATTTAACATCCCAGCTTCTGGCCACCAGGGGGAGCTGTCGCATTCCTTCATTCTGTTGCATACTTCCTGGAGATTTTATGGCCTCGTAAATCAGTTAAATTAGCCTCCCCACAAAGTGGTACCTAAATTTCCTACTTGACAGATGCAACTGTCTTTCGGGTTGCAAAGGTCAACAACAAGCTACACAATTTGGTCGAGAGCTCACCCCGACCCGGGCAGCCCTCAAACTCATGACCTTCTGGTCAGTAGAGACCTTATGCAGCTGACTCCCAGCCAGCTGGGCCACAGTCCTGGTGGCTACTTTACTCTCAACTCAAGAACAGAAAACACAATGTGGTAGATAGCAAAACAGAGATTTAAAGATAGGCTTAAAGCGAACCTTTAAAAATGTGTCACAATCACTGAGAGAGAACTGGGAAGGCCTGGCACTCAAGTGCTGGAATTGAAGGTCGGCTATTACCAACAGAGCTATGGATTTCGAAGAGGCAAGAGCAGAGGGCGAAAGGGAGAATAGCATCAAAAGAAAGGTGCCTCAAGCAAACCCTTGTTGGGACGGCTTTCCATTGGAAATGTAGGTCCTCACTGTGAAGGAAAGGCACTGAGGATCCAGAATAGGTCTTTACAGTCACCTATAATAATAACAATAATAATAATACACTTTATTTATATTCCGCTCTTCTGACCCCGAAGGGGACTCAGAGCGGATTACAGGTACACATACTTAGCAGACAATCCCTGACCACATATAGACGAACAGAGGCAAACTCTGGCCACCCGGGGGAACCGGCGCACTCCTCATCTCTCAGCGTCCCCAGCGTCCCTTGTTTATTTGTTTATTTATTATTTACTTTATTTATATTTCGCTCTTCTCACCCCGAAGGGGACTCAGAGCGGATTACAGGTACACATACTTAGCAGACAATCCCTGCCGTTTCCACATAACACACACATATAGACGAACAGAGGCAAACTCTGGCCACCAGGGGGAGCCGGCGCACTCCTCATCTCTCAGCGCTCCCAGCGTCCCTTGTTGTTCCTTCCGCATTCCTCGGCGTTCCTGGAGTTCCAAGCTGTATGGCCATGTTCCAGAAGCATTCTTTCCTGATGTTTCACCCACATCTATGGAAGGCATCCTTATCCTTATTATTATGTTTATGTTTATTTTGTTTCCCACTGTTTCTCTCCATAAGGAGACTTAAAGCAGCTAACATTAAAAGCATTACGATGCAATTTAAAATATACAACTATTAAAACAGTATTAAACATCATAAGTATTTAAAAAAAACCGATTCAGATTAAACATATTACGTCTTTATGGTAGCCATAGAATGCAAGCACAGAAAACAACTTGGCAAAATAGAAAAGGAGCCCATAGAGAGAAGGAACAGAGGACTGCGGAAAAATATGGATGTGAAATAATACTATAAGCAGCCTTGCATCTGGTGGTCCACCCCATGAGATAATGAATGTGGTGCTGCTGACGTTTGGCTCTGTTCGAAGTCTTAGCGGAAGGCTAGAGCCAGACTGGCTGGGCCTCCGAGGTGCTGGGTGAGCCCGGTCCCTGGCTGGGATGATTGTTTCTTCCCCAAAATGTCATGCAGCAGCTCCGACATTTCCCACTTTCTTCTGGCATTCGCTTGAGAGCAGAGGAAGCATTGCATTGTCAGGTCTCCCGGATATCCTGCACAAGGACAGGAATCCCTGCCACTTGCCAATGCCATCTGGAACTGGCAGCTGGAAAACTATAACCCTTCTCCACCGTATTTAGAGACTGCCCATGTTTTCTATGTTGCTCTGTTGTTGTTGTTGTTGTTGTTGTGCATCTTCAACATTGCTTTGGTGTTGTGCATCTTCAGTGTTGCTTTGTTGTTGCTGTGCATCTTCAACATTGGTTTGGTGTTGTGCATCTTCAACATTGCTTTGGTGTTGTGCATCTTCAACATTGCTTTGGTGTTGTGCATCTTCAACATTGCTTTGGTGTTGTGCATCTTCAACATTGCTTTGGTGTTGTGCATCTTCAACATTGCTTTGGTGTTGCTGCACATCTTCAGTGTTGCTTTCTTGTTGGTGTGCATCTTCAATGTTGCTTTGTTGTTGTGCACCTTCAGTGTTGCTTTGTTGTTGCGCATCTTCAGTGTTGCTTTGTTGTTGTGCACCTTCAGTGTTGCTTTGTTGTTGTGCACCTTCAGTGTTGTTTTGTTGTTGTTTATCTTCAATGTTGCTTTGTTGTTGTGCATCTTCAGTGTTGTTTTGTTGTTGTTGTTTATCTTCAATGTTGCTTTGTTGTTGTGCATCTTCAGTGTTGCTTTGTTGTTGCTGTGCATCTTCAACATTGGTTTGGTGTTGTGCATCTTCAACATTGCTTTGGTGTTGCTGCACATCTTCAGTGTTGCTTTCTTGTTGGTGTGCATCTTCAATGTTGCTTTGTTGTTGTGCACCTTCAGTGTTGCTTTGTTACTGCTGTGCAATTTCAGTGTTGCTTTTGTATTGTGCATCTTCAATGTTGCTTTGCTGCTGCTGCTGCTGTGCATCTTAAATGTTGCTTTGTTGTTGTGCACCTTCAGTGTTGCTTTGTTGTTGTGCACCTTCAGTGTTGTTTTGTTGTTGTTGTTTATCTTCAATGTTGCTTTGTTGTTGTGCACATTCAGTGTTGCTTTGTTGTTGCACATCTTCAGTGTTGTTTAGTTGTTGTTTATCTTTAATGTTGCTTTGTTGTTGTGCACCTTCAGTGTTGCTTTGTTGTTGCGCATCTTCAGTGTTGTTTTGTTGTTGTTTATCTTCAATGTTGCTTTGTTGTTGCGCATCTTCAGTGTTGTTTTGTTGTTGCTGTTTATCTTCAATGTTGCTTTGTTGTTTCACATCTTCAGTGTTGCTTTGTTGTTGCTGTGCATTTTCAGTGTTGTTTTGTTGCTGTGCATCTTCAGTATTTCTTTGTTATTGTTGTGCATCTTCAGTGTTGCTTTTTTGTTGTGCATCTTCAGTGTTGCTTTGTTACTGCTGTGCAATTTCAGTGTTGCTTTGTTGCCGTGCATCTTCAGTGTTGCTTTTGTATTGTGCATCTTCAATGTTGCTTTGCTGCTGCTGCTGTGCATCTTAAATGTTGCTTTGTTGTTGTGCATCTTCAAGTTATTTCATGGGGGTTTGCCTTAAAGGCTGAGATAATAACACTATGTAACCAAATTTGAAACATTTTCTGTTCCTGGTTTGAAAGTGTTATTTCCTCTTTAATTGTACATATTTGTTCTATTCCAGAAAGTTTTTTGTGCCACAAACTATGTTGAATTGGCCGAGACTCAAGGAGATATTTGCTAAAAAACTATTGCAAAATTATTAATTAATTAATTATTTTTAATATCCCGATCTTCTCACCTCTGTAGAGGGACTCAGACCAGCTAACAGCAAAGATTCAATGCTACTAATACAAAAGATAAAAACACCCTACCACAATACATCTAGGTAAAATACATAAAATACATCTGTATATATAATAAAAAAGAATGTATGTATGTATGCGGACGTATTTGTGGATATGTGCCAGCTTTTTGATTGGTTGCTACTGTGGGATTCTTTGCATAACGCCTCTGATTGGCCAGCAGCACCAACATTCCGACACTCTAAAGTGGCAGGGGGGGGGGGGGGTAAGGAAAAGGCCTGAGGCAGTCAGGCATGGTGGGAGTTTAAGGTCAAAACACTTTGCGGCCCCGAACAATGACAGAACAAGACCAAACTTGGCACACAGAACCCCCAAGACACACTCTACATCCTGGTGCAGTTTGAGGGAGGATGGACCATGGATGATGGGATTTTCAGTACTTAAACTCATTTTCTTACAGCACTGTGGCCCACACCAATGACGGGTCAGAACCAAACTTGGCACACAAATCCCCCATGACGCACTTTACATCCTGGTGCAGTTTAGAGCAGGATGGGCCACAAATGATGGGATTTGCAGTACCTTCACCCGATTCACTTCTCACAGACCACTGCAGCCCCTACAAATCACAGACCAGGCCCAAACTTGGCACACAGAGCCCCCATTCTACATCATGGTGCATTTTGGAGGATGATGGACCATGGATGATGGGACTTTAAGTCCTCCACTCACTTCACAGGACCACTGCCAACCTCATCCAATGACTGATCAAGACCAAACTTGGGTCACAGAGCCCCCATGACTCATTCTACAACCTGGTGCAGTATCAAGGAGCATGGAACATGGATGATGGGACTTGCAGAACCTCCACTCACTTCCCAAGACTGCTGCCAACATCATCCAATGACTGCTCAAGACCAAACTTGGCACACAGCGCCCCCATGACCCACTCTACATCCTGGTGCAAGTCGGAGGAGGGTGGACAATGGATGATGGGACTTGAAGAACCTCCACTCACTTCCCAAGACTGCTGCAAACGTCATCCAATGACTGATCAAGACCAAACTTGGCACACAGAGCCCCCATGACCCACTCTACATCCTGGTGCAGTTTGGAGGAGGGTGGACCATGGATGATGGGACTTCAAGTACCTTTACTCACTTCCTGAGACCACTGCAAGCCAAATAAACAAATGATAAGGACCCACCTTGGCACACAATGCCTTTCTCAAATAACCTGGTCCCCAAGCTAGTAATACATATAGATAAAATACATAAAAGCCAAAAAAATGTGATCATGTCCCTCCCGCAAGGACAAAGTTTGTGTAGTTTAATCTACTTTTCCCATGTTTTCATGATAGAACCCATTAGGAAATGACATTGACAACCCAGGAACGAAAATGGTTACATAGTGTAATCTGGTTTGGCAAAGGTGAGATGGGATTCGAACCCGGGTCTCCACAGCTATAATCCACCACTCAATCTATTATGATACGGACTTCAAATGGTTCTGTTCGGGTTGGCAAAACCGTGAAATGTCTTTAATTGCTCAGAAATGTCTGGGAATGTCGCCTTTTTTCCTTCTTCTTTCATTGCCGTCCTGGTTTTGAACATTATGGTTTAACCCCCTCGCTCGAGTCTTCTTTCCCTTCCTCCGCTGGTGCCTCAAAAAGGCAGTAAACATTTAAAAGGTGAAATCCGAGATCTCAGCAACAGGGTCTTGGATCGCGAGAGGGTAAGACAAGATTGGAGCCCAGCGCCTTTTATTCATGCTGCAAAACCTTTACAAGCGGAGCCTTAATGTTATACAGATGGGGCTTGCTTCCCTTGAATAGGTCACCAAGCTGCAACTGTTGGGACCCGGATGAGCTGGAATCTAATAGCAAGGGGGATGCAATGTTGGGCATCTCTTGGATGGTCTAGTACAGGGCTGTCTAACTTCTACTGGTCCAGGGGCCTGAATTCCGTTCACTGATGACCTGGGGGGCCATAGGGTCTGCCCCCGCCCCCGGCTCCGCCCTCTCCCCCGGCGCCCTCTCCCCTTATTTTAATTTAATATTAAATATATTTAATTCCATCCTCCCCTCTTCCCTTATTTTTATTTAATATTAAATATATTTAATTCCATCCTCCCCTCCCCTTATTTTTATTTAATATTAAATATATTTAATTCCATCCTCCCCTCCCCCTTATTTTTATTTAATATTAAATATATTTAATTCCATCCTCCCCTCCCCCGTATTTTTATTTAATATTAAATATATTTAATTCCATCCTCCCCTCCCTTATTTTTATTTAATATTAAATATATTTAATTCCATCCTCCCCTCCCCCTTATTTTTATTTAATATTAAATATATTCAATTCCATCCTCCCCTCCCCCCTTATTTTTATTTAATATTAAATATATTTAATTCCAGCCTCCCCTCCTTATTTTTATTTAATATTAAATATATTTAATTCAATCCTCCCCCACTCCCCATATTTTTATTTAATATTAAATATATTTAATTACATCCTCCCCTCATTATATATATTTAATATTAAATATATTTAATTCCATCCTCCTCCCCTTATTTTTATTTAATATTAAATATATTTAATTCCATCCTCCCTCCCCTTATTTTTATTTAATATTAAATATATTTAATTCCATCCCCCTCCCCCTTATTTTTATTTAATATTAAATATATTCAATTCCATCCTCCCTCCCCCTTATTTTTATTTAATATTAAATATATTTAATTCCATCCTCCCCTCTTCCCTTATTTTTATTTAATATTAAATATATTTAATTCCATCCTCCCCTCCCCCTTATTTTTATTTAATATTAAATATATTTAATTCCATCCTCCCTCCCTTATTTTTTTTTATTATTAAATATTTTTATTTCCATCCTCCCTCCCCCTTATTTTTATTTAATATTAAATATATTTAATTCCATACTCCCCTCCCCTTATTTTTATTTAATATTAAATATATTTAATTCCATCCTCCCCTCCCCTTATTTTTATTTAATATTAAATATATTTAATTCCATCCTCCCCTCCCCCTTATTTTTATTTAATATTAAATATATTTAATTCCAGCCTCCCCTCCCCCTTATTTTTATTTAATATTAAATATATTTAATTCCATCCTCCCTCTCCCCTTATTTTTATTTAATATTAAATATATTTAATTCCATCCTCACCTCCCCCCTTATTTTTATTTAATATTAAATATATTCAATTCCATCCTCCCCTCCCCTTATTTTAATTTAATATTAAATATATTTAATTCCATCCTCCCCATCCCCATTATTTTAATGTATCCCATCTCCCCTTATTTCATCTTTAAAAATATTTAATTTTATATTTAATACATGAGGGGAGATGGAGGGAGGGAATGAGGAGCCCCCCGAGGAGCGCCCTGCTTCGGCCTACGTTTTCCAAACGCGCAGGATCCAGGAGTACCCGGACGACGAGAGAGGCGACGACCGACTGAGTCGAAGAAGGTCCTAATTGCGTCTGTGGGCCTCAGCGATCCAGTAGTAGAGTAGCCGAAGAGTATCGCGAGAATACGCAATCCACACGGGATTTCGCTGTCAACGCCGGCGTGATCTCGCGTTGACAGCGAAATCCTGTGTGGATTGCGTATTCTCGCGATACTTGCTCCGAACCCGGAAGTAGGTATTTTTTTAAATTTTTTCCCCATTTTTATTTTTTATTAAAAAGCTTAGGGGGCCGCAGAGAAGGGGCTGGGGGCCGTATACGGCCCCCGGGCCGCCAGTTGGACAGCCCTGGTCTAGTACAGCATTTCCAAACATTTTTTACATTTACAAAATCCTGGGGCACACCACCAACCAAAATGACACAAAATGACACTCTAACACAGTCATACATATAGTTAATATGTTTTTAAATGTATTTATACACTCAGTGTGAAACCTGGCAGGAATGGCAGAAAGGAAGAAACAGACAATAGCACCAGGCTAAGAAAATCATGGAAATATTTGGCGACTTCACATGTATATTTCCATGAGGAGACGCCCATTGATTGTCTCCTGCGTCCTGGAATTTTTCCCTTGAATACCTCCCATTTTACCCGTCCTTGAACTTCTTTCCCTGAACTCCTATCCACGGATTTACCATTTATCTTCACCTCGGAGCATGGACCTTGCAGCATCTTAGGAACTCTTTGGCCCATGAGGCTTGAACTTTGGGACTCACAATTGTGAAACGTTGAACTGAATTGGTTGTCCTTGGGGATTACCCTGGTTCCTATATGCTCAGGATTTGCCTTGCGTATCTGGTCCGCCTCCCAAGTGCACGTATGTACTAACACTGTATTGAATATAGATATATATTGATTTTCTTAGCCTGGTGCTATTGTCTGTTTCTCCCTATTGTATACATAGCTCTTAGCCTCTGTTCACAGGAATGGCAGAAAGACACACACTTTTCACACAGAACTCCCATGACCAACAGAAAGAATTGGAAGGGATTGGTGGGCATTGACATTGAGTTTTGGAGTTGTGGTTCACCTATATCCAGAGTGCACTGTGGACTGCAACAATGTTGGATCAGGACCAAACTTGGCATGAATACTCAATATGCCCAAATGTGAACACAGATGAAGTTTGGGGAAAATAGACCTTGACATTTGGGAGTTACAGTTCCTGGGATTTATAGTTAACACACAATCAAAGAGCATCCTGAACTCTTGCAACAATGGAATTGAACCAAACTTGGCATATTGAACTCTCATTACCAACAGAAAGTACTGAAAGGGTTTGCTTGGGAATTGACCTTGAGTTTGGAAGTTGTAGTTCACCTACACCCAGAGAGCACTGTGGACTCAAACAATGTCATGTTATGTTGTTGTTTGTTTTCTATCCAGAATCACAATGTTGGAAGGAGGCTCACCACTTTAAGGTCCCTAAAACAGGCATGGGAAAACTTCGGCCCTCTGGGTGCTTTGGACTCCAACTCCCACCATTCTTAACAGCCTGAGGTCCTTTCCTGCTTAAGTGGCTGGGGGGGGGGGAGGAAAAGGGCCTGAGGCTGCTAGGAATGGTGGGAGTTGGAGTCCAAAACACCTGGAAGGTCCAAGTTTGCCCATGCCAGCTTTCGACAGAGACCTCTTCCTCCCCCTTCGCGCCGTTTCTTCCCCCTCCTGCCCAACACTTACTCTTTCTTCTACACTGCCGCCATTTTGATCTGAGGGGGCAGCGTGAGCATGTTCAGGAGGGGAGGGGGGAGGGAAGAAGACGTGGGGCGAGTCTGCGCAGTAGCATGAGGAAAGTGAGGCAAAGCGAGCAGAGCGAGGCTGGGAAGAAGGGAGCCCGAGTGGAGAAGAAAAAGTGTTCAGCAGGAGGGGGAAGAAAGGGGATTGGAGGTTCCCATTTCCCATTTCCCATGGCACACCTGAGGATCGCTCACGGCACACTAGTGTGCCATGGCACACTGGTTGGGAAACACTGATCTAGTAAACCACTCCTAGGATGGATCTACACAGCTGTATAATCCAGTTTCATAAACTTTCCCCATGTGTTTATGATAGAACCAATTAGGAAAATACATTGAGAACCCAGGAACCAAAATTGTCGCCCAGGAGAGGACGTCTTTCTGTTCACAAAGGGGCCGTGGGCGGGAACAGTGGGGTAGCAAATCAGCTGAGAAAGGTAAAGGTTTCCCCTGACATTACGTTCAGTCATTTCCAATCCTGGGGGTTGGTGCTCACCTCCATGTCTAAGCCAAAGAGCTGGCGTTGTCCATAGACACCTTTAGGGTCATGTGGTCTGCATGACTGCATGGGGCACTGTTACCTTCCCACCGGAGTGGTACCTAGTGATCTCACATTTGCATGTATTTGAATTGCTAGGTTGGCAGAAGCTGGGGCTAACAGCGGGAGCTCATCCTCCGCTTCCCGGATTTGAACTGGCAACCTTTCGGTCAGGAAGTTCAGCCGCTCAGCAGTTTAACCTACTGTACCACCAGGCAACTGAGAACTCCTGAATAAAATGGAGAGTTTGCCTGTGTGTGATGGAGGTTAGAAAATCAACCATTTAATTTCAAAATGGAGTGTGCCTGAGCTGTATGGTATTCTATGCTTGAAGGGGTCACAGTCCCCCTGAAGACGCAGGTTCGCAGCTTGGGAGTGATCCTGGACTCATCGCTGAGCCTGGAACCCCAGGTCTCGGCGGTGGCCAGGGGAGCTTTTGCACAGTTAAGACTCGTGTGCCAGCTGCGCCCGTACCTTGGGAAGTCTGATCTGGCTATGGCCATCCGTGCTCTGGTCACATCCCGAATAGATTACTGCAACACACTCTACGTGGGGCTGCCTTTGAAGACAGTTCGGAAATTGCAACTAGTCCAACAGGCGGCAGCCAGGTTACTAACCGGAGCAACATACAAGGAGCATACCACCCCCCTGTTGTGTCAGCTCCACTGGCAGGCCCGGATTACCCATAAGGCCACCCTAGGCCAGTGCCTAGGGCGGCAGCCATGGGGGGGGCAGCAGATCCGGACCCCCCCAAAAGTTTTTTTAAAAAATTTAAAATAAAAATTAAATTAAAAAGTGCGCATGCGTGCAACAGCGGAAGCGCCATCCACGCCCCTCCCCCCTGCCACCCCCCTTTGCTCTGCTCCCCTCGGCTCCAAAGGCTCTACCCCCGCCCCCGGCTCCGCCCCACCCTCGGCTCCGCCTCCTCACCGGCGCGAGGCGGAAGGAGAGCCCCACCCCCGGAGCCGATGCCGCGGGGAGCCTTCATCCCGGCCTCAGAAGCGGCTGAAATCGCCCTTTTCAGGCCGGCATGGTGGCTTTAGGAGGGAGGGAGCAGCCATGGGGAGGCCCGCCCTTGGGGTCACTGCCGCACATGCGTGGCATCGGCTCCGGGGGTGGGGCTTTCCGGCTCCGGGGGTGGAGCCGGGGCGGAGCTGGGGGCAGGGGCAGAGCCTTTGGCCTAGGGCACCAAAAGGCCATGATCCGGGCCTGTCCACTGGCTGCCAATCCACTTCCGAGCTCAATTCAAAGTACTGGTTTTGACCTTTAAAGCTCTATGCGGTTCTGGCCCAGCTTACTTGTCCGAATGCACCTCCCTCTACGTCCCACCTCGTAATTTAAAATCATCCGGGGAGGCCCTGTTCTCGCTCCCGCCAACTTCTCAAACGCGGTTGGTGGGGATGAGAGAGAGGCAGAGCCCGCCTTTGCAATTCCGCAAAGTACGCGGCCGCGTAGGGCGCGACCGGCTGGGCGGGGCGGGCGTCACTGGCTGGGAGGGTGCCGCCGCTGCACCCTGCCTCCGGCGCCACCTCGCCTCCGCCTCTGCCGCCGCTGCACAGCTGGCCCCACGCGCCGGCTGCGGCGTGCCTCCCAAAGCACGGACATTTCTGCGCATGCGCGAATGTCCACTGGGTCCCGAGCGCGCCTCCCAAAGCGGCCCGCCTCCCAAAGCACGGACATTTCTGTGCATGCGCGAATGTCCGCTGGCTCCCGAGCGCGCCTGCGGCACTGCAGGCGCTCGGGACCCAGCGGACATTTTGCGCATGCGCAGAAATGTCCGTGCTGGGGAGGCCGCCGCTTTGGGAGGCGCGCTCAGGACCCAGCAGACATTCGCGCATGCGCAGAAGTGTCCTTGCTTTGTGCAGCGGCGGCGGCGGAGGCGGGACCGGGTGACGCGGCGGCCGGGGGGGGGCACCAAAATTTTCTTTGCCTACCCCAACTTGAGTTCCGGAGCCACTGCACAAGCGCCAAAACCTCCGCGCATGCCCAGAAGCTGCTGCAGGCGCTGAAGCCGAAGGCTTAACAGGCTTCAGCGCCTGCAGCAGCTTCTGGGCATATGCGAAGCTTTTCGCGCATGCGCAATGGCTCCGGAGCTCAACTTGAGCTCCGGAGACACTGCACATGCACGAAAACCTCAGCGCATGCCCAGAAGCTGCTGCAGGCGCTGAAGCCGACGCAGCGGTGGTGCGGACGGCGCGGCCGTGGCGGCGCCCCCATCCAAGATGGCGCCCTATGCGGCCGCGTAGTCCGCGTATATGTAAGACCGCCCCTGGCCGCGGCTCAAAAAAGGTTGGGAAACAGTGATGTAGAGTAATCTTGTGGCACAGGACGGGGCGTGTGATAAGGCTCCACACCGCAATGAAGGTGCTCAGGATGTTTCGACCCCGAAGGTTCTGCTCCATCCTCATCGTGATCTATCGGTTCGTCAGCCAGCTTTGTTCTTTGCGCACTTTGGTGACATGAAAACAAACCCAAGGCCTGGTTTATTTTAAGGGTCCTTTCTCTGCTTTTTTCAGAATTGCTTTGGCAGGGTGCCACACTGAAAGGGGGAGAGGGGGAGGCACGGGGGAGAAGTCAGGGGAAGGTTTATGCATCTCAGAAGGTCTCTTCCATTAAAAAAAGAGAAAGAAAGAAAGAGAAAGCCGGCATTCTGGCGCTCTACAAATCAGCTCCCAGCCGTTCCCTTCCTGTGCCGACCTGCTGGAGTCGGCTGTTAGTCTTGGCTGGGCGCCCCATGGAAGGAAAGCCAGGCTCCCCCTCACCATGCAGACACTGCCCCACTCTTCTCCCAGCAGTTTGGGGGGAAACGCTGATGATACAACACCTTTCCAACATCCTTCAAGGTCAAGGAAGTTGGAGAACAAGCAGACAACAGTTGGCGAGAGGCTTCTCTCTCACCCAGTGCTGCCTTTCACACCCAAAGCAAAGGGAGGGCAGGGACTTCGTCCCACTGCACATGTCAAGTGTTTGGAAGAGTATTTACTTATTTACAGTATTTATTTACATCATTTCTTCTCAACCCCCCGAGGGGGGACTCCGAGCGGCTTGACAAAAGGCAACAATTCGATGCCGATACCCAATATAAATACAATATAAAACCATAAACATTCAGCATTAAAATACAGTTAGGATTAACACATAATATGCATTCACTTAAGTTAAAACTGTGTTCCGTCCACAGCGTGAGCATTGAGCCATATCCATCAACTTGCCATTACCATTCCAATCCAAAGTGCTAATGTGCAAATGCCTGGTCCCATAGCCAAGATTTTACTTTTTTCCTGAATGCTAGGAGGGATGGGGACAGGTCGATAGTATGTCACTTGGAAGCGCATTCCACAGACGGGGAGCCACCACCGAGAAGGCCCTCTCTCCAGGGCCGGCCTGACCTTTTCCAGGGGGCTCCGGAGACACTGCGCATGCGCGAAAACCTTCGCGCATGCTCAGAAGTTGCTGCAGGCGCTGAAGCCTGTTAAGCCTTCAGCTTCAGCACCTGCAGCAGCTTTTGGGCATGCGCGAAGGTTTTCGGGCATGCCCAGAAGCTGCTCCAAGCAGCGAGGAGGAGGGGGCGGAGGAGTTAATATGTTTTTAAAGGTATTTATACACTCAGTGTGAAACCTGGGCCTGTTTCAATGAACACAACACAGATATCCTGGCAGGAATGGCAGAAAGACACAAACTTCCCACACAGAACTCCCATAACCAAGAGAAAATGCTATAAGAGTTTTGTTCACCTATATCCAGAGAGCACTGTGGGACTGAAACAATGTTGGATCAATATACCCAAATGTGAACACAGATGGAGTTTGGGGAAAATAGACCTTGACATTTGGGAGTTACAGTTTCTGGGATTTATAGTTAACACACAATCAAAGAGCATCCTGAACTCTTGCAACAATGGAATTGAACCAAACTTGGCATATTGAACTCTCATTACCAGCAGAAAGTACTGAAAGGGTTTGCTTGCGAATTGACTTTGAGCTTGGAAGTTGTAGTTCACCTACACCCAGAGAGCACTGTGGACGGAAATAATGATAGATCTGGACCACACTTGGCATGAATATTCAATATGCCCAACTATGAACACACATGGAGTTTGGGGGAAATAGACCTTGACATTTGGGAGTTGTGATTGACCTACATCCAGAGAGCACTGTGGACTCAAATAATGATGGGCGGGCCTCTTCCTCATGGGGAGGGGGACACTCCACCCCTTTCCGACCCTCCCTCTGCTCACCTCAGCCTCTCTGCCGGCCTTTCCTCTTCCTCCTCAAATGGCGACCGCTGGGAAGGGGGCGGGACCCGAGTGACGTCACCCTTCCCTTCTCCCTCCCTCGATTGGAGACTGGCTGGCGCGAGGGGAAACAGCCAAAGGAGGCGGCGCCCCGGCCCCTTCTTTTTCTTTGCTGCCACCCGGCCCTTCCTCCTCTTCCTTCCCCCCGCAACCAGCAGCTGCAGGGGTTCGGCAGGAGGGGGAAGAAAAGGTATATTGGAGGTTTTATCACGGCACACCTGATGATCGCTCACGGCAGGCCCGGATTACCCATAAGGCCACCCTAGGCCATGGCCTAGGGAGCAAGCCAAGGGGGGCGCAGTTCACATGGACCAAAAAAAATGTTGAAACAAAACCGCAACGCGCGGCATGGAGGTGACTCTCTCTCTCTCTCTCTCTCTATCAGGGGAGGGCAGGGGGAGAGTTCTGCGAGGGGGGGGAGGAGGGAATGCCCCCCCCCTCGCCATCGCCCCAGCCCCCTTATCAAGGAAGGAGGGCACGAGGAGGAGGAGGTGGAGGGAAGCCCCTGGGCCCGCTGCCGGGCATGCGCGGCACCCAGGAACATGGCGGAGGAGGCAGAGGCGCTCGCGCCCTCCTGCTGCACATGCTCGGCTGCGGCCCTGGGGGCGGGGCTTCCCTCCTCCTCGCGCACTCCTTCCTTGACCCAAGGAAGGAGGCGCCGAGAGGAGGGCGGAGGAAGCCCCGCCCCCGGGGCCGCTGCCGGGCATGTGCAGCACCCAGGAACATGGCAGAGGAGGCAGAGGCGCAGCAGACGGGAGCGAGCGCCTCTGCCTCCTCCGCCATGTTCCTTGGTGCCGCACATGCCCGGCAGCGGCCCCAGGGGCAGGGCTTCCTTCCGCCGCCTCCTCCTCGCAGTGAGCCCTCCTTCCTTGAGTCAAGGAAGGACAGTGCGCTGCGAGGAGGCGAAGGGAAGCCCCGCCCTTGGGGCCGCTGCCTCAAGGAAGGAGGGCGCGTGGTGCCGCGAGGAGGAGGAGGTGGGGGGGTGCGGTAGAGGTTGGTTTGGGGGCGTAATTCCAAAGTGTGGCCTAGGGCGCCAAAAGGGGTCAATCCAGGCCTGGCTCACGGCACACTTGTGTGCCGCGGCACACTGGTTGGGAAGCACTGATGTATTTCATGCATTTACAACTTCCTAAACTTTTTCTTAGTTCTCTTTACATTTGCCATTTCGCAATGTTCTGCATCCGGCCACAAAGGTGCAACGAAATCCCCAATTAATGATAGGTGGCTAACTTGCGAATGATCAAATCCATGCAAGTTAAACCTCTGAAAGTTAAGGTTCAACCGTATTTGAGTGAAAGATCTCCTCTTTCTCCCCAGTGGCAGCCCAGCGAGGAATAGTCAGCCTTGCTGAAATTCTTGGCAGACGGCATTTACCTGGGCCAACCAAGGTGTGCCAGTTCTATCGCATCGACTAGCCTTCCCAGAAGCGCCAATAAAGCAAGGTTTGTATTTAAGGCAGCAATTAAGAGGGAGCCGAGCTGTGCGCAGTCCCAAAGCTCAGGCATCAGCATCTCTTCCAGCACCGCAAACACTTCTGGGGCACTTTTCTTGGATCTCAACTTCGGAGGTGCTTTGGACAGCAAAAAGCCTTCTTTCCAGCGAGAGGTAATTTCCCAGACTTTCCTATCTTGAATAACCCTGGCTTTCCCTGACTCAGTCCTCTCCCCAATACCCTTCAGAGCTGCCCACGCGCAAGGTATCCGGCCAAATGAAACAACACACTTTGTGCAATAGATCCAAGGGGAGGTCACCTTGACTGCAGCGAGGCCTTTTTGGCAACGCGAGGCCTTTCGCTTTGCCTCAGAGGAAGGTTTCTTTGCATGGCTCCAACCAGCCCAGCTGTTGAAAAGCAGCTTCACAGATGTTGAGAGCAAGCCGTACAAACACATCTCCCACTCGTCTCGGAAAGGTCACCTGGGTCTCATTGGCATAGGGTTGCATGGCAGGTGTGCAGGGTTTGGCAGACGGCTCAGAGGGAAAGCCCTTCCTGAGCTCCACAGCTGCCGTTGCTTGCTACTAACGGGAGAAATACTGCAGCCAGACCCCAAAAGGAAAACACCCATGGAAACCAAGGCAGGTGGATGGGTGAGCAATGTGAAACAATAGCATTCCCATGTGTCTGTCTTGGCCACCCACCCTCTCGCCCACTAAGGCATCTCTAGGAAATCTCAAGGCACATGAAGCCGTTATAAAAATGTTACAATAAGGCAGTGTTGTTGTCCATAGAACCAAAGAGCTGGAAGAGACCCAAGGGCCATCCAGTCTATACATCTATACATACACATATACACACAAATCTATACATGCATACATATATATCTACACACATGTACATATACACTCACAATTATACAAAGATAGATAGATATATACACACACATCTATACATACATACACATCTGTGCATGCACATATACACATCTATGGATACATATATACACATCTATACATACATATAAACACAGACATCTATACATATGCATACACACACATCTCTACACAAATATATATATACACATCTATACATACATACACATCTCTGCATGCATACATACACACATCTATACATACCCATCTATACATGCACATATACACACATCAATGCATATGTATATACACACCTATGTATACATGCATACACACATATATACATGCACATACACACATCTATGCATACATATACACACAAATCTATACATACACATCTATGCATACATATACACACAAATCTATACATACATACACATATCTGCATGCATACATACACACATCTATACATACCCATCTATACATGCACATATACGCACAAATCAATGCATACATATATACACACACCTATGTATACATGCATACACACATATATACATGCACATATACACATCTATGCATACATATACACACACATTTATACATACACACATCTATGCGTACATATACACACACATTTATACATACACACATCTATGCATACATATACACACAAATCTATACATACACATCTCTGCATGCATACATACACACAAATCAATGCATACATATATACACACACCTATGTATATATGCATACATACATATACATGCACATATACACATCTATACATACATATAAACTCACACATCTATGCATATCCATACACACACACACATACACATGCACACTCAGTTTTCATTTAATGCTTTGAAAATGATATTTCCCATTCCTACATGGCTCTTTCTCCCCTGTATCGTGCCAACGACTCATTGGGCAACCTCACAGCAAGGCAGCGCGCCATTCTACATTTGCAAACATTTAAGTGCACTGAACATGTCAAAAATGAACCAATGTGGCTGCCACCGCACTCTTTCCGTGGGAGGCACCCAGCATAAGGCGGAGGCGGTTCTTTGAGGGCAAGCGCATGGCTGAGAAGAGTGTGCCGAGGGCAGGCCAGCCCCGTCCCTCTTGCTCTCTCACTCTTGTTCATCCGCCTCCCGGATCAGCTGCCATGAGGCCTTTGTTTGCACAGCTGCCGGGTGGCACAATGCCTGCTGTGTGCGTTGCAAGACTGGCAGGGTCATTATGCCTCACTTTTGGCAGCTTTGGCCCAGATCAGATGCCCTGGAGAAAACAGGAAACTCAAAGGCAAGTGTCTTGACCTCGGGGATTGAAGAAGACAAGTTTTGAAGGCTTCCCAATTCCACAAGACTTGGAAATGTGAAAAGGGGGCACATTGCTCTGTTTTGCCTCCCAACCTTTCCCTAAAGCAGGGACCGGGAACCTTTTTGACTCCGAGAGCCATAAAAGCAAAATATTTGGACATTTATTTCAGCGAGAGCCATAGAATATATATAATATATTTTATGACTGAATTCAACTAAATGTGAGTATATACGTACATACGATAAGAAAAGGATTCCCCGGCAGAATGAGGGGATACTTCAGACCTGGCTCTGCAAAAGGCACGCTCAGGACTCTGGGAAGGAAGAGAAGACGGAAGGAAGGAAGGGGGAAAGAAAGAAGGAAAGAAAGACAGGGGAAATAAAGGAGGGAGGGGGAGAGGAAGAAAGAAAAGAAGAACGAACTATGGAAAAGGAAGAAAAGAAAAGCAGGAGAGAGGCAAGGAGGAAAAGAAAGAAGGAAATGGGAAGGGAGAAAAGGAAAGGGTGGGAAAAGAAAGGAAGGGAGTGAGGAAAAAGTAAAATAATGAAGGGAAAAGAAGAAAAGAAAGAAGGGGGAGAGGGAAGTGAAAAGAAAGGAAGGAGAAGGAAAGGAAGACTTGGGGGAAAAGAATGGAAGAGGAAGGAACGAAGAGGGAAGGAGGAAAGAAGGTAGGGAGAGAGGGAGGTAAAAGAATGAAAGAAAAAGAGAGGGGAAAAGAAAAGAAGAGAAAGGAAGGGGGAGAAGGCGCGGAGCCAAGGCGGACCTTGGTGTTGACGTCCGCAAGGCAGACCCTCCGGAAGGCCTCGAAGAGGCAGCGGCTCTTGAGCTGCCCGACGCTGAGGGCGCTGAGCTGGGCATCCCCTGGGGGCAGCGAGACTGGGTCCGTGGCACCAGATCCAAGCCCGCCTCCGCTGCCTCCCCTCCGAAGCCCGTGGTGGAGGACAAAGAGGAAGACGAGGTGCTGCCGCTGGGCTCTGCCATCCCCGGCAAGGAGGGCGCAGGACCCCGAGAGCAGCAGGGGATGAGGAAGAGGCGGCATAGGCAGTTATGGTGGCGATGGCAGGAGTCGCGGCGCATTTGCGTCACTCCTCCCTGCTGCATGCTGGGAAACCGAGGCCCAGGCTGCTCTGAAGAGCCAGATGCAATCATGAAAAGAGCCACACCTGGCTCCCGAGCCATAGGTTCCCTACCCCTGCCCTAAAGGTTAAGTTTCCTTTTAGCAGAGAGCACCAAAACACTGATGCTGACTTCACTTTCCAAACAACCCTTAAGAAACCAGAGTGTCAATATAATCCATCATATGTCGTGGCAACAAGGCTGTTATTATGCTAAGAAGACATTCCTACGGTGGAAGCATTGCTAAAATTAAATTAGCCAAAATGGATAAAGTGCCTAATTTGATTACAGGAAAAATCACGAGATGTACTTACAAGTTTGGAAAACAATTGAGGACGAACCAATCTTGCCAAGAAAGTCACGTGATAAGGACACTTAGGATCGCCGTATGTCAGAAATGGTTGCAATCTACCCTGAGGAACAACCTTTCACCCAGCACGACGCAAGAGCCCAGTAGTTTCTAACTACAGCAGTTTATTTCCAAAGCATGTACAAAAGGGGGGAAGGGCATTTCCCAAAAAGCAGTAGAAAATATGCTATTCAATAGCAGTAGTCCATATATACAAAGCTCAGAAGTCCAAAATAGCAAGGTAAATGGAATCCAAAAATCCAAATCATAGGTGTAAATCCATAACTGATGGAGGCAGGGCCGTAGCCAGGATTTTGATTCGGGGGGCTGAGTTTGGTGGGGGGGCTGAGACTGGGTGGAAGAGGTCTACCCTAGCAAACCTTTTGTATTGTTATCCCAATAACCCCATTAATGTGGGATATAATGAGCATGGTGATCAGATCATGATATGAATAAACATAACAGTTTAAATAATGTATCAGTAAGGCCTTTTCGCGGACCACCCTGAGAATTTCGGAGGGGGGGCTGAAGCCCCCTTAGCCCCCTTGGCTACATGCCTGGATGGAGGATATGAATTTAGGGTAGTCTTGCCTTAGAGGCTGAGACCCTAGGTTCCTCAAAAGCAGGGGTGGGCAATTATTTTCCCCAAAGGGGCCACACGAGAGCCAAAAAAAATTTATGGAGGGCCGCACCTAAAGGCTGAACTACATTCTAATCTACATTATTTATTTATTTACTATATATTACACATCATTAATATTAACATATTAATATATCAAGAAATATTCATATATTAGTATTAATATCATAATTATTATATTATAGTATATACGGTATATAGACATTATAATATATTGAAATTATAATATAATATAACATATTATTTATTATATTATTTTATTATTATAAAATTATTATAAAATAATAATAATTAAAAGGAAATCCAACTATGTACCTTAGAAAGAAGGGAGGAGGGAGGAGGGGGGCAGAGAGAGGGCACAGGGAGGAGGAGCGGCAGGCCGTATTGCCATGGTCCTGCCTCAAAGCGGGGGAAACTACAGTTCTCAGAATGCCTCAGCCAGCTCATCTGGGGCTACAGGAAGTCATCCAAAGGCTCCTCCCGCCACGCCGCCGGCACCGAACATCCCACGCTGGCCTTCCGTAGCCTCTCCACGCTGGAGGCAGGAGGAGGAGGCGGAGAGCCCGTAGCTGGTGCTGCCTCCAACCTGGGGCCCTCCCTCACTCCACCGACGCACGACCCTCCATGCAAGAGGGCCAAAGCCCAGGATCGCCATCACGAGGGCACTCCCTGCCACACCGCCGGCACTGAGCCTCCCACGCTGGCCATCTGGAGCCTCTCCATGCCGGAGGCATGAGGAAGAGACGGAAAGCATGGGGCGCTCCAAAGCCGCCACGATGGGATGGCGGCGGCGGCACCCCTTCTTCTCCCCCCCCCCCCGGTGCCCTTCTTCCCGGGCCGCACAGAGTCGGCTGCCGGGCCATAGTTTGCCCACCCCTGCTCTAAAGCGAGGGTATTTGATGGAAAACCTTGGTGGGCGGTAAAAAATGCCAAAGTAGCCCCCTAAGTCCCAACAGTAGGTTCTCACCACAATCCGGAAGTGTGCGCACTGAGAGAGTTCTGTCCCAGCTGAGAAAGGATGACAGCAGCAATCATTCGCCATGCTGACATGTTTATTTCAAAATTTTCCAGTATTTTTATACATTTTCAGAACAGTCAGTTTCAAATCTCCCGCCCGCCCTGTTCCCGCACTTCATCCTGATTGGCTGGAATCTTTGCAACAGCTGAAGGGCTTGATGCCGGCCGACTTCCTCTAGCCAATGATGAGCTAGCGCCGCCTGCATTCTGGCCAATGGGGGAATTGCCTCGCCTGGTCGTTTGCACCAATGAGAACAAGAATCGGGAGGAGGTGAAGAGGCAATGAGATCGGAAACTTTACAGATGAGATTATAAATTTCCTGCAGGTATGACATTCTGTGGTGTGATTCATTAAAATGAGTAAGACAGTCAATAATTTGTATTGACCCGTGCGGGCACTACTGCACAGACTCGCCCCACGTCTTCCTCCCTCCCCCCTCCCCTCGGATCAAAATGGCGGCAGAAGTGAGCAGAGCGAGGCTGGGAATGAGGGAGCCCGAGTGGAGAAGAAAAAGTGTTCGGCAGGAGAGGGAAGTGTCCTGGCCCGGCCCCTTAAGCACACACACAGAGACAATGATCAATTAACTATTTATTGAGTAATAAAGAACAGGTGAAAAAGGTAAATCGTCCAATAAAGAAATCAGCAAATAGTCCAAAGTGAAAACACATGAAGTTCAAAAGCAATAAGCATGGAATCCAAAAAACAAGGTAATCCGTGGAAACAGCACAAGGCAAAGTTCATGAAAATACAAGATCCGTGGCAAGGTACTTGGCAAAACAGCCAGACTATGGCTTCCAGGAACACGGTCGCTTCACTCCCTTCAGATCAGAAGTGGCCGACTGTAAAGAGGCTATTCAAATGAACTGGCTGGACAGGGTGGACCCTATTTTACTGATCCCACCACTGCCACAAATTTGTAACGATGAGGTCACTACGTATCTGACCTAATGTAAAAGGGTGTTGTATAACTTTAATTTAAGGATCCCTTAAACATGAAGAGATTAGCCACCAGATTGTGAGGACTGTTGTTGTTATCAGTTGTCTAGGAGGGTCTATCACCAATTATTGTGGGACTTCAAACTGTGTAACAAGACAGGTTAAAAACACTTTCCTGTCTTGCTTTACTCTGAGGCTGGACTTTTAAAATATGGAACAGAGAGAGGTTGTTGATGAAAAGAACAATAACAGTTTATTTATAGCTTGGCACAAAAGCGTGATGGATACGTTATAACTTCTTAGAGGCTCAACTCATCATGGTTACATTAGTATTGTAGAAGATACAAAGTTTAAAATGTTTGACTGTTACTATTACTCAGTTAGATCAGTATGTAACTATCTCACACACAGACCTTCTTTCCTCCTATAGGCACCTTGCCTATCTCTAGCCCTCAGGCTCTATACAAACAGACTGGCTCGCAAGCTCAGCCTACTAGAACTGTCTCTCTACAGCTCCAAAACCAGACTGCCCTCAGAACCTGCTCTCTCCTAGAGCTGGGCTGACAGTTAAACTGTCAAAATTCAAACTTCCCCAGAATTCTATTCTTGGCTGTGGCAGAAAGCTGTTGACTCCTCCCACCTCTGCCTTCCAGCCATGTTGCTACGACAACTCTTCCCCAAGGTGGGCCTTCACTGAAGAAGTGCACCTTCCCTAAACATCTAAACATCTCAATACATATTCAATCCTCAATCCTATAATAAAAAATAAACACTTCTGCACACCGACCAACTGAGGAACTGTTCCCAGGGAACGTATACTTAATCCCCGCCTTTGGGAACCCAACGCCTCTCTAAGTTTCGTTTCCATTCCCTGCGATGGGACTCAATGTTTCTCCTACGATCAAAACCCCCTTCAGGCCATTCCACAGCTGGCTCGCTATCTTCCTGAGAACCTTCCTCCCCTCCGGTTTCCACCAACTCATCCCCCGCAGGTTCCCAGATTCGCTCTTGGGACCCATGCCCACCTGGCCTTTCATAACTATCAGAATCTGTGTCATCCTGACCTCCTCCGTCGAAATAAGCGTCAGGCCAAGAATCATCCCACTGCAAACTATCAGTCGGAGATGCGGGCCCAAAAGCCCCATCATCCTCTTCACCTGAATCTACAGCAAGTGGATCTGAAGCAATTGGATCCCCCGGGGCGGCCCCCTGACCCCCCGGCTGAAATGGACGCTGGGTTGCTACAGGAAGAAAGGGTATTTGGAGGTTCCAATTTCCCATGGCACACCTGATGATCACTCACGGCACACTAGTGTGCTGTGGCACACTGGTTGGGAAACACTGCTCTGAGGAACCCCCAACATCAATGAACCATAGATTCCGAAGGGGTGCCATGGGCCACCCCGTCCAAAGGAGAGGGAAAAGATCACTTTTTCAAACTGTGACTGCCAATACATTGGATGTTTCTGGTTGCACTGAAAAGTCATTTCTGTGGTTTTGCCCTAAGGCGGGCATAGGCAAACTTTGGTTCTCCAGGTCGTTTGGACTACCAGCTGTTAGGAATTGTGGGAGTTGCAGTCAAAAACACCTGGAGGGTCAACATTAGCCCATGCCTGCCCAAAGGTTTTTCAAACCTCAGCAGGCATGAAGGAAGCCAAATGGCTTATCCATCCGGCTTCTCTGCAACATGTTTCAATATCTCCGAATAGACAACCCTGGTATATAGATCCGGCTGTCAGCATCTTCTGATCTGCAAGGAACAGCTGGTCCTCAGCCCAGAAAGGCTGCTGGGGAGGGAAAAGGAAGGCTGTTTTGTTCTTCCTTCCCAGCTGGATCGATTTCGCCTCCGACGCACTCAAGAGGACGCGCTGTGAAGATGTGCTGAACATGGCAGGAGGTGGCTCTCGCTGCCCGAGATGCCTCCTACAGGACTCATTCCAAGCACGTGGGTCCCTCTTTTCACACTTTTGGGGAATGTGCAAAGTTGTCACCCCACAAAATGAGCCACAAACACACACATTCCATAAGGCTTACCCTTCGGAGCCACGGAGGCTGGAGAATTCCAGTTATTTCAAAGGGATTCTCTTTCTTTCTTTCTTTCTTTCTTTCTTTCTTTCTTTCTTTCTTGGATACAGTTCTTGCCAGATGAACGGCAAATTGCATTACTTTTCTTCCTTTTTCTAACCTTTTGAGCTTCAGTGACTTGAAGGCTGGCATGCTCTCATGCTCAAGGATATATTCCCAACACTAAAGCTTCTGCTATAGGCCTCCCAGTCATTTTCAACGGACTGTAAGCCCTGAGATGAATGTATTGTCGAAGGCTTTCGTGGCCTTCAACAAGCCTGGAGGGGAATGTATTATAGAGTTTTCTCGGAAGCCGTTTGACATTGTTTTCCTATATGACCTCTCTCAAAAATTTGCTAGCAATCCTATATTATCCTTGTGTTATTGCATTATATTGCTTATGTCAGGCCCGGATTAACACCTTTTTGTGCCCTAGGCCAGGGCTGTCCAACTGGCGGCCCGGGGGCCGTATACAGCCCCCAGCCCCTTCCCTACGGCCCCCTAAGCTTTTTAATAAAAAAAATTTTTTTATTAAAAAATCCAAAAATAATCCCAAAAAAAGTGCGCATGCGCGCGGTTTTGCCCGTTTGGGAGGACTGGGGAGCCCCCGTGGCTCCTCCCTCTCCCAAAGCATCACGCCAGCTTTGGGCGGGGCGGAGCCACGGGAACCTCTCCGCGGCCGCCCTCTCCCCCAAAGCGTCACAACAGCTGTTGTGATGCTTTGGTTGAGGGGGTGAAGCCGCGGAAGCCTCCTCGTGGCTTCGCCCTCTCCCCCAAAGCGTCACAACAGCTGTTGTGATGCTTTGGGCGAGGGGGGTGGAGCCGCGGAAGCCTCCTCGCGGCTTCGCCTTCTCCCCCAAAGCGTCACAACAGCTGTTGTGATGCTTTGGGCGAGGGGGCGGAGCCGCAGAAGCCTCCTCGCGGCTTCGCCCTCTCCCCCAAAGCGTCACAACAGCTGTTGGGATGCTTTGGGTGAGGGGGCGGAGCCATGGAAGGCTCCCCGTGGCTCCTCCTTCTCTCCCAAAGCGTCACAACAGCCTCGGAAGCGGGCGAAATCGCCTGCTTCCAAGGCTATTGTGACGCTTTGGGAGAGGGGGCGGAGCCACGTGGCTGGAGGCATAGCCGGGGGCGTGGCCAGGGGCATGGCCGGGTGGCCCCCAGGTGATCACTCACCAGAAGTCCGGCCCTTGCGCCGGCAGAAGTTGGACAGCCCTGCCCTAGGCCACACTTTGGAATTACGCCCCCTTTAAGCCAACCTCTACTGCCTCCCCCCCCACTCAGACCTACACTTGGCTGGCTTTCGCCATGGTGCCTCCGGAGCAGAAGAGAAAGGCGAGTAGGCACCATCCCGCCACCTCCGAGGTCCCCATTCCCACCGGCTGGAAAGCTTTGCTGTGCTCTGAAGGTCTCCTCGGGAGGCTTGGAGAGAGCGCAGCGGGTGCAAACTTGCTCCAAAGGTGTGCACGAGAGAGCGAGAGAGCAAGAGAGAGAGCAAGAAAGAGAGAGAGAGAGAGAGCAAGAGAGAGAGCAGAGAGAGCGAGAGAGAGAGCAAGAGAGAGAGAGAGAGCGAGAGAGAGAGCAAGAGAGCAAGAGAGAGAGAGAGCAAGAGAGAGAGAGCAAGAGAGAGAGAGAGAGAGAGGAAGAGAGAGCAAGAGAGAGAGCGTGCAGAGAGAGAGAGAGAGAGAGAGAGAGAGAGAGAGAGAGAGAGAGAGAGAGAGAGAGAGACAGAGAGCAAGAGAGAGAGAGAGAGAGAGAGAGAGAGCAAGAGAGAGAGAGAGAGAGAGAGAGCAAGAGAGAGAGAGAGAGAGAGAGAGAGAGATGTCTGCTTGGCATGCGCTCCCGCAGACCGAGGGAGGATTCAGGTTGGGGTTTGTGCGGCTTTTGTTTGGCTGCTCCCAAAGGCAGGAGAGCCAGACCCTGGCCTTGCTCCTTCCCTCCCTCCCACGGCTCCCTTTGGCCACGCAGGCCGCCCCGGTTTGGTCCGAGAGCGCAGGAGCGAGCCTGGGGTTGGTGTGGTCTCGTGCTGGGGACCTGGGAGAGGTCCACCCAAGCAACGCCCTTTCTCTCCCCTCTCCCTCCCTCCCTCTCTTCCTTCTTTACTTGCTTTCTTTCTTTCCTCCTAGTTGCCTCCTTCTCCTCCTTCTCCCCTCCCTCCCACCGCCCTCTCCCGGACTCTGCCGCTCGGCTCTGGCTGCAGGAATTTACAGTCTGCCACCGGGGGAGCTGGGCGAGTCGCCATGAAGACGGCTTCTCCGGGAGTCAGGAGGTCAGGCCAGCCAGAGACCCGCGGGCAAATCAATCGATCAATGCAAGGGCCTCACCGCAGCCCAGAGAGCGAGAAACTTTGCCGGGAGAAGGAGCGAGGAGGGGCATGAGAAAGGGGGAAAGAGGGGCGCGGACCAGTTTTACATTTTTTTTTTTTTGTCCGTGATCTGCACCCCTCCTCGGCATGCGCCCCTAGGCCATGGCCTATGTTGGCCTTATGGGCAATCCGGCCATGGCTTATGTACTTGTTGTGTTTTCTATGTTTGCACTATTGAGTGCTTTTGTGAGCCACCCCGAGTCCCTTCGGGGAATTGGTAGAGGGTTATGAGAGGGTGAGCATCTCACTGAACATCGAGAAAGCCAAAGTGCTTTTCCAGCAGTCACCAGCCAATCCGCCTGCAATGCCAGAAATACAGCTTAATGGTGCAACATTAGAAAATGTTGACCATTTCCGCTCCTATTGGCAGCCACCTCTTCACAAAAGTCAACATTGACACTGAAATACAACACCTCCTGAGCTCTTCAAGTGCAGCATTCTTCCGAATGAAGCAGAGGGTGTTTGAGGACCGGGACATCCGTAGGGAGACCAAGGGGCTTGTTTATAAAGCTGTTGTCCTCCCAACCCTGCTGAACGCCTGCGAAACGTGGACTGTCTACAGACGCCACATGCAACTCCCGAACAATACCATCAGCGTTGCCTCCGAAAAAAGACCACCAGCATTGAAGCGATGCTCCTACGCCATCAACTCTGCTAAACTGGCCATGTTGTCCGAATACCCAAATATCACTGTCTCTCAAAGCAGTTACGCTACTCCAGGGGTGCTCACTAGGCATGAGAAAAAAGTTACGAAGATTAAATGAAATCGGAAGGGATTTGTATGTAATGGGACTTCCTAGTTTATACGCATCGCCGCGGCGATCCCGGAAGTAGCCTTTCTTTTACGACACTTTGCGGCGCCATTTTTGTATCTGGTGCGTAAGTGTCGTAAGGACGTCGGATGGCTTCTTTGCCCTTACTCGACGTGGTTTCTGATTGGCTAATGGAGACCAGGTGGTACCATGAAACCACCTTCTTTCCTTTAGCCAATCAGATGCAAACAAACTCCTGGCAGGGAGGAGGGGCAGGGAGGGCCCGTCTGCTCCTCCTGCCTGCCAGGATCTAAAGTGCATCAAGGCTTGGCGCGCTTAGATCCTGGCAGGGGAGGAGGAGCGGACAAGGCCCTCCCTGCCCCTCCTGCTTGCCAGGATCTAAAGCGCGCCAAGCCTTGAAGAGGCTTCATGACTGGCCAACTTCAGCCCTCCAGATGTTTTGGACTTCAACTCACTCCTCCCTCTCCCCCGCTCTCTCTCCTTCTCTCTCTCTTTCTCTCTCTCTCTCTCTCTCTCTCCCCAGGTGGCTTCCCCCCTCCCTTCTCTTCTGCCTCCTCTCTTCCCCCACCACACGGGCCAACTTCAGCCCTCCAGGTGTTTTGGACTTCAACTCTCACCATTCCTCACAGCCTCAGGCCTCTTCCCTTTCCCCCTCAGCCTGGGCAAACTTGGGCCCTCACTCCCTCAGGATCGGGGCGAGAGAGAGGCAGCGAGGAGCGAGGGGGGGGGTTCCTCCTCCTTTTTTTTTGCTGCTTCCAAGAATAGAATACCCCCCCTCCCTCCATCCTTCCTCCCTCCTTCCTATTTGGAGAGTCCCATCTAGAATTCAGTGTGATTTATTCCAGTTTTGGTTTACAACTCCCAGAAATCCCAGTCAGTTTACCAGCTGTTAGGATTTCTGGGAGTTGTAGGCCAAAACCATCTGGAATGCGCATGCGCTGGCATACGAACTACTAACTAATTTCGTTAGTAATTACGTTACATTTTAGAAATTTTTGGAAATTTTTTTGTAAGTCTTTCTATTACTAATAAAAAAAATCCCCCCCATTAGATTTTTGAATCCGGATTTTTGGGTTCTAAACCATGCCTAGTGCTCACACTTTTTCAGCATGCGAGCTACTTATGAAACAACCAAGTCAAAAGGATCTCCCTACCCACTACTCAGAGAGCCATAAAAGCAAAATATTTGGAAATTTATTTCAGTGAGAGCCATATGATATATTTTAAGACTGAATTCAACTAAATGTGGGTATCATAAACCCCTGAATTTATTCATCATAATAATGATGATGATAATATTCATTCAGCCTCTAATAATAATAATAATAGTAGTAGTAGTAGTAGTAGTAGTAGTAGTAAAAAGAACAACAGGTTCCTAGAGTAGAAGGAGACCTCCAAGGACCATCCAGTCCAACCTCCTTCTGCCATAAGGGAAAAACACAATCAAAACATTCCTCACAGATGTGCATTCAGCCTCTGATAACAACAACAACAACAACAATAGGTTCTAGAATAGGAGGAGACCTCCAAGGGCCATCCAGTCCAACCTCCTTCTGCAATAAGGGAAAAACACAATCAAAGCATTCCTCACAGATGGCCATTCAGCCTCTGATAACAACAACAACAACAGTGGGTTCCTGTCACAATCACCGACTTAGTACTGCCCCTTTAACACACACACGGAGACGTAGTAAAGGCTAACTAGTTTTATTGAATATAAAAAGTCCAAAAGGCAATTCTCTTGAAGAGATCAAAGAATAACGCAAACAGCAAAGCTGTAGTCCAATTAAGAAAGCAAAGTTCCAAAGGATAGTTCCAAAAGCAAACGTGGCAATAAACTTGGCAAGTTCCCGGATTGCCTCCGGAACAAAGCAGGGTATCCGCAACAATGCGAATCAATAACAAGGCAAGGTCTTGGTCCAAGGCGAGCCAGACTAGGCTCCGTGGTTCACTCCGCTTTCACGCCCTTCAGATCAGACGTGGCCGGAGAACTGAGGATCAGTTCCCACGGGGCCGTTCTTAATCCTTCGGCCGGGCCCCACGACGATCTAGGGCCCGGCGTCTCCAGTCTCTACTTTCCGAACGGTGACGGTCTAGGGACAGATGCCAGCTCCTCCTGCCCTGCTCTATGTCCCTGCGTCTGTTATGGGAACGGCCCCGCTCTTCCAGTTCAGTATCGCTATCTCCTTGAGAAGCAGCCTCCCCCGAACTTTCCCAGCCGCTGGCCTCCATCTGCTGCTCGGCCAGGTCCTGGGAACCTCGGCCGTTTGGGAATTCATAACTATCTCCGCTATCTGCTTCGCTGCCTCCCATCTCCACCTGGTCCGCTCCTTCCCGGGAGAATGCTCCCACTCGAGATCCCATGCTAAACTCTCTACAGGTGAACTGGGCAAAGGCACTGCTGACCAATCTTGCTCTGGGCCTTCCAACTCGTCCTCCGAGTCCCCTTCAGCCTGTGCGGGTCCCAATGGCATCGGGACCCCCGGCGCCTCACCCCCTCCCAGTGGCACGAACGAACCCATGGGTGCTACAGTTCCTAGAGTAGAAGGAGACCTCCAAGGGCCATCCAGTCCAACCGCCTTCTGCCATAATAAAAACACAATCAAAGCATTCCACACAGATGGCCATTCAGCCTCTGATAATAATAATAACAATAACAATAACAACAATAATAATAATGGGTTCCTAGAGTAGGAGACCTCCAAGGGCCATCCAGTCCAACCTCCTTCTGCCATAAGAGAAAAACACAATCAAGGCATTCCTCACAGATGGCCATTCAGCTTCTGATAATAATAATAATAACAATAATAATAACAACAACAATGGGTTCCTAGAATAGGAGGAGACCTCCAAGGGCCATCCAGTCCAACCTCCTTCTGACAGGGCCCTTCCACACATCCTATTTTACAGTTGACACACTTAAACTGATTTCTTACTACTGGACGAATTGCTGCCAAATTTGGCCACAAGACACCTACAAGGAGTGACCATCATTTTAAAAAATGATCTTGTCATTTGGGAGTAGTAGTTGCTGGGATTTAAAGTTCACCTACAATTGGGCCAAACTTCCCACACAGAACGCACATGACCAACAGAAAATACTGTGTTTCCTGATGGTTTTGGCGACCCCTCTGAGATTCCCCTCCCCCAAAGGGGTCCCAACCCCCAGGTTGAAAAACACTGTTCTAGTACATAACATCATCTACAATTTTCCGCCATGGGCTATGAAATTGTGTCCAAAAATCCCTATTACAACATTTGAAAAACAGTTCAGTTCCTGGTTGGAAAGTGACAAGTGTTATTTCCTTGTTTCATTGTGCAGAGCTTACTTTGAAAGTAGTTGTTCTACTCCAGAAACGTTGTTTTCGTGGCACAAACTATGTCGAACTGGTTGAGACCCTATGAAGTATTATTTATTTACTTACTTACTTTATTTATATTCCGCTCTTCTCACCCCGAAGGGGACTCAGAGCAGATTACAGGTACACATACTTAGCAGACAATCCCTGCCGTTTCCACATACACACATATAGACGAACAGGGGCAAACTCTGGCCACCAGGGGGAGCTGACACACTCCTCATCCCTCAGCGCTCCCTTGTTGTTCCTTCCACATTCCTCAGCATTCCTGGAGTTCTTTAATGGCCTCATAATTCAGTCAAAATTTGCCTCCCGACTTAATGTGGTACTGTCGCACCCCAAGGGCTTCAGATGGCATCTTTCCTAGGGGCTGCATTTTGCCCGTTTGACTCCAATAAACTTTCCAGCACAGCTGGGTTAACTCCCGGCTCCTGCAGTGGGCCTCTTTGCTGTTCTCCTGTGCCTCCCAAGAAACATGCCATGCTAAAGGCATGTCAAGGCCAAGCGGAGCCCACCAGGCTGATAACAGAAGCGGGTACTCGGAGCAGTAAGCGCTACTCCCCAGCCCAGGTGGTTCGCACTAACGAGGCACCACATTCTTCAAGACTGAGGTTCTCAAAACAACCCGGGGCCCATCCATCATCCAACTTGATGTTCGACGCACTGGGCCCTGCTGGCAGAAAACCTATAAAAGCTGTGAGATCCTGCTTGGCAGTATCTCGTACCAACGACCGCTATTGCCATGATGCTTCTGTGAACCAGGCCGCACGGCCAGCTACCAAGACCTTGCCAGCCAGCCTTCCTAGGCTGCCTTGTTCACGCATCAAGCCTTGTTCCTGTTCATCGTTGAATCCTTTGGAGAAGCCGTGAACCTTTTGCTGTGTTCCTGCCTGCAGTACCACAGCCGTCCAGCCTTCTTGCGCCGGCTGGTGGCTCAGAGACGATCTATCGCATCCCTGCAATTGTTCCTGAACTTACTCCGCTTGAGATCCTGCTGTTGCGGATTCTCAAGCCTTGCTGATTCCAGTATTTGCTGCTAACCAGAGGCTGCATATCGAAGGCTTCCTGGACTATATACTCACCTTGCTACCTATTAATCAATAAAGCTTGTTGTACCTCAGCTGTCTTGTCTGTTGTCCGGGGAGGTCAAGTGCCAAGGGGCCCAAGAGGGCGACAGGTACCCCGGGCACTGGTTGTGGGGGGTCGGGAGCAGGTGAGGGTTTTGCCCTCCTTTCTGCTAGAGATCCCTGTGTACAACTAGTGGGCCACTGTGTGACACAGAATGCTGGACTAGATGGGCTGAGGCCCGATTCAGCATGGCTCTTCTTATGTTCTTATGTTCTTATGTATCTCCTACTTGACAGATGCAACTGCCTTTCGGGCTGCAAAGGTCGACAGCAGGCTACACTTAAAGGTCGAGCACCCACCTCGACCCGGGCAGGCCTTGAACTCATGACCTACTGGTCAGAGAGATCTTATGCAGCTGACAGTTAGCCAGCTGCTCCACATTCTCGGTGCTATTTATTGAAAACCTATTCCAAAATGTGCTATACAGGGCTGTCCAACTTCTACCGGCCCAGGGGCCTGAATTCCGGTCACTGATGACCTGGGGGGCCGTAGGGTCTGCCCCCGCTCCCGGCTCCACCCCTGGCACTGCCCCTCCCTGCCTCAGCTCTGCCCTCTCCCTGGCTCCGCCCCCGCCCTGCCCCCACCCCTGCATCCATACAGTCAAATATAATCTTTTACTGAGATAAAATGCAGGGATAAGATATTAAATTATTTTAATTTAATATTAAATATATTTAATTCCATCCTCCCCTCCCCTTATTTTAATTTAATATTAAATATATTTAATTCCATCCTCCCCTCCCCTTATTTTAATTTAATATTAAATATATTTAATTCCATCCTCCCTCCCCTTATTTTAATTTAATATTAAATATATTTAATTCCATCCTCCCCTCCCCTTATTTTAATTTAATATTAAATATATTTAATTCCATCCTCCCCTTTATGTATCCCATCTCCCCGTATTTCATCTTTAAATATATTAAATTTTATATTTAATACATGAGGGAGATGGGGGAGGGAACGAGGAGCCCCCTGAGGAGCCCCCTGCTTCGGCCTACCTTTTCCAAACGCGCAGGATCCAGGAGTACCCGGACAACGAGAGAGGTGATGACCGACTGAGTCGAAGAAGGTCCTAATCGCGTCTGTGGGCCTCAGCAATCCAGTAGTAGAGTAGCCGAAGAGTATCGCGAGAATACGCAATCCACACGGGATTTCGTTGTCACGACGGCATGATCTCGCGTTGACAGCGAAATCCGTGTGGATTGCGTATTCTCGCGATACTTGCTCCGAACCCGGAAGTAGGTATTTTTAATTTTTTTATTATTTATTGTATTTTTCATTTTTTATTAAAAAGCTTAGGGGGCCGGAGGGAAGGGGCTGGGGGGCCGTATACGGGCCCCGGACCGCCAGTTGGACAGCCCTACTATAGCAGGATGTCCTGCAAAAATACAATGTTTTGGCAGTTTAATAAACTTTTTCCCGTGGTTTTTATAATAGAACCAATTAGGAAATGACATTTATAACCCAGGAACAAAAATTGTGTTACACGGTGGTTCAGCAGTATTTTTCCCCCACCCGCAAAACACACACCCATATATATATAAACACACACAAACAGGAGGATTCTCCTTCTGCAAACACAGTCAAGGCTTTGTGAGCCCTTAATTCCTTCTCCCTTCCTATGGAAAAGGAAATGATCCTCCCCAAAATAGGGCTTATTCGGCTCCAGGCTTCAAGCCTCCGCAGCAAGAGGTTATCGTGGCATGATGGTCCAATGGGTAAAACAGATGGCAGAAAAGAGCACATGGGAAAGTCATCCGGCGTTACAAAAACACGACAACGGCATTCCAGAGAATGCTGAAGCCACGGCCAGAATGGGAGGGGAGTTGTTCACAGAGCGGAGATAAGGTGGAAAGAAAGAATGAAACCACTCCTAACCACAAAACCAGCTACTCGCTTTCTCAACCTTTCCCCCAAGACGGGACCCAGAGCATTTCCTCTAGGTTTTACACCCATAGGACTTGGGAGAAGACTTTCTTTCCCAACATGAACTAAACCAGAAACAACTCTTGGCCACTTCCAGGGCTGAACTAAGGTAATTTAAAACATTATTTTGGCGCCCCCTCGCTCTCTGGCCTTGTGGAGGGTGCACCGGGTGCGCATGCGCGGGGCCAGCTAGTTCCGTGCATGCGCCATTGCTGTGGAGGGACTCCAGCTGGACCGAGATGCCAATCGCCCTAAGCGAGGCCAAAAAGGAGGAACTTTTTGCAGCTGGAGGCGGGAGGCTCCGCCCCGGCTGTAAAAAGTTCCTCCTTTTCAGCCTCGCTTAGGGCGATTGGCGTCTCGGTCCAGCTGGAGTTGCGCCACAGCAATGGCAGATGCGCGGAAGTTCCTCCGGCTGCAAGAAGTTCCTCCTTTTCGGCCAGGAGCAGATTTAATGGTAAGCATAGTAAGCGCCCGCTTAGGGCGCCATGTGGTCAGGGGCGCATCCACTGGAAGTTGGATGTTGACCATAGAAATGCACTGGATGACCTACAGATTACGGGAGAGTTGTTCTTTGTAGACATCTCTATTGAAGGAAATTGAGTGAAGAGCAGGGGCGGTCCTACCGGTAGGCAAAGGACGCCGCTGCGTGAGGTGCCATCTGGGTAAAGGGCGCATCCCCCCCACCCCGCCAGACAGCGTCCGGCCGATGTTCCGCTTTTGGGACTTGTGCGCTCCGACGCCGCACCGTAGCAAACCTCCCTGCGTGCCGAATAGGGAGTGCTGTGTTTACAGGTTTCTGCGCCTGCGCACAGGAGCTTCTGGGCATGCACCAGGGGGGGGGGCGTGCTGAATAGGGAGTGTTGTGTTTACAGGCTTCTGTGCCTGTGCACAGGAGCTTCTGGGCATGCGCGGAGGGGGGCGCCAAAATAATGTTTGGGGGCAAAATAACGTTCGCTTACCATTTAAAATTACCTTAGACCGCCCCTGGTGAAGAGTCATACTGGAGGACCTAGATTCTTGAAAAGGACATTTGTAATCAAACCAATGAATTTCTCCGTTCTGTGGGAACAATAGGTTTAATCCACAGACGAGCAGGGCGATATCACTTTCGCTCCTGCTCCGACCCTCCCAGGATTGCATGCAATAATAGCTCAAGGGATGCAATCCTGGCTTCAGAAGACAACATGTTGAACTATGGAGGCCAAAGGCAGCTCATGGCACAGGATTTCCATTCAGGTGGTCACCCCTGCCATTCAACAGTCTTAGTGTTTCGTTCACTCCAGATAAGTAGTCACACTCTCTCAGCCCTAGAAAACCATGCTTTAGAACAGGGGTGGGCAATTATTTTTTCCAAGGGGCCACACGAGAGCTAAAAAATATTATGGAGGGCCGCACCTAAAGGCTGAACTACATTCTAATCTACATTATTTACTTATTTACTATATTTACTATATATTACACATCATTAATATTAACATATTAATATATCAAGAAATATTCATATATTATTAGTATTAATATCATAATTATTATATTATAGTATATATAGATATTATAATATATTGAAATTATAATATAACATTATATTATATTATTATTATAAAATTATTATTATAAAATAATAATAAAAAACCCTAAAATAAAATGAAATTCAAGAAGACAAGGTGCGAACCAAGATGGAGGCTGACATCCTCAAGAGAGGAAGGATCCCAAGATGGAATGGCTCAATGGACCCAGCCCAGAGGATGGCAAAGCGGACCCAGCCGCCGCCGCAGCAGAGGAGAGCAGAGCAGCAGGCGATCGGAGGCTGCTCTGCCCGCTCTCGCCCCCAGCTGTTCCGTCAGAGGCGTTCCCGATCGGCTGATCGCCCTGCTATGGAGTGCCTGCCATCCCGGCTTTGGAGTGCCTGCCATCCCGGGAGGCGATCCGGGCCTGCAGCGGGAGTAGTCGGCGGCCTGCGGCGGCTGATCACCCTGGCGACTCGGAAGACTTGATCGTCTTCCGAGTCACCAGGGCGATCAGCTGCCGCAGGTCGCCGACTGCTCCCGCTGCAGGACCGCATCACCTCCCGGGATGGCAGGCACTCCAAAGCCGCTGCTCCCCCGATCGTTCTCTGGAGCGCCAGGCTGTCTGCCGACGCAGGCCCCACAGCCCGTGATGGGATGGTGGCAGTGGCAGCCCTTCCTCTTGAAGAAATGGCCCCGCCTCGGACACCCTTCTCCCCGGGCCGGTCAGAATCGGCCGGCGGGCCGCATCCGGCCCACCGGCTGTGAGATGCCCAGGTCTGCTTTAGAATCGCCATAAATGTTTTTCCCATAAAGAGCAAATGCATCACTCTTGAGATGTGGGCTGTCCAGGCCTTCATCCCAAAATATTGCCTCGGGGATTAATTCTGCACTATGTTACACTACAGACTTACAGTAATTGAAAGCATAAACCAATTTAAGTCCCTCATACAAACCTAATCTGGCTAATATAGCAATCCCCTGAGAAATCACATGCAGAGATCTTCATATATATGTATTTTTCTGCTCTTAGCTGCCGTTCCTCCATGGAATTGCGCTATGCCAACAAACCCCGAGCAGAAACCAGGAAAGAGCTTCCACTGAAGTTCTAGTTTGCCCTCTCCTGGCAGATTGAACGAAGTTGGATAGCTGTGCACCTCTGCGTTGTTATGCGCCTTCAATTAAATAAGAGAAGGAACCATGTTGAGAAATAATGATCAATAAATAATACTTTGTTAATGTTACGGGGCCTTCAAGTCATCTGCCGACTTATGGTGAGCCCCATTAAATTTCATAGTATTTTCTTAGGCAAGGAAGACTCACAAAGCGGTTTTGCTATTTAGTTTCCTTTTGAATATTGCATGCAACATGATTGTGGTCTCCCACCCAAGTCCTGACCAGGATGGACCCTGCTTAGCTTCCACGATCAGCTGAGATCTGATGCCTTGAGGGCAAATTAGTGAATACCTCATATTGTAGAGAGGGAATTATGCTACACACACACATGCTGTATATCAGGGCTCAGGCTGTCCAACTGGTGGCCCGGGGGCCGTATACGGCCCCCCAGCCCCATTCCCTACGGCCCCCTAAGCTTTTTAACAAAAAATAAAAATTGAAAAATAAAATAAATTTTAAAAATAAAAAATACCTACTTCCGGGTTTGGAGCAAGTATCGCGAGAATACGCAATCCACACGGGATTTCGCTGTCAACGTGAGATCACGCCGTCGTTGACAGCGAAATCCTGTGTGGATTGCGTATTCTCGCGATACTCTTGGTTACTCTACTACTGGATCGCTGAGGCCCACAGACGCGATTAGGACCTTCTTCGACTCAGTCGGTCGTCGCCTCTCTCGTCGTCCGGGTACTCCTGTATCCTGCGCGTTTGGAAAAGGTAGGCCGAAGCAGGGGGCTCCTCATGGGGCTCCTCATTCCCTCCCCCCATCTCCCCTCATGTATTAAATATAAAATTAAATATATTTAAAGATCAAATAAGGGGAGATGGGATACATTAAAATAAGGGGAGAGGGGAGGATGGAATTAAATATATTTAATATTAAATAAAAATAAGGGGGAGGGGAGGATGGAATTAAATATATGGCCTAGGGGCGCAAGCCAAGGGGGCCCCAGTTCACACGGACCAAAAAAAATTGTTGAAACAAAACCGCAACGCGCGGCATGGAGAAGACTGACTCTCTCTCTCTCTCTCTCTCTCTCTCTCTCTCTCTCTCACAGGGAGAGCGGGGAGAGCGCTGTGGGGCGGGGAGGAATGGCGGCCCCCTCGCCATCGCCCCGCCCCCTTGTCAAGGAAGGAGGGCGAGGAGGAGGAGGCAGAGGGAAGCCCCTGGGCCGCTGCCGGGCATGCGCAGCACCCAGGAACATGGCGGAAGAGACAGAGGCGCTTTCGCCCTCCTGCTGCGCATGCTCGGCAGCGGCCCCGGGGCGGGGCTTCCCTCCGCCTCCTCCTCCTCGCGCCCTTCTTCCTTGACTCAACTGTATGCGCAGTTGGCCATGTAAGGTCCAGATATGATGTTGGCTGTTTTCTGGGACTTTCTGGATCCAGGTAAACAACAACTCAAGGAAGGAGGGCGCGAGGAGGAGGAGGCGGAGGGAAGCCCCGCTCCCGGGACCGCTGCTGGGCATGCGTCGCACCGAGGAACATGGCGGAGGAGGCAGAGGCGCTCGCGCTTTCCTGCTGCGCATGCCTGGCAGCGGCCCTGAGGGCGGGGCTTCCCTCCGCCTCCTCCTCGCGCCCTCCTTCCTTGACTCAAGGAAGGAGGGTGTGTGGCGCCACAAGGAGGAGGAGGTGAGGGGGGTGCGGTAGAGGTTGGTTTGGGGGTGTAATACCAAAGTGTGGCCTAGGGCGCCAAAAGGGGTTAATCCGGGCCTGAAGGCCACCCTACTTAGATCTGCACACTTTAATCGCCGACACCTCACACAGTCCTAGACGCTTGGGAGTGTCCGACATGCAGGGGCGGTCTAAGGTAATTTTAAATGGTAAGCGAACATTATTTTGCCCCCCCTAAAACATTATTTAGGGGCGCCCCCCCTCCGCGCATGCCCAGAAGCACCTGTGCGCAGGTGCAGAAGCCTGTAAACACAGCACTCCCTATTCAGCATGCCCCTCCCTCCGCGCGTGCCCAGAAGCTCCTGTGCGCAGGCGCAGAAGCCTGTAAACACAGCACTCCCGATTCGGCATGCCCCCCCCGCACATGCCCAGAAGCTCCTGTGCGCAGGCGCAGAAGCCTGTAAACACAGCACTCCCTATTCAGCACGCCCCCCCCCCCATGCGCATGCCCAGAAGCTCCTGTGAGCGGGCGCAGAAGCCTGTAAACTCAGCACTCCCTATTCAGCATGCCCCCATGCACATGCCCAGAAGCTCCTGTGCGCAGGCGCAGAAGCCTGTAAACACAGCACTCCCTATTCAGCACGCCCCTCCCTCCGCGCATGCCCAGAAGCTCCTGTGCGCAGGCGCAGAAGCCTGTAAACACAGCACTCCCTGTTCAGCACGCCCCTACCTCCGCGCATGCCCAGAAGCTCCTGTGCGCAGGCGCAGAAGCCTGTAAACACAGCACTCCCTATTCAGCACGCCCCCCCCTCCGCGCATGCCCAGAAGCTCCTGTGCGCAGGCGGAGAAGCCTGTAAACACAGCACTCCCTACTCAGCACACGCCACCCCTCCGCGCATGCCCAGAAGCTCCTGTGCGCAGGCGCAGAAGCCTGTAAACACAGCACTCCCTATTCAGCACGCCCCTCCCTCCGCGCATGCCCAGAAGCTCCTGTGCGCAGGCGCAGAAGCCTGTAAACACAGCACTCCCTATTCGGCACGCCCCCCCCCTCCGTGCATGCCCAGAAACTCCTGTGCGCAGGCGCAGAAGCCTGTAAACACAGCACTCCCTATTCAGCACATGCCCCCCCTCCGTGCATGCCCAGAAGCTCCTGTGCGCAGGCGCAGAAACCTGTAAACACAGCACTCCCTATTCAGCACGCCATGCCCCACCTGTGCGCATGCCCTGCAAAGAAGCTCCCTATTCAGTGCCCCTCCCTCCGCGCATGAAAGCTCCTGCGCAGGCGTAAAGCACAGCACTCCCTATTCAGCAGGCGCAGAAGCCTGCCCCCCACCCGCGCATGCCCAGAAGCTCCTGTGCGCAGGCGCAGAAGCCTGTAAACACAGCACTCCCTATTCAGCACACGCCACCCTCCCGCATGCCCATGCCCAGAAGCTCCTGTGCGCTCCTGTGCGCAGGCGCAGAAGCCTGTAAACACAGCACTCCTATTCAGCACGCCACCCCCCTCCGCGCATGCCCAGAAGCTCCTGTGCCCAGAAGCTCCAGCCTGTAAACACAGCACTCCGCAGAACATGCCCAGAAGCCTGCGCAGGCGCAGAAGCCTGTAAACACAGCACTCCCTATTCAGCAAGCCACCCCTCCCCTGCCTAGAAGCTCCATGCGCAGGCAGAAGCCTGTAAACACAGCACTCCCTATTCAGCAACGCCACCCCTCCGCGCATGCCCAGAAGCTCCTGTGCGCAGGCGCAGAAGCCTGTAAACACAGCACTCCCTATTCAGCACACGCCACCCCTCCGCGCATGCCCAGTAGCTCCTGTGCGCAGGCGCAGAAGCCTGTAAACACAGCACTCCCTATTCAGCACACGCCACCCCTCCGCGCATGCCCAGAAGCTCCTGTGCACAGGCGCAGAAGCCTGTAAACACAGCACTCCCTATTCAGCACACGCCACCCCTCCGCGCATGCCCAGAAGCTCCTGTGCGCAGGCGCAGAAGCCTGTAAACACAGCACTCCTATTCAGCACGCCCCTCCCTCCGCGCATGCCCAGAAGCTCCTGTGCGCAGGCGCAGAAGCCTGTAAACACAGCGCTCCCTATTCAGCACACGCCACCCCTCCGCGCATGCCCAGAAGCTCCTGTGCGCAGGCGCAGAAGCCTGTAAACACAGCACTCCCTATTCAGCACACGCCACCCCTCCGCGCATGCCCAGAAGCTCCTGTGCGCAGGCGCAGAAGCCTGTAAACACAGCACTCCCTATTCAGCACGCCCTTCCCTCCGTGCATGCCCGGAAGCTCCTGTGCGCAGGCGCAGAAGCCTGTAAACACAGCACTCCCTATTCAGCACACGCCACCCCTCCGTGCATGCCCAGAAGCTCCTGTGCGCAGGTGCAGAAGCCTGTAAACACAGCACTCCCTATTCAGCACGCCCCTCCCTCCGCGCATGCCCAGAAGCTCCTGTGCGTAGGCGCAGAAGCCTGTAAACACAGCACTCCCTATTCAGCACGCCCCTCCCTCCGCGCATGCCCAGAAGCTCCTGTGCGCAGGCGCAGAAGCCTGTAAACACAGCACTCCCTATACAGCACGCCCCTCCCTCCGCGAATGCCCAGAAGCTCCTGTGCGCAGGCGCAGAAGCCTGTAAACACAGCACTCCCTATTCAGCACATGCCACCCTCCCCGCATGCCCAGAAGCTCCTGTGCGCAGGCGCAGAAGCCTGTAAACACAGCACTCCCTATTCAGCACGCCCCTCCCTCCGCGCATGCCCAGAATCTCCTGTGTGCAGGCGCAGAAGCCTGTAAACACAGCACTCCCTATTCAGCACACGCCACCCTTCGCGCATGCCCAGAAGCTCCTGTGCGCAGGCGCAGAAGCCTGTAAACGCAGCACTCCCTATTCAGCACACGCCACCCCTCCGCGCATGCCCAGAAGCTCCTGTGCGCAGGCGCAGAAGCCTGTAAACACAGCACTCCCTATTCAGCACGCCCCCCCTCCGCGCATGCCCAGAAGCTCCTGTGCGCAGGCGCAGAAGCCTGTAAACACAGCACTCCCTATTCAGCACACGCCACCCCTCCGCGCATGCCCAGAAGCTCCTGTGCACAGGCGCAGAAGCCTGTAAACACAGCACTCCCTATTCAGCACGCGCCCCCCCTCCGCGCATGCCCAGAAGCTCCTGTGCGCAGGTGCAGAAGCCTGTAAACACAGCACTCCCTATTCGGCACGCAGGGAGGTTTGCTACGGCACGGCGTCGGAGCGCACAAGGCCCAAAAGCGGAACATCGGCCGGACGCTGTCTGGGAGGTGGGGGAATGCGCCTTTTACCCAGATGGCGCCCCACGCAGCGGCGTCCTTTGCCTACCGATAGGACCGCCCCTGCCGACGTGTGATCCAATACAACAGCCAGCAGAGTGATCTTGTTTGCTGTGGACTCATCTTGTTGTGTATCAAATAATAGTAACAATAACAACAACAACAACAAAAGCAACAAAAACCCATGCAGGAAAAATATAATCAAAGCTCCCCCAACAGATGGCCATCCAGCATTAAAGGGCGGTGTTCTGGCAATGCACAGAAGCCACTAGACTTCCATGCGCGTTTGCAATAAAATCAAACAGATGCTGGAAGGAAATTTAATTTAGTGATTCCTTTCTTTCCATAATCGTATTATATGTTAAAGCAAGGAGGAAGAGTACAAAACGACAATGAATGGAAAGCGAGGGAAGCGACGCCAAGGCTGGCTTGGATGCCCGAGTGCCACGCTCTGAGCCAACGCAACACCTTTGGGCTCGACTCCAGGCATTACCTGTCTCCAAGAGACAGTTTCCCTTGGAAACCAGCCCTAGCCTTCCTCGTCTGTTGGGGGGTTGCCATACCAACTAGACTTGGAAAGGAGTTGAAGGATAGCTGCTCCTTCAACCTGACCGTAGACCTGCTTCTCTGTTGCAGCTGGGAACGTTCTTCAGGTCACCTGCAAACATGAATGTCATCCTCTCCAGGTGAGGAGGGGAAAAATCAAGGTGGTGGGGAAGAAAAAGCCCAAAGTGGACGTCTTCCAGCTGCCTTTGCACTTATGATTTAATTGGGATTTCTTAGTCTCCCATCCAAGTCCTAACCAGGGCCGACCCTGCTTAGCATCCAAGATCGGTCAGAATCGGGTAACTTTATTTAGAGTATTTGAACTCCTCTCTTTCATAGGTTCGCATTATGAAATTGAATACTGGTGGGGTTGGGGGCGGAATTGATTTTGCCATTTGGGAGTTGTAGTTGCTGGGATTTATAGTTCACCTACAATCAAAGAGCATTCCAAACTCCACCAACGATAGAATTGAACCACACTTGACACACAGAACTCCCATGACCTACTGAAAATACTGGAAGAGTTTGGTGGGCATTGGCCATGACATTTGGGAGTTGTAGTTGCAGGGATTTATAGTTCACCTTCAATCAAAGAGCATTCCAAACTCCACCAATGATAGAATTGAGAGCATTCCAAACTCCACCGACCACACTTGGCACACAGAACTCCCATGACCTACTGAAAATACTGGAAGGGTTTGGTGGGCATTGACCTTGACATTTGGGAGTTGTAGTTGCAGGGATTTATAGTTCACCTTCAATCAAAGAGCATTCCAAACTCCACCAACGATAGAATTGAACCACACTTGGCACACAGAACTCCCATGACCTACTGAAAATACTGGAAGAGTTTGGTGGGCATTGACCTTGACATTTGGGAGTTGTAGTTGCAGGGATTTATAGTTCACCTTCAATCAAAGAGCATTCCAAACTCCACCAACGATAGAATTGAACCACACTTGGCACACAGAACTCCCATGACCTACTGAAAATACTGGAAGAGTTTGGTGGGCATTGACCATGACATTTGGGAGTTGTAGTTGCAGGGATTTATAGTTCACCTTCAATCAAAGAGCATTCCAAACTCCACCAACGATAGAATTGAACCACACTTGGCACACAGAACTCCCATGACCTACTGAAAATACTGGAAGAGTTTGGTGGGCATTGGCCATGACATTTGGGAGTTGTAGTTGCAGGGATTTATAGTTCACCTTCAATCAAAGAGCATTCCAAACTCCACCAACGATAGAATTGAACCACACTTGGCACACAGAACTCCCATGGCCTACCGAAAATACTTGAAGGGTTTGGTGGGCATTGAAACAAGGTTGTTTTCTTGCACCAACCCTATTGACAATCTTCTTCAGCATGATGCTCCAAAGGGCTACGGCAGACCTCGAAGAAGAAGACGACATTTATATACGCTATCGTACTGATGGCAGCTTGTTCAACTTAAGCCGTCTGAGGGCTCGCACTAAGACTCTAAACTATCTAGTCCGTGAGCTGCTTTTTGCTGACGATGCTGCCCTTGTCGCCAATTCAGAAGCAGCCCTGCAGCGCCTCACGTCCTGCTTTGCAACAGCTGCAGAGCTGTTTGGGCTGGAAGTCGGCCTGAAGAAAACAGACGTCCTCTACCAGCCCGCACCACAGGAAGAACACCACCATCCCCACGTCAGCATAGGCACATCTGTGCTTAAGTCCGTTAAGCAGTTCACCTCCCTGGGAAGCATCATCTCTTCAAGTGCCAAGATTGACAAAGAGATAGATCACAGATTAGCAAAGGCATAGAGTGCATTCGGAAGGCTTCACAAAAGAGTCTGGAGCAACAAGCACCTGAGGCAAAGCACCAAAATCAGTGTGTACAGAGCTATCATACTGTCTATTCTCCTCTATGGGTCTGAAACATGGGTCACCTAGCGCCAACACCTACGACCCTCGAACGCTTTCATCAGCGCTGTCTTCGCACAATTCTAAATATACACTGGACCGACTATGTGACGAATGTTGCTGTCCTGGAGCAAGCAAGGATCACCAGCATTGAGGCCATGCTATTGAGAACACAGCTGTGCTGGGCAGGGCACGTCTCTAGGATGAAGGACCACCGCCTCCCAAAGATACTACTCTATGGTGAACTCACCACAGGTCAGCGCAAGCGAGGTGCCTCCAAAAAGAGATATAAGGACTCCCTGAAACAACATCTCAGGCTCGGCCAGATTGATCACCAACAATGGTCCACCCTGGCCTCACATCGGAAGGTGTGGAGACGCACTATCCACAATGCTGCGGCCTCTTTTGAGAATACACGCCAAATGGGTCTCAGGGAGAAGCGACAATGCAGAAAGAACCGCAACTTGGAAACAACATCACCCAAGGAGACTTTCTGCTGTGCTTTCTACAACCGGACTTGCCTATCTCAGATTGGCCTTTTTAGTCATCAACGCGCTTGTAAAAAGCGTGGGATGAGTCCTTCCTAAGAATCTTCGTTCGCGAAGTAATGCCGAGAGAGAGTAAATATAATACTAGTAAATAAAATAATAGTAATGGGAAATATAAATATAATAGTACATACAATAACAGTAAATTCTATATTTAAATTATATATTGCTTTTAATGTTAGTCGCATTGGGTCTATTCTTAAGAAAGAAAAAGTGGGATAGATAATAATAATAATAGTTGAGCAATCAAAATGAATGCCAGATAATAGCAAAGAAATACACAGAAATATCAGAGACGGTGCCAAGCAAAGCCTCTCTTGGGAGAACAACCTGGAAATCCAGAACATGTTTTCTCTGCTTCCATCATCTCTTATAGCAGTGTTTCCCAACCAGTGTGCCGGGGCACACTAGTGTGCCATCAGCAATCATCAGGTGTGCCGTGGGAAATTGGAACCTTCAGGAAGGGGAGGGGGGAGAGTCTAGTGTGTTGAAGTATAAAAACCCTAAGAAACCTACCTCAATAAAGGCACAAAATTACACCCTACCCCCCACCCGTTGTCTACTTGGTCTCTCCCTCTCCATGCATTGGGAAGGCCTGCCTCCCTTTCCCCAAGTAGAGACCTCCTCTTGCCTCCTGGGGGTTCTGTGTGGGAGGTTTGGCCCAGTTCTATCATTGGTGGGGTTCAGAATGCTCTTTGATTGTAGGGGAACTATAAATCCCAGAAACTGTAACTCCCAAATGTCAAGGTCTATTTCCCCGGAACTCCATCTGCGTTCAAATTTGGGCATATTGAGTATTCATGCAAAGTTTGGTCCTGATCCAACATTGTTTGAGTCCACAGTGCTCTCTGGATATAGGTGAACTACAACTCCAAAAACTCAAGGTCAATGCCCACCAAACTCTTATAGTATTTTCTCTTGGTTATGGGAGTTCTGTGTGGGAAGTTTGTGTCTTTCTGCCATTCCTGCCAGGATATCTATGTTGTGTTCATCGAAACAGGCCCAGGTTTCACACTGAGTGTATAAATACATTTAAAACCATATTAACTATATGTATTACTGTGTTAGAGTGTCATTTTTGTGTCATTTTGGTTGGTGGTGTGCCCCAGGATTTTGCAAATGTAAAAAAATGTGCCGCGGCTCAAAAAAGGTTAGGAAACACTGTCTTATAGCAAGAAACCCAAGAGTTCCTTCAATGATCTTTACACAAAGACAAATAGATGTGTGAGTCTGTTTGATATTGCCAATTGGGAGAGAAAGGAGGGACATGCTCATTTTGAAATACGTATGACGCTGTGTCTATTCCTGTTGCAGAGATACGCAAGTGAGGATCATGGAGAAGACCGTCTCCAACGCGGAGCAATACTTTGGCAAGTTCTGCACCCTGATGGCCGCCTACACCCGCAAGACAGCCAAACTGCGCGACAAGGCGGACCTGCTGGTCAAGCAGCTCATTGACTTCGCCAACACCGAGAACCCTGAGTTGAGGACGACCACCAAGACCTTTGCAGAGGAGCTGGCCAAAGTGCAGGACTACCGGCAAGCAGAGGTAAAAGGCACGGCATGCACTCACACACTTCAAAGGCCACACAAAGATAGTATTTATTTATTTATTTATTTATTTATTCATTTCATTTCATTTCAATTCTGCCGTTCTCACCCAGCAGGGGACTCAGGGCGGATTACAATGTACACATTACATTTAGACACACAAACACACAAGACAGACAGAGGCAATTTTTTAACATCTGGCCACCAGGGGGAGCTGTCGCACTCCTTCATTCATCAGCGTGTTTTCTGGAGATTTTTTTTTAATGGCCTCCTAAATCAGTGAAATTTAGCCTCCCCACTAAGGGGTACCTTTATTTCCTACTTGACAGATGCAACTGTATTTCGGGTTGCAAATGTCAACAACAGGTTACACAATAGGTCGAGAGCCCACCTCGAACTGGGCAGGCCTCGAACTCATGACCTTCTGGTCAGTAGAGATCTTATGCAGCTGACACCCAGCCAGCTGCGCCACATTCCCAGTACTATTACCATTACCATTATTATTATTATATTCACTAATGTTATATTTACCATTATTACATTTACCATTATTACATTTACTATTATAATATTTACTATTATTATTGTTGTATTTTCTACTATATTTATCATATTTAGCATTATTATTAAATATTATTATATTTACTATTGTTATATTTACCATTATTACATTTACTATTATTATATTTACTATTATATATATATATTTATCATTATTGTATTTTCTATTATTATATTTACTATTATATTTAATATTATTATGTTTTCTATTATATTTACCATTAATATTATTATATTTACTATTATTATATTTTCTACAGCACTGTTTCCTAAACTGTGTGTCTTAGCCCCGAATGTTGAGTTCCCTCAATTGGCAACGGCAAAGGTTTCTGAATGCTTCCTCGCTTCTCTTTTAGGCATTTATGCCAATCCGTTGTACAGCGTTTACAGTGGACTCCGCAGAAGATGCTTCACAAAAATTGGAAAATTAGACTGTTTATCAAGTGTTGCAAATACCGATTGTATCAGTAATTGTTTGCTTTTTATATCTATTTTATAGGCCTGGGCAATCATGGTTCTAAATGGTTCTAAAGTACTTACAAAACTAAAGTTCTGGTGGTGAACACTAGGTGGCGCTGGTGCTTTGCTTCTACAGTGTTGCTAAAGTTCTGTTGGTGAACACTAGGTGGCGCTGGTGCTTTGCTTCTACAGTGTTGCTAAAGTTCTGTTGGTGAACACTTCTACAGTGTTGCTAAAGTTCTGGTGGTGAACATTTTAGAACCCTAAATAATAACTTTTATCATTATAATTTCATTACTGGCGATTTTTAAGACAGAACCAATTAAGAACTGCCATTTAGAACGACATTTTGAAAGTTTTATTAGAGTTCTGAAATGTTCACCACCAGAACTTTAGCAACACTGTAGAAGCAAAGCGCCAGCGCCACCTAGTGTTCACCACCAGAACTTTAGTTTTGTAAGTACTTTAGAACCATGATTGCCCAGGCCTACTATTTTATTTAACTGGGGATGCATAAGAAGACCTGCTTTAGTGGATCTAGGAAATTGCCAGAAGGTTATCTTCTCTGTAAATTTGCAAGATCCTCCAACACAATTTTGGTGGAAGCAGACCATAGAATGCCTCGAAAGATTTCTCAATGAGAACTTGCAAAGCTGCTTGCCATGTGTGCATGTTTTTATGCTGTTCTTCTTTAGGTGGAGAGACTGGAGATGAAGGTTGTTGGACCACTGAAAGTCTATGGAGTGCTCATCAAACAAACCAAGGTAGGAGGCAATTACACTCATTTTTGCTGTGCTGCCACCTGGATCAAGGCGGATTGGCGCTGCTTGTGTTATTGGACCTCACAGCAGCGTTTGATACAGTCGATTATGATCTTTGGACTCACCGCCTTGCTGGGGCTGGGGTGAGGGGGATGGCTCTGAGGGGCGAGGTGGTCTCTGGGGGCTCCCCACTAATCTGTAGGGTTCCCCAGGGGGCCATTCTTTCCCCTCTATTATTTAACATCTACATGTGACCACTTGCCCGGCTGGTGCATAGCTTTGGGCTTGAGTGTCATCAGTACGCTGATGACACTCAGCTCTTTCTGAGGATGGAGGGCCGACCCGACTCTGTACCCGATAATTTCCATCTCTGCCTCGAAGTCGTTACTGGATGGCTGCGAGCCAGTAGGTTGAAGGTGAATCCAGCGAAGACGGAGATCCTTTGGCTAGGTCGCCCGGGCGGTGGGGAGCTCCAGCTTCCAACCCTGGACGGCGTGGCTTTATGCCCGTTGTCATCAGTAAAAGGCCTTGGAGTCCATCTGAACACTCGACTCTCCATAGAGACTCACATCTCCATGGTTAGCCGAGTTGCGTTTTTCCACCTTCGCCAGGCTCAGAAGCTGGCTCCCTACCTATCCCGTTGCGATTTGGCCTCGGTGATCCAAGCGATGGTCATCTCAAGGTTAGACTACTGTAACGCTCTTTACATTGGCCTACCTCTGTCGGTGACCCGGAAACTTAAGCTAGTGCAGAACGCTGCAGCCCGTGTGATCACAGGCACGCCTGTGGGCCACCGTATTACACCTGTGTTGCAGGAACTGCACTGGTTGCCTATTGAATTCCGGATCACCTTCAAAGTGTTAGTTCTGACTTTCAATGCCTTGTTTGGTCTGGGGCCAGCGCACCTGAGGGACCGCCTTACCCCATACTGTCCCATGAGATCACTGAGATCTGAAGACCAGGATCTTCTCCTTGTCCCGAGTGCCAAAGCCTATCGTCTCACGTCGACAAGGAGAAGGGCATTTTCCATTATTGCCCCCACGCTTTGGAACTCCTTGCCGCCGGAGGTCAGGTCACTCCGTGACCTTCTGGCTCTCCGGAAAGCCTGTAAGACCTGGCTATTTTGGCAGGCCTTCGAAACTGAGTCAGTCTAACCACATATGTCAGTTTAGTTAACACTGTTGTTTTAATGTAATGTTTTAATGTTCCACTGCTGTTGTGTTTTATTGTTTTAATGCGCTACTGTTGTTTTGTTTTATCCTTGAATTTATGAGCACCTGGGAGTGGCGGCTAAGAAGTCGAACAAATAAATAAATTTCAGAGCCGACCTCAAACAAAGCTCGTAGTGGACTTCCTCGTGATACTAAGGTCTTACTTGGTTTGTACTATGCAAGCACTAGTTCAGATATGTAGTATTTTAAGGGAGTAAATATGGTATAAAGACAGCAGCAATTACTTTATTTTGGTTTCAGGGTTGTGCAAATTGGGATGCACATTAGGTTCAATGGCACATGAGACTCAGGTAAATACAGTATAAGAACAGCAGCAAATACTTTTTGGTTTCAGGATTTTGCAAATTGAAGTGCACATTAGATTCAATGGCGCATGAGACTCAGGTAAATACGGTATAAGGACAGCAGCAAATACTTTATAGCAAATACTTTTAGGAAGTACACAAAAAACAATGAAGGAATGCGACAACTCCCCCTGGTGGCCAGCAGCTGGAATGTTAAATTACCTCTATGTCTGTCTATCTATGTTGTATGTCAAAGGGCATTGAATGTTTGCCTGTATATGTGCATTGTGATTTGCCCTGAGTCCCCTGCGGGGTGAGAAGGGCGGAATATAAATGATGTAAATAAATGAATAAATAAAATAAACTACAACTCCCAGGTTCCCAGGGCAATCAACCCCAAATCCAGCCAATATTTAGTTGGTCATGTGTGTCCAGATCCATTGACAGCTGGGTTGGTTTCACGGTTTTGTAAATTGGGATACGCATTAGATTTGATAACACATGAAACTCAAGTAAATATGGTATAAGGACAGCAGCAAATACTCTCTTTTTTGGTTTCTGGGTTTTACAAATTGAAGTGTGCATTAGATTCGATGGTGCATGAGACTCTAGTCAATATGGTATAAAGACAGCAGCAAATACTTTATTTTGGTTCCAGGATTTTGCAAATTGGGGTGTGCCTTAGATTTCACGACACATGAGACTCAAGTAAATTTTTATATATACTAGCTTGGGGACCCAGCGCTGCCCGGGTTATTTGAGAAAGGCATTGTGTGGCAAGGTTGGTCTATCATTTATGTGGCTCGCTGTGGTCTCAGGAAGTTAGTGATGGTACTGTGACTCCCATTGTCCACGGTCCATCCTCCTCCAAACAGCACCAGGATGTAAAGTGGACCATGGGGGCCCTGTGTGCCAACTTTGGTCTTGAGCAGTCATTGGATGAGGGTAGCAGTGGTCTCAGAAAGTGAGTAAAGGTACTGCAAGTCCCATCATCCATTGTTTATCCTTCTCCAAGCTGCATCAGAATGTAGACTGGGTCATGGGGACTCTGTGTGCCAAGTTTTGTCTTGATCACTCATTGCATGAGGTTCGCAATGATCTTGGGAAGTGAGTGAAGGTACTTCAAGTCCCATCAACCATGGTCCACCCTCCTCCTAACTGCTCCAGGATGTAGAGTGGGTCATGGGGGCTCCGTGTGCCAAGTTTGGTCTTGATCAGTCATTGGCTGAGATTCGCAGTGGTTTCAGTAAGTGAGTAAAGGTACTACAAATCACATCATCCATGGACCATCCCCCTTAGAACTGTAGCATGATGTAGAGTGGGTCAGGAGTATTCTGTGTGGCAAGTTTGGGCCTGGTCTGTGATTTGTAGGGGTGACAGTGTTCTGTGGGAAGTGAATCGGGTGAAGGTACTGCAAATCCCATCATTTGTGGCCCATCCTGCCCTAAACTGCTCCAGGTTGTAAAGTGGGCCATTGGGCCTCTGTGTGTCAAGTTTGGTCCTGATGCGTCATAGGTGTGGGCCACAGTGCTAAGTAATTGAGTTAAAGTACTGCAAGTCCCGTCATCCATGTTCCATCCTCCCTCAAACTGCACCAGGATGTAGAGTGGGTCTTGGGGGTTCTGTGTGCCAAGTTTGGTCTTGTTCTGTCATTGTTGGGGGCCTAGTCAGGATAATCAAGTTGAGGAAGCATTACTGTCATATCAGGTTGTGGCCTGGTCTGGAAAATCAAGTTGAGGAAGCCTTGCTGTCAATTTTGGGCCTGGTCTGTGATTTATAGGGGCTATAGTGTTGTTTGGGAAGTGAATGATGTGAAGGTACTGCAAATCCCATCATTTGTGGCCCCTCCTGCCAAGTGTGTTCCTGATCCGTCATTGCTGTGGGCCGCGGTGGCTGACCGCCTGAGGCCTTTCCTTTTCCCTCTGAGTCACTTCAGAATGTTGGAATGTGGTTGGCCAATCGGAGTCCATTATGCAAATACCATTTCACTGGCAACCAATCCCCTCTGTCTGGGGCCGTAGAATGTCGGCGTTCTGAGGCTGGCCAATCGGTGTCCTTTATGCAAATAATCCCACAGTTGCAGCCAATTGAAACGCTGGCACATATTCCTCCTGTCGCACCACCACACCACGGCCCGCAAACACTGACTTTTATTATATACATAGATATATGTAAAAATGAGACTCAAGTAAATGATGATAGCATCAAATACCTTTTTTGGTTTCAGGGCTTTGGAAACAGAGGTGTGCATGAGATTCAATGGTGCACAAGACTTAAGTGAAAACAGGATCGCCTTGAAGTTCTTTGGCCTTTCAGGCCAAGTCGGCCACTGTCTATTGAGGGTGACATCATAAGTGACCTCAGTGACGTCCAGTGGCATTTCCCAGCCTTTGTGTCCATCTTGACCTCTCACCCCTTTTGTCCCCTTCCATAGGCTGAGATCAAGAAGTTCAACCGTGCCCGAAACAACGAAATCAAGCAGCTGGAGAAGCTGGAGAAGATCCGGCAGAAGTCTCCATCTGACCGGCACATGATCGTATCCTTGCCAAGGCGCTCATGCCGCAACCTTTCCCCCTTTCGCCTGCAAATGGGCCGCTGGCTCCCCAAAGTCGTGGAAAGGCTTTTTCCGAAGGCTTTCCAAAGGCTGCCAGCAACAGGAAGGCAAAGTTACAAGCTTCCTCAGAGGGAGGTTTGGGTTACAGCGAGGTTTCCTTCTGAGCGAAAGGGGAAACCCAATGAAAGCAATTGGAAACAGACCATTGCGGAGGAAAAATCCCGTCTCCTCGAATAAGGGAAAAGCCAAATAGATGGTTCTCCAGAGAGCGAGCGGGGCCCAGATGAATGAAATCAAAACAGTACAAGCAGCGAGTATGGCTTCATAACACTAAGATATTTCCAATATCTGAACATACTTAGAAGGCATCGTATTCACTTAGCTATCAACAAGGGCTGTTCGACAATTTCGGATATGCCCGAATTTTCAGATACTTCCGACTTTTTTTTTAGCAATTTCAAGAGCAACCCTCCCAACAGGAATTCCAAAATCCTAAATTCCGAATTTCGGAATTCCGAATTTCGGATGTCATTTCCGAATTTTCTTGCTGATTGCTCATTGGCTGATGGCTAACAGTTGACTCTCCTTTCTGCTGATTTTTTTGCCCATTTTTGGAAGTGAACGCCAGTTTTTTAAGACTTCCGAATTTCGGAAATACTTCCGAATCAATTTCATAATTTATCGGAAATTTTTCAGAAGTCCATATAATCCGAAACGACAGCTACAATTAGATCCGAAACGAGTTTCGAAACGTTTTTTTCTTGGATCAACCAGCCCCACTATCAACAAGCCTTAGCTTTCCTTTTCATCATTCAGGATTACGAAGGAAGGCTTCCAAGGCCCCTTCTACATGACTATAATTGTTATTATTATTAATGTTTATTTATATCCCACTAAAACCATTACAATCACTTTTAATATGATTTAATGGTTTTTAACTGGGAATTTTTCAAACTGTCTAAGGTTTACATTTTTTAAAAAATACCATTTATATTTGATCCTGTTTTAATGTTTGCGTGTTTGTATATTTTGAGTAGTATGCTAACGCTTTTTGTGAAGCCGCTTTGAATCTCCTTTGAGAGAGATAAAGCGTGGTATGAATGAACATTATAATAATAGTAATGGTAAAAAGTTATAAATAAGGAAGAAGGCATAGAATATGAGAGGCTGCAGCAGTTTGCTTTTGCCCAAGCTGTTTGGGAAGGGCAAGGTTCAGAGCTCATGTCTGGATCTGTAGCTTTCTGGCGAAGAAATTGCCTCACAAACAGGGCCGGTTCGTCCATTAGACAAACTACGCAGGCGCGTAGGGCGACGTCACCGGGGAGGGGCAACGTCACCCGGGAGGGGCGCCGCCGTGCCTGCTCCCCGTCGCTCGCCGGAAAAGAGACTGGGTGTACTTGGAAAACGTCAAGGAGTCAAAAGAGACGGGTATATAAGGTATATTTCAATGGTTTATTCTTCAAATGGTCTTCATATGATAAAGTAAATGTTCATCCAAAAGTCAACTGAGAAGTGGAATGCAAATAGTTGTTGGTCACTATGTGCGCACTCTCTGGCCATGAAAAGTCCCAAAGGAAATCATAAGTAAATGTCACATCAATAATACATTCTTCATGGGGCGGTCAGAGAGGGAAATGGGAGGCGCACTTTGGAGCCAGTGCATGCGCAGATTGGTGCATGCGCACTGGGGAGCGCACTATACCCCCCGGGAACAGCTTGGTCCGCCCCTGCTCACAAACAAAATTGGAAGGGTTTAACTCAAAAGCATGCATTAGGGCAGTGTTTTTCAACCTTTTTTGAGCCGCAGCACACTTTTTAGTTTTATAAAATCCTGAGGCACACCACCAACCAAAATGACACTCTAACACAGTAATACATATAGTTAATATGTTTTTAAATGTATTTATACACTCAGTGTGAAACCTGGGCCTGTTTCAATGAACTCAACATAGATATCCTGGCAGGAATGGCAGAAAGACACAAACTTCCCACACAGAACTCCCATAACCAAGAGAAAATACTATAAGAGTTTGGTGGGCATTGGCCTTGATTTTTGGAGTTGTAGTTCACCTAAATCCAGAGAGCACTGTGGACTCAAACAATGTTGGATCAGGACCAAACTTGGCACGAATACTCAATATGCCCAAATGTGAACACAGAGGAGGAAGAAAGGGTATTTATTGGAGGTACCAATTTCTCACGGCACATCTGATGATCGCTCACGGCACACTAGTGTGCCGCAGCACACTGGTTGGGAAACACTGCATTAGGGAACGCAACAACGTTCCAACTGACAGTTCATTTCCCTCACACCTCACCCTGGCCCCTCCCCTGCAATCGCTCCCGTTTCCATGGCAACCCTCTCCCAGCTTTCAAATATACACAGGACACGTCTAAGGCGTGGCCGAGTTTCCTGGCTTCACAGAAAACCAGAAAATAAGGTCATGACAGTTAATGCAATACTAACTTTTGCACTTTGAAATTAAGTTTGCAGTGGGTTAAACCACTGAGCTGCTGAACTTGCTGACCAAAACGTTGGCAGTTAGAATCCGGGGAGCGGGTGAGCTCCCACGGTTAGCCCCGGCTTCTGCTAACCTAGCAGTTTGAACATATGCAAATGTGAGTAGATCAATAAGTACCACTCTGGTGGGAAGGTAACGGTGCTCCATGCAGTCATGCCAATGGCCACATGACCTTGGAGGTGTCTACGATACACACACACACACACCCCAGAATCAAGACAGTAAATAACAAACACTGAACTAGGGGAATCTCAGACAGCAAACAATCATGTGCCAGTGAACTCCTCCCAAACAGAGGGTGCTTCCAGGCAACAGTGACCAGGCTACCTCTATGTAGATACTAGGCATGAGAAAAAGTTATGAAAATGAAATGATTCGTAAGAAATTCGTAAGAAATGCTACTTTTGAGTATTTCCGCACCTGGAACGCCAACCAGGAAGTGGACTTTCTTTATAGAACTGGGGCCAGGATTTCCTCAAGTGTCGTTATTCGCCCGTACGGGGGGGGGGCACCCTCCTTCTCTCTCACCACCCTCCCGCCTCCCTTGCCAATAAGTATTATGGCAAGGCAAGCCCTAAACTCGCTCCTTCTTTCGGCTGGAAGCCCAGAAAAATGTAAACAGAGAGGATTACTCAGAAGTAAATCTGCAAAGGAGGGCACTTTGGATGAAGGGCCCTCCTTTGTGGATTTACTTCTGAGTAAACCTCTCTGATTACATTTTTTCCAGGCTTCCCTGCCTCTCCTGCCTGCCAGGATCTAAAGCATCAAAGAGTATTGGGGTGAGTAACCAACCTAATGTATAATAGAATGAATGCTACTGTAAGTGCCTAATATTATAAGTAATCCAACTGGTCATATACCTACATTCCATGCACATGCAATAATACAGCAGTAATAACAATAACAAGAGGTAAAATTCAAACCGAAGTATTCTGACTGGTCCGTCTCATGCGGTGAAAACGGGCTCTTCTCTATTAGCCTGAAAAGCCAGCGTTTTCTGCTTGGGTGCACACACATACATATTCTTGGGGGATTTGCTGCAGAATCCAGGGCTCATAGAGAAGATTCTGCAGCAAATCCCCCCCAAAGAATATGTATGTGTGTGCACCCAAGCAGCAAACGCTGGCTTTTCCCCCGGGCCAATTTCCTGGGCTCACAGAGAAGAGCCCGTTTGCACCGCATGAGGAGGACCAGTCAGAATACTTCGGTTTGAATTTTACCTCTTCTTATACCCATTGTTATTACTGCTGTATTATTGCATGTGCATGGAATGTAGGTATATGACCAGCCTGGGCAAACTTGGGCCCTCGCTCCCTCGGGATCGGGGTGAGAGAGGGCAGCGAGGAGCCAGGGGGGGCTCCTCCTCCTTTTCTTTTGCTGCTTCCAAGAATAGAACACCCGCTCCCTCCCTCCCTCCTTCCCTCCCTCCTTCCTATTTGGAGAGTCCCATCTAGAATTCAGTGTGATTTATTCAAGTTTTGGCCTACAACTCCCAGAAATCCCAGCCAATTTACCAGCTGTTAGGATTTCTGGGAGTTGTAGGCCAAACCATCTGAATGCGCATGCGCTGGAGATACGAACTACTAACGAATTTCGTTAGTAATTAAGTTACATTTTAGAAATTTTTGGAAATTTTTTGTAAGTCTTTCTTTTACTAATCAAAAGAATCTCCCCCCAATTTGATTTTAGAATCGCCATTTTGGGTTCGAAACCATGCCTAGTAGATACCCGAACTGATTGACTTTGCAGATGCAAGGCTACTCAATGCTAATCAAGCTTGATAATTGCAACATTCACGCTTCCTTCAAATAGACAAGGGCTCTTTCTCTCACCATGAACATTATTATACAGATACACACACACGCATACACACACACACACTCCACTTGCTTCATAGCCAATATGTCACTTATAACTGGGGAAGAAAAATTGTGTTACACAATGTAATGTTTCCATCATGCAATCAATCACCTTGCCTCCAGATAATATCATGTCCCATTCTTAAGCCTTCTGGGGTTTTTTTCCAGGGCAGGAGCAAATAATCCAATTTACTAAAGTTAAACTTACAAATACAATAAACGCATACTTCCAAAGTTCCCTTTGCTGCTCCCATTGCAAATTTTACTTATGCCTTGCTGGATCTTGACTGCCCTCTGGCGTCAAAGTAGAGCATAGCCTCCTCTTGACACCAATCCCCAATAAAACATCATTGTAGAATGAATCCTCTCCATTGGCGCCCCCTTGCAGTGGGGGAGAGGCTTGCGTACCCTGGGCTGGAAGTCAGCCTGAAGAAAACGGAAGTCCTCTACCAGCCCGCACCACAGGAAGAACACCATCACCCCCACATCAACATAGGCACATCTGTGCTTAAGTCCGTTCAGCAGTTCACCTCCCTGGGAAGCATCATCTCTTCAGACTCCAAGATTGACAAAGAGATAGATCACAGATTAGCAAAGGCATAGAGTGCATTCGGAAGGCTTCACAAAAGAGTCTGGAGCAACAAGCACCTGAGACAAAGCACCAAAATCAGTGTGTACAGAGCTATCGTACTGTCTATTCTCCTCTATGGGTCTGAAACATGGGTCACCTCTCGCCAACACCTACAACTCCTCGAACGCTTTCATCAGCACTGTCTTCGCACAACCTTAAATATACACTGGACCGACTATGTGACGAATGTTGCTGTCCTTGAGCAAGCAGACGTCACCAGCGTTGAGGCCATGCTATTGAGAACACAGCTGCGCTGGGCAGGGCACATCTCTAGGATGGAGGACCACCGCCTCCCAAAGATACTACTCTATGGTGAACTCACCATGGGTCAGCGCAAGAGAGGCGCCCCCAAAAAGAGATACAAGGGCTCCCTGAAACAACATCTTGGGCTCGGCCAGATTGATCACCAACAATGGTCTACCCTGGCCTCACATCGGGAGGTGTGGAGACGCACTCTCCACAATGCTGAGGCCTCTTTTGAGAAGACACGCCGAATGGGTCTCAGGGAGAAGCGACAATGCAGAAAGAACCGCAACTTGGAAACAACATCACCCAAGGAGACTTTCTGCTGTGCTTTCTGCAACCGAACTTGCCTATCTCAGATTGGCCTTTTTAGTCATAAACGCGCTTGTAAAAAGCGTGGGATGAGTCCTTCCTAAGAATCTTCGTTCGCGAAGTAATGCCGAGAATAATGAATATTCTGCAGAATATTAGTCTGCAAAGGGCTTGGGAACTGATAGAGAATCTGATTTTCCTTTCTTGGTGCAGATGATATTGGCTTTGGATTGCATGGCCTTTAATTTATCTTCTTCCCATTTGATTATTTCCCTTGACTCTTGGCTTCAGTCACAGGTAAGGGATTTGTATTGTCCCAAAATATACATTAAATGATGCAGCAAAACTGCCCCTGCCGCTCTGGAAGAGATGACCGACGGATTAGATGACCACTGTGGTATGTAGAATGCAGGTCGTCTGTTAGTAAAAGGTTTCTTTATGCAACTTATTGTAATTACCGCCATGCATTCAAAAGAGTAAATACATACATCTAATGTTCAGGAAAGCACTCCAAAATGACCTGCAAGCGTGCTATAGAATTGCATAGAGAATAGAGAGACATGGCGTTTAGGTCTTCCAATGCAACTTTCTAGAAACTTCTAGGCAAAGGATGCCATAAACAGAATATGGATGCCCGCTTTGAGTCTCCTTATGGAGAGAATAAACATAGAAATGAAAATGAAAATAATAATAAATGTACAGTATGATCGGCCCCTCATATTGATATTAATATTATTATTGTTATTATAATTATCATTTATATGTTTATTCCCTCCATAAGGAGATTCAAAGCAGCCGTCCAGAAACATACACATGAAAATAACAACAATAATACAGATCATGAATATATTATTCCTGTTGTTTTCATATTTATGTTTATGTTAGGAAGGAAGGATGGAAGAAAGGGAGGGAGGGAGGGAGGAAGGAAAAAAAGAAAAAGGGAAAGAAGGGAGGAAGGAAGGGAGGAAAGAAGGGAGGAAAGAAGGAAGGAAAGAAGGAAGGAAAGAAGGAAGGGAAGAAGGAAGGAAAGAAGGAAGGGAAGAAGGAAGGAAGGGAAAGAAGGAAGGAAGGAAGGAAGGAAAGAAGGAAGGAAAGAAGGAAGGAAGAAAGGAAAGAAGGAAGGAAGGAAAGAAGGAAGGAAAGGAGGAAGGAAAGGAGGAAGTGAGAAAAGGGAGGGAGGAAAGAAGGGAGGAAGGGAGGAAGAAAAGAAAAAGGGAAAGAAGGGAGGGAGGGAGGGAGGGAGGAAGGAAAGAAGGAAAGGGGAGGGAGGAAAGAGGGGAGGGAGGAAGGGAGGAAAGAAAGAAGGAAGGAAAGGAGGAAGGGAGAAAAGAAGGGAGGGGGGAAGAAGGGAGGGAGGGAGGAAGGAAGGAAAGAAAGAAGGAAGGAAGGAATGAAAGAAATAAGAAAGGGAGGGAGGAAAGAAGGAGGGAGGGAAGAAGGAAGGAAGGAAGAAGGAAAAAGGCAAGAAGGAAGGAAAGAAGAAGGGAGGGAGGACGGGAGGGAGGGAAGAAGGAAGGAAGGAAAGAAGGGAGGAAGGGAGGGAAGAAGGAAGGAAGGAAGGAAGGAAAAAAGGCAAGAAAGGAAATAAGAAGTGAGGGAGGGAGGGAGGAGGGAAGAAGGGAAGGAAGGAAGGAAGGGAGGGAGGAAGGGAAGGAAAGAAGGGAAGAAGGAAAGAAGGGAAGGGAGGGAGAAAAGAAGGGATGGAGGGAAGAAGGGAAGGAGGGAAGAAGGGAGGAAGGGAAGGAAAGAAAGAAAGAAGAAAGGGAGGAAAGAAGAAGGGAGGGAGGGAAGAAGGAAGGAAGGGAAGGAAGGAAAAAGGCAAGAAGGAAGGAAGGAAGAAGGGAGGGAAGAAGGAAAGAAGGGAAGGAAGGAAAAAGGCAAGAAGGAAGGCAAGAAGGGAGGGAGGAATGGAAGGAAGGAAGAGGAAGGGAGGAAGGGAGGGAGGGAAGAAGGAAAGAAGGGAAGGAAGGAAAAAAGGAAAGAAGAAGGGAGTCAGCGAGGGAGGGAGGGAAGAAGGAAGGAGAGTCCTTTGCAATGCTAAACACTGAGCAGACGAGAGGTGCTTGAAATGATAAGCGCAAATGGCATGCAAATTGTCCCCTCTATATTTATATTTTGCTATCCTCAGCAAAGCCATAGCACGCTATAATTATGCACTGCTCAATCTGTCCAAGCTGCAAAGTATTATGTGCCATTGGACGTCTCATGCGCAAAAGTCACGCGTGCGACCTCCTTGCGAGACACTGAAAGCCTTGCAACGCTTTTGCGGAATCATCCAACCCCAGGCAGCCTACAATTCACTAGAGCTGGAAAGGGATCTCCAAAGGGCATCTAGTCCAAGCCTTTGCTGCCATGAAGGCACAATCAAAGCTCTCCCAGCAGATGGCCATCCAGAGAGGTATAATCCTGACAAAGGTGTTCAGGACTGTTGTAACTTTTTAAAAATAATTTGCAGCATCTATGGATTGAGTTGCAGTAATTCTCACGAAAATGGAGAAGTTTCTGGAGTGGCTAGAGAAGAAACTAATATGGTTGATAAAGTGAGATCAAAGGTGAGCATGAGATTGGAGTCAATAGTGGAAACGTCTCTTCCAGGCGGAATCCCAGGTGCACAGGGCCTCGGTTGACGCAAGCCGGAGCACGCAGCAGCTGGAAGAGACCATTGATGAGTTCCAGAGGCAGAAGCTAAAAGACATCCAGGTAAAGAGAGATGTTGTGCGCAAACTTGGATATATTGCATACTAGCTGAGGACCTGGAGGTGCCCGGGTTATTTGAGGAAGGCATTGTGTGCCAAGGCTGGTTCCTATTAGATGTTTATGTGGCTTGCAGTGGTCTCAGGAACTTAGTGAAGGTACTGCGAGGGGGCCATGGCGCACCCCCCTCCAAACAGCACCAGGATGTTGAGTGGGTCATGGGGGCGGTGTGTGTCACATTTGGTCTTGATCATTCTCTGGATGAGGGTTGCAGTGGTGTCTGGAAGTGAGGGAAGGTACTGGAAGTCTCAGGATGAGTGTTGCAGCGGTCTCAGAAAGTGAGTGAAGGTACTTCAAATCCCATCATCCATGGTCTGTCCCACTCAAAACTGCACCAGGATGTAGAGTGGGTCATGGGTACTCTGTGTGCCAAGTTTGGGTCTGGTCTGTGATGTATAGGGGCTGCAGTGTTGTTTGGGAAGTGAATGATGTGAAGGTACTGCAAATCCCATCATTTGTGGCCCATCCTGCCCTAAACCACACCAGGTTGTGAAGTGGGCCATTGGTCCCTTGTTTGCCATGTTTGGTCCTGATCCGTCATTGCTGTGGGCCGCAGTGGCTGAGTGCCTGAGGCCTTTTGCTTTCCCTCTGAGTCACCTTAGAAGTGTATTGGGTGAAGGTACTGAACATTCCATTTCCAACAGAAAAAACTATCAACTGGCTAACTTCAACTCCAGCCATTGATGCCTGCCTCAGGCCCTTCCCTTCCCTCTCTGTGCTGTGTTGGAATGTTGGGAGGCTGGCCAGTCACAGCCATTTATGCAAATAATCCGACAGTTGCAGCCAATCGAAACGCTGGCACATATTCGCTCGGTCGCACCACCCACCCACCCACCGCCCGCAAACACTTACTTTTATTATATACATAGATTTAAATATATTATATTTTAAAAAATTTTAATAGCAATTAAACAGAAAGATTTGTGTATTCATGTTTCTACCTTTTTCGTAAAATATAGTAAAGAAAGGTGTTGATTACTAACATTGAATTCCAGAAATAATCACAAAAAACAATATGTTTGGGGGAGTATGAGCAGCTGTGTCCCTGCAAGTTGGAATCCCCGGGCAGGCGTTGCCGTGGAAACCGCAGCACGCGCCTCCTTCCTCTCGTCAACCTCGCCCATGCCGCAGTCCTGTGTATTGCTTCTTCCAACGGAGACGTCCTCGCAAGCGCGCAACCCTGCAAGTGGCAAGACTGGCTCACGCCACTGCTTCCCTACAGGGGTTCAGTGACCCCCCCCCCCAAAATTCTCCCGAGCCTCCCAGCACCCCCTTGAATCGCCCCACTGCCCACCAGGGGGTGGTACCGCCCACTTTGGGAACCACTGATGCAAATAAATAAACAAACTACAAATCCCAGATTCCCAGGGCAATCGACCCCAAATGCAGCCAGTATTTAGTTGGTCATGTGTGTCCAGATCCATTGGCAGCTGGGTTGAGTGCTCTCGGATGCAAGTGAACTACACCTCCCAAAATCAAGGTCCCCCCCCCAAACATGCAGTATGCAGGGGCGGTCTAACGTAATTCTAAATGGTAAGCGAACTTTATTTTGGCGCCCCCAAAAAACATTATTCCCCCCCGTCTGCGCATGCCCAGAAGCTCCTGCCTGGAGGCGCCCCTCAGGAGAAAACTGCCACTCACCGCCGGCTTCGTGGAAGGAAAAGCGAGAGAAAGGCTCCCTCACAGAGCAGCGGCGAACTGGCGGCTGTGTAGTGGCTCGCGCAAGGCCACACCCTTCCTTCTCACACGCCCTGCACCGCCCCCAGCCTTGCACGAGGCCTGTTTAGGCTTCGGCTTCAGCGCCTGCAGGAGCTTCTGGGCATGCGACGGAGGTTTTTTGCGCATGCGCAGTGGCTCGGAGCTCAACTTCAGGTCCGAGCCACTGCGCATGCGCGAAAAACCTCCGCGCATGCCCACAAGCTCCTGCAGGCCCTGAAGCCGATGCAGCAACAGGGAGGTTTGCAACGGCGGCACGGCAGCGCCCTTCCAAGATGGTGCCCCACGCAGCTGCGTCCTTTGCATATACGTAAGACCGTCCCTGGCAGTATGTTCAGTTGGTCATGGGGGTTCTCTATGCCAAGTTTGGTCCCGGTCCATTGTCGGACACCTCTGTCACATACACACTTTTCACTTTTGTTATGTGTATAGAATTAAATATATGCAACGGGTGAAATTGGAACAAGTCAAAAGATCATAGAGAGTTGTGTTTTCATCATGCTACTAGGAGGGATGTGAATAGATGGTGGTGCAACAAAGCAATTGCGGTATGTTTTGGATAATAAAGAAATAATTTTGCTTAAAAAAAAATCAAGTCAAGGAAGCAAAAGACGGACTTACTCGTTGCTTGTTTCCCAACAGAAGATCTTCCTCGATTTTGTCACGGTCGAGATGGTTTTTCACGCCAAAGCTTTGGAAGTCTATTCTAACGCGTTCCAAACCCTTGAAGGTTACGACCTGGAGAAAGATTTGCAGGTACTTTTCGTACAATAGCAACAACAATAAACAAACAAGGAGGAAAATAAAAATATTTTTGGATTGCAAGAAAAAAAATCACTTTGCAATTTGTATTATCTGTCCTAAATCCTTTTTTAAAAAATAATAATAATTCTGTGCTCCATTTCTCTCCTTTGCCTTCTTCTTAGGATTTCCGAGCAAAAACCAACATTGCTTCAGGAACTTTGCCCGTTGCAAAGCCAACGAACCCATCACCCACAGTCTCTTGGTCTACAGGCCCACAGGTATTGCTCTAGTAATTATTCCTGGCTTCAATTGCATATAGAAGTGAACCATAGAAGCAGCTGCACTGTAACATTGATGCCATGAAAGCCTTCGACAACACATTATTATTACGATTCTCTGCCAAATAATAAAAATAATAATCTGCCAAAGAAGGCTGGTGCCTGACATAATAATAATAGCCAAAGAAGTCTGGTGCCTCACATAATAGTAATAATAATAATATCATTATCATCAGCCAAAGAAGGCTGGTGCCTGACATAATAGTAATAATAATAATAATATCATCAGCCAAAGAAAGCTGGTACCTCACATAATAGTAATCTTAATAATAGTATTAATATCATCAGCCAAAGAAGGCTGGTGCCTCACATAATAGTAATCGTAATAATAATAGTATTAATATCATCAGCCAAAGAAGGCTGGTGCCTCACATAATAGTAATCGTAATAATAACAATATCATCATCATCAGCCAAAGAAGGCTGGTGCCTGACATAATAATAATAATAACAATATCATCAGCCAAAGAAGGCTGGTGCCTGACATAATAATAATAATAATAATCAGCCAAAGAAGGCTGGTGCCTGACATAATAGTAATAATAATAAAATCATCATCAGTCAAAGGCTGGTGCCTGACATAATAATGATGATGATGATGATGATGAGGTTTGCACCATCACTGAATTAGCCCAGTTTCGGAGAGCTTGTAAGACTTTCTTGTTCAAACAAGCTTTTAACCTCACCGGCTCATGAAGTCAGACATAAGTTAGAATTAATCTGTGATTATTGTAGACGCTTGTCCTTAGGGGTAGTTGTATTTTTATGCTTTTATGCTTTTATGTTTCAGTAGAATGCATTAAACTGTATTGTGATATTGTATGTGAATTATGTAAACCGCCCTGAGCCTGCCGGAAGGAGCGGTATATAAAAATTAATAATAAATAAATAAATAATATCATCAGCCAAAGAAGGCTGGTGCCTGACATAATAATAATAATAATAATAATCTGCCAAAGAAGGCTGGTGCCTGACATAATAGTAATAATAATAATATCATCAGCCAAAGAAGGCTGGTGCCTGACATAATAGTAATCGTAATAATAATAATATAATCAGCCAAAGAAGGCTGGTGCCTGACATAATAGTAATCATAATAATAATAATATCAGCCAAAGAAGGCTGGTGCCTGACATAATAGTAATAATAATAATAATATCATCAGCCAAAGAAGGCTGGTGCCTGACATAATAGTAATAATAATAATAATATCATCATCAGCCAAAGGCTGGTGCCTGACATAATAGTAATAATAATAATAATATCATCAGCCAAAGAAGGCTGGTGCCTGACATAATAGTAATCGCAATAACAATATCATCATCAACCAAAGAAGGCTGGTGCCTGACATAATAGTAATCGTAATAATAATAATAATATAATCAGCCAAAGAAGGCTGGTGCCTGACATAATAGTAATTGTAATAATAATAATATAATCAGCCAAAGAAGGCTGGTGCCTGACATAATAGTAATCGTAATAATAATAATAATATCAGCCAAAGAAGGCTGGTGCCTGACATAATAGTAATAATAATAATAATATCATCAGCCAAAGAAGGCTGGTGCCTGACATAATAGTAATAATAATAATATCATCATCAACCAAAGAAGGCTGGTGCCTGACATAATAGTAATAATAATAATAATATCATCATCAGCCAAAGAAGGCTGGTGCCTGACATAATAGTAATCGCAATAATAATAATAATATCATCAGTCAAAGAAGGCCGGTGCCTCACATAATAGTAATCGTAATAATAATAATAATATCAGCCAAAGAAGGCTGGTGCCTGACATAATAGTAATCGTAATAATATAATCAGCCAAAGAAGGCTGGTGCCTGACGTAATAATAATAATAATAATAATAATATAATCATCAGCCAAAGAAGGCTGGTGCCTGACATAATAGTAATAATAATAATATCATCATCAGCCAAAGAAGGCTGGTGCCTGACATAATAGTAATCGTAATAATAATATAATCAGCCAAACAAGGCTGGTGCCTGACATAATAGTAATCGTAATAATAATAATATAATCAGCCAAACAAGGCTGGTGCCTGACATAATAGTAATTGTAATAATAATAATAATATAATCAGCCAAAGAAGGCTGGTGCCTGACATAATAGTAATCGCAATAACAATATCATCATCAACCAAAGAAGGCTGGTGCCTGACATAATAGTAATTGTAATAATAATAATAATATAATCAGCCAAAGGCCGGTGCCTCACATAATAGTAATCGTAATAATAATAATACCATCATCAGCCAAAGAAGGCTGGTGCCTGACATAATAGTAATAATAATATCAGCCAAAGAAAGCTGGTGTCTCCCCAATCTATAGCTGAGCATATTGCATGGCAAAGTGGCTTCAAAGTGGGTTAATGAGACAGTGTAGCTGCACCGGATATTCCCTCTGCAAAAGAGAAAAGCTGTTTCTCTTTTCCAGATGTAATAACTCATGAAAAGCTAAACCAGGGCTGTGATAAAAAAAAAAACCCAAAACAGCCAAGCTCAAGCTGGTCCCTGTTTTGCGCTGGTTCCAAACCTCTGCATTTCGGGTGGGAATTCTGTTTTATGCAGCCATCGCCACCATCCAGAGAAGCCTCAGCTCAACGTTGCCTGAGGAGAACCAGGCCTTGCAATGGGAGCAGACCTGTGGGAACCTGGCCAGGTGTGGCCCCGCCTCCTTTGCACACCTGCAGGCCTTCCCACCAGGAACTACAGGCCTTAAAGCCATTTCCTACAAACAGTATGTGTGTATATATACATATATACACACCAATAGATATACGTTAAAACATACAGCATACATATGTATATATAATCTTAAAATGTAACGTTGCGTTTGAATTCGTCTGCACTGTGCAATTGATGCAGTTTAGTCCCACGTTAGTTGCCACAGCTCAATGCTATGGGACCTTGGGAATTTTAGTTTTAAGAATTCTGATTATTCTGATTATTTAACTGTCACAACAACATAGTGGATTTAAAGCTCAAACTACAAAGACTCTGGCACAAGCCAGTCTAGGTGGTCCCAGTGGTGATCGGCACACGGGGGCAGTGCCTAAAGACCTTGGCCGGCACTTAAAAACAATCGGCACTGACAAAATTACCACCTGCCAGCTGCAGAAGGTCACCTTACTGGGATCTGCATGCATTATTCGCCTATACATCACAGTCCTAGACACTTGGGAAGTGTCCGACGTGGGACCCAATACAAGAGTCCGCAGAGTGATCTTGTCTTCTGTGGACTCCTCTTGTTGTGTTTCTATTCTAATTATTATTATTATTATTCTACTTGAATAATTCTCTTGAATTATTATTATGTATTATTATTCTACATTAATTGCCATGGCAACATCGCTGGATTATTATTGTTGTTGTTGCTGTTATTATTGAAATGTGTTATTATTATTATTCTACTTTAACTGGTGCAGTGGGTTAAACCAGTGTTTTTCAACCTTTTTTGAGCCACGACACACTTTTTACATTTACAAAATCCTGGGGCACACCACCAACCAAAATGACACAAAATGACACTCTAACACAATGACACAAAATGACACTCTTAACACAGTAATGCATATAGTTAATCTGTTTTTAAATGTATTTATACACTCCGTGTGAAACCTGGGCCTGTTTCGATGAACTCAACTTAGATATCCTGGCAGGAATGACAGAAAGACACAAACTTCCCACGCAGAACTCCCATAACCAAGAGAAAATACTATAAGAGTTTGGTGGGCATTGATCTTGGGTTTTAGAGTTGTAGTTCACGTAAATCCAGAGAGCACTGTGGACTCAAACAATGTTGGATCAGGACCAAACTTGGCATGAATACTCAATATGCCCAAATGTGAACACAGATGGAGTTTGGGGAAAATAGACCTTGACATTTGGGAGTTACAATTTCTGGGATTTATAGTTAACACACGATCAAAGAGCATCCTGAACTCTTGCAACAATGGAATTGAACCAAACTTGGCATATTGAATTCTCATTACCAACAGAAAGTACTGAAAGGGTTTGCTTGGGAATTGACCTCGAGTTTGGAAGTTGTAGTTCACCTACACCCAGAGAGCACTGTGGACTCAAACAATGTCATGTTATGTTGTTGTTTGTTTTCTATCCAGAATCACAATGTTGGGAGGAGGCTCACCACTTTAAGGTCCCTAAAACAGGCATGGGAAAACTTGGGCCCTCTGGGCGCTTTGGACTTCAACTCCCACCATTCCTAACAGCCTGAGGCCCTTTCCTGCTGAAGTGGCTGAGGGGGGGGGGGGAGGAAAAGGGCCTGAGGCTGCTAGGAATGGTGGGAGTTGGAGTCCAAAACACCTGGAAGGTCCAAGTTTGCCCATGCCAGCTTTTGACAGGGACCTCCTCCTCCCCCCTCGCGCCCTTCGCGCTCTTTCTTCCCCCTCCTGCCCAACACTTACTTTTTCTTCTACACTGCCGCTTCTGCCGCCATTTTGATCTGAGGGGGCAGCGTGAGCGTGTTCAGGAGGGGAGGGGGGAGGAAGACGTTACGTGTGCGGACACTACTACGCAGACTCACCCCAGAGCAAAGCGAGCAGAGCGAGGCTGGGAAGAAGGGAGCCCGAGTGGAGAAGAAAAAGTGTTCGGCAGGAGGGGAAGAAAGGGGATCGGAGGTTCCCATTTCCCACGGCACACCTGATGATCGCTCACGGCACACTAGTGTGCCGCGGCACACCGGTTGGAAAACACTGGGTTAAACCACTGAAGTTCTGAACTTGTTGACCAAAAGGTTGAAGGTTCAAATCCAGGGAGCAGGGTGAGCTCCCACTGTTAGCCCCAGCTTCTGTCAACGTAGCAGTTCGAAAACATGCAAATGTGAGTAGATCAATATTTACCACCCCAGTGGGAAGATAATGGCACTCCGTGCAGTCATGCCAGCCACATGACCTTGGAGGTGCCTACGGACAACACTGGCTCTTTGGCTTAGAAATGCAGATGACCACCAACCGCCAGAGCTGGACAAGACTAGACTTAATGTCAGGGGGAAACCTTTACCTTTTCCTACTTTAACTGCCATGGGAGTATGCTATTTAATAATAATAATAATAGTAATAATATTTATTCTACTTTAACTGCCATGGCAACATTTTCTTGAATTATTATAATTATTATTCATAATAAAATGTATTATTATTCCACTTTAACTGCCATGGCAACATGTTGTTGCTGTTACTATTATTATTATCATCATCATTATAATTCGAGTTTTAGACATAGCATAAGGTAAAAATAAAGGGGAGAGGGAAGCGAAAAGGAAAAAGATAAAAGTAAAAAATAGAAATAAAACAACACAAAATATTTTTAAAATACAAACAAAAAAGTGTTAATATAAAAAATAAGAATAAGATGTTTCCGAAAGTATGATCAAATTATTTATATTAATATTAAATATAAATATTTTATTATTATTTTAAAATATTCTTCTTTAACTTCTTTGATTTCAAGAATCCAGCTGAGAATTCACAATGCTCTTCTGCATTTGGTTGCCATGGCAATTAAAGCGCTATAACGATATCGCGCAATAGGATCCTTGTGATGGACGGGGAGTTGATTCCTATGGGATCCGAATGCAGTCCCAATAATTTTGGCATAAATGCAGATAATGCGGACACAATTCCAGATGTATTGAATAAACGGATGTTTCCTATCTTAGAGTGTGCAAAGTATGCTCCAGAAGCTGACATTGGTGGAAAGTGAGGAGGAAGAGGAGGAGGAAGAGGAGGAGGAGCCTGATGGGAGCCACACGCAAGACTTAACCCACATCAAATACCCTCCCATTCGGCAAGTGACTAGCAGGAACCTGTGATGGCCAGCGCCTTGAACTGTGCAATGAAACAGAAATCCAAATCTGAGTTTGCAGGACTGCGCCGTGGGCGGGGTTGATGAGAGGAAGGAGGCGCGTGCTGCAGTTTCCACGGCAACGCCTGCCCGGGGATTCCAACTAGCAGGGACACAGTCGCAAGCGCAAGATCCCCGGGCAGGCGTTGCTGTGGAAACTGCAGCGCATGCCTCCTTTTTCTCGTCAACCCCGCCCACGGCGCAGTCCTGTGTTTTGCCTCTTTCTTCCAATGGGACGTCCTCGCAAATGCGCCTTCCTAGGCCCGGCGCAGGGCGAGCGGGAGGCGCTTTTCAAGGTGGGCCTCGCTTGTCCAGTGCCGGCCCCTTCTTTTTTCAATGCCATAAAAACAACATGCAATTAAAATAACATTAAAATTAAAACACATTAAAACATCTAATTTTACGAAAAGGGTAGAAACATTAATACACATTAATACATATAGCAAGGGGGAAAAGGAAAAGAAAGAGGAAGGAAAGTAGGAAAGGAAAGGAAGGGAAGAAAGAAGGGAGAAAGGAAGGAGGGAAAGAGAGGAAAGAAGGAAAAGAAAGAAGGAAGGGGAAGGAAAGGAAGGAAGGGAAAAGGAAATTGAAATAAAAAATTGAGGAAGGAATGAAGGAAATAACAAAGGGAGGGAGGGAGAAAAAAGGAAGGAAAAGAAAAGAAAGGAAGGAAAATAGGAAAAGAAAAAATGAGGAAGGGGGGAAAGGAAGAAAAAAAGGGAAGAGGGGAAAGGAAAAGAAAACAATGAAGAAGGAAAGAAAGAAGAAAAGGAAGGAAAAAAGAAAAGAAAAAAGGGAGGAAGGAATGAAGAAAATAACAAAGGGAGGGAGGAAGAAAAAGGAAGAAAAAAAGAAAGGGAAGGAAAATAGAGAAAAAATGAAGAAGGGAGGGGGAAAGGAAGAAAAGGGGAAGAAGGGGAAAAAAATAAAAAATGAAGAAGGAAAGAAAGAAGAAAAAGAAAAAAGAAAAGGAAGGAAGAAAAATAAAAAGAAAAAAGGGAGGAAGGAATGAAGGAAATAACAAAGGGAGGGAGGGAGAAAAAAAGAAGGAAAAAAAAGAAAGAAAAGGAAGAAAAATAGAAAAAGAAAAAATAAGGGAGGGAGGGGGAAAGGAAGAAAAAAGGGAAGAAGAAAGAAGAAAAAGAAAGGAAAGAAAGAAGGAAAAAGAATAAAATGAAGGAAAAAAGAAAAGAAAAAGGGAGGAAGGAAATGAAGAAAAAGGAAGGAAGGAAAAGAAGGAAGGAAGCGAAAGGACGGGATGAAAGGAAACAAAAGAAAAGAAGGAAAAAGGAAATAAAGTAGGAAAAGAAAGAAAGAGGCAAGGAAGGAAGGAAAGAAAAATAAAGGAGGAAGGAAACCAGGAAAACAAAGAAGGAAGAAGGAAGGAAATAGAAAGGAGGGAGGTAAGGAAAGGACGGAAGGAAGGAAGGAAAGAAAAGGAAAGGAGGGAAGAAAGGAAAGAAAGTAGTAAAAGAAAGAAGAAAGAGGGAAGTAAGGAAGAAGGAAGGAATGAAAAATAAAAGGAAAGGAAATAGACAAATAGGCAGAAAGAAGGATTATTTTATTGAACTTCCCAAAACTTTAATAACCAGGACTTGGTAACACTTTCTATACATGAGTTAAAAACCACAATATTCCACAAAGGATACCAATCACATCGCCTCGGCATAATACATCAGTCATCGCACAATCTCACTCAGCACATCTAAATATACTGTATCTTATACGGTTATTTTATATATATATATGTATGTATGTATATAAAAATGTAATAGAATTCCACAGTTATATACGGAGATGATATACTGAAAGGTTTGGTTTTGCAACTGCATCCTATAGGTAGAGGGCTCTTAACAACAACAACAAAACTGCAGAATACTGAAGGTTAAGATACTTTTAGTGTTAAGAGGAGAAGGATTCAAGCTTCGTTTAGGAAAAAAGTGGGGGCAGAGATAATACAAAAGAGAGGAAAACTATATAGATATGCAAAATAATTCAGCAATGGGAACATAACATCTCGCAAATAAAGGTATGTTTCGAACTTGGCTCCCATAGGCAATAAATGCAATCCCGGATCATGGAAACAATAGACTCATTAGGGAGAGGAAAGCAAGATATTAATAATTATGGTGATGATGATGACAACAATAATAGGAACTGACTATATTGCTAGTTATCTGTCCCTTTGGCGCCCTCTACTGGACAGAGCGATGACGACAACAACAATAGGAACTGACTATATTGTTAGTTATCTGTCCCTTTGGCGCCCTCTACTGGACAGAACGATGACGACAACAACAATAGGAATTGACTATATTGTTAGTTATCTGTCCCTTTGGCGCCCTCTACTGGACAGAACGATGACGACAACAACAATAGGAACTGACTATATTGTTAGTTATCTGTCCCTTTGGCGCCCTCTACTGGAAATGCAGGATAAGAGTGAAAGTTTGCAGGAATTTGCAATATTTGTTAGTGGGATTTTCATTCCTTTTAATAAGCAAATGATATTTCTGTTCCCCTGGAATAGAATTACAAAATATACGGGAATCGTATGTTGACTTCTCCTATTTTTAAGAGATCTTGCTCAGTGGCATAACACTATGAAAGGTAATTATAATAATATCCAAAATTTTGGAATATGGGGATAACATCACCATGTGAAGGGGATGGCGGGATTTCCTGGCTATGAGTCGTAAGGCTCAATGCCAAATTATCCGGAAACATTGAGTGATATATAAAAAGGAACAAAGGCGCACGCAAAGAAGGGTCAGATTGTCGCCAAGACCGCGACAGATGGCAAGGAATAATCTTCTCAGGCTGAGGAGCCCACAACGGCTCTGGGATCTACCAGGGAGGGAGGAGAGTCACTGCCAGGACGAGAGTTTATTTATATAGACTGGAAACAGAAACACCCTCGGAATGAAAACGGCAGCCGTCGGCTTCCTTGCGCACTTCCCTTCCCTGGCACATTTCACTGTGTTGCGTTTGCTTGCAGAACCAAAAGGAAAGGAAATAGAAAGGGGGGGAAGGGAAAAGGAGGAAAAGGGAAAGGGAAAAGGAGGGAAAGGGAAAAGGTAGGAAAGGGAAAGGTAAAGGAAGGGGAAGGGAATGGGAAAGGGAGGGAAAGGGAAAGGAGGGAAAAGGAGGGAAAAGGAGGGGAAGGAACGAGAAAGGGAGGGATAGGGAAAAGGAGGGAAAGGGAAAAGGAAGGAAAGAGAAAAGGAAGGAAAGGGAAAGGAGGAAAATGGAAAAGGAGGGGAAGGGAGGGGAAGGAACGAGAAAGGGAGGGAAAGGGAAAAGGAGGGAAAGGGAAAAGGAGGGAAAGGGAAAGGAAAGACAAGGAAAAGAAGGGGGAAGGGAAAAGATAGGAAAGGAAAGGGGGATGTTTCCATGTCCTGTTTTCTCCACTCAAAATGCATCTGAAGAAAGGAAGGAAGGGGAAGGAAGAAGGGCAAAGAAGAGGAAGGAAGACAGGAAGGAAGGAAGAGGGAGGATGAAAGGGAAGAAAGGAAAGAAAGGAGGGATGAAAAGGAGTAAGGGGAAGGAAGAAGGAAAGGAAAAGGAAGTGAGTGAGTAAGGAAGGGTGGAAGAGGAGGGAGGGAGGAGGAAAAGGAAGAAGCGAAATGGTGAAGGGGAAGAAATACAGGAAGAGAAGAAAGAGAGGGGCAAGGTGAAAGGAAATGGAAGGAAGGAAAAAGGAAAAGAAAGGAAGGGAATGGATGGAAGGGGAAAGGAAGAGGAAGAAGAAGGGAATAGAGGCTGAAAGGAAAGAAAAGGAAGGAGAGGGTGGAAGGAGGGTGAAAGAAGGAGTGAGAGAAAGGGAATGGATGGAGAGAAAGAAAGGATACAGTCAGAAAGAAAGTGAAGGAAGAGAAGAAAAGAAAAAGCGAAAGAACAATGATAGAAAATGAAATAAGGGCGAGAGCGGGATGGAAGAAAGGAAAGAGGGAAAGAAAGTATAGAGTGAGAGAGGGGGAGAACTGATAGTAAAGGAAGGAAGGAAGAGAAAGAAGGAAGGAAGGAAAAGGAAAGGAAGGAGTATAAAAGAAAAGAGAAGGAGGGAGGAAAGAAAGAAAAGAGGGAAAAAGTATAGAGTGAAAGAGGGGAAGAACTGATAGTAAAGAAAGAAAGAATAAAGAAAAAGAAAGAAAAGGAAGGAAGGAAAAGAAGGGGAAGGAAAGGAAAGAAGGAGTATGAAAGAAATGGAAAGGAGCGAGAGAGATGGAGGAAAGGAAAGTGGGAAAGAAAGAAAGGAAATGGAAGGAAGGAAAAGGAAGAAGGGGAAGGAAAGGAAGGAAGGTGTATGAAAGAAAAGGAAAAGAGAGAGAGATGGAAGAAAGGAAAGTGGGAAAGAAAGAAAGAAAGAAAGAAAGAGGGAGGAAGGGGAAGGAAGAGAAGAAGAAAAGGAAGGAAAGGGCAGAAGGAGGGTGAAAGAAAAGGAAGGGAGTGAGGAAAGAAAGGAAAGAAAGGAAGGATAGAGACAAAAAAGGAAGGAAGGAAGAAAAAGGGAGAAAGGGCGGGCGGGCTTTCCAAATGGCTGGAAGGCCACCAGGGATGCTGTGCGAATCTAGAAAAAGGAGGACGCGGAGACAGATACACAAAATACTTGGGAGCGAGGCTCAGGAGGAAAGGCAAGCGAGGCTCCCTTCCTCTGCGGACGAGGCCGCTCTCCCCACGGCAAGGGTCTGACCCAGCCCATGCGTTTCGATGCAACCCTTCCGTGTCCTGTCCGTTCGGTCCAAAGGCCCCAAGGGAAGGGGAGGCTGTGGATGATGGGACATAGTGTCCTGGGACGTCTTCGACAGGGAGCAGCGCAACGCGGTTGGATGGCAATCATGCAGGTCCGTCTTTGTCCTCATCCGCGGTTCAACGCCCGCCTCAATCTTCCGGTTAGTGGCCGCACTTCAACCCCAACTGGCTCTGTCTGTCTCTCTCTCTCTCAATTTTCCGCATGATTCCATTATTCAGCAGCCATTTCTTCAATGTGGTCGCTGAGCAGCTTGAATTGCTCTGGGAATGAGAAGCACACAAAAGTAATCTGACTTGTCATGCACGTCCCACTATCATCAAAAAAAGGGAAAGTTTATGATATTATTACTGCATTATATTATATTATTTTATTACAGTGTTCCCTCACTACTTTGCGGTTTGCTTTTCGCGGACACACTGTTTCGTGAATTTAAAATAAATATTAATGTAAAATATTTACATTACATTATTTACATGGTGGTGGACGGCAAGTGTGCAGGTCGGGCCTGAGGCTCGGCGTGGAGTGTGGTGTGGCCTACTGCGCTACCGCGGCCACGGAAGTGGCTCCAGACGCATTTATTGGGTGGACTCGCAACAGAGGCGGGTAAGGAAGCATGAGGGCTAGTCTGTGCATCCACGCTTCTTATATATACCCAATGGAAGTGAAGCACTTCCATTGGGCATATATAAAAGTTGCTGCTCGACTAAAGTGACTGAAGGATTTTGTTTATAAGGTAAAGGAAAAGTTTTTCCCCTGAATACTAAAATAATGGATACTGTAAATATTAAAATATTTTAATTTTTATTGGGTTTTTTTTTACTGTTTTTTTATTTTTTATTGTTTTTTAGTGTATTTTATTGTTAATGCTGCCTTATGTAAACCGCCCCGTGCCGGTTGGGATGGAGCGGTATATAAAATCGAAGTAATAAATAAATAAATAAATATAGCGTCCCTACTTTGCAGATTTTCATTTATCGTGGGTGGTCTTGGAACTGAACATCCGCGATAAGTGAGGAAACACTGCGTAACATATTACACAATTTTTGTTCCTGGGTTGTCAATGCCATTTCCTAATTGGTTCTATCATCAAAACATAGGGAAGGTTTATTGAACTGCCTATCTCAGTTCTCAATGAGAGATCCAAGCTACGGTCATCTCAAGGCTGGATTACTGTAACGCGCTTTACGTTGGCCTTCCTTTGTCGGCGACCCGGAAGCTCAAGCTGGTGCAGAACACTGCCGCCCGGCTCCTGTCTGGAACCCCAGCAGGCCTCCACATCACACCTGTTTTGCAGGATCTGCACTGGCTCCCAATCGGCCACCGGATCTCCTTCAAGGTGTTGGTTCTTACCTTTAAGGCCTTGCATGGCCTGTGGCCAGCGTACTTGAGGGACCGACTCACCCCCATTGTCCCCGAGATCACTACGCTCCGAGGATGCTAATTTGTTAGAGATACCCTCGGCGAAATCGGCTAAACTGACATCTACTCGCTGGAGGCGTTCTCGTTATAGCTCCTACGCTGAACGCCCCCCGGCCGAACAGCGGCTATAAAGGACCTGCTCCCGTTTAGACGCGCCTGCAAAACTTATTTGTTTAAGCAGGCCTTCGGTGAGTAGGTCCTGCCCATGTTCCGCTTTAGCCGCTGTCCTGGGGTGTCACGCTATCTAATTCCTGAACTGTACCTGGGGTTTTGTATTTTGCTGTTTTAACTGTTTAATTGTCTTAGATGTTTTATCGCATTGCTTGTGTGTAGTTGCACCTTCGGTTCCTGTGAGCCGCCGCGAGCCTCAGGGAGTCGGCGGCATAGAAACCCGAATAATAAATAAATAAATAAATAAATAAATAAATAAATGAGGACTGCAGCCTTGCGCAGGATGGCTCACCTTCGTCCAGGTTGCCAATCACGGCCTGCTTCTTCAGGAAGTCATTAAAAGCCAGCATGTTGTGAGTGAAAGTCCTGCAGAAAAGGAAGAGGAAGGAAAATAAAATGAGAAGTATTTTATTAATAATAACATGTATGTATTAATATAATAATAATAATATACAATAATAATATAATAACATAAGAGTGTAATGCATTGATAATATTTTATGTCATTACTATAACAATGTTGTCCCATGGCTTGAGCTGAAAGAAGAAGTAAATTATTATTATTATTATTTGGAGAAGAGAAAAGAAGGAAGGAAGGAAAAGGAAGGAAGGAGTATAAAAAGAAAAGAGAAGGAGGGAGGAAAAGAAAAAGAAAGAAAAGAGGGAAAAAGTATAGAGTGAAAGGGGGGGAAGAACTGATAGTAAAGAAAGAAAGAATAAAGAAAAAGAAAGAAAAGGGAAGGAAGGAAAAGAAGGGGAAGGAAAGGAAGAAAGGAGTATGGAAAGAAATGGAAAGGAGCGAGAGAGATGGAGGAAAGGAAAGTGGGAAAGAAAGAAAGGAAATGGAAGGAAGGAAAAGGAAGAAGGGGAAGGAAAGGAAAGGAGGTGTATGAAAGAAAAGGAAAAGAGTGAGAGAGATGGAAGAAAGGAAAGTGGGAAAGAAAGAAAGAAAGAGGGAGGAAGGGGAAGGAAGAGAAGAAGAAAAGGAAGGAAAGGGCAGAAGGAGGGTGAAAGAAAAGGAAGGGAGTGAGGAAAGAAAGGAAAGATATGAAGGATAGAGACAAAAAAGGAAGGAAGGAAGGAAGAAAAAGGGAGAAAGGGCGGGTGGGCTTTCCAAATGGCGGGAAGGCCACCAGGGATGCTAAACGCATCTAGGAAAAGAAGGACGCGGAGACAGATACACAAAATACTTGAGAGCGAGGCTCAGGAGGAAAGGCAAAGCGAGGCTCCCTTCCTCTGCGGACGAGGCCAGCTCTCCCCCACGGCAAGGGTCTGACCCAGCCCATGCGTTCGATGCAACCCTTCCGTGTCCTGTCCGTTCGGTCCAAAGGCCCCAAGGGAAGGGAGGCTGTGGATGATGGGACATAGTGTCCTGGGACGTCTTCGACAGGAGCAGCGCAACGCGGTTGGATGGCAATCATGCAGGTCCGTCTTTGTCCTCATCCGCGGTTCAACGCCCGCCTCAATCTTCCGGTCAGTGGCGCACTTCAACCCCAACTGGCTCTGTCTGTCTCTCTCTCTCTCTCTCAATTTTCCGCATGATTCCATTATTCAGCAGCCATTTCTTCAATGTGGTCGCTGAGCAGCTTGAATTGCTCTGGGAATGAGAAGCACACAAAAGTAATCTGACTTGTCATGCACGTCCCACTATCATCAAAAAAAGGGAAAGTTTATGATATTATTACTGCATTATATTATATTATTTTATTACAGTGTTCCCTCACTACTTTGCGGTTTGCTTTTCGCGGACTCACTGTTTTGTGAATTTAAAATAAATATTAATGTAAAATATTTACATTACATTATTTACATGGTGGTGGACGGCAAGTGTGCAGGTCGGGCCTGAGGCTCGGCGTGGAGTGTGTGGTGTGGCCTACTGCGCTACCGCGGCCACGGAAGTGGCCCAGACGCATTTATTGGGTGGACTCGCAACAGAGGCGGGTAAGGAAGCATGAGGGCTAGTCTGTGCATCCAGCTTCTTATATATACCCAATGGAAGTGGAGCACTTCCATTGGGCATATACAAAAGTTGCTGCTCGACTAAAGTGACTGAAGGATTTTGTTTATAAGGTAAAGGAAAAGTTTTTCCCCTGAATACTAAAATAATGGATACTAGGCATGAGAAAAATGAAACGGAAATTAAAAGGATTCGTAAGAGATTCGTATGTAATGGGACTTTTGAGCTTTTACGGATCGCTGCCGCGAACCCGGAAGTAGACTTCCTTTTACGGTCCTTGAGGCCAACAATTTGCGTTATGATCGTAATAAATTCTTAATTCTTAATTAATTAATTATTGTACTACGTACTCACTTCTCCCTGTCTTCTCCCCTCATTTCCTTCCGCCTTCATTCAGCTTCTTCTTTTCCCGCATTTCTATGGGGGAACTGGAAGTGGCGCTGCTGCTAGGTAGGCAATGCATTCTGGAAAGTGTAGTCCTCCACGCTCCCCCCCCTCCTTCTCTTCCCCGTTGCTCTGCTGCCATGCCCCATCGCAGGGGCCAGCTTCACACACACACACACGCGCTTCTCCTCCTCTCTCTCCCTGCGCTCTCTCAGGTGCTTCTCTTCCCCGTTGCTCTGCTGCCATGCCCCATCGCAGGGGCCAGCTTCACACACACACGCGCTTCTCCTCTCTCTCCCTGCGCTCTCTCAGGTGCTTCTCTTCCCCGTTGCTCTGCTGCCATGCCCCATCGCAGGGGCCAGCTTCACACACACGCGCTTCTCCTCCCTCTCTCCCTGCGGCTCTCTCAGATGCTTCTCTTCCCCGTTGCTCTGCTGCCATGCCCCATCGCAGGGGCCAGCTTCACACATCTTGCGGCGCTTCTCTCCTCCTCTCTCTCCCTGCGCTCTCTCAGATGCTTCTCTTCCCCGTTGCTCTGCTGCCATGCCCCATCGCAGGGGTCTGCTTCACACACACGCGCACGCTTCTCCTCCTCTCTCTCCTGCGCTCTCTCAGATGCTTCTCTTTCCCGTTGCTCTGCTGCCATGCCCCATCGCAGGGGCCTTCACACACACACTGCACAAGACTTCTCCTCCTCTCTCTCCCTGCGCTCTCTCAGATGCTTCTCTTCCCCGTTGCTCTGCTGCCATGCCCCATCGCAGGGGCCAGCTTCACACACACTCGCGCGCGGCTCCTCCTCTCTCTCCCTGCGCTCTCTCAGATGCTTCTCTTCCCCGTTGCTCTGCTGCCATGCCCCATCGCAGGGGCCAGCTTCACACATGCGCGCGTGCGCTTCTCCTCCTCTCTCTCCCTGCGCTCTCTCAGATGCTTCTCTTCCCCGTTGCTCTGCTGCCATGCCCCATCGCAGGGGCCAGCTTCACACACACACGCGCACGCTTCTCCTCCTCTCTCTCCCTGCGCTCTCTCAGATGCTTCTCTTTCCCGTTGCTCTGCTGCCATGCCCCATCGCAGGGGCCAGCTTCACACACACACGCGCGATTCTCCGCCTCTCTCTCCCTCCGCGCTCACAGATCATGCTCGTCCCCGTTGCTCTGCTCCCATGCCCCATCGCAGGGGGCCAGCTTCACACACACGTTGCGCGCTTCTCCTCCTCTCTCTCCCTGCGCTCTCAGATGCTTCTCTTCCCCCGTTGCTCTGCTGCCATGCCCCATCGCAGGGGCCAGCTTCACACATGCGTGGCGCGTGCGCTTCTCCTCCTCTCTCTCCCTGCGCTCTCTCAGATGCTTCTCTTCCCCGTTGCTCTGCTGCCATGCCCCATCGCAGGGGCTAGCTTCAGCCCTCCAGGTACGTGTTTTGGACTTCAACTCCCACCATTCCTCACAGCCTCAGGCCTCTTCCTTTTCCTCTCAGCCTGGGCAAACTTGGGCCCTCGCTCCCTCAGGATCGGGGTGAGAGAGAGGCAGCGAGGGGGGCTCCTCCTCCTTTTTTTTTTTGCTGCTTCCAAGAATAGAATACCCCCCCTCCCTTCCTCCTTCCCTCCCTCCTTCCTATTTGGAGAGTCCCATCTAGAATTCAGTGTGGTTTATTCAAGTTTTGGCCTACAACTCCCAGAAATCCCAGCCAATTTACCAGCTGTTAGGATTTCTGGGAGTTTAGGCTAAAATCTGAATGCATGCTCTGGCATACGAATTACTAACAAATTTCGTTAGTACTTAAGTTACATTTTAGAAATTTTTGGAAAATTTTTTGTAAGTCTTTCTTTTACTAATCAAAAATCCCCCAATTTGATTTTAGAATCGCCATTTTTGATTCGAAACCATGACTAATGGATACTGTAAATATTAAAATAAATATTTTTATTTTTTATTGTTTTTATTATTTTTTTACTGTTGTTTTATTTTTTATTGTTTTTTAGTGTATTTTATTGTTAATGCTGCCTTGTGTAAACCGCCCCGTGCCGGTTGGGATGGAGCGGTATATAAAATCGAAGTAATAAATAAATAAATAAATAAATAAATAAATATAGCGTCCCTACTTTGCAGATTTTCATTTATCGTGGGTGGTCTTGGAACAGAACATCCGCGATAAGTGAGGAAACACTGCGTAACATATTACACTATGTAACACAATTTTTGTTCCTGGGTTGTCAATGCCATTTCCTAATTGGTTCTATCATCAAAACATAGGGAAGGTTTATTGAACTGCCTATCTCGGTTCTCAATGAGGACTGCAGCCGCCTTGCGCAGGATGGCTCACCTTCGTCCAGGTTGCCAATCACGGCCTGCTTCTTCAGGAAGTCATTGCAAAGCTTTTTATTCAACCCAAAAGCCAGCATGTTGTGAGTGAAAGTCCTGCAGAAAAGGAAGAGGAAGGAAAATAAAATGAGAAGTATTTTATTAATAATAACATGTATGTATTAATATAATAATAATATAATACAATAATAATATAATAACATAAGAGTGTAATGCATTGATAATATTTTATGTCATTACTATAACAATGTTGTCCCATGGCTTGAGCTGAAAGAAGAAGTAAATTATTATTATTATTATTATTTTATCATCATCACTTATCCCAAGTGATAATTCTGCAGAAGATATGAATACAATAATATACAGTATATACTTTAATAATAATGAATACATTAATAATAATACTATAATAACACTACAATAATAAAATACAATAATAATATAATACAATAATAGTACTATAAATACTATAATACTATAATATAGTATAAAATACTGCAATAATAATACAATAACAACATAATACAATAATACTACTATAATAACAACACTACAATAGTAATATAATGCAATAATAATGTAATACAATAATATACAATAATACTATAAAATACATAAATAATAATACTATAATAATGTAATACAATAATAACACTATAATAACAACACTACAATAATACAATACAACAATAATGTAATAGAATAAGATACAATAAGAATACTATAACAAACTATACTAATAATGTAATACATTAATAATAATACAACTACTACTATCATCATCATCATCATCATCTGCGCACCCTGGTGGAGCAGTGGTTTAAACTGCTGAGCTGCTGAACTTGCTGACCGAAAGGGGAGCGGGTTGACTCCCCGCAGTTAGCCCCAGCTTCTGCCAACCTAGCAAATGTGATTAAATCAATAGGTACCGCTCTGGCAGGAAGACAACGGTGCTCCATGCAGTCATGCCATTGGCCACGTAACCTTTGGAGGTGCATACGGACAACACCGGCTCTTTGGCTTAGAAATGGAAATGAGAGTCGGACACGACTAGACTGAATGTCAAGGGGAAGCCTTTACCTTTATGACTCAACTCACCCCAACTGCCCGAAGGTGATGTTCTCATTAAAGCGGAGGCTGTCGTCCCGTTCTTCTTGGGTCATATGGCACCATTTCTCCCTGCAAACATTTCCGAACATTAAATTACTGAAATACTATATTGATAAAGGGCTTCAGATGGATGAAAATGCTGTGCCCACACTCGTTCTCCCCGCTCCCCATTGCCTATTGCTTAGAAATAGACCAAAAGGCAAATACCTGTAGTCCAGGTTTGGAACATGAGCCAGATACGTTGCCAACTTCAGAGTATATTTTAAAGTCAGGCCCACAACCAAAGACTTTTTTTCCCAAAAGAGAAGAAAGGAAAGTGATGATGATGGTACCATATTTCCCCAAAAATAAGACCTAGTATTTGGAAAATGAGCCCTAGAACAGCATTTCTCGGGGCCTCTGGGGTGATCACAAGGGGAGGTCAGAGGGGGCAGCAAAGACCATCAGAAAACACAGCATTTTCCATTGGTCATGATGGGTTCTGTGTGGGAAGTTTGGCCGAATTCTATCATTGTTGGGGATCTGAATGCTCTTTGATTGTAGGTGAACTATAAATCCCAGCCACTACAACTCCCAAATGTCAAAGTCTATTTTTCCCCAAACTCCACCTGTGTTCATATTTGGGCATATAGAGTATTTGTGCCAAGTTTGGTCCAGATCCACCATTGTTTGAGTCCACAGTGCTCTCTGGGTGTAGTTGAACTATAACTCCAAAACTCAAGGTCAATGCCCACCAAACCCTTCTACTGTTTTCTGTTTGTCTTCGAAGTCCTGAATGCTAAGTTTGGTTCAATTCCATCGTTTAGTAGAGTTCAGAATGCTCTTTGGTTGTAGGTGAACTATAAATCCCAGCCACTACAACTCCCAAATGTCAAAGTCTATTTCCCTTAAACTCCATCTGTGTTCATATTTGGGCATATAGAGTATTCGTGCCAAGTTTGGTCCAGATCCATCATTGTTTGAGTCCACAGTGCTCTCTGGGTGTAGTTGAACTATAACTCCAAAACCCAAGGTCAATGCCCACCAAACCCTTCTACTGTTTTCTGTTGATCTTGGAAGTCCTGTGTGCCAAGTTTGGTTCAATTCCATCGTTAGTGGAGTTCAGAATGCTCTTTGGTTGTAGGTGAACTATAAATCCCAGCAACTACAACTCTCAAATGTCAAAGTCTATTTTTGCCCAAACTCCACCAGTGTTCACATTTGGGCATATAGAGTATCCGTGCCAAGTTTGGTCCAGATCCATCATTGTTTGAGTCCACAGTGCTCTCTGGGTGTAGGTGAACTACAACTCCAAAACTCAAGGTCAATGCCCACCAAACCCTTCTACTGTTTTCTGTTTGTCTTCGAAGTCCTGTGTGCTAAGTTTGGTTCAATTCCATCGTTTAGTAGATTTCAGAATGCTCTTTGGTTGTAGGTGAACTATAAATCCCAGCAACTACAACTCCCAAATGTCAAAGTCGATTTTCCCCAAACTCCATCTGTGTTCATATTTGGGCATATAGAGTATTCGTGCCAAGTTTGGTCCAGATCCATCATTGTTTGAGTCCACTGTGCTCTCTGGGTGTAGGTGAACTATAACTCTAAAACTCAAGGTCAATGCCCACCAAACCCTTCTACTGTTTTCTGTTGATCTTGGAAGTCCTGTGTGCCAAGTTTGGTTCAATTCCATCGTTAGTGGAGTTCAGAATGCTCTTTGGTTGTAGGTGAACTATAAATCCCAGCAACTACAACTCCCAAATGACAAAACTAAAAATTTTTGAGTGATGGTCACTCGTTGGGTTGTTGGGTGTATTCTGTCCAAATTTGGTGTCAATTTGTCCTGTGGTTTTTGAGTCTTGAGTTAATCTCACAAACAAACATTACATTTTTATTTATATAGATCAGTGTTTCCCAACCTTTTTTGAGCCGCAGCACACTTTTTACATTTCCAAAATCCTGGAGCACACCACCAACCAAAATGACACAAAATGACACTCGAACACAGTAATACATATAGTTAATATGTTGTTAAATGTATTTATACACTCAGTGTGAAACCTGGGCCTGTTTCGATGAACACAACATAGATATCCTGGCAGGAATGGCAGAAAGACACAAACTTCCCACACAGAACTCCCATAACCAGGAGAAAATGCTATAAGAGTTCGGTGGGCATTGACCTTGAGTTTTGGAGTTGTAGTTCACCTATATCCAGAGAGCACTGTGGACTCAAACAATGTTGGATCAGGACCACACTTGGCATGAATACTCAATATGCCCAAATGTGAACACAGATGGAGTTTGGGGAAAATAGACCTTGACATTTGGGAGCTACAGTTTCTGGGATTTATAGTTAACACACAATCAAAGAGCATCCTGAACTCTTGCAACAATGGAGTTGAACCAAACTTGGCATATTAAACTCTCATTACCAACAGAAAGTACTGAAAGGGTTTGCTTGGGAAGTGACATTGAGTTTGGAAGTTGTAGTTCACCTACATCCAGAGAGCACTGTGGGCAGGAGGGGGAAGAAAGGGTATTGGAGGTTCCAATTTCCCACGGCACACCTGATGATCGCTCATGGCACACTAGTGTGCCACGGCACACTGGTTGAGAAACACTGATATAGATAATAATAATAATAATATAAATAAATAATATTAGTGACAAAATATTAGGACAATGTACCAGAAGAAGATGTGGATACATGGATAAAATTAATACTATTTTTGAGGAAAATATGGTAATTTTTTTTCAGACTATTAAAACACTTTCTTCTCTTTGGAAGCCAATGGAGCGCATCCGAAGAGTTTTGGGAGGGTTCGGCCTGACTTATCGCCATCCCAGCCTGGATTATTTCATGCATTTCATTAAAAAATCGACATTGCATTTCATTCCGGGCAGCGTTTGCAAAGGATGTGGGCATTTAGGAAGGATGCAGGAAGGAAAGACGCACGGAAAAGGGGGAAATTGCCACAAACGCCGGTTCGGAAAAGCCGAAATCTCTCTAATAAGCCAAAAATAGGCTTCGTTCCATGTTACTTCGTTAAGTAGCATGGGATTTTTTCTCTTGAGTTAGGCATTGTGTCTCCTCTAGAGCAGGCCTGGGCCAACTTGGGCCTTCCCAAGTTGGCCCAGGTTGGGCCTTGGGCCTTCCCAACTTGGGCCTTGGGCCTTCCCAAGGCCCAAGTTGGCCCAGGCCTGCTCTACAGGCTATTCCTCTACAGCACGTAAACACAGAGTATGGCCCACAGGCCACATCTGGCCCGATAAGGCGTTTTCCCCAGGCTGCACACCATTCACACCCGCGCCTCACTCACGGCGTTGCATATGCGCTCACCGCTGTGGAAAGAAGGGAGGGAAGGAATAAAGGTATAAAGGAAGGAAGGAAGGGAAGAAGGGAGAAAGAGAGGGAGGGGAGGAAGGAAAGGAATGAAGAAGGAAGTAGGGAAAAAGAGGGAAGGAAGGGAAGGAGGGAGGGGAAGAAAGAAGGGAATGAAGAAGGAAAGCAATTAGAAAGAAAGAGCGGAAGGAAGGAAAAGGGGGAGGAGAGAAGGAAGGAAGGAAGGAAGGAAGGAAGGAAGGAAGGAAGGAAGGAAGGAAGGAGAAAAGGGAAGGAATAAGGGCGGGGGGAAGTAGGGAGAAAGAGGGAATAAAGGGAGGGAGGGAATGAGGAAGAAAGAGAGGGGGAAGGAAAGAAGGAATGAAGAAGGAAGTAGGGAGAAAAAGGGAAAAAAGGAAGAAAAAAGGGAAGGAAAGAAGAAAAGGAAAGAAGAAAGAAAAGGAAAGAAGGGAGGGAGAAAGGGAAAGGAAGGAAGAAAAAAAGAAGGAAGGAAAAAGGGAAGGAAGGAAAAAAGGAATAAAGGAAAGAAGGAAGAAAAGGAAAGAAGGGAGGGAGGGAGAAAGAGAGAAAGGAAGGAAGAAAAAAGGGATGGAAGGGAAAGAAGGAATAAAGGAAAGAAGGAAGAAAAGGAAAGAAGGGAGGGGGAAAGAGAGAAAGGAAGGAAGAAAAAAGGAAGGAAGAAAAAGGAATGAAGGAAAGAAGGAAAAGGAAAGAAGGAAGAAAAGGAAAGACGAGAGGGAGAAAGAGGGGAAGAAAGGGAAGTAGGGAGAAAGGGGGAATAAAGAGGGAGAGAGGAGAAAATGAGGAAGGGGAGGGAATAAAAAAATATAGTAAGGAAAGAAGAAAGGGAAGGAGGTAGGAAGAGAAGGAGGGAGAAGGGAAGGAAGAGAATGAGGAAGGAAGGGAATGAGGAAGGGAAGGGAGGAATAAAGGATTAAAAGGGAGGGAGGGAGGAAGAAAGGGAAGAAGGGAGAAAGGGAGGGGAGGAAGGAAAGAAATGAAGGAGGAAGTAGGGAAAAAGAGGAAAGGGAAGGAATGGAAGGAGGGAGGGAAAGAAAGAAGGGAACGAAGAAGGAAATGAATTAGAAAGAAAGAGGAAAAGGAAGGAAGGATAAAAGAAAAAAGGAAGAAAGAAAAAAAACCACTCTCTCTCAGAAAGTCACACTCTCTCAGCCTTGACAAGAAAACTCTGACAGAGTCTGAAACGACTTGAAGGATTACAACAACAACAACAACAACAACAACAACAACTCTCACTCACTTGACTGGCCAAAAGCGGCCCACTATTGCTAAAAAAAAAGGTTAAAATTTTTCATTTTCAATATTGTTTTGTACTTTAATGTCTTTTTTTGCACACCACGAATTAAACATCGGGATTTAAGGTAAATACAGCCTCCCAAAGTAACTTTTCCAAACGCCATCATTGAATAATGGCAGCTTTCTTAGAAGAATCCATCTCTTAAAACTCAGTATCCTGTGTTTTGTGTTTGCAACACGTTGTTCCAGGTTTGCATCCAAATATCCATTCAAACCTATTGTGCAAAGAACTGCCAATAGACAACAAAACTGAACTAAAATATCAGCAAAATGTCACATACACATTTACATAATTTGGGTATACATTTTTGTTTGCGTATGTCAATAGGAAGCAAAGGGGGAAAAGGTGGGGGGAAGTACAGGCAGAAGGAAATCAAATGAAGGAAGAGAAGCAGGAAAGAGAGCTTGAAAAAGGAAAACAGAAATTGCAATGTTGGCAGGAAATGGCACTGAAAAGAATGGGAACGGAGGAGAGAATTGAGGAATTTATCAGTGGCCAATTAAATGGCGGTCACTGCAATTGTGGGAGTTGTAGTGCAACACTCTTGGAGGGCCCAAGTTTGCCCATGCTCATTTTAAGGGGTTGGTTGAACCTCAAGTTTGCTAGTAAAGCTGCATGACTGAGTTGCATGTGTCGGCAACACGAAAAATTTGCACATTTCTGTTACAGGTGCATGGTTTGCATTATATTAATCTCCCTTAGGTACACTGGCCCCAGACCATGTAAGGCCTTGAAAGTAAGAACTAACACCTTGAAAGTAATCCGGAATTCGATTGGTAACCAGTGCAGATCCCAAAGAATAGGTGGTATACGACAGCTCGCAGGCTCCCCTGCGAGAAGTCGGGCCGTGGTGTTCTGCACTAGTCTAAGTTTCCGGATCAGAGTCAAGGGCAGGCCAATGTAAAGAGCGTTACCGTAGTCAAGTCTTGAGATGACCGTGGCCTGCATCACCATGGCCAGGTCGTTCCAGGACAGATAGGGAGCCAGACGCCTCACCTGATGCAGATGGAAGAACGCAGTTCTGCTGACAGTGGAGACCTGAGCCTCCATTGACAGCAGAGGGTCCAAAGGGACTCGCAGGCTTTTTACTAATGATGACGGGCGTAATGCCTCGCCATCCAGGGTCGGTAGTTGGATGTCCCTATTGCCCTGACGGCCCAGCCGAAGGATCTCCGTCTTCACCGGATTCACCTTCAACCTGCTGGCCCGCAACCATCCAGTGACGGCTTCAAGGCAAAGATGGAAGTTATTGGGTACGGATTCCGGCCAGCCCTCCATCCTCAGAATGAGTTGAGTGTCATCAGCGTACTGGTGGCACTCAAGCCCAAAGCTACGCACTAGTTGAGCGAGTGGTCGCATGTAGATGTTAAATAACAAGGGGGAGAGTATGGCTCCCTGGGGGACCCATAACAATAGCAACAGAGGCAATATATCAGATATCAAAAATATATTGTTATAGACAACAAGGGACTAAACCTGTTACCACATACGGAACCTCAAAGCATAATAACCTCAAAGCATAATAGCCTCAAAACGTAAGCCTGGGGCCAACGAGCCAGTGATGCCTGAAGATGTCGGGCCGCTTAACTAGCGTTTCGCTCCCGGACAGAGCTTTATCAAGGCCATCGATATGGCGATCTACAAGCACCTAACCCCGCCATCGCTTGTAGATCGCCATATCGATATGGACAAACGGCAAATGTATTTATCGCTGGCCTTGATAAAGCTCCGTCCGGGAGCGAAACGCTAGTTAAGCGGCCCGACATCTTCAGGCATCACTGGCTCGTTGGCCCCAGGCTTATGTTTACCTTTTGAGGAGTCTACAGCACCTCCTACGTGTCCTATCGTATGCTGGCAAATGCCTGACATCGAGGACGCCACACTAGTTCACATGACCACGGATTAATTGAACTATAATCTGGATCTTCCGGCTGATGAACTGATGATACTGATGTGAGACTATATCCGTTATATACGGTTTTGTATTATGCTTTGAGGTTCCGTATGTGGTAACAGGTTTAGTCCCTTGTTGTCTATAACAATATATTTTTGATATCTGATATATTGCCTCTGTTGTTATTGTTCTGTGTTTATGCAACCCTTGCTCATTTTTTATTGTATCCCTGGGGGACCCCACAGGATACAGGGACACCCCCAGAAGCCAGTCCCCCCCCCCCAATCGCACTCGCTGTTTCCAATTGCGGAGGAAAGAGGACAGCCAATTTAAGGCTGTCCCCCTCACTCCGACCACGGCAAGGCGGTGCGTCAAAAGATCGCAATCGACTGTATCAAACGCTGCTGTGAGGTTCAATAATGCAAGCAGTGCCGATCCACCTTGATCAAACTGGCAACGAAGCTGGTCTGTGATGGAAACCAGGACCATCTCCGTCCCATGCCCCATACGGAAGCCGGACTGGAAGGGATCTAAACCAGCTGTGTCATTTAGGAAGGTCTGCAGCTGCTCCATTGCCACCTTCAATCACTTTGCCCAGAAACGACAAATTCGAAACTGGGCGGTAATTGGAGGGAACCGAAGGATCTAACCCTGGTTTTTTCAGCAAAGGAGAGACCACGGCCTCTTTCAAGCCCTCTGGAAAAACTCCTTGCTCAAGGGAGCCACTGATTATATTCAACAGTGGGTCACGTAACCCCTCCAAGCGAGATTTAATTAGCACGGATCGAGGGAGCATGTGGTCGGTCTAGATCAGACCTGGGCATCTTACGGCCCGCGGGATGGATGCGGCCCGCCGGCCGATTCTGACCGGCCCGGGAGAAGGGCGTCGGGGGTGGGGCCATTTCTGCAAGAGGAAGGGCTGCCGCTGCCGCCATCCCATCACGGGTTGTGGGGCCTGCGTCGGTAGACAGCCCACCGCTCCGGAGAACGATCGGAGTGGCGGCTTTGGAGTGCCTGCCATCCCAGGAGGCGATCTGGTCCTGCAGTGGGAACAACAGGCGACCTGCAGCGGTTGATCGCCCTGGCGACCCAGAAGACTTGATCGTCTTCCGGGTCGCCAGGGCGATCAGCCGCCGCAGGTCGCCGACTGCTCCTGCTGCAGGCCCGGATCGCCTCCTGGGATGGCAGGCACTCCAAAGCCAGGATAGCAGGCACTCCATGGCAGGGCAATCAGCCGATCAGAAACGCCTCTGACGGAACGGTTGGGGGCAAGAGTGGGCAGAGGCCTGCAGCCTCCGATCGTCTGCTGCTCTGCTCTGCTGCGGCGGGGGGCTGGGTCCGCTTTGCCATCCTCTGGGCTGGGTCCATTGGGTCAGTCCATCGTGGGATCCTTCCTCTCTTGAGGATGTCAGCCTCCATCTTGGTTCGCACCTTGTCTTTTTGAATTTCTTTTATTTTAGTGGTTTTTATTATTATTTTATATTAATTTTATTATAATAATATAATAATATAATAAATAATATATGTTATATTATATTATAATTACAATATATTATAATGTATATATATACTATATATAATAATTATGATATTAATACTAATAATATATGAATATTTCTTTATATATTACTATGTTGATATTAATGATGTGTAATATATAGTAAATATAGTAAATAAATAATGTAGATTAGAATGTAGTTCCGCCTTTAGGTGCAGCCCTCCATATTTTTTTGGCTCTCGTGTGGCCCCTTGGGAAAAATAATTGTCCACCCCTGGTCTAGATGCAGTTACGATCCTATCGACAGCCTCTGCGTCAATCTCCAAGTGCATGGTTTGCATTATATTAATCTCCAATGGTTTGCATTATATCAATCTCCTCCTGTTTGCTAGTAAGGATGCGTGACCATTTTGCAAAAGGATGCATGCGTCAGCAACATGAAAAGTTTGCAAAGTTCTGCTCTAGGTGCATGGTTTGCATTCTATCAATCTCCAAGCGGGCTTTGTTTACAACCAGTTGCAAAGAGTTTGGGATTCAAAAGGCTCCTGGAATGTAGTCCAGCAAAGAAAGAAACGAAGCGCTCCACCGAATAGATCGGTCCAACTGCGACTGACAGCAAATTTCTGGGACCCACAACCCGTTTCGAGAGTAAATCCCACCCCCCAAAAAGAGTCAATGCGGACGGACACACCTCGTTTCCTCTTCCTCTCCAGCCTTCCCTCTGGAGTGGCAGCAGAAAAGGCCGTAAGAAGAAAGTGAGACACGTTAAGGTCATGCAAGAAAAAGAAGGGAGGAAAGAAGAAAGGAAGGATGGATGGAGAGAAAGGAGGAGGATCCAACCCAGAAGGGGAGGAAAAAAAAGGGGGGATTGAGAAAGAAAGAGAGAGAAAGAAAGAGAAATTAGTGCTGTCGTAGTTTGGAGACTCTTCTCCTTCCCACAAAACACCAATCGATAAAGCTGTGTGTCCCTACTATTGGAACTCAAACACATCCTGCACAAGGCTGTAGTCCTCATCGAGGACTCAGATAGGCGGAGGCCTTCTCCCACTGGCCTCACTGTTTGCCTTTTACTCTATTATCTCCTCCTATCACTTTGCTTGTTAGAATGACACTTCTCGGGGACAGTCCTCCATTGTATTCCTCTCCTGTAAGCGTGGAGAGAGGCAAGATGTCTGCTGAGACCTAGTTAATTAGATGGCTAGTCAGCCCTGTGTTAACTTTCCTATCTAGTTCTGTAGTTCTTTGAATAGCTTTGTAAGCAGTATTGCTTAAAGCCCATGGCTCTACTACTGGTCCTAAAAGCTTCTGACCTGCTGTTGATGCTCAGACCCGGATCAACACCTTTTTGCGCCCTAGGCCACAGTTTGGAATTACGCCCTCTTTAAGCTAACCTCTACCGCACTCCCACCCCCTGCCTCGCGCCACCGCATCCTTCCCGTCCTGTGCCAATGGGGCTGAGGGAAAAGGTGCGCGCGCGCTGTCACTGAAGAGAAGAAGGGCCAAGTCTGGCCAAACAGGGGCATTAGAGAGGCCTATCCCCATTCGCCCCTGCCCCCCCTCAGCCCTTCCTCCTCTTCTCCCCCAACATCCATCCACTCACCGCTGAGGCTCCTCCCCGCGCCAGGAACAACCGGAGGGGAGGGGGGCCCTTCCGCACCATGCCCGCTCGCCTGCCGATCCCAAAGAACTACGTGTCTCAGCATGCCCTGCAGCCGAGAGGCTGGCACCGCCGCCGCATCCCGGCAGCCCCCGCGACCTCGAAGGCGGCTCTGCGGCCACGCACTGAGTGCGCGGAGGGCAGCGGCTGCAGAGAGTCGGGGCCTTCCTCCGCCTCAGGAGCCAATCGCGACCAGCATGGGCAGGCCCGGATCAGGCCCTTTTGGCGCCCTAGGCCAAAGGCTCTGCCCCCGCCCCCGCTCCACCCCACCCCCAGCTCCGCCCCCACCTCCTCGCCGGCGCGAGGAGGAAGGAAAGCCCCACCTCCGGAGCCGATGCGAGGCCTCCCCACGGCTCCTCCCTCCTAAAGCCACCATGCCGCCTGAGAAGCGGCCGAAATCGCCCTTTCAGGCCGGCATGAGTCATGACGGCTTTGGGAGGAGGGAGGAACCGTGGGAGGCCCCGCATCGGCTCCGGGGGTGGGGCTTTCCTTCCTCCTCCTTGCGCCGGCGAGGATCCAGGGGCGGAGCCAAGGGCGGGGGCAGAGCCGAGGGGAGCAGAGCAGGGGCGTAGATGGCGCTTACGCCGCCGCGCACATGCACCCTTTTAAAAAAAATTTAAAAATATATTTGCACCGTGGAGGGAGCCCCCCTCCTCCCCTCCCCCTCCTTCCTTTTTGGGTACCTTCCAATCGGGCATGATTTTAAAATTATTTTATTTTGGGTACCAGGCGGCCAGGAGCCAATCGGGCATGATTTTTTAATTATTTTATAACATTTTAATTATAATTTTTTTGGGGGGGTGATCTGCGCCTCCCTCAGCTGCCCCCCCAAAGGTGCCGCCCTAGGCCATGGCCTAGGGTGGTCTTATGGGTAATCCAGGCCTGAGCATGGACTGAAGGAAGAGGCCTCCTCTGAGGAGGCCTCTTCCTTCAGCCCACGCTGGTCGCAATGCTCCTCCTCTTCCTCCTCATGCTGCTGCTGCTGCCTCATGTGGAGCCCTGGTCACGTGGTGCGCCCTCTGCCGGGTCACGTGACGGCTGGCTCCCGGCTGTATCGTCTGCAGGGCGCCGTGGAGGGAGCCCCCCCCTTCCTCCCCCCTCCTGCCTTCCTTCCTTTTGGGTACCAGGCGGCAGGAGCCAATCGGGCATGATTTTTTAATTATTTTATAACATTTTAATTATAATTTGGGGGGGGGGGTGATCTGCGCCTCCCTCAGCTTGCGCCCCTGGGCCATGGCCTTGTTGGCCCTATGGGTAATCCGGGCCTGTTGACGCCGCTTTATCTTTTTGGAAATTAACCCTTGACAACTGGAAGGTGAAAGGCCATCTCTGCCAACTGTTTTCCACTTATGAGGCTGCTCTTTACAGAAAACCTACGTTATTTATAGAAAACTATGTACACGATAATGTTCAGAGCGATCCAAACTCTCTCCGTATCAAATTCTCCCTCATTTCCACTCCATTGAATCGAATTGGGGGAGGGGAGAGCACAACTCATCTTGATAATAAAAGATGGGAGGAATATCAAGCGAGAGCAATTCTCCCTCCACCGTGATGTACGTGGATTTATCCCACCCCACCCCCTTTGGAAAAGAATACGAAACCTTCCAACCTGGTGGTGGGGGACCGCTTCCGCCTCTCGCAATGGACGGCGTCGAAGAAGGCCGCGTTCCAAAACCTCAAGGTGTGCCTGCAAAACGGAGGAAGAGAAGCCGGTCAGGAGAGATGCCTCACCTGGTTAAGACTTGTTAATATCGTCCCCGTTCCCTGTTCCTAATTAGAAAGAAAGAAAAATAGCCTTAACTATTGGTCCCAGTAAAAACTCCATTGTAATTCATACAATAACTTCACAGTGGCCTTCAAATTGGTGGATTTTGCAGCCTTTGCAGCCGTTTGATACGGTCGACTACGATCTACAGCAGTGTTTCTCAACCTGGGGGTCGGGACCCCCAGGGGGGTCGCGAGAGGGTTTCAGAGGGGTCACCAAAGGCCATCAGAAAACATATATTTCTGATGGTCTTAGGAAGCCCTTTGGCAGAGAAGGTTGAAGATCTCTCCGCTTGTCCTTCTCTTTCTTTTGGAAACAGACTGCGAATTCTCCCACCCAAAGCTCTTCTTTGCTGTGATTGGCAGGCCTCCCAGCCAAGGGGAGGGCTGTTTCTGAGACTCCAAGCAGGGAGGGGAGAGCAGGTGTGCTTGGCGCATGGCAGCATGATGTGCATGTGTGGGTGAGGGAGAGTGTGAGAGGTGGGATGGAGGCTCACGCCACCTAGTCCCCTCAAGGCATGAGGGTTCTGTATAGGAAGTTTGACCCAATTCTATCATTGGTGGGGTGCAAGGGGCTCTTTGATTGTAGGTGAACTATAAATTCCAGCAACTACAACTCCCAAATATCAAGATCTATTTTCCCCAAACTCCACCAGTGTTCACATTTGGGTATATTGAGGATTCATGTCAAGTGTGGTCCAGATCCATCCTTGTTGAGTCTATAGTGCACTCTGGATGTAGGTGAACTACAACTCCAAAACTCAAGGTCAATGCCCACCAAACCCTTCCAGTATTTCCTGTTGGTCATGGGAATTTTGAGTGCCAATTTTGTTTCAATTCCATTGTTGGTGAGTTCAGAATGCTCTTTGATTGTAGGTGAACTATACATCCCAGCAACTATAACTTCCAAATGACAAAATCAAATCCCCCCCCCACACACACACACACACAAATAAAGTTATGAAGTAGCAATGAAAATAATGTTATGGTTAGGGGTCACCACAACATGAGGAACTGTATTAAGGGGTCACGACATGAGGAAGGTTGAGAAACACTGATCTACAGCATGCCCGGATTACCCATAAGGCCAACCTAGTCCATGGCCTAGGGGCGCAAGCCGGGGGGGGGGGTGCAGATCATGGACCAAAAAACCCTGGTCCGCGCCCCTCTTTCCCCCTTTCTCATGCCCCTCTCCTCACTCCTTCTCCCGGCAAAGTCTCTGCTCCATCCCCTCCATCTCTAGCTCTCTGGGCTGCGGCGGGGCCCTTGCATTGGTCCATTGATTTGCCCGCGGGTCTCTGGCTGGCCTGATCTCCTTGCTCCCGGGGAAGCCGTCTCCATGGCGACTCGCCCCGCTCCCCCGGAGGCAGACTGTAAATTCCTGCAACCAGAGCCGAGCGGCAGAGTCCGGGAGAGGGCGGTGGGAGGGAGGGGAGAAGGAGGCAACTAGGAGGAAAGAAAGAAAGTAAAGAAGGAAGAGAGGGAGGGAGGGAGAGGGGAGAGAAAGGGCATTGCTTGGGTGGACCTCTCCCAGGTCCCCAGCACGAGACCACACCAACCCAGGCTCGCTCCTGCGCTCTCGGACCAAACTGGGGCGGCCTGCTTGGCCAAAGCAGCAGAGGGAGGGAAGGAAGGATCAAGGCCAGGGTCTGGCTCTCCTGCCTTCGGGAGCAGCCAAACAAAAGCAGCACCAACCCCAACCTGAATCCTCCCTCGCTCTGCGGGAGCACACGCCAAGCGGACATCTCTCTCTCTCTCTCTCTCTCTCTTGTGCGTGCCTTTGGAGCGAGTTTGCAACAGCTGCGCTCTCTCCAAGCCTCCCGAGGAGACCTTCAGAGCACAGCGGAGCTTTCCAGCCGGTGGGAGTGGGGACCCTGGAGGTGGCGGGATGGTGCCTACTCGCCTTTCTCTTCTGCTCCGGAGGCACCATGGCGAAAGCCAGCCAAGTGTGGGTCTGGGGGGGGCATAGAGGTTGGCTTAAAGGGGGCGTAATTCCAAAGTGTGGCCTAGGGCGCAAAAAGTTGTTAATCCGGGCCTGATCTACTGACCCACCGCCTCGCCATAGCTGGAGTTCGGGAGACAGTCCTGAAATGGTTGTCCTCCTTCCTCCACGATCGGGGACAGCGAGTGGAGAGGGGAGACCTGGTTTCCCAGAGGTCTCCACTTGTATATGGAGTTCCCCAAGGGCCCATTCTCTTCCCCCTGCTCTTTAACATCTATATGCGACCTCTCGGCCAGCTAGTTCGGAGTGTTATCAGTACGCCGATGACACTCAGCTCGTTCTGCGAATGGATGGATGGCCGGACTCTGTACCTGATGATTTCCAACAGTGCCTTGAAGCTGTGGCTGGCTGGCTGCATGCTAGCAGGTTGAGGGTGAACCTGGCAAAGACGGAGATCTTGCGGCTGGGTCACCCTGGTGGAGGGGCTGTTCAGTTGCCTACCCTGGATGGCATACCTCTGTGAAGAGCTTGGGAGTCCCGCTGGACCCTCGGCTATCAATGGAGGCTCAGATCTCCAATGCCAGCAGAGTGGCTTTCTTCCAACTCCAGCAGGCTAGGTCAGTGTTTCTCAACCAGTGTGCCGTGGCACACTAGTGTGCCGTGAGCGATCATCAGGTGTGCCGTGGGAAATTGGAACTTCCAATACACTTTCTTCCCCCTGCTGCCGAACACTTTTTCTGTTGGTAATGAGAGTGCAATATGCCAAGTTTTGGTTCAATGCCATTGTTGCAAGAGTTCAGGATGCTCTTTGATTGTGTGTTAACTATAAATCCCAGAAACTGTAACTCCCAAATGTCAAGGTCTATTTTCCCCAAACTCCATCTGTGTTCACATTTGGGCATATTGAGTATTCATGCCAAGTTTGGTCCTGATCCAACATTGTTTGAGTCCACAGTGCTCTTTGGATATAGGTGAACTACAACTCCAAAACTCAAAGTCAATGCCCACCAAACTCTTATCGTATTTTCTCTTGGTTATGGGAGTGCTGTGTGGGAAGTTTGATTCCATTCCATCATTGGTGGAGTTCAGAGTGCTCTTTGATTGTGGGTGAACTATAACTCCCAGCAACTACAACTCCCAAATGACAAAATCAATTGTGTTAATCGAAACAAGCCCAGGTTTCACACTGAGTGTATAAATACATTCAAAAACATATTAACTATCTGTATTACTGTGTTAGAGTGTCATTTTGTGTCATTTTGGTTGGTGGTGTGCCCCAGGATTTTGTACATGTAAAAAATGTGCCGCAGCTCAAAAAAGGTTGAAAAACACGGGGCTAGGTGACTGACTGCCTATCTGACCAGGGAGGATCTGGCCACAGTGATCCAGGCCACGGTCACCTCAAGAACTGATTACTGCAACGCCCTCTACATTGGCCTACCTATGTCGGCGATCCGGAGGCTCAAGTTGGTGCAAAATGCAGCTGCTAGGCTTCTCACTGGCAGGCCGGTGAGAGCTCACATAACAGCAATATTGCAGCAGCTGAATTGGCTACCAGTGGAGCACCGGGTCTCCTTCAAAATGTCTACGTCAGTGAGGCGTCAAAGAGGCCGCGGCTCTTGAGCTGCCCGACAATGAAGGTGATGAGCTGGGCGCCTCCCGGGGGCAGCGAGGCTGGGTCCGTGGCGCCAGGGCCAGGTCTGCCTCCGCTGCCTCCCCCGAGGCCCGTGGTGGAGGACAAAGAGGAAGACAAGGACGAGGCGCCACCGCTACTGCTGGGCTCCACCATCCCCGGCTAAGAGGGCACAGGACCCTGAGAGCAGTGGGGGATGAGGAAGAGGTGACGATAGCGGTGCGGAAGCGGCAGTCGTGGTGCATTTGCGTCATTCCTCCCCGCTGCATGCTGGGAAACTGAGGCCCGGGCTGCTCTGGAGAGCCAGATGCAATCATGAAAAGAGCCATACATGGCTCCCAAGCCGTAGGTTCCCTACCCCTGCCTTATATGGTCAGGGTCCATCGTACTTGAGGGACATTGCACTCCACTGATCAAAATGCAAAGAAGAGGACTATACGTGTATTTCTATTGCATTTGTTTGAAGTTTCTGCAAGCTGCATTGAGTCCAAATTCTGGAAAACGATCACACCCATTCGCCTTTAAAACATACCAAATGGGCTGCTGCTTGAGATGCATATACAAGTAAATCTTCTCCCCTGTTTTCTCTTCTTCTTCTTCAGGACTATACAGGGAAACTGCAATAAAAATGGGAAAACATAGCCAGAGAAATGTATTTATTTATATCATTTATATTCCGCCCTTCTCACCCCGCAGGGGACTCAAGGCGGATCACAATGCACATATACAGGCAAACATTCAATGCCATAGACCAGGGCTGCCCAACTGGCGGCCCGCGGGCCATATACGGCCCCCAGCCCCTTCCCCACGGCCCCCTACCCTCCTGCAAGATATCTGCTTTTTTTAAGATTTTAAAAAATATTGTTTATTATTTTTTTGAATATTTTATTATTATTTTTGAATATTTTTATTAATTTTTTTCGTGGGGGGGTGAGGGGCGGGGCAGGGAGGAGCAGGCTCTCTTCCTCCTCCTCCTACTTCCCTCCCTCCATGAGGCTGGGGATGGCCGGCTGCGGCCTTCCCTTTTGCGGCGGCCACAAACCTGAAGAAGCAGGCAGGCAGGCAGGCAAGCGGAGGTGATGGGAAGGGAGGGGAAGAAGGGGAGGTGGCAAATAAAGTGTGTGTGTTCGCCCTCCTCGTGCGCTCCCCTCCCTGTTGCCTCGGCACTCTTTCCTGTCTTCTTGTTTCCCTCTCTCTCTCCCTCCCTCTCTCTCTCCCTCCCCCCTCCTTCTCTCTCTCCCCCTTTCATTCCTTCCCCTTGCACCTCCTGAACGAAAGAGGGAAGGAGAGAGAGAGTGCACCAAGCGAGAGGGGCGTGACCAGAGTGAAACGGGGGCGGGGCCGAGTTCGGAGCGCGCGGGGGGGGGCTGCTCATCCATTCCCTTTCCAGCTTCCTCCTCTTCTGAGGATTCCTGCCAAGTTTGGTCCTGATCCATCATTATTTGAGTCCACAATGCTCTGGATGGAGGAGAACTACAACTCCCAAACTCAAGATTCAGTACTTTCTGTTGCTCTCATGAGAGTTCAGTCTGCCAAGTTTGATTCAACAAGGCTGAGGAATGCTTTGATTGTGTTTTCCCCTTATGGCAGAAGGAGATTGGACTGGATGGCCCTTGGAGGTCTCCTGTTCTAGGAACCCATTGTAATTATTATTATTATTATTATCATCATCATCATCAGAGGCTGAATGGCCATCTGTGAGGAATGCTTTTGATTGTATTTTCCCCTTATGGCAGAAGGAGATTGGACTGGATGGCCCTGGATGGCCCTTGGAGGTCTCCTACTCCAGGAACCTGTTGTTGTTGTTGTTATTATTATTATTATTATTAGCAGAGGCAGAATGAATATTATGCCTTATCATTCAGGGCTATAAACCTGTGTGGAAGGGCCCTGGCTTCTTATTTGACTTTCTTTCCACACATCTGAATAAAATCCCATGTTATTTACTTTAAACCAGATTATATGGCTGTGTGGAAGGGCCCTGAGTCCACACTGCAATATAATCCAGTTCAGCAGGTATTCTGGGTTATATGGCTGTGTGGAAGGGCCCTGAGTCCACACTGCAATATAATCCAGTTCAAAGCAGGTATTCTGGGTTATATGGCTGTGTGGAAGGGCCCTGAGTCCACACTGCAATATAATCCAGTTCAAAAGCAGGTATTCTGGGTTATATGGCTGTGTGGAAGGGCTCTGAGTCCACACTGCTATATAATCCAGTTCAAAGCAGGTATTCTGAGTTATATGGCTGTCTGGAAGGGCCCTGAGTCCACACTGCAATATAATCCAGTTCAAAGCAGGTTTTGTGGGTTATATGGCTGTCTGGAAGGGCCCTGAGTCCACACTGCAATATAATCCAGTTCAAAGCAGGTATTCTGGGTTATATGGCTGTGTGGAAGGGCCCTGAGTCCACACTGCAATATAATCCAGTTCAAAGCAGGTATTCTGGGTTATATGGCTGTGTGGAAGGGCCCTGAGTCCACACTGCAATATAATCCAGTTCAAAGCAGGTATTTTGGGTTATATGGCTGTGTGGAAGGGCCCGGAGTCCACACTGCAATATAATCCACTTCAAAGCAGGTTTTGTGGGGTTTCCTGCCTGGGTATTCTGGGTTATATGGCTGTGTGAAGGGCCCTGAGTCCACACTGCAATATAATCCAGTTCAAAGCAGGTATTCTGGGTTATATGGCTGTGTAGAAGGGCCCTGAGTCCCACACTGCAATATAATCCAGTTCAAGGTATTCTGGGTTATATGGCTGTGTGGAAAGGGCCCTGAGTCCACACTGCAATATAATCCAGTTCAAAGCAGGTTTTGTGGGTTATATGGCTGTGTGGAAGGGCCCTGAGTCCACACTGCAATATAATCCAGTTCAAAGCAGGTATTCTGGGTTATATGGCTGTCTGGAAGGGCCCTGAGTCCACACTGCAATATAATCCAGTTGAAGCAGGTTTTGTGGGTTATATGGCTGTGTGGAAGGGCCCTGAGTCCACACCTGCAATATAATCCAGTTCAAAGCAGGTTTTGTGGGTATGGCTGTGTGGAAGGGCCCTGAGTCCACACTGCAATATAATCCAGTTCAAAAGCAGGTATTCTAATATATGGCTGTCTGGAAGGGCCCTGAGTCCACACTGCAAAATAATCCAGTTCAAAGCAGGTATTTTGGGTTCTATGGCTGTGTGGAAGGGCCCTGAGTCCACACTGCAATATAATCCAGTTCAAAGCAGGTTTTGTGGGGTTTCCTGCCTGGGTATTCTGGGTTATATGGCTGTGTGAAGGGCCCTGAGTCCACACTGCAATATAATCCAGTTCAAAAGCAGGGACTGGGACTTGAGACTGATTTTGGTGTTCATCTCTATCTCCCAAGTCAAAGCCGGTGTCGTCCACATACACCTCCAAGGCGGGAGGGGCGGAGCCAGGGGCGGGGCAGCAGAGCCGGGGTGGGGCAGACCCTTCGACCTTTCCCCCCCAGGTCATCAGTAACCAGAATTCCGGCCACAGGTCCGGTAGAAGTTGGACAGCCCTGCCATAGACATACGACATATATAGACAGACAATGAGCTACACAATTGGTCGAGAGCTCACCCCGACCCGGGCAGGCCTCGAACTCTAAGGTGTTTTCCGAACACAACTTACCCGATTTCTGGATCCTTTCCTTTGGTTTTTCTTCGCCATCTCTAAAGGAGAAAGAAAAGGTGCTATTTAAGCTCCCCAAAAAGATACCATCCCAATTCATTGGCTACCAAAATCCATATACTGGATCCAAATAGACTTGTTATATTGCAAACCCGTTGCCTTGAAATCTGGGGTCTTTGATACCAAACTTTCCCAAACTTCCAATTGTTTTGGAATTCAGCTCCCAGAATCCTTCGCTGTTGTCCAAAATGGATGCGGCTTATGGGAAATGGAGTCGAATGCAAACTTTGGGAATTGCAAACCAAAGACAAGACGACTTTGGGCTTAATATTGTTAATATTCAATTATGGAGGCATGGAGACGCGCTATCCTCCATGCTGCGGCCTTGCCGAACGAATCTCGAAGAGAAACGACAACGCAGAAAGAACCGCAACCTGGAAACAACATCACCCAAGGAGGCTGTGCTTTCTGCAACTGGACTTGCATATCTCGGATTGGCCGCCTTAGTCATCAACACCTTGCATTGTGAGGTGTTTTGTGGCCAAATTTGGTGTGTTTTTGTCCAGTGTTTTTTTTTTGTTTACTTCAGCCTCATTACGGACAGAGCATTTTAATATATATAGATGCATATTTATTTATTATTTGTTTATTTATTGGACTTGTACACCACCACTCCCAAAGGCTCGGGGCGGTTTACAACATAGTTCAATGAAAACAACAATGGGTAAAACAAAAGTGCAGTAGTAAGTAAAACAGTAAATAAAAGGCACGACTAAAATCACAAGCTTTCGAAGGCCTGTCTAAACAAGTGCGTCTTGCAGGCTCTGCGGAGGGTGGCCAGATTTCGCAGAGCCCTCGTTTCCGGTGGTAGCGTGTTCCATAGAACCGGGGCAATGATTGAAAATGCCCTGTGCCTTGTCGAGGTCAGGTGGAAAGACTTCACACTAGGGATGTCTAGAAGATTCTGGTCTTCTGAATGAAATGATCTCGGAGGGTATATGGATCCCATAGGTCAGGGCTGTCCAACTTCTACCGGACCTGTGGCCGGAATTCCGGTCACTGATCACCTGGGGGGCCAAAGGGTCTGTCTCCGCCCCCTACCAGGCTCCGCCCCTACCAGGCTCTACCCCCTCCCCCAGCTCCAGGGAGGGAATATAAATAAATTAATAAAATATAATAATATCAGAAGGGACATGGATGGAGGGAGGGGATATAAAAACATTAATAAAATATAATAATATCAGAAAGGGATATGGATGGAGGGAGGGGATATACATACATTAATAAAATATAATAATATCAGAAAGGGATATGGATGGAGGGAGGGGATATACATACATTAATAAAATATAATAATATCAGAAGGGACATGGATGGAGGGAGGGGATATACATACATTAATAAAATATAATAATATCAGAAAGGGATATGGATGGAGGGAGGGGATATACATACATTAATAAAATATAATAATATCAGAAGGGACATGGATGGAGGGAGGGGATATACATACATTAATTAAATATAATAATATCAGAAAGGGATATGGATGGAGGGAGGGGATATACATACATTAATAAAATATAATAATATCAGAAAGGGATATGGATGGAGGGAGGGGATATACATACATTAATAAAATATAATAATATCAGAAAGGGATATGGATGGAGGGAGGGGATATACATACATTAATAAAATATAATAATATCAGAAAGGGATATGGATGGAGGGAGGGGATACATACATTAATGAAATATAATAATATCAGAAAGGGACATGGATGGAGGGAGGGGATATACATACATTAATGAAATATAATAATATCAGAAAGGACATGGATGGAGGGAGGGGATATACATACATTAATGAAATATAATAATATCAGAAAGGACATGGATGGAGGGAGGGGATATACATACATTAATGAAATATAATAATATCAGAAAGGGACATGGATGGAGGAGGGGATATACATACATTAATAAAATATAATAATATCAGAAAGGGATATGGATGGAGGGAGGGGATATACATACATTAATAAAATATAATATCAGAAAGGGATATGGATGGAGGGAGGGGATATACATACATTAATAAAATATAATAATATCAGAAAGGGATATGGATGGAGGGAGGGGATATACATACATTAATAAAATATAATATCAGAAAGGGATATGGATGGAGGAGGGATATACATACATTAATAAAATATAATAATATCAGAAAGGGATATGGATGGAGGGGGGGATATACATACATTAATGAAATATAATAATATCAGAAAGGATATGGATGGAGGAGGGGATATACATACATTAATAAAATATAATATCAGAAAGGGATATGGATGGAGGAGGGATATACATACATTAATAAAATATAATATCAGAAAGGGATATGGATGGAGGGAGGGGATATACATACATTAATGAAATATAATAATATCAGAAAGGGATATGGATGGAGGGAGGGGATATACATACATTAATAAAATATAATATCAGAAAGGGATATGGATGGAGGGAGGGGATATACATACATTAATAAAATATAATAATATCAGAAAGGGATATGGATGGAGGGAGGGGATATACATACATTAATAACATATAATTAATGCTTCCTGCCTGGGGGAACCCTCCCAACCCCTGAGGCTGTGGGTTCATTACCTGGGGAGGCGCGGGCAGAGGCGGCGATGGTGTTGCAGGCCTGCCTCTGTGCGGGCAGGAAGGGGTCCCAGAGGCCGGCGCGGAAGGCAGCGGAGGCCTCGGGCAGGAAGGGAACCAGGGCCGGGCCCTCGCTGGCACCGAGCAGGGCGGCCAGGAGCTGGAGCAGGCCCAGGCGGAGCTCCTCGCAGGCCTCGCCTTGGCCTTGTCCGGCCTCGCCCTGGCATAGCCGCTGAATCCCGAGATTTCGGCAACTGTATTAACTATCGTGAGACTACGCCAGGTACACGGGATTTCGCTCTCAACGCGAGATCCCGCGTGGCTGGCGTAGTCTCGGGAGACTTCCTCCGGAACCCGGAAGTGGGTAATTTTAAAAAAAAATTAATTTAATTTATTTTCCTATTTTTATTTTTTATTAAAAAGATGAGGGGGCCATAGGAAAGGGGCTGGGGGGGGCGTGTACGGCCCCAGGGCCGCCAGTTGGACAGCCCTGCCATAGGTACACTGGCCCCAGACCATACAAGGCCTTGAAAGTAAGAACTAACACCTTGAAAGTGATTCAACTGGCAGCCAGTGCAGGTTCTGTAGTATAGGTGTTATGTGGCAGCTCGAGGGTTCCCCTGCAAGCAGCCGGGCTGCGGCATTCTGCACTAGCTTAAGTTTCCGGATCACATTCAAGGGTAGGCCAATGTAAAGAGCGTTACAGTAGTCAAGTCTTGAGATGACCGTGGCTTGGATTACCGTGGCCAGATCGTTCCGTGAGAGATAAGGAGCCAGACGCCGCCTGTCGCAGATGGAAGAATGTGATTCTGCTGACATTGGAGATTTGGGTCTCCATTGACAGCAGAGGGCCCAAATGGACACCCAGGCTTTTTACTGATGATGACGGGCATAATGCCTCGCCATCCAGGGTCGGCAGTTGGATTTCCCTATCGCCCGGGCGACCCAGCCAAAGGATCTCTGTCTTCGCCGGATTCACCTTCAACCTGCTGGCTCACAGCCATCCAGTAACGGCTTCAAGGAACAGATGGAAATTATTGGGTATGGATTCCATCTGGCCCTCCATCCTCAAAATGAGCTGAGTGTCGTCAGCGTACTGGTGGCGCTCAAGCCCAAAGCTACGTACCAGCTGAGCGAGCGGTCGCATATAGATGTTAAATAACAGAGGGGAGAAGATGGCTCCCTGAGGGACCCCGCAAGGCAAGGCATATATATCAGGCATAGGGAAACTTTTGCACCCATGCTGATCTGCATCTATTCTGCAGTGTAGACCAAGCACAGGCCAACTTTGGCCCTCCAGGCGCTTTGTACTGCAACTTCCACAATTCCTAACAGCCGAAGTTGGCCCATGCCTGGCGTAGACGTGGTCAACATGCTTCCACTGCAGGACTCACTCGCTTTTCTTGGGGACGGGGCCCTTCATCTTGCTCTCAAAGCTCCCGAAAAAGCCCTTGACATTCTCAGTTTTGGCCGAAGTGTTCTTCAGGAGCCGCTCCGCGATGTCCTTCTTCTCTGCCAGCCAGGTGTTTGCAGACTTCAGGTAGGAATCCATGCTGCCAGACGCCTTCTCCTTGGATTCGGGAGGCAGGGCTTGCGGCTTCCCTGTCAGAAGAGGATCCCATAAATACTCAACCCCATCCTGCACAAGATGGTAGTCCTCATTGAGGACATAGATAGGCAGACGTGGAAGAGGGAACAGAAGAGGCTCATACGCAGGGCTTCTCAACCCTTTTCAGAAGCAGAATAGTGTATAACTACTAAAATAATGTATAAATATTAAAATAAATAGAGAATCCCTACATCGCGGTTTTTCACTTATTGTGGGAGGCCCTGGAACATAACCCCAGCAATAAGTGAGGGAACACTATATCTATCTCACGCATGGGCAAACTTTTGGACCAATATACATGTAACTGTATTTCAGTAGACGATCACATAGGTCATCTAGTCCAACCCCCTTTATTCTGCCATGCAGGAAAAGCACAATCAAAGCACTCTCAACAGATGGCCATCCAGAATGTGTAATAATAATAATAATAATATTAATAATAATAGATTTGGAAGGGACCCCCAAGGGCCATCCAGTCCAACCCCCTTTATTTTGCCATGCAGGAAAGGCGCAATCAAAGCATGCCGATCCAACCTTTGTAATAATAATAATAATAATAATATATAATAATAATAATAGAAACCCATACAGGAAAAGGCAATCAAAGCACCCACAACAGATGGCCAACCAGACTTTGTAATAATAATAATAATAATAATAATAGATTTGGAAGGGACCCCGAAGGGCCATCCAGTCCAACCTCCTTTATTTTGCCATGCAGGAAAGGCGCAATCAAAGCATGCCAATCCAACCTTTGTAATAATAATAATAATAATAATAATAATAGAAACCCATACAGGAAAAGGCAATCAAAGCACCCACAACAGATGGCCAACCAGACTTTGTAATAATAATAATAATAATAATAATAATAGATTTGGGACCCCCAAAGGCCATCCAGTCCAACCCCCTTTATTCTGCCATGCAGGAAAGGCACCATCAAAACATGCCGATCCAACCTTAATAATAATAATAATAGCAGAAACCCACACAGGAAAAGGCAATCAAAGCACCCACAACAGATGGCCATATAGCCTTTGTAATAATAATAATAATAATAATAATAATAGATTTGGAAGGGACCCCCAAAGGCCATCCAGTCCAACCTCCTTTATTTTGCCATGCAGGAAAGGCACAATCAAAGCATCCCGTTCCAACCTTTATAATAATAATAATAATAATAATAATAATAATAATAGAAACCCACACAGGAAAAGGCAATCAAAGCAACTGCAACAGATGGCCATCCGGCATTTGTAATAATAATAATAATAATAATAATAATAATAATAATATGACCTTTTATGACCTTTACAGTTTGCCTCTGCTCCTGTCATTGCTGAAGCTCATTTGCTCTACTGCTGCAATCAAGAAGCTTCTGATCTGCTGAAAAGGCTGCTCTTGTTGCCGATTTACATTTTTCATGCTTTTCCCTTTTTTGAAATTACCCAACAACAATCATAATGGAGATTCCTAGAAGAGAAGGCTTCTATAGGCAATTTTTAAAGCTCCTCTAGTGCAATTCTTTGACGAAGTTCCAGGCAAAGTTGACCACAGAGTCACAAAGTAGGCAGTTTCATGCCCTTAATTCCTTTAAAAGTCATTGCAATTCTTAAACCCCTTCCTCTATTCCTGGTAATGAAATGAATTATTATTGATCCTTTGCTTACCAATGTAATAATAAGTAAAGCACATGGTCATCAGGTTCTTGGCAGGGCTGAAGTCGTCCATTTGGAAGCACCTGGAAAGGAGAGAATAAAATAACAACAACAACACATTCCCACCTTGGTAACCTGCATCGAGCCACTAGAACAACAAATAAATAAAAAAAAATAATTTATTATCATCATCATAATTACAATTGCAAGCAGGCCATTCCCACCTTTGTAACCTGCCTCATAATAATACTAATAACAACAACAAAAATTATTATTATTGTTATCAATTGCAAGCAGGCCATTCCCACCTTTGTAACCTGCATCGAGCCACTAGAACAACAAATAAATAAATAAAAAATAATTTATTATCATCATCATAATTAACCACAAGCAGGCCATTCCCACCCTTGTAACCTGCCTCAAGCCACTAGAAGGGAATAATAATAATAATAATAATTTATAATTATTATTATCAATTGCAAGCAGGCCATTCCCACCTTTGTAACCTGCCTAATAATAATACTAACAACAACAACAAAAATTATTATTATTGTTATCAATTGCAAGCAGGCCATTCCCACCTTTGTAACCTGCCTCATAATAATAATAATAATAATAATATAACAAATAAATAAATAATAAATATTTATTATTATTATTATCATCATCATCAATTGCAAGCAGGCCATTCTCACCTTTGTAACCTGCCTCATAATAATAATATATCAAATAAAAATAATACATATTTATTATTATTATCATCCTCAATTGCAAGCAGGCCATTCCCACCTTTGTAACCTGCCTAATAACAACAAATTATTATTAATGTTATCAATTGCAAGCAGACCACTCCCACCTTTGTAACATGCATCATACTAATAATAAATAAATAAATAAATATTCAATTGCAAGCAGGCCAGTTCCACCTTCGTAACCTGCCTCATAATAATAATATACCAAATAAATAAATAATAAATATTTTATTATCATCATCATCAACCACACGCAGGCCATTCCCACCTTTGTTCTAAAAACTTACAGTAGAGCTTTCCAAACATTTTACGTTGGCGATACACTTTTTGAGACATGAAACATTTGGCGACACAGTCATTGCCACGAGATATTTATTTTCTTATGTGTCCATATCTTATATACATAGGATGTATTGGTTATTTCACATAGGGGTTTCTCGTGACCTTTGCGCAATGCACAAGTCCCACCCGTGGGAGAAAAGCGGGATAAAAATCAATCAATCAATCAATAATATATACTTGCAGTCGAGACATTACCAACAGTTTGGAAAACTCTGATTTACAGGCTTGCTGGCTATACAACTGATCGAGAAAGGCACTTACTCAAAGAGCACCACCGCAAAGGACTGAACGAGCCGATAGAAAGTCTGCTCCGAAACACACTTGGAATTGCAGCGCTGGAAGGAGACGTGGAAAGCAAACAGAGTTAAGCAGCCAAGGCTTTTATGGATTTAGTAGAGTATGTTCTCTCCAAGTCAGGGCTCCAAGTCAACCTTTTTCAGCTGCGGAGCCCTTTTGGAAGCAAAATGTTGTTGTGGCGCACCAATAAATGCTTGTATATTATACTATATTACAATATAGTACATTACTAGGTTGGGGACCAACGATGCCTGGGTTACTTGAGAAAGGCCTGGCTTGTTTTGGGAAGTTTAGTAATATCTCTGGATGCAGAGTGAACTACAACTCCCACGCAGGTGGGTCATACCCCCCCCCCCCCCAAACCCTTCCAGTATGTTATGTTGGACCAGTGTTTGTTTTAGAATGTTAGGGAATATCAGTCTGGAAATTTATAGCTCTATTCCTTAGAAAAAAGCCAGTCTTTCCTGTTGTGTTTTTATGAATGCTCCCATTAGAAAATGCCAATCATTCCAAATCCCACCATTATTCAAAGATGGCCATGTTGGGTCTGTGTGCCAGGCTAGGTCCAGAACCAATGTCAGCAGCATTCCGTGCTCTCTGGATAAGGGTGAACTACAACTCCCAGATCAGAGGTCATTAACCCCCAAACCCCGCCTGTATGCGCACTTGGCCATGTTGGGTCCGTGTGCCAGGTTTGGTCCAGATCCATAGTGGGCTGGGTTCAGTGCTCTCCGGATAAGGGTGAACTACAACTCCCAGAGCCAAGGACAATCACCCCCAAACCTGGCCTGTATGCACAGTTGAACACGTTGGGTCTGTGTGCCAAGTTTGGTGCAGATCCGACATTGGCTGAGTTTAGTGCTTTCTGGATAAGGGTGAACTACAACTCCCAATATCAAGGCCCATTGCTTCAAACCCCTGCAATATGTTCAGCTGGTCATGGGGCTTCTCTGTGCCAAGTTTCGTCCCAGTCCATTTTTGGTGGAGGTCACAGTTTCTCTGGATGCAGGCGAACTATAACTTCCATGAAGGTCAATTTACCCTAAACATCTACAGTATGTATCGGGCATGGGCAAAGGTTCTAACCAACGTAAATATAATAGTATTTCAGTACATGACCTCAGAGGCCATCCAGTCCAATCATTATTCTGCCATGCTGGAAAAGCACAATCAAAGCTCCCCCAACAGATGGCCATCCAGCCTTAGTAGTAGTAGTAGTAGTAGTAGTAGTAGTAGTAGTAATAATAATACTATACAACAGCCACCAGAGTGTCTGCTGTGGACTCATCTTGTTGTGTTTCAAATAATAATAACAACAACAACAACAACAAAACAACAACCCATACAGGAAAAGCACAATCAAAGCTCACCCAACAGATGGCCATCCAGCCTTTGCAGTAATAGTAGTAGTAATAGTAGTAGTTAATAATACTATACAACAGCCAGCAGAGTGTCTGCTGTGGACTCATCTTGTTGTGTTTCAAATAATAATAATAACAACAACAACAACCCATACAGGAAAAGCACAATCAAAGCTCACCCAACAGATGGCCATCCAGCCTTTGCAGTAATAGTAGTAGTAATAGTAGTAGTTAATAATACTATACAACAGCCAGCAGAGTGTCTGCTGTGGACTCATCTTGTTGTATTTCAAATAATAATAATAATAACAACAACAACCCATACAGGAAAAGCACAATCAAAGCACCCAAACAGATGGTCATCCAGTCTTTGCAATAATAATAGTAATAACAGGAGTAACCCCAGGGGCCATCTAGTCCAACCCCCTTTATTCTGCCATATTAGTGTATTTCATGACTTTTTTTTACCTTATCGTGTTGTTGCTCTGTGTTGTGTTTTGTATTATTTTATGCTAATGTATTTTTGGGCTTGGCCTCATGTAAGCCGCCCTCCGAGTCCCCGTTGGGGAGATGGTGGCGGAGTATAAATAAGGTTTATTATTATTATACAGAAAAAGCACAGTCAAAGCACCCCCAACAGATGGGCATTCAACCTTTGTTGTAATAATAATAATAATAAGAAGAAGAAGAAGAAGAAGAAGAATGGTATAGGTGGCGAGGGGGCATGGGGGGAAAGGTCCATGAAGGAGGAAGAGGAAAAGGTGACTCTGAAGGAGGAAGAGGAAAAGGTGACACAGGGTTGTATTAGAGAACTTTGAGGTTCCTCCCCTTTGCTACCCGAAATGCTTCCTTACCTGGGCGCTCACGTATCGGGCAAACCACTCCCGGCCTTTGGCGTTCTCCCCGCTGCAGAGTTCCCCAAACCTGGCCTTCTCCTCTTGGTCAAACTCCTCTCTGGAATCACAAAAACACAATGAGCACCTTGGGCATCAAGGAAGAATATTACAGGATAGCCCCCCACCCAAAAAAATTCTATACAGCTGAAACACCATTGGCAGGAAGAGCTTTAAGCTAAGATATTATCAGTGTTTTCCTTTTCCTTTTGGCCCTGCCATGTAGATAGAAGAAAGAAAAAAAAAGAACATGGATACATAGATAGATAGAAGAAAGATGATAGATAGATGATTGATAGAGGATAAGATCATTTAATTTAATTTAATCTATTATACAAAGGAGGTCCCGTCATGGAACGACCGTCCTAGGCAGAGAAACCTTACAAGGCAGAGACACCAAACTTGGCAACAAAAATAGGCCTCAGGCAAGGTAGGTTTTTAGCCAATAAACTCCCCCCAAACCTAGAAGGCCCCCAAAACAACGGTACAAAAAAACTACATTTCCCAGCGTCCTCCGCGGCTGCCAACGAATCTCCTGGCCTCTACATTCTGACAACATGATTGGCTGCCAATGAGGGAGTATTTGCATAACGCCTCTATTGGCCAGCCAACATGAACATTCCGACCCATAATAAACTGGCAGAGGAGGATAAGGCAAAGGCCTGAGGCAGTCGCCAACACAAACACCCAATTCACTTTCCACAGAAAATTTACACCCCTACAAATCACAGCCCACGCCCAAAATTGACAGTAAGGCTTCATTAACTTGATTTCCCTGACTAGGCCTCACTTAATGGGATGCTGTTTACGCTCTGAAATGACAGTAAGGCTTCATTAACTTGATTTTCCCGACTAGGCCTCAGCTCATGGGACATTGTGTATGGCCTGAATTGACAGTAAGGCTTCATTAACTTGTTGTTCCTGACTAGGCCTCAGCTCATGAGACATTGTGTATGGCCTGAATTTACAGTAACCTACCTTGGCACACAGAGCCCCTATGACCCACGCTACATTCTACTACAGTTTGGAGGAGGGTGGACCATGGATGATGGGATTTGTAGTACTTTCAAACCCTTCATTCCCCACAGACCACTGTGGCCCAGAACCAAGACCGATAAAGACCAAACTTGGCACACAGTGCCCCCATGACCCACACTCCATCCAACTGCAGTTTAGAGGAGGCCACACCACGGATGATGGGATTTCAAGTACCTCCACTCACTTCCAAAGTACCCCACCCACACACGCATCAACCTCTACATCAACACAGCAGACGGAAAGACAAAAAACATTGTATATCCACAAGCTCTGCAGAACGCCAGCAACACCACACACCAACAACTCCCCAGGACTTCAACATCCCACCCACCAGAACAACCCACAACGACACAGCCATGACCCCACCAAGACCATAACTAACATCAATTCCAACCCTTACATACTCAGACTTTCTCGCATCTCCTAAATAGGGCACAGCAACGCGTGCCGGGTACAGCTAGTAGATTATATACAGACAGATGATAGATACGCGATAGGTAAATGGATGGATAGAAAGATAATACATGATAGAAGACAGATAGATGGTAGATAAAACAATAAATAGATAGATGGGTTATTGATAGATCATTTGATAGGTAATATATAGACATATGATTGATGGATGGATGGATAGATACAGATAGATAAACAGAGAGAGAGAATAGATAGAAAGATAGATGATACATAAATGGATGGATAGATACATGATAGATCATTTGATAGATGATATATAGGCATATGATGGATAGAGATAAATACAGATAGATAAACAGAGAGAGAGAGAATAGATGGAAAGATAGATGGTAAGTAAATGGATGGATAGATACATGATAGATCATTTGATAGATGATATATAGCTAGATGATAGTAAATGGATGGACAAATAAATAAATAGAGAATAGATAGATAGATAATATGTAAATGGATGGATAATAATAATAATACTTTATTTATATTCCTCCCTATCTCCTTGGAGGGACTCGGGGCAGATTTTTTATCCAAAAACCTGTGTTACATTCAAAAAGTCACGGACTTATTGACCCGCCCTCGTATATTACATTAGAAATATATTTATACTCCACCGTTTCCCTATGGTCTTATGATGTGCCCCATTGCGCCTATATTATTAGCGCATGTATATTTTTTTTTGATAAGAATATTTAATTCTTTAATGTCAGAGAATACGCCAGGGAAATTCCAGCCTAAAATGAAAAACCTGAGTGTCTTTAACAAGGAATATAGTGAGGCATATGTCGTCCGATAAAATCACCCTGAGAGTTGAAGCAGGAGGAGCCCACTCAGCTATGGAAACCAAATAATTGGCCTGGGCCAAGTCACACTCTCTCAGCCTAAAAGTAATGGCAAAAAAACCCCCCTTTGAACACAGAAAACTCCATGACAGCTTCTCCGTAGGGTTGAAGGCACACAACAAAAGAGGAAGAGAAGCTGGACAAATTAAAGTATCAATCAATTATCCAGTGAGATCTGTCCAGGAGTGAAAGGAAAACAATGACGCATCGAAAGGGGGGGGGGGGGAAGCCACTGCCTTGACATTAAAGAATGGCTATTTGGGTCACGGTGACTCAGAGCCGGATTGCTCAGTGGCAATTTAGTGGAACGAGGAATCAAATGTGAACACATAATGCAGCCAATGCGGCTGGATGTACAAAAGGAAGGAAGGAATAAAAGGAAAAAAAGGAAAGGAAGAAAGGAAGGAAGTAGGGAGAAAGAGGGAAGGAAGGAAAGTTTCTGGTTTTCTATGATAGATATATCATAGTGAATATAGTCTATCTATCATCTCTATGGCTGGATGGCCATCTGTTAGGAGGGCTTTGACTGTGTCCTCAAGCCTGGCCGGAGAGGGGATGGACTAGATGCCCTCTGGGGGTCTCTTCCAACTCTAGGAATCTATGATACAAATATCATAGTATATATAGTGTATCTATCAACTCTATGACTGGATGGACATCTGCTGGGATATCCTTGACTATATCTTCCTGCCTCGCAGAAGGGGGATAGACTAGATGCCCTTTAGGGGTTTCTTCCAGTCATGTTTTCTTTGGAGGCTTTTGAGCGGAGGCTGGATGGCCATCTGTTATGAGGGCTCTGACTGTGTCCTGCTGCTTGGCTGATGGGGGATGGACTAGATGCCCTTTAGAGGTCCCCTTCTCTAGAGCAGTGTTTTTCAACCTTTTTGAAGCTGCGGCACATTTTTTACATTTACAAAATCCTGGGGCACACCAGCAACCAAAATGACACCAAATGACACTCTAACACAGTCATACATATAGTTAATATGTTTTTAAATGTATTTATACACTCCGTGTGAATCCTGGGCCTGTTTTGATGGACACAACATAGATATCCTGGCAGGAATGGCAGAAAGACACAAACTTCCCACACAGAACTCCCATAACCAAGAGAAAATACTATAAGAGTTTGGTGGGCATTGACCTTGAGTTTTGGAGTTGTAGTTCACCTATATCCAGAGAGCACTGTGGACTCAAACAATGTTGGATCAGGACCAAACTTGGCATGAATACTCAATATGGCCAAATGTGAACACAGATGGAGTTTGGAGAAAATAGATCTTGACATTTGGGAGTTACAGTTTCTGGGATTTATAGTTAACACACAATCAAAGAGCATCCTGAACTCTTGCAACAATGGAATTGAACCAAACTTGGCATTTTGAACTCTAATTACCAACAGAAAGTACTGAAAGGGTTTGCTTGGGAATTGACCTTGAGTTTGGAAGTTGTAGTTCCCCTACGCCCAGAGAGCACTGTGGACTCAAACAATGTTATGTTATGTTGTTGTTTGTTTTCTATCCAGAATCCCAATGTTGGAAGGAGGCTCGCCACTTTAAGGTCCCTCAAACAGGCATGGGAAAACTTGGGCCCTCTGGGTGCTTTGGACTCCAACTCCCACCATTCCTAACAGCCTGAGGCCCTTTCCTGCTTAAGTGGCTGAGGGGGGAAAAGGAAAAGGGCCCGAGGCTGCTAGGAATGGTGGGAGTTGGAGTCCAAAACTCCTGGAAGGCCCAAGTTTGCCCATGCCAGCTTTCAACAAAGACCTCTTCTTTCCCCTTCGCGCCCTTTCTTCCCCCTCCTGCGGACACTTACTTTTTCTTCTCCACTCATGCTCCCTTCTTCCCATCCTCGCTCTGCTCGCTTTGCTCACGCTGCTGCTTCTGCCGCCATCTTGATCCGAGGGGGCAGCATGAGCATGTTCAGGAGGGGAGGGGGGAGGAATACGTGGGGTGAGTCTACGCAGTAGCGGCGGCACAGGTCACGTCTTCCTCCCTCCCCCCTCCCACAGATGCGTCAGCGTGAGCAAAGCGAGGCAAAGTGAGCAGAGCGAGGCTGGGAAGAATGAAGCCCAAGTGGAGAAGAAAAAGTGTTCGGCAGGAGGGGGAAGAAAGGGTATTGGAGGTTCCAATTTCCCACGGCACACCTGGTGATCTCTCACGGCACACTGGTTGGGAAACACTGCTCTAGAGGATTTTGAGCTGAGGCTGGATGGCCATCTGTTAGGAGGAGTTTGATTGTGCCTTCCTGCCTGGCTGAAGGGACTAGATGCCCTCTGGGGGTCTCTTCCACCTCTAGGATTCTATGATAGATATATCATAATATATATAATGTATCTATCTATTATCTCTATGGCTGGATGGCCATCTGGTGGGAGGACCTTGTCCGTGTCTTCCTTCCTGGCAGAAGGGGGGTGGACTAGATGCCCTTTAGGGGTCTCCTTCTCTAGAGGCCTTTGAGCTGAGGCTGGATGGCCATCTGTTAGGAGGGGTTTGATTGTGCCTTCCTGCCTGGCTGAAGGGGGGTGGACTAGATGCCTTTTAAGGATCTCTTTATGTGGAGGCTTCTGAATGGGGGCTGGATGGCCATCTGTTAGGAAGGGTTTGATTGTGCCTTCCTGCCTGGCTGCAGGGGGGTGGACTAGATGTCCTTTAAAGGTATCTTTAGGTGGAGGTTTCTGCATGGGGGCTGGATGGCCATCTGTTAGGAAGGGTTTGATTGTGCCTTCCTGCCTGGCTGAAGGGGGGTGGACTAGATGTCCTTTAAGAGTCTCTTTAGGTGGAGGTTTCTGAATGGGGGCTGGATGGCCATCTGTTAGGAAAGCCTTGGCTGTGTCCTCCTGCCGGGCTGAAGGGGGGTGGACTACATGCCCTTTAGGGTTCTCCTAATCTTGAGGCTTTTGAGCTGAGGCTGGATGGCCATCTGTTAGGAGGGGTTTGACTGTGTCTTCCTGCATTATCCGGCTGAGATGCTCTCTGCTCCTTGACGGCCTCCCTGCGTGCCGTGCCGTTCTCTGTAAAGGGATGATGCCTGGAACAGCACGTCCCTTGCTGCTTATGCGCCCGGCATGCGCCTCCCTCCCTGTCCTTCTGCTCCAGCCATGTGCAGAGAGCGCGGAGGTGCGATTAAATCAGAATGCACTGGATCTGATTTAAAATAAAGGCACAGCACTGTGGTGGAATTTGGAAAGGATGCCATTCTTTTGCTGGACCGGATGACAACATGCTTCACCTTGAAATATTCCACATCCTCCATCATATAATAATTGGAAGGGACCCCCAAAGGCGATCCAGTCCACCCTGCTCCTGACAGAATCATAGCCCTCCTGACGGACGGACGGACAGACGGACGCCACCCAGTCTGGTGCTGACCTCTATGACAATGGAATTTTATTAACTAATTATAGAGAGTCATATAATCATAGGCATGGAAGGGATTCCCCAAAGGTCATCCAATCCAGCCGCGTTCTGCCATCCAATGAAAACCTTACCAACAGATGGCTATCCATGTTCTGTGGAAATGCAGAATATAGACATTTTTGGAATAAACAGATCAGAACTAGAGTTCAAGTTCTATGGGAAGTTAGAATATATACTTTTGGATTAATCAAATCAGGGATAGGATTAAGGTTCAGTGGAAAAGTTATATATATGTGCGTGTGTGTGATACATTGGGGATAGGGTTAGGGTTCTGTGGAAAATTAGACTATAAGAATGAGAAAATGAAAAAAGCAGTATATAAATATAGTAAATGAATAAATATATTTCCTATATATACACATATATAGATAGGTAGTTTGGTAGTCAGATTCGGGCTTATATGGGAGGGGTATAAATAGTGTGTGTGTATATACACACACACACTCTCTCTCTCTATATATATATACACACACAGTGTGTGTGTATATATATATGTGTGTGTGTGTGTGTGTGTAGCTCATCTATATATCCTCTCTCTTTCTCTGTGTGTATATATATACTTTATACACACCTTATATAGGGGTGTCCCATATACACATATAGATACATACATACATACATACACTATCTATCTATCTATCTATCCTCTCTGTGTGTGTGTATATATACTTTATACACACACCTTATATAGGGGTGTCTCATATACACATATAGATACATACACCCCCCCTCTCTCTCACTCTGTGTGTGTGTGTATATATATATATATATATATATACTTTATACACACACCTTATATAGGGTTGTCCCATATACACATATAGATACATACATACACACACTATCTATCTATCTATCTATCCTCTCTCTGTGTGTGTATATATATATATACTTTATACACACACCTTATATAGGGGTGTCTCATATACACATAATGATACATACATACATACACACATACTATATATATATATATATACACACACACAAACCCTCTCTCTCTCTGTGTGTGTATACAGGTGTGTATATATATATATATATATATATATATATATATATATATATTCCCACACCTCTTATAGGGGTGTCTCATATACACATATAGATACATACACTCTCTCTCTCTCTCTCTCTATATATATATATATATATATAGACACTCTCTCTCTCTCTCTCTCTGTATATTTATACTTTATACACACACCTTATATAGGGGTATCCCATATACACATATAGATACAAACACACACACAACATATATCATATGTGTGTGTATATATATCATCTCTCTCTATATATATATACCTTATATACACCATACTATATATGTGTGTGTGTGAATTTATTAATGCTCCAACCTATGGTCATATGCATTTACACCAACAGAAACAACATCTAAAAAGCATCTATACTAAACTTCTGTAAAACGCAACAGTTAAAAGCAGGATGCAGGCAGGATAAAACAGAATGTGCAAGATATACATCGTGAAGTGCAGTGTCGCAAGTGCTACAGTACGTGTGTTGGGAACTGCACATTCACCAGTAAGGAGCCAGTATAAAACATCAGTCATGTTAAAAACTTTAGTAAGAACCCCTTAGGGGTGTATGTGTGTGTATAGAAGAACGTTTTAGGTGGGATCCCCCCTGATTTGGAAGCTAAGCAGGGCCCGCCTTGGTTGGCCCCTGGATGGGAAGACACTCACCCGCTGGTAAAGAGTTTCTCCACGTATTGTCGGATGAACTCGCGTTGCTCTGCTGTGGCTTCGTCTTTGGCAGACTCGGTGCTTTGGTTGGAAGAATAGGACTCTGATGAAGACCGGCGGTGGTTGTTCCAGCTGTGGTGGGTGGGAGAGTCCGTGGTGTCGTTCTCGCTGTCGGCCGACTCCGTGGCATCACTCTCCTCTTCAATCACGTCGTCGTCATTGTCCTCCATGTGGTCCAGCAACCCGTTGCCGTTGGCGGACGGAGCTGCGTTGGCGACAGGTTCGGATGTGGAGGACGGCTCTGAGTCGAAATCAATGAGGTTCCCCACTGGCACGTCGACGGCCTCCATAATCTCTCAACGCTGCGGGTTTCAAATCCAGGATGGGGACATGGCTAGTGGGAAAATGGAGGCGCCATCCGAATGTAAGCGACGCCCGGTGTTCGGTTTGAAAAAATCCCTTTCTGTCTCAGTCTCTTTCAAGGCATCTGGAGGAGCAAACAATGCAGACCAAGTGGTTATTCCAAGTTAAAGGCACTGTTAGAGAGATACTCGTGGAAGACGAAGGGGGAAATCGGTAACATTAAGCAAAATTAAGTTAACAATACTGGATGATGTTTGTACTATGAAATGGTTACCACAATTGACATTATTCCACCTGTGTTTATTATTATTATTATTGATAATAAGAAGTAAATTAAGAAATCGTCACCAAAATATGACCTTCAGTTGTAATATTCAGTCCTAATACTTATCAAATGCTTTCAGTCTGCTTTGTGGAGAGAGAAAGGAAGGTATAAGCCAGGCCTGGGCCAACTTGGGCCCTCCAGGTGTTTTGGACTTCAACTCCCACAATTCCTAACAGCCGATAGGGAAGTGTCTGACGTGTGATCCAATACAACAGCCAGCAGAGTGATCTTGTTTGCTGTGGACTCATCTTGTTGCGTTTTAAATAACAACAACAACGTGTTGCATAGAGAGCCAGTGAGGTGTAATAGCTTGAATGTTGAGCATATAAACATAAACATGTTGCATAGGAGAGCCATAATAAGCATATATATAAACATGTTGCATAGGAGAGCCATAATATTAATAATAATAATAATGTGTTGAATAGGAGAGCCAGTGACGTGTAATGGCTTGAATGTTGAGCATATACATATACCTAAATATGTTGCATAGGAGAGCCATAATAATAATAATAATAATAATAATAATGTTGCATAGAGCAGTGTTTTTCAACCTTTTTTGAACCACGGCACATTTTTTACATTTACAAAATCCTGGGGCACACCACCAACCAAAATGACACAAAATGACACTCTAACACAGTAATACATATAGTTAATATGTTTTTAAATGTATTTATACACTCAGTGTGAAACCTGGGCCTGTTTCGATGAACACAACATATATATGACTTCCTCTCACATACTTATACATGGCTATCATGTCTTCTCTCAGTCTTCTCTTCTTCAGGCTAAACATGCCCAGCTCTTCAAGCCGCTCCTCATAGGGCTTGATCTCCAGACCTTTGTGAAATTTCACCCTGAGTGAAACTTGCTTCCAGTTAACTATGGATGTCATGAAGCTGTTATAAACAGTTCCTTTGGGGGGGGGGGAGGCAACTCTCAAAAAATCCAGTAAAATAGTAAAAAAAAAAACAACAACCATTTCCAAGCAGAGAGGCTCAATTTGTTTTTTGGAAACCTGTGAGGGGGCTGCTAGGAGGGGGGAGAGTGCCAATTTCCCACGGCACACCTGATGATCGCTCACGGCATACTAGTGTGCCACGGCACACTGGTTGGGAAACACTGGCATAGAGAGCCAGTGAGGTGTACTGGCTTGAATGTAGAGCATATACTGTACATAAACATAAACATGTTGCCAAGGAGAGTTATAATAATAAGCATATATACAGTGTATGTATTTTAATGTATTTATGTGTTTTATGTTTTTATTTTGCCATTCTTGTGAACCGCTCTGGGCTCCAGAGAGAGCGGTATATCAAATCGAACTTAATAAATAAATATTAAATAATATATAAACATGTTGCATAGGAGAGCCATAATAATAATAATAATAATAATAATGTATTTAATAGGAGAGCCAGTGAGGTGTACTGGCTTTAATGTAGAGCATATACATAAACATGTTGAATAGGAGAGCCATAATAATAAGCATATATATAAACATGTTGCATAGGAGAGCCATAATAATAATAATAATAATGTATTGAATAGGAGAGCCAGTGAGGTGTACTGGCTTGAATGTTGAGCATATACATAAACATGTTGCATAGGAGAGCCATAATAATAATAATAATAATAATAATAATAATGTATTGAATAGGAGAGCCAGTGAGGTGTACTGGCTTGAATGTTGAGCATATACATAAACATGTTGCATAGGAGAGCCATAATAATAATAATAATAATGTATTGAATAGGAGAGCCAGTGAGGTGTACTGGCTTGAATGTTGAGCATATACATAAACATGTTGCATAGGAGAGCCATAATAATAATAATAATAATAATAATAATGTATTGAATAGGAGAGCCAGTGAGGTGTACTGGCTTGAATGTTGAGCATATACATAAACATGTTGCATAGGAGAGCCATAATAATAATAATAATAATGTATTGAATAGGAGAGCCAGTGAGGTGTACTGGCTTGAATGTTGAGCATATACATAAACATGTTGCATAGAAGAGCCATAATAATAATAATAATAATAATAATGTGTTGCATAGAGAGCCAGTGAGGTGTAATGGCTTGAATGTTGAGCATATACATAAACATAAACATGCTGCATAGGAGAACCGTAATAATAAGCATATATATAAACATGTTGCATACGAGAGTAGTAGTAATAATAATAATAATAATAATGTGTTGAATAGGAGAGCCAGTTAGGTGTAATGGCTTGAACTGTGGGCCATGACTCTGTAGATCAAGGTTGGAATCCATGCTCAGCTATAGAAGCCCAATTTAGGAAAGTCACGTTCTCTCAGCCTCAGAGGATGGCAAAAGCAAAGCCCTCTGGATACATCTTGATAGCGTCACAGGAGATGGTGGCAAATGGAGACTCAGGTACAGCAATAACTTCTTTGTGTTGTCAAAGGCTTTCATGGCCAGAATCACTGGGTTGTTGTAGGTTTTTCGTGCTGTATGGCCATGTTCTAGATTAGAAGCATTCTCTCCTGACGTTTCGCCTGCATCTTTGGCAGGCATCCTCAGAGCCTACCTGAGGATGCCCACTTTCCTACCGAAAAACTTGAGCATTTGTTTTGGCCCACTTTTGCAACGTCCTGAGTCAACAGCTCCATGCATGACACAGCAGCATTGTCACTGGCACATCTGTCCTCACATCCCACTGCGATGTTCAGGACTTTGGAGACACAGAAGGGCACTTCTTGCCCCGGGGAAGACGGAGAACACACAGGGAACAGCGAGGCCGCCTTTCAAAACGCAGGAGCAAACCCCAGAGGCTTATTGTCATCCACTGGAAGTGACAAGCGGCAAAGGTTTAACAGGAGATCAAAGGGAAAAACACACACATTTGTTCTGCCTGCATTTAATCCTGGCAGTCCCTCACCTGGTCAGCTCAGGTGAGAACAAGGTGTTTGCAAAACGACACGAGGGAGGCTAAGAGAAGTGGCTTCTTTGTTTTGATCATAACATTCCTTCAAATTGACTTGTGGAAACCGACGTATTTGTTTCCAGATTTCATCAGTGAAAGTTGGACATTATTATTATTATTATTATTAATACCCTGCTTTATTTCTCCTGCAAGAAGACTCAAAGCAGCTTGTCATAAAAGCATCAGCATGCAAATTTAAAATATAGCATTATTTATTTATTTATTTACTTATTTATTTACTTACTTACTTATTGTTTAGACTTGTTAGTCGCCCCTTCCGAAAGGCTCGGGGCGACTTACACATGCTTAAAGCCATAAAAACACTGTAAAACAACAGACTAAAATCCACATATTAAAATTGAACAAACAGATACATATTAAAATAACTCTTAAGGAAGGCCTACATTACAAGTAGCGGCCTAGGGTTGTCTACGGACTGAACGCCTGTACAAACAGGAGGGTTTTACATGCCTTGCGGAAGGCTAACAGATCAGTCTGTGCGTGTATTGTAGAGCAGTGTTTCCCAACCTTTTTTGAGCCGCGGCACACTTTTTACATTTGCAAAATCCTGGGGCACACCACCAACCAAAATGACACAAAATGACACTCTAACACAGTAATACATATTGTTAATATGTTTTTAAATGTATTTATACACTCAGTGTGAAACCTGGGCCTGTTTCGATGAACTCAACATAGATATCCTGGCAGAAAGACTTCCCACACAGAACTCCCATAACCAAGAGAAAATGCTATAAGAGTTTGGTGGGCATTGGCCTTGAGTTTTGGAGTTGCAGTTCACCTATATCCAGAGAGCACTGTGGATTCAAACAATGTTGGATCAGGACCAAACTTGGCATGAATACTCAATATGCCCAAATATGAACGCAGATGGAGTTCAGGGGAAATAGACCTTGACATTTGGGAGTTGTAGTTGCTGGGATTTATAGTTCCCCTACAATCAAAGCGCATTTTGAACCCCACCAATGATAGAAGTGGGCCAAACTTCCCACACAGAACCCCCAGGAGGCAAGAGGGGGTCTCTACTTGGGAAAAGGGAGGCGGGCCTTCCCAATGCATGGAGAGGGAGAGACCAAGTAGACAACGGGTGGGGAGGGGGGTGTTTGTACTTTTGTGCCTTTATCGAGGTAGGCTTCTTAGGGTTTTTATACTTCAACACACTAGGCTCTCCCTCCCCCCTTCCTGGAGGTTCCAATTTCCCACGGCACACCTGATGATCGCTCACGGCACACTAGTGTGCCCCGGCACACTGGTTGAGAAACACTGTTGTAGAGGGAAGAGCGTTCCATAAGGCTGGCGCGATGGCACTAAAAGCCCTCCTCCGCGTTGAGGACAAATGGATGGATTGTCAACTGGGTACCACCAGGAGGTTCTGAGACTCAGATCTCAGTGGTTGTGGGGGATTGTATTGGGAGAGGCGGTCCCTTAAGTACACTGGCCCCAGACCATTCAAGGCCTTGAAGGTCAGAACCAGCACCTTGAAGGTGATCCGGTGCTCTATTGGAAGCCAGTGCAGTTCGCGCAGGACAGGTGTGATGTGGCAGCGAGATGGGAGGCCTGCCACCAGCCGAGCTGCAGCGTTCTGCACCAGCTTAAGCTTCCGGATCACCGAGAAAGGAAGGCCGATGTAGGGAGCAACAAACAAAACTTTATTACGGTCACAGACCAGCACAAAGCGGGCACAAGCGCCCTAAGAGGAGAAGGACAACTCCCCAGGGAGCATTGCAGTAGTCCAATCTTGAGATGACCGTGGCTTGGACCACTGTGGCTAGGTCGTGACGGGACAGGTAGGGGGCCAGCTTCCTCGCCTGCCGGAGGTGATGGAAAGCCACTCCGCTGACGATGGAGACGTGATTCTCCATCAACAGTTGGGAGTCAAGTGTGACTCCCAGACTTTTTACAGATGGAGACGGGGGAAAGCGTCGCCCCGTCCAGTGTTGGGAGCTGGATCCCTCCCGTACCCGGACGACCCAGCCACAGGATCTCCGTCCTAGCCGGATTCACCTTCAACCTAGTGGCTCTCAGCCATCCAGTGATGGTTTCAAGGCAATGATGGAAATTATCGGGTACGGAGTTGGGCCGGCCTTCCATTCCCAGAACGAGCTGGGTGTCATCCGCATATTGGTGACACTCCAGCCCGAAGCTGCGTACCAACTGAGCAAGTGGTATGCAAACCTTAAAACAGTGTTAAAGAATTCTCAGTTAAAAACCATTAAAATACTGTATATTCAAAATTTAAAACCACGTCATCACATTGTTCTTATTTTAATTTTACAGTTTTGGGTATTTTATACTTTTGAGGATTAATGTTCCTTTCCTCCTTTCAATTCCTTTCCTTCTTCCCCTTTCTTTTCTTCTTTTCCCCTTTTCCTTAATTCCTTCTCTTCCATTTCTGCTTTCCATCCATTCATTTCCTCATTTCCTTCCTCTTTTTCCTTTCCTCGCTTTTTCCCTTTCTTCCTTTCCTTCCCCTTTCCTTTCTTCCTTTCCTATTGCCTTGCCCTGCTCTTTCCTTCCTTCCATCCCTTTCCTTCCTTCTTTTCACTTTCTTTCCCTTTCTTCTTTCCTTCCCTACCTTTTCCCCTTTCTTCTTCCCCTTTCCTTTCAGCCCTTCCTCCCTTCCTTTTATTTCCTCTTGTTTTTTTCTTTTCCTAGTGCCCTGCCTTTCCTTCCATTCCTTCCTCTCTTTTCCTTCCTTCTTTCCTTTTTTCCCTTCCTTCTCTTCTCCTTTTTCCTTTCCTACTGCCCAGCTCTTTCTTTCCTTCCATTTCTTCCTCTCTTTACTCTTTCCCTTTCCCCCTTTCTTTCTCCCCTTTCCTTCCTTCCATCCCTCTCTTTCTTCCTTTCTTTTCCATCCTTCTTTTTCCCCATTTCCTTCAACCCCTTTCTTCCTTCTCTTCCCCTCCTTCCTTTCCTACTGCTCCACTCCTTCCTTCCTTTCCTTCCCCTCTTTCTTTCTTTCCTTCTTTTCCTTCCTCTCTTTACTTTCTTTCCCTTCCTTCCCTTTCCCTTTCTTTCTCACTCTCCCTTCCTTCCATCCCTCCCTTTCTTCCTTTCTTTTCCATTCTTCTTTTCTCCCATTTCCTTCAACCCCTTTCTTCCTTCTTTTCCCCTCCTTCCTTCCTTTCCTACTGCTCCACTCCTTCCTTCCCTTCCCCTTTCTTTTCCTTCCTTTCCTACTACCCTGCTCCTTTTTTCCTTTTCTTCTTCCATCTCTTCCTTCCCTTCCCCTCTTCCTTTTCTTTCCTTTCCTACTACCCTGCTCCCTTCTTCCTTTTCTTCTTCCATCTCTTCCTTTCCTTCCCCTCTTTCCTTTTCTACTGCCCTGCTGCTTCCTTCCCGTTCCCTCCTTCCCCCCTTTCTATCTCCCTTTTCCTTCTATCCTGTCTTCCTCCTTTCCTTCCTTCTCCTCCCCTCTCCTTTCCTCTTTTCCTTTCCTACTGCTCTGCCCTGCTCTTTTCCTTCCTCCCCTTCTTTTCCTTCCTCTCTTTACTTTCTTTCCCTTCCTTCCTCTCCCCTTTCCTTCCATCCGCATCTTCCTTCCTTCCCCTATTTCCTTCCTTCCTTTCCCTTCCTTTCAAAAGCAAGCCTGAATTTATAACAGGGCCTATGCACTCCTAGCAACCCTCAGGGATGGCTATGCGCCCTAATGGTTACGGAGAGTTGCATTTTGAAGAGCCGTAGATATTGTTCCCGGCCGGATATAGGATAACTGAAACCAAGGTCGCTCATATAAATACTACTATTGGCCTTTGGTATCTGCAGGGGTTTGGGTTCCAGGACCCTTGTGGGTGCCCAAATCCACGGATGCTCAAGTCCCATCTATTATATAAAGGGGTTCCCGTCATGGAACGACCGTCCCAAACAGAGAAACCTTACAACGCAGAAACACCAAACTTGCCAACAGAAATAGGCCTCAGACAAGGTACGTTTGTAGCAAAGAAACTTTCCCCCCAAAACCTAAAAGGCCCCCAAAACAACGAGTAAAAAAACCCCTACATTTCCCAGCATCCTCCGGGGCTGCCAACGACTCTCCCAGACTCTACATTCTGACAACATGATTGGCTGCCAATAAGGACAGATTTGCATAACTCCTGTACTGGCCAGCCAACATGAACATTCCGACCCATAATAAACTGTCAGAGGAGGATAAGGCAAAGGGCTGAGGCACAAACACAAACACCCAATTCACTTCCCACAGAAAATTTACACCCCTACAAATCACAGACCATGCCCAAAATTGACAGTAAGGCTTCATTAACTTAATTTCCCTGACTAGGCCTCACTTAATGGAATGCTGTTTACGCTCTGAATTGACAGTAAGGCTTCATTAACTTGATTCTCCCGACTACGCCTCAGCTCATTGGACATTGTGTATGGCCTGAATTGACAGTAAGCCATAGCAGAAAACCATTTGCAAGAGCAAGCACCCCCAAATCACTCACATTATGAATTTTATCTGCCCTGTTTGATCCTTTGCTGCATTTGGGAAAGTGTTGGCTTGGAAAGCTTCTCTCTTTAGGATCCCACCTTTACCTTACAACCGCAAGGCCCATCTCCATCCATGCATCCTTCCAAGCATTCCTTTATTTACATCTTGCTTTTCTGTCCCAAGTGGGACAAAAATGCAAAGAATGCACTACAACTCCCATCCTCTAATGGAGGATGCATTCCAAGGCTTCACTGAGATATGGAAAACTATATGTACTTGCAAACCCTACTGAATGACCTAGAGTTGTCTAGAGAGAAGGCGACATAGCAATATCTACCTCCTCCAAAGCGGTTCTATGGTCAGATTCCAGGAGACATTGACCATATAGTCGTGATGGAAGACCTAGACACTATTAATAACATTTTCTTTATTTGCAGTTTTTTTATGGGGGTTCTGCAAACGGGGAGGGCTGGCTGTAATTGCATACATATATGCACCCTCCTCGTTTCTCATTGCTATAGTACTGGCTTACATCAGTACTAGCTGCCTTAAGTCCCTATGGATAAAAATAAAGCAAAGAATAAGAATAAAGCAAATAATAATAATGCAAACAATAATAAAATATATAATTATAATAATAATACAGCAAATAATAAAAAATAAAGCAAATTATAATAATGCAAATAATGATAACCATAAAGCAAACAATAATAAAGTAAATAATAATGCAAATGATAATAAGAAAGCTAATAATGATAATAATAACACAAATAATAATAATGCAAATAATAATAATGCAAACAATAATAAAATATATTATAATAATACAGCAAATAATAAAATTAAAGGAAATTATAATAATGCAAATAATGATAATCATAAAGCAAACAATAATAAAGTAAATAATAATGCAAATGAAAATAAGAAAGCTAATAATGATAATAATAACACAAATAATAATAATGCAAATAATAATAATGCAAACAATAATAAAATATATTATAATAATACAGCAAATAATAAAAAATAAAGCAAATTATAATAATGCAAATAATGATAACCATAAAGCAAACAATAATAAAGTAAATAATAATGCAAATGATAATAAGAAAGCTAATAATGATAATAATAACACAAATAATAATAATGCAAATAATAATAATGCAAACAATAATAAAATATATTATAATAATACAGCAAATAATAAAATTAAAGGAAATTATAATAATGCAAATAATGATAATCATAAAGCAAATATTAATAAAGTAAATAATAATAATGCAAATGATAATAAGAAAGCTAATAATGATAGTAATAATGCAAATAATAATAATGCAAACAATAATAAAATATATAATTATAATAATACAGCAAATAATAAAAATAAAGCAAACGATAATGCAAATAATGATAATCATAAAGCAAACAATAATAAATTAAATAATAATGCAAATAATAGTAAGAAAGCTAATAATGATAATAATACAGCAAATAATAATTCAAATAATAAGCAAATAATGCAAACAATAATAATAAAAATGTATTATAATAATACAGCAAATAATAAAAATAAAGGAAATTATAATAATGCAAATAATGATAATCATAAAGCAAATATTAATAAAGTAAATAATAATGCAAATGATAATAAGAAAACCAATAATGATAGTAATAATGCAAATAATAATAAAGCAAATAATGATAATAATAATACCACAAATACTATTTATTTATTTCCTATATTTATCCCTCTCCCTTCTCCGTCTGAAGAGGGACTCAAATACTACTAAAATAAAGCAAATAATAATGCAAATAATGATTATAATGCTAATAAATAATAATAATGCTGGACGTTGAGACTCTGCCTTCCCCCTTGCTTTGCATCCTATCCTCATTGCAAATAATTATACCTTTCCATTCAAATCAAGGGGTGACTGGCAGCATCAAAAAGTGCCATCGCAGGTGCTTCTTCCAGGCAAAGGGCAATATTATTTTCCCCGACAAAATGTGCTTTTCCAAGCCCTCCTTTAACCCACAAAGCTGAGAAAAGTCGAACCCAGCAGTTATTGCATAAGTTCCAGAAAACTTGCACGTATCAACGATTACGGCCTGCTTTCGGGGTTCCAACAAACCTTCTGCATCTCACGTGACTTCTTCCTGCCTAATGTCCAATTCCTCTCCTTCTGGATTGCCAATTACAAACGCAATTCTCCTCTTAAATTGCAGATGAGATGCAAGGGAGGGAAAATAAGGGAAAGGCAAAGAAGCAAAACGCAAAATTAAGATGCCCAGATATCTCAAGGTTGCGGCGATAGGGAGAAAGGTAAGCAAGGATTTTAGCTGGAAGGGAGTCAAGAGTTCAGCTGCATTTCCCTTCCATTCTCAAACTGTTATCATTGCAATAAAATAGCACATTTAGAAACACATGTGTTAAGCTTCCAAAGGAAAGGAGTCGGCAAAGTGGAAATACGAACATTGTAAACAAAAGGAACCATTTTCGGCAACTCGATCTCTGCAATGATTAGAAATTCGGGGACTGAAGGAACATTATTAAGTATTGTCGAAGGCTTTCATGGCCAGAATCATTGGGTTGTTGTGAGTTTTCCGGGCTGTCTGGCCATGTTCCAGAAGCATTCTCTCCTGACATTTCACCCACATCCATGGCAGGCATCCTCAGAGGTTGTGAGGTCTTTTGGAAACTAGGAAAATGGGGATATATATCTGTGGAATAATGCCCAGGGTGGGAGAAAGAACTCTTGTCTGTTTGAGATAGGCGTGATTGTTTCAATTGGCCAACACTAAAAAAAAGGGGAATTCCAGACCATAAACAATCAGGGACAGCTAATAACCTTCCAACAAAGGATTCTTCCAGGCAGCAAGAAGAGGCACCTAGAAACTGCCAGGCATGGCTGGATCTTACATTACGCAAACTAAGCGCCCATGGGGGGCGCCATATATTCAGGGGCGCATCGGCCGCCAAACGCCCCTTCTCAGTCTTTGACCCCGTGGAAGGCGGCCCGCCAGTGCCGCACCAAATGCGGCACGAGCAGGCCAGAGCCGCCGCAGAGGCTCCGCCTCCGGCCGCCAAACCCTCATCAGTTTCCAGCCTCATGGAGGGTGTGCATGTGCGCCGTGTGTGCATGTGCGCCGGGTGCACATGCGTGGAACAAGCTGGCTCCGCGCATGCACACCTGGCGCACATGCGCACTCTCCACGAGGCCGGAGGGCGAGGAGGCACCAAAATAATGTTCACTTACCATTTTGAATTACCTTGGTCCGGCCCTGCTGCCAGGCCATTAAATGCTAATGAAGGTAGCCAATTGAAACATTTACACCTACCTCCAACAGGCAAGAGTTCTTTCTCCCACCCTGGACATCATTCCACAGATATAAGGTAAAGGTTTCCCCTGACATTAAGTCATGTCATGTCCAACTCTGGGACTCTGGTGCTCATCTCCATTTCTAAGCCAAAGAGCCGGCATTGTCCATAGATGCCTCCAAGGTCATGTGGTTAGCATGACTGCATGGAGCGCTGTTATCTTCCCACAGAAGCGGTACCTATTGATCTACTCACATTTGCATGTTTTTGAACTGCTAGGTTGGCAGAAGCTGGGGCTAACAGCAAGAGCTCACTCCACTCCCCAGATATGAACCACCAACCTTTCAGTCAGTGAGTTCAACTGCTCAGTGCTTTAACCCACTTTGTTATAGAACTCCAATATGCTGACGACAATGTAGTCTGTGCTCATTCAGAAGAAGACCGACAAACAACTCTAAACACCTTTGCAGAAGCATACAAAAAGCTCGGCCTCTCACTGAACATCAAGAAAACCAAAGTCCTCTACCAGTAAAAGGCTAACAGCGGGAGCTCATCCCGCTCCCTGGATTCGGACTGCCAACCTTTTGGTCAGCAAGTTCAGCAGGTCAGCAGTTTAACCCGCTGTGCCATCAGGGGCCAGATATAAAAACCCAATTTTCCTAGTTTCCAACAGACCTCACAACCTCTGCCATAGATGCAAGTGAAGCACCAGGAGAGAATGTTTCTAGAACAGACCTGGGCATCTTACAGCCCGTGGGAGAAGGGCGTTGGGGGCGGGGGCATGTAGCCATCCCATCGCAAGCTGTGGGGCCTGCGTCGGCAGATAGCCCACCGCTCCGGAGAACGATCGGAGGAGCGACGGCTTTGAAGTGCCTGCCATCCCGGGAGGCGATCTGGGCCTGCAGCGGGAGCAGTCGGCGATCTGCGGCAGCTGATCGTCTTCCAGGTCGCCAGGACAATCAATCGCCACAGGTCGCTGACTGCTCCCGCTGCAGGCCCGGATCGCCTCCTGGGATGGCAGGCACTCCAAAGCCGGGATGGCAGGCACTCCATGGCAGGGCGATCAGTCGATAGGGAATGCCTCTGACGGAACGGCTGGGGGCGAGAGCAGGCGGAGGCCTGCAGCCTCCGATCGTCTGCTGCTGTGGCGGCTGGGTCCGCTTTGCCATCCTCTGGGCTGGGTCCATTGGGCCATTCCATCTTGGGATCCTTCCTCTCTTCAGGATGTCAGCCTCCACCTTGGTTCACACCCTATCTTCTTGAATTTTATTTTATTTTAGTGGTTTTTATTATTTTATAATAATTTTATAATAATAATATAACAAATATGTTATATTATATTATAATTTCAATATATTATAATGTCAATATATATATATACTATAATATAATTATATTAATACTAATAATATATAAATATTTCTTGATATATTAATATGTTAATATTAATGATGTGTAATATATAGTAAATATAGTAAGTAAATAAATAATGTAGATTAGAATGCAGTTCAGCCTTTAGGTGCGGCCCTCCATAATATTTTTTGGTTCTCGTGTGGCCCCTTGGAAAAAATAATTGCCCATTCCTGTTCTAGAACATGGCCAGACAGCCTGGAAAACTCACAACAACCCACCGAACATTATTATTATGTTTATTTATATCCCACTTTTTCTCTCCATACGGAAACTCAAAGTGACGCACAACTAATACAACTTAAAATATACAAGTATTAAAACAGCATTGAACATCATTAATATTAAAAACAATTCAGGTGAAAACTATAAAAGCATATAAGACCACAGAATCCCCCGACTAGACCGTAAACATTGCTTTTTGAGGATCAATGACCTCGTTTCAGACCCTTCGTCATTGAGAAAAACACCGTCAAACCTTCCACCTCGTTTTTAGTATTGTCATCAACCCAAAACAGAGGTCAGTTGGAGTCATTGCCGCCTTTATTCATGCTATACGTTTGGAAATATAAGTACCGAAATGACACACAATAAGAAATGCAAGAAGTCCTACTACTACCTGCGCACCATTTCTCAGCATGCAATTTGCACAGCAGGAATTATTTAAAAAGTTGCCCAGCTTTCCATAACAAAAGCAGGAAAACACAGGAATAATCTCTTTGCAATATCCACAATGTCCCTAAACACACACACACACAAATTAATTCTCTGCCACAGATTTGCAAGAAAGGAAGAGCATGAACCGCAGCAAACGGCATGACATCTGGCCACGGCTAAAGCAGAAGGGATTACCTGTTTTGCTCGCCTTCGGCAAGGATGAAATGAGAAAAGTCACGCAAAGGAGGCGAGAGGTTGGGGAGGATTGCAAGAGCGGCTGGCTGGGTGAATCAAACCATCCTCCTCCTCATCGCATCCTCATTATCCTTCCACTGCTGGAGCCTGGCATGCGTCACCGGCCCCGCGAGCCTCCTTCCGCACACACATCCCTCCTCCGTCCCCAAAACAGCTGCTTCCCGGCCCTTAACCAAGGCTGCAAACGGCTGCCTGGAAGGTCATTGGGGTCAACGCTCCCCACTTTCTCTTGCAAAAGATGCATTGGAAGGGTGTAGAAGTCTACCCCAACCTCCTGTACAAGTTGATTCTACATCACATGTGTCTACTTCATGCCAAAGTCGTCCCCAGGCCTTAAGTCTTGTACAAGTAAATTCCATATAAGCCTGCATCATATACAAGATAACCCTCTGTCTAAGTCTACTTTATGTACAAGTTGACTCCATGCCTCCTGTACAAGTTGACTTCAAGTCTATAAGTTGACCTCCCATACAAGTCAACCTCATGTCCAAGTCAACCTCTTGTATAAGTCGATGTCGAAGTCTACCAGATAAATGTTGATCTCCTGTACAAGTTGACTTCAAGTCTATAAGTTGACCTCCCACACAAGTCAACCTCATGTCTAAGTCAACCTCTTGTACAAGTTGATGTCTAAGTCTACCTGATGTATACGTTGACCTCCTGTACTTGACTTCATATATAAGTTTATAAGTTGACCTACTGTACAAGTCAACCTCATGTCTAAGTCAACCTCTTGTACAAGTCGATGTCTACGTCTACCTGATATATATGTTCACCTCCTGTACAAGTTGACTTCATATATGTCTATAAGTTGACCTCCTGTACAAGTCAACCTCATATCTAAGTCAACCTCTTATACAAGTCGATGTCTAAGTCTTTGTGATGTATAAGTTGACCTCCTGTACAAGTTGATGTCATATATAAGTCTGTAAGTTGACCTCCTGTACAAGTCAATCTCATGTCTAAGTCAATCTCTTGTACAAGTCGATGTCTAAGTCAACCTGATGTATAAGATGACCTCCTGTACAAGTTGACTGTATATATGACTAAATCATGCCGAAGTCAACCCCATTCCTCAGTCAACTTCTTGTACAAGTCAATTCCATATATGTCCTGTACAAGTTGATTCTATATGTAAGTCTATTTCATGCCTGTCTACATCTGTGGTTCTCAAGCTATGGGTCCCCAGATGTTTTGGCCTCCAATTCCCAGAAATCCTAACAGCTGGTAAACTGGCTGGGATTTCTGGGAGCTGTAGGCCAAAACATCTGGGGAACCACAGGTTGAGAACCACTGATCTACATCATGCCTAAGTTGACCCCATGCCTAAGTCAACCACCTGTACAAGTCCATTCCACATATAAGTCTACATCATATACAAGTGTCATGACCCCATGTCTAAGTCTACCCTATGTATGTTGACCTCCTGTACAAAAAGATTTGTTACATCATGTCTGTCTACATCATACTAAACTTGACCCCATGCCAAAGTCAACCTCCTGTACAAGTAAATTCCATATATAAGTATCTACGTCATATAAAAGTTGATCCCCCATCTAAATTGACTTTATGTGCAAGTTGACTTTATATACAACTCTATAAATTGACCTCCCGTACAAGTAATCATCATTTCTACGTCAACCTCCTCAACAAGTCAATGTCTAAGTCAACTCCATGCCTAAATCGACCTCCTGTACAAGTCGATTCTATATATAGGTCTACATCATATACAGGTGGACCCCATAACTTTCTCTACAAGTTGATTCTATATATGTCTACAAATGCATATGAAGCCTACCTTACGTATAAGTTGACCTCCTGTACAAGTCTATTAAATATAAATGTCTACATCATATCTGTCTACATCATGCCTAAGTCGACCTCATGCCTAAGTCAACCTCCTGTACAAGTCAATTCCACATATAAGTCTACATCATATACAAGTTGACACCATGTCTAAGTCTAACTTATGTATGTTGATCTCTTGTACAAGTACATTCTATACATAAGTCTACATCATGGCTGTCTACATCATGCCTAAGTTGACCTCCTGTACAAGTTGATTCTCTACACCTATAAGTCTACATCATGTGTAAGTCAACCCCATGACTAAGTTGGCTAAGGCAGCTTCCTGAACAAGCCAATGCCATATATGTCTACACATCATATACAAGTTGACCCCAAGTCTAACTCTATCTTATGTATAAGTTGACTCCATGTATGTTGACCTCCTGTACGTCAACTCCATCTATAAGTCTACATCGTATACAAGTCAACTCCATGTCCAAGTTTACTTTATGTACTGTATAAGTTGGCTCTTTGTATACGTTCACCTCCTGTTCAAGTAGATTCTATATAAAACTCCACATCATGTCTGTGAATATCACGTCTAAGTTGACCCCATGCCTAAGTCGGCTTCCTGTACAAGTCAATTCCGTATATGTCTACATGATATACAAGTTGACCTCAAGTCTAAGTCTACCTTATATAGAAGTTGACCTCATGTATGTCAACCTCCTGTCCAAGTTGTCTCTATACATGTCTATAAGTTGACCTCCTGTACAAGTTTACTCCATACATAAGTCTACTTGATATACAAGCCAACACCAAGTCCAAGTCTACCTTATGTGTAAGGTGACTCTTTGTATAAGTTGACCTCCTGTACAAGTTGCTTCTATATATACGACTACATCATGTCTATGCTGAGCTCATGTCTGAGTTGATCTTACGTATGTTCATGTATAAGTCAACCCTATATAACCTCATTGTCTCCATGTATAAGTTAAGCACAAAATAATGGGTTTTAATATAGGGCGCTGTATAAGTCGAGGGGTATTTTGCTGAAAGAGGAAACCACCAACAGAGTTTCGAATACTCATATTGACTAAGCAGGTCAGCTTTGGTTAGTGCTACTGACAAATCCTAGCAGCCGTAGGCTATATTTCAGAGGAAGGGGCTCAGAGTAGTCACTGCCTACCAAAAACACTGGGAAATTCAAGGTATCGCCCTAAATCGACTTGAAAACATGTATAACCGCATGCACTGCAATGAAGTACAGAAGAGGAAGCATCTGTGAACACTTGGAAAAACAAGCCTCAGGTCGAAATGTGCAGCTCAGGCGCACAAATGATGGGTGCATCGATCCAGGATTGTGCAAGTGGCTTGGGGACCCCTAGGAGACAGAACACATTGCAAAGCGCATGGATGGCATCCCTTTCCAATGCCAGCCGTCGCAATCTGCTTGGCGCAGCGGGCCAGAACATGGCTCCAAACTTGCAAGACAAGCAACAAAGGATGGCTCCATGCGAAGCCCAGGATCAACAAAGCATGGGAACGCAGATGATCCAACGCAAACCCAAACCCTCCCCTTTCTTCTTTTATCCTCTTGCAGCCAGGAAATCTGCTGCGGACGGACGCGTCAGAGGAGGAAAATTATGCGCCCGGTGACTCATATTCAGTGACATTTAGAAAAAGCAACGGGGAGCCAGAGAGGAGAGAAGGGAAAATCTTATCAGGTTGAAGCTGAACAGCATCCGCTTCCTTCTTCCGGGTGCAATTCAAGAAGTGGCAGGTCCTTGGCAAATGCAAGCCGTGGCAATAGCAGAAAAGTGGGCAACAGAGGGGGAAAAGATAATAATAATACTTCTTATCCGCCTCTACTTGTGGCTTGAGGGCGGGTTACAGAAGAATTAAAGCACAAAAACATTGTAAAAGTGACACAGATGCACATATTAAAATATATTTCTACACAAGATACATATTAACCGGTGCTTGGCCGCTGTAACGGCCTGGATGAGGGCTAACAGATTGAAACTAAATCCAGACAAGACAGAGGTCCTCCTGGTCAGTCGTAAGGCCGGACAGGGCATAGGGTTACAGCCTGTGCTTGACGGGGTGACACTCCCCCTGAAAGCGCAGGTTCGCAGCCTGGGAGTGATCCTGGACTCATAGCTGAGCCTGGAGCCCCAGGTCTCGGCGGTGGCCAGGAGAGCTTTTGCACAGCTTAGGCTTGTGCGCCAGCTGCGCCCGTATCTTGGGAAGTCAGACTTGGCCACGGTGGTCCACGCTCTGGTTACATCCCGTATAGACTACTGCAACACTCTCTACATGGGGTTGCCTATGAAGACTGCCCGGAAGCTGCAATTAGTCCAGCGCGCAGCAGCCAGACTACTAACGGGAACGGGGTACAGGGAGCGCACAACTCCCCTGTTGCGCCACCTCCACTGGCTGCTGATTAGCTTCCGAGCACAATTCAAAGTACTGGTGTTGACCTACAAAACCCTGTACGGTTCCGGCCCAGTTTACCTGTCCGAAGGTATTCTCCCCCTATGAACCGTCAAGAGTGCTAAGATCGTCAGGAGAGGCCTTGCTCTTGGTCCCACCACCTTCGCAAGCGCGTTTGGTGGGGACGAGGGACAGGGCCTTTTCTGTGGTGGCCCCCCGGCTGTGGAATTCTCTCCCAAATGAAATCAGATCCGCCCCCTCCCTCCTGACTTTTAGGAAGCGGGCGAAAACGTGGCTGTGCAATGAGGCCTTCGCAGAATGAAGGAGGAGATCGCCAATATATAGATTAAGTTGGACTTGATTTTACTTTGGCGAAAGGCTTTTTAAATGTATTTACTGTATTGCATTTTATTGTAAATTTATGATGTTTTTAGATTTCAAATGTTAGCATTGAATACTTGCGGTTTGCCGGTCTGAGTCCCTCTTCGGAGGTGAGAAGGCCGGGGTAGACAAGTTTTAAATAATTAAATAAATAAATTTCTATAAAATATAACCCCTGAGATGTGGAAGTGGCCTTAACTGGGCAGAAGGACCACTGCATTGGTAGGAATTGTGGGAGTTGCAGTCCAAAACACCTGGCCCATGCCTCATCTAGATCCTATCATTGCTGTAACCCAGAATCACATTGGCTTTTCTAGCTGACACATCCTGAACGCTCAAGGTTGCTTTCCCATTTTTTCTGGGTACGCTTTGCTGCCTTGCTTTCCCTCTTCTCCACTTGCAAGAGCCGTTTGGTTTCCTCTGGGAAATTAATGAAGGCACAGAGCGAGAGCGGCGGCAGCAGGGACAGCCCAATTCCTCTTTTTCTATCTGTCAGCCAAACTTTACACGATCGTAAAAAATAATTAGCTGCAATCAGGCAGGAAATGAAGAAGCAGCCGGTCAACCTTTTCGGCTTCAGCTTGCTCTGGCTCAAGGAAACGTCATGTTTACGGTGCCTTGCAGAGGGTGGCTCCCTGCAGATGAAACCAAAGGCTGAAGAGACCTTGAATCCTAAAGGTGGAAGAGGCAAGCAACCAAAGACCTTAGAATAATAGAATAACAGAGTTGGAAGAGACCCCATGGGCCATCTAGTGCAGGGCTGTCCAACTGGCGGCCCCGGGGCCGTATACGGCCCCCAGTCCCTTCCCTACGGCCCCCGCCTACCCTGCAAAAATTAGAAATTTAAAAAGGAAATTCAATCTCCGGGGGGCGGGGCTGGGTGACGTCAGGCGTGGCGCCTGATCGGTGCGCCGGTGGGAGAGGCAGAACAGAGGAGGAGGCTGGCATCCTAAAGGGTCACGCCAGCCTCAGAAGCGAAATCGCCGCTTCTGAGGCTGGCGTGACACTTTAGGAGGAGGGGCCGGGGGCGGGGCTGGGGCGGGGCGGAGTGGCGCGGAGCGGCCCCCCAGGTCATCAGTGACTGGAAGTCCGGCCCTAGGTCCGGTAGAAGTTGGACAGCACTGATCTAGTGCAACCCCATGCCATGCAGGAGAAGTATAATAATAATTATAATAACATATATTATTTGGAAGGCTTCACAAAAGAGTCTGGAGCAACAAGCACCTGAGGCAAAGCACCAAAATCAGTGGGTACAGAGCTATCATACTGTCTATTCTCCCTTATGGGTCTGAAACATGGGTCACTTATCGCCAACACCTACGACTCCTCGAACGCTTTCATCAGCGCGGTCTTCACACATTCCTAAATATACATTGGACCGACTATGTGACTAATGTAGCTGGCCTTGAGCAAGCAGGGGTCACCAGCGTTGAGGCCATGCTATTGAGAACACAGCTGCGCTGGGCAGGGCACGTCTCTAGGATGGAGGACCACCGCCTCCCAAAGATATTACTCTATGGTGAACTCGCCATGGGTCAGCGCAAGAGAGGCGCCCCAAAAAAGAGATATAAGGACTCCCTGAAACAGCATCTCAGGCTCGGCCAGATTGATCACCAACAATGGTCCACCCTGGCCTCACATCGGGAGGCATGGAGATGCACTATCCACAATGCTGCGGCCTCTTTCGAGAAGACACGCCGAATGGGTCTCGAAGAGAAACGACCGCAACTTGAAAACAACATCACCCAAGGAGACTTTCTGCTGTGCTTTCTGCAACCGAACTTGCCTATCTCAGATTGGCATTTTTAGTCATCAACGCGCTTGTAAAAAGCGTGGGATGAGTCCTTCCTAAGAATCCCGTTTGCAAAGTAATGCCGAGAGAGAATAATGACAAGTTCCCATTAATAATTATTATTATTATTATTATTATGTTTTTAAATGTATTTATACACTCAGTGTGAAACCTGGGCCTGTTTCGATGAACACAACATCAAGTGCAGGGGTGCTCACACTTTTTCAGCATGCGAGCTACTTATAAAACAACCAAGTCAAAATGATCTACCTACCCATATTTTGATAGAAGAAATAAGGGACATTTACATGATTTTTCACAAAAATAAGGGACACTACATATTAAATGCATTACTATCATTATCAGCATAAGTATAGTACTCTATTTCGACAATTATATACTTGGAGTGGAATATAATCCTGATTTTATAGCTGGATAATCTGGATTATACTAAAAATCAACATATATGAGGTTTTTTCATGTTTAATGCATTGCTATCAATATCAGCATTAGTACTCTATTTTGCAACATAAGTATTGATATAGTACCCTGTTCGTTTTTTGGGATTTACAGTTAACCTATAATCAAAGAGCATTCTGAACTCCACCAATGATGAAATTGAACCAAACGTGGCACACAGGACTCCCCTGACCAACAGAAAACACTAGAAGGGTTTGGAGGCCATTGACCTTGAGTTTGGGAGTTGTAGTTCATCTACATTCAGAGAGCACTCCGGACTCAAACAATGATGGATCTGGACCAAACTTGGCACAAATCCTCAATATGCCCAAATGTGAACACTGGGGAAATTTGGGTAAAATAGACCGAGACATTTGGGAGTTGGAGAGTTGCTGGGATGTAGACTTCACTTACTGTTGGAAGAGAACACCCACTTGTGCCTTTACCTCCTCCTCTTCCGTCGCGCCCTGTCGAGGGGGGGAGGAAGGAAGTTATCAGGGGTCACTTGAATCCATGGGATTGTTCTTCCCTGAGTCGCTCTCTCTCTCTCTCTCTCTCTCTCTCTCTCTCTCTCTCTCTCTCTCTCTCTCTCTGCCTTCACCTTCAGTCCTTTGGTTCCAGGGCAAGCGAGTGACTTCCTTCCAGAGTCACAATGGCTCTTCCCAGAGAGGGAGGGAGGGAGGGAGGAAGTGGGCCTTTCCTGCCCCTGCCCCTCTAGGAACCAGACTCCCTTGCCCGGCTGGGATCCACAAGAAGGTTCCCAAGGTCTCTGCCTCCTCTGCCTCCTCCCTTTGGATTCTCTCTTCGCTGGCGCGCGGCTCCTTTCCTGGCCGGCCCAGGACATGTGTTCGCGGAGGCTGGCCACGCGTCTTGGCGGTGGCAGAGGAGGAGGGAGCCACCAAGGCAGGGTATCTCCACAGCCGCCTCCTCCTCCCTCGCCCCATGCGCACCCGTGGCAGCTGTGTCCACAGCGGAAACAGAGGGAGGAGACGAGAAAGGCGCGCGCGGGACAACGAAGAACGGAAAGGCGCGCGCCTCTGCCCCCCTTCTCTCTCGCCCTGCGCAAGCCATCCTCAGCGGCGGGGGGGGGTCCAATTTCCCATGGCACACCGGATGATCGCTCACGGCACACTAGTGCGCCGCAGCACACTGGTTGGGACAGTGATTTTCAACCAGTGCGCCACGGAACACTAGTGTGCCATGAGAGATCATCAGGTGTGCCATGGGAAATTACAGTGCAGAGAGAGAGAGAGAGAGAGAGAGAGAGAGCAGGAAACTTCAGGCAGCGGAAATGAGGCTTTCCTGTCCGAAGCAGCAATGCCAGCCAACCTGGCTGCAGTCAGGAGAGCCCTCGGCATCCAGAACTTTCCTCCCTCCGTCCTCTCTCTCCTTCCCTTCCTTCCCTCCCTCTGTGCGCCAAGGGCTACCTGGCCAGGCAGCGGCTCCTCCTGCTTCCTGGCTCTTCTGCCCTCCTCCCTTCTGGCAGCAAGGAGGAGGAGAGGGTGGAGGAGTCCGCGGGAGCTGCCCTCATCTGACCCTGCTCCCGGAGGTTTGAGGCGAGGCTTTCTGCCCTATAGCCCCTCTACGCTGGGGAAGGGGAGCAACCCCTCATCTCCTGGCCTCTCCTGGCTGGGCTCCGGGTTCACTGCAGAGCAGAGGCCGGGATGCACAGCTCCACAGCCCAGCTTGGTTGCTTCCCGATCTGGCCCCAAGGCGACAGCAGGGAAGCCGAAGGGACGTGCGCGGGGGGGGGGGGCACTCCTCGGGGGCCTGAACCCCTTCGGAAAGGAGAACTGGGGGTGGCGATGGCTGCAAGCCTCCGCCGCAGTTTGTTCTGAGGCCCGGAGCCATCCCGTGTGCTCAATTCCTATTCGTCCTGCTCAGCCGAGCCCGCGTGCGCTTCGGCCACTCAGTGCAGCCCTCCCCCGCGGGACGGTGACGGGCCTCCTGCACGTGGGCCTCCCAGGTGCGGTGGGAGGGGGGTTTGGCGGAAGCAGTGGCGTCACGAGGGGGGAGGGTAACAGTTAGTAAAATGACTGTTAAAGAGTGTCATTTTGTGTCATTTTGGTTGGTGGTGTGCCCCAGGATTTTGAAAATGTAAAAAATGTGATGCAGCTCAAAAAAGGTTGAAAAACACTGGGTTGGGAAACACTGATTTAGACCAGTGTTTCCCAACCTTTTTTGAGCCGCGGCACACTTTTTACATTTGCAAAATCCTGGGGCACACCACCAACCAAAATGACAGAAAATGACACTCTAACACAGTCATACATATAGTTAATATGTTTTTAAAATGTATTTATACACTCAGTGTGAAACCTGGGCCTGTTTCAATGAACTCAACATAGATATCCTGGCAGGAATGGCAGAAAGACACAAACTTCCCACACAGAACTCCCATAACCAAGAGAAAATGCTATAAGAGTTTGGTGGGCATTGACCTTCAGTTTTGGAGTTGTAGTTCACCTATATCCAGAGAGCACTGTGGACTCAAACAATGTTGGATCAGGACCAAACTTGGCATGAATACTCAATATGCCCAAATATGAACGCAGATGGAGTTCAGGGGAAATAGACCTTGACATTTGGGAGTCGTAGTTGCTGGGATTTATAGTTCCCCTACAATCAAAGAGCATTCTGAACCCCACCAATGATAGAACTGGGCCAAACTTCCCACACAGAACCCCCAGGAGGCAAGAGGAGGTCTCTACTTGGGGAAAGGGAGGTGGGCCTTCCCAATGCATGGAGAGGGAGAGACCAAGTAGACAACGGGTGGGGAGGGGGGTGTTTGTAATTTTGTGCCTTTATCGAGGTAGGTTTCTTAGGGTTTTTATACTTCAACACACTAGACTCTACCCCCCCCCCCCATTCCTGGAGGTTCCAATTTCCCACGGCACACCTGATGATCACTCATGGCACACTAGTGTGCCCTGGCACACTGGTTGGGAAACACTGATTTAGAACCATGATTGCCCAGGCCTACTAACTAGGTCCAACTAATGATTCCCAAGAAGTTCTCTATGTTATTTGCTCACTGTATACAAACACAGGCACAGACTTGGACTCAAGGGCATCTCAGTTACCAGAATGCAGAGCCGCAAATGTGCATCCCTTTGGCGATATTTGATGTGCCAGACAAGCAGTGAGGGGGACATGTGTCAAGCTCTTTGCAGGCGCCTTCCGAGAGGAAAGAAGGCTCAAGGAGAGGTGAAGGACTTTCTGGCGAGGGTAGAGAGGATGTCTGAGTTATCCCAGTTCCCTTTCCATTAAGACCCCCAGCCCAATATCTGAATCCATCCCCTGAATCGCGGAACCACAGAGTTGTTTTAGTGCCACAAACGAAGCTGAATTGCTTGAGACCCAATGAGGTGTTCACTGAAAAACTAGAGCAAAACGTGCTCCAGGATGTCCAACGGTTTCTGCAGTTTAATAGACTTTTTCCTTGTTTTTGTGATAGCGCCAATTAGGAAATGACATTTCTATCCCATGGACAACAATCATTGTGTTGCAGAGTGTAATCCCATAGAATTGAACCATGGAGTTGAGTGCAATGGTTAGCACACATTAAAAGATACGATACAGGCTTCTCTCACAGACTAAGGCCTACCTCACACTGTGAGGTCTTCCCTCACAGACTAAGGCCTACATCACACTGTGAGGTCTTCCCTCACAGACTAAGGCCTCACTGTGAGGTCTCACACACACTGAGGTCTTCACTGTGAGGTCCTCCTCACAGACTAAGGCCTACATCACACTGTGAGGTCTTCTCTCACAGACTAAGGCCTATCTCACACTGTGAGGTCTTCCCTCACAGACTAAGGCATACCTCACACACAGGCTTCTCTCACAGACTAAGGCCTACCTCACACTGTGAGGTCTTCCCTCACAGACTAAGGCCTACCTCACACTGTGAGGTCTTCCCTCACAGACTAAGGCCTACCTCACACTGTGAGGTCTTCTCTCACAGACTAAGGCCTACCTCACACTGTGAGGTCTTCCCTCACAGACTAAGACCTACATCACACTGTGAGGTCTTCTCTCACAGACTAAGGCCTATCTCACACTGTGAGGTCTTCCCTCACAGACTAAGGCATACCTCACACACAGGCTTCTCTCACAGACTAAGGCCTACCTCACACTGTGAGGTCTTCCCTCACAGACTAAGGCCTACCTCACACTGTGAGGTCTTCCCTCACAGACTAAGACCTACCTCACACTGTGAGGTCTTCTCTCACACACTAAGGCCTATCTCACACTGTGAGGTCTCTCTCACACACTAAGGCCTATCTCACACTGTGAGGTCTTCCCTCACAGACTAAGGCATACCTCAAACACAGGCTTCTCTCGCAGACTAAGGCCTACCTCACACTGTGAGGTCTTCCCTCACAGACTAAGGCCTACCTCACACTGTGAGGTCTTCTCTCACAGACTAAGGCCTCACACACTAAGGCCTATCTCACACTGCGAGGTCCTCACAGACACACAGGCTTCTCTCACAGACCAAGGCCTGCCTCACACTGTGAGATCTTCCCTCACAGACTAAGGCCTACATCACACTGTGAGGTCTTCTCTCACAGACTAAGGCCAACCTCACACTGTGAGGTCTTCTCTCACAGACTAAGGCCTATCTCACACTGTGATGTCTTCTCTCACAGACTAAGTAAGGCCTACATCACACTGTGAGGTCTTCCCTCACAGACTAAGGCCTACCTCACACTGTAAGGTCTTCCCTCACAGACTAAGGCCTACCTCACACTGTAAGGTCTTCCCTCACAGACTAAGGCCTACCTCACACTGTAAGGTCTTCCCTCACAGAATAAGGCCTACCTCACACTGTGAGGTCTCCTCTCGCAGACTCACAGACAGGCCTCCTAGCCTGGCAAAGATGGGAAAACGCCACTCTGCTGACAGCGGAGACTTGAGCCTCCATTGACAGCAGAGGGTCCAAGAGAACTCCAAGGCTCTTTACTGAAGACGACGGGCATAGCGCCACGCCATCCAGGGTCGGAAGCTGGACATCCCTACCGCCCAGACGACCCAGCCAGAGGATCTCTGTCTTCGCTGGATTCACCTTCAACCTACTGGCTCGCAGCCATCCAGTAACGACTTCAAGGCAAAGATGGAAATTATCGGGTACGGTTTCGGGCCTGCCCCCCATCCTCAGAATGAGCTGGGTGTCATCAGCGTACGGATGACATTCCAGCCCAAAGCTACGCACCAGCTGAGCAAGTGGTCGCATATAGATGTGAAATAATAGAGGGGAGAGTATGGCCCCCTGAGGAACCCCACAATTTAAGGGGGAGCTCTCAGAGGCCACCTCGCCCCTCCTCACTCGCTGTGACCGGTTCCAGAGGAAGGAGGACAGCCAATTCAATGCTGTCCCCCTCACCCCAGCCCCGGCAAGACGGTGAGTATTCCTCTCCCCAAAGGGGACTCGGGGCGGCTCACATGAGGCCAAGCCCAAAAGAACAATACAAACACAATTGAACATAAAACAGCAAAGGGGAAAAATTGTAACAAAATATATAAAATGACAGATAAGATAACCAATATAGCAACATATAGTATAATGAACTAATCACCTCCCAACAAAGGATTCCCCCAGGCAGTAAGAAGCCACACCATGAAAATACTAGATCATTAAATGCTAATCAAGGTGACCAACATTCACACCTGCCTCAAACAGACAAGAGTTCGTTCTCCCACCCTGGACATTATTCCACGCACACATATAAACAGGCAGTGAGCAGCCAGACCTTGAAACTGCAAGGCCATTCAATGCTAAATCAAGGTGACCAATTGCAACATTCACACTTGCCTCCAACAGACAAGAGTTCTTTCTGGACATTATTCCACAGATAGTGTCCCTTTTTCCTTGTTTCCAACAGACCTCACAACCTCTGAGGATGCCTGACATAGATGCAGGCAAAATGTCAGGAGACAATGCTTCTGGAACAATGCCCATACAGCCTGGAAAACTCACCACAACCACAACTGTGTATCATTACCTTCATTTGGCCTTTCTCTTACTTTGAATGATTGTATTTCAATACGAATCTCAAATTAATACACAGTATAGTACCAGTTAGGTCTATCTTTAATAGTAACTCCAAAGCAACCCAAAATTATATTTATCTGGCACCTATCAAGCCCCCAGTAACTGACAGATGGAAAGGGAAAAGCACATAATGCCACACCGTCGGAAGGATGGAAGAGCCGATGCTCAATCCTGGCAATGTTCCTGCAAACTGCAAGCAGCGCTTATAAGCATATGGTGCATCTACACTGTAGAATTAATGCAGTTTGACATCACTGTTAGGGGGGCCGCCCTGCATCTGGCCTCTCTGTTTTAGGCCGTCGCCTTGGTCCCTTGTCCCCATCTTTTCTCTTTGTTAGGGGGGAGAGCTCGCAGGGGGCTGCGCCTGCCCCCTCGCCCCCTTTCTCGCCGTTGGCCCTGGCTTGGCTTCCGGTCGGGCGAGGGAGGGTCTCGGCCCGCCGTCCACGCAGGCCCTGCCCGCCTCGGTCCTTCCCGCCTCTCTCACTGCGGGTTTTGGGCCCGGCGCAGCCCGCCACGCAGCGTTTTCCATAGCCCAGGGCCGCTTTCCGGCAACTCCTTGGGCGGGGAGGGGCCTGCGGCCCGGCATCCGGCCTTTTTGTTTGGGTGTTTTTGCTCCTATTGAGGCATGCCACGCCTGCGAGCCAGGTGCAATAATCAAAAGAGCCACACCTGGCTCGCAAGCCATAGGTTCCCGACCCCTGGTCTAACGCCAAACTTTTAGAAACGCAAGTTAATTATGCAAAATAGCTTTAAAATAAAAATTACAAAATATGTAACATGATTTCAAAATACGATTACAAGGAAACACACAAAAGAGGAAGTAGATGGGGAAGGACACTGGGCGGCAGCAGAATAAGCTAGGCCTATGCATTGATTTCAGTGCGTTTTGTTGGACCCAATGTCTATGAAATGCATTATTTATTTACATCATTTATATTCCGCCCTTCTCACCCCGCAGGGGACTCAGGGCGGATCACAATGCACACATACAGGCAAACATTCAATGCCATTGACATACAACATATATAGACAGACATAGAGGCAATTCAACATTCCAGCTTCTGGCCACCAGGGGGAGCTGTCGCATTCCTTCATTCTTTTTATGTGTATTTCCTGGAGATTTTATGGCCTCGTAAATCAGTTACATTTAGCCTCCCCACACAAAGTGGTACCTAAATTTCCTACTTGACAGATGCAACGGTAACTGTAACCCCTACTCTGGTCTTAATCTGTTCTTATTCTCTTTTTATTATGTTTTTAATTATATTGTGTTGTGTTGTTCACTGCTGTGAATCACCCTGAGCCTTTTCGGGAAGGGTGGTATAGAAGTCGAAATAATAAATAAATAAATAATAAACTGTATTTTGGGTTGCAAAGGTCGACAACAAGCTACACAAATTGGTCGAGAGCTCACCCCGACCCAGGCAGGCCTCGAACTCACAGCGAGGGAGAAGACAGCAACAGTGATACAATAATCCGGGTCACAGCGAGTGAGAAGACGTCAGCAACAATACAGCAATCCGAGTCCAAGCAAAGGAGAAGACAGCAACAGTGATACAGCAATCCTGGTCAATACGAAGCAGCCAGCAGCAAAGTCCCAAAAGGCAGTCCGCAGGAACACAGGAACCAGGAAACACAGGACAGGACACGGCACCCAGCAACATTTTGCCAACTGCAAGGAGCCCCAAAAACCAACTCCTCATCAGAGCTGGAATGAGCCAAAACCCCATCGTTAGTCCTCCCAGCTGCTCTTGCAGCCTCACATGCAGATCTTTGCCTCTCCAGCCACGCACGCCTTCTCCTGCCACGACTTAACTCTCCCCACAATGTGTAGATTGATCATCCGTACTCCCAAGTCCCATCCTCAGCAAAGCCCACAAACGTATCACTACTAGTTGGTTCAGCACAAGCGTCACGCACTTCCGTTACTTTGGTCCAGTCCATATCACTAGATACACCTTCTGAATCCTCATTCTCACTCATGGTTGGTTCCTCATTGCCAGACCCATCATCCCCAGAGAAGCCCGCAAAGGAACCCACTTCAGTAGGCTCACTAAGTATTTGCCGGATCCTTCTCCTTTGTTGTTCCCCATTAGACTCCTGCTCCCGAGTAGCCAGGCCCGGATTACCCATAAGGCCACACTAGGCCATGGCCTATGGGCGCAGGCCTAGGGGGGCGGCAGATCAAGGACCAAAAAAAAAATTTAAGCAAAAAAAAAAGCAAAACCACAACGTGCGGCATGACTCTCTCTCTCTCTCTCTCTCTCAGGGGAGGGCGGGGGGAGGGCGGGGGGAGAGCGCTGCGAGGGGGCGGGGGAGGAGGGAATGCCCCCCCGCCATCACACCCACCCCCAGGGCCGCTGGCACCTGGCGGGCATGCGCACGCGGCAGGAGGGCGTCTCTGCCTCCTCCGCCAAGTCCCTGGGTGCCGCACATGGCCGGGAGCGGCACCGGGGGCTTCCCTTCTTTCCCCCCCCTCCTCAGGAGGAGGAAAGAAGGGAAGCCCCCGGTGCCGCTACCAGGCATGCGCGGCACCCAGAGACACGGCGGAGGAGGAAGAGGCACCCTGCCACGCGCGCATGCCCGCCATCGGCTCCAGGGGCGGGACTTCCTCCTCCTCCTCTCCGCAACCGCCTTCCGGTCACGGGAGGAGGAGGCGGACGAAAGCCCCACCCCCGAGGCGCTACCGCGCATGCCCAGCAGCACCCTGGGGGTGGGCCTTCCCCGCCTTGGGGGCGGGGCTTCTTTTGGCCTAGGGCGCCAAAAGAGCTTAATCTGGGCCTGCGAGTAGCTTCAAGCTCTATGCTTTCAGCATCACTCAAGGACTCATCTACAACAGAGTAAATTGGGAGTCTATTTCAAGCCATGCAATAACAACAACACACTAAAAGCACTTTTGCTACAGGTATGTTTACACATTTTTGCAGGTGCTTTTTGAGCTCGGCATAATAAAAATCGTTATCTCTCCTGCCTCTCACTTTTAATGGCCTTCCAGTGTTTACCATTCAGGGCTCGATGCTTTTACCCACGCATTGCAGCTGTGCATTGCGTTACGTGGCTCTCTTCTCTTGCCTTTTGCACATCCTTATGACATGAACTAATGACTCCGGCCTTCCCGGGATTGCAGGGTTTACCAAAAGAAGCCAAACGACATTCCTTCGGTGCAGCCTTATTTGCTTTGGTAATCCTCAAGGTTCTTTCCTCCCAACAGCGAAAGCAAATACAGAAAGAGGAGCCCCGCTGGTTGGCAGAAAGGGATCCGTGCCAGTTTGCAAATTTGCAAACCTATTGGTGGAGGTCATTTCAAAGTTCATTAACTTCCCTATTTAAGTGCACAAGAAGCCATACTAAACTCCTGGCATTCTGTCTCAGATTTGATAAAGCTGCACTATAATAAAAATCGGGATTTCACCCCATTTTAAGAAGATTTTGCCAATATTTTGGACTTCCAACTCACTGGTGTTTTACCTTCGGGTGAATCCACACCGTAGAGTTAATGCAGTTTGTCACCAACTTTAATTGTCTCAATCCCGTGGAATCCAAATCCCATTATTTACATATATGGTAATAGAGGTATTCCAAAATAATATGAAGTCTGAAACACTTCAGGTCCCTTTTGGATAAAGAGATACTCCAAACGTAATGCCGAAGACATTATTATCATCATTATTACCGTATTATTAGCCACCTTTACTCTCTTAAGAAAGACTAATAACAACACTTATTGTTACTGTATATAATGTTAATAACAGCTATAACTATAATTTTAAATGTATATAATATTAATTAGTATTATTAGCCAGCTTTTTCTCTTAAAAGAGATGAATATCAACTGTATATAATGATAATAATTGTTGTTATTATCACTATTATATATAATGATAATAATAATTGTTTTTATTATCACTATTAGCCACCTTTACCTTAAGAAAGACTAATAACAACATTTATTGTTACTGTATATAATGATAACAGCTATAACTATAATTTTAAATGTATATATTTATTATTATTTACATTTTTCTCTTAAAAGAGAGGAATAGCAATTGTATATAATGATAATAATAATTATTATTATCATCACTATTAGCCACCTTTACTCTCTTAAGACTAATAACAACACTTATTATTACTGTATATAATGTTAATAACAGCTATAACTATAATTTTAAATGTATATAATATTAATTAGTATTATTAGCCAGCTTTTTCTCTTAAAAGAGATGAATATCAACTGTATATAATGATAATAATTGTTGTTATTATCACTATTATATATAATGATAATAATAATTGTTTTTATTATCACTATTAGCCACCTTTACCTTAAGAAAGACTAATAACAACATTTATTGTTACTGTATATAATGATAACAGCTATAACTATAATTTTAAATGTATATAATATTTATTATTATTTACATTTTTCTCTTAAGAGAGGAATAGCAATTGTATATAATGATAATAATAATTGTTATTATTATCACTATTAGCCACCTTTACTCTCTTAAGACTAATAACAACACTTATTGTAACTGTATATAATGATAATAAAACGATAACTATAATTTTAAATGTATATAATTTTAATTATTATTATTTGTCATCTTTTTCTCTTAAAAGAGATGCATAGCAATTGTATATAATGATAAATGTTATTATCACTATTAGCCACATTTTCTCTCTTAAGAGAGACTTATTATTACTTTATATAATAACAATAATAATCATTATTATCATCATCATGATTTATATCACACACTATAAAGGGATTCATTGCTATTATTACCATTATTATCATCATTTTATAGTGGCGCAGTGGGCTAAACGGCTGAACTTGCTGACCGAAAGGTTGGTGGTTCAAATCCGGGGAGTGGGGTGAGCTCCCGCTGGTAGCCGCAGCTTCTGCCAACCTAGCAGTTCGAAAACAAGCAAATGTGAGTAGATCAATAGGTACCACTCCGGCAGGAAGGTAATGGCCCGGGGGTTTGAAATTAGAGTTTTCCTTCTCTTAGGGTGGTTGCCAAAAGGCTAGAGAGCCCATCATGCCCATTGACACTCTTTGTCAGACCCTTTGGTTGTGACCTGTCTGGCATGGGAGGCCCTACCGGTGGCTATTATGCCACCGCCAGCATAGCTCACAACTTCATTAGGGTAGGCAAGCCTCTCCCACACAACAAGGGGGCATCAATGGAGAGGGTGCAAATAACACCACAATGGCAACCAATCACAATTTCTGACAGCCTCGGGGGCCCTTGCCTTTCCCCTTTTAGCCACTTCAGTCTTAGAATGTTGAAGCTGGCCAATCAGAAGCCAAATGCAAATAATATCACAGTGGAAACCAATCAGAAAGCTGCCACATATCCGCCCTCCACACACATACATACATAATATGTTACTACTATATATTAAATACACTCATAGAATAGTTAGAAGGGACTCCACCATGGTATTAGGGGAGAACAGACAGAAAGGAAGGAGAGAAGAAAAGAGGGAGGGAAAAAGGGAAGGAATGAAGGAGGGAAAGGGGGAAGGAAGGAAAGAGGGAGGAAAGGAAGGACCAAAGGAAGGAAGAAGAGAAAGTAGAAAGGAAAGGCCGGAAAGAGGTAAAGGAGGGAGGGAGGAGAAAAGGAAATAAAAAGTGAAAGGAAGGAAGGAAACAGGGAAGGAATGAAGGAGGGAAAGGGGGAAGGAAGGAAGGAAAGAAGAAAGAGGAAGGAAGGAGGGAAGGAAGGGTACCAAAGGAAGGGAAGGAAGTAGAAAGAAAGGAAAGAAAGGTACCAAAGAGGTAAAGGAAGGGAAGAAAAGAAATAAAAAGTAGAAAGGAAAAGGGAAAAGGAAAGGAAAAGACAGGAAAGAGGTAAAGAAGGGAAGGAGAAAGGGGAAAAGAAAAGAAAAAGGAAAAGAAGGTAAAGAAGGAAAACAGGGAAAGGGAAAGGGAAGAAAGGGAAGAAAGGAGATGAAAAAGTAGAGAAAGGGGGAGGGAAGGAAGGATGAAACCAAAGTGTGAAAGAAGGAATAAAAGAGGTAGAGAAGAAAGGAGAGAAAGGGGAAGAAAAAGGGGGGAAGGAATAGGTAGGTACCTCTCTTTCCTAATAGTCCAGATATCTACCTCTACTTTGAAAATTCTTACTATAGGCCACAGCAACGCGTGGCAGGGCACGGCTAGTGTGTGTGTGTGACACACACACACTCACACACACACTCATCTCTAGGCTGCTGCTTCCTTACCATCCCCTGGTCTGGATTCTTTGCCAGGCTTATCCTACGCGGATGTGTTAAATCCTCCCTTGAAGCCATTTGCACGAACAGCAGACTCCCATTATTACTGTGGTCCCTTCACAAGCCAATTACACTTTTCATGAAGAATCCCATTTCTCCTCTCCCCAAAAGCCAACCCGAGTGTGATTCTAAAGCAGACCTGGGCATCTTGTGGCCCATGGGCCGGATGCGGCCCGGCGGCCGATGCAGACCAGCCCAGGGCTCCCTCAAGGCTTTGTCCTGGAGAGAGGGAGGCGAACTCCCATAGGGGCGGCTACACGAAGACCATGCCTTCGCCCTCCTCCTTGCTTCACTTGCTCCTCGCGCTCTTTCCCTCCCTGTTTCCTTCCTTCTTTCCCTCTCTCTTTCCCCCTTTCATTCCTTCCCCCTTCCACCACATGAACACAAGAGGGAAGGAGGGAAGAGTGCAGAGGGGGGGAGGGGGGCAGGGCCAGAGCGGGAAAGGGGCGGGGATGAGGCCGAAGCGGGGGGGGGCACTTCCATTCCCTCCTCCCTCCTCTTCTCTTCTGCCTCTTTGGGCATATTGAGGATTCGTGCCAAGTTTGGTCCTGATCCATCATTATTTGAGTCCACAGTGCTGCTCTCTGGATGTAGGTGAACTACAACTTCCAAGCTCAAGGTAAATGCCCAGCAAACGCCCAGTACTTTCTGTTGGTCTCATGAGAGTTCAGTGTGCCAAGTTTGGTTCAAGATGGCTGAATGGCCATCCATGAGGAATGCTTTGATTGTGTTTTTCCCTTATGGCAGAAGGAGGTTGGACTGGATGGTCCTTGGAGGTCTCATCTAACAACCTGTTGTTGTTGTTGTTGTTATTATTAGCAGAGGCTGAATTAATATGCCTTAATATTCAGGGTTATAGGCCTGTGTGGAAGGGCCCTGGCAGAAGGAAGTTGGACTGGATGGCCCTTGGAGGTCTCCTCCTTCTCTAGGAACCTGTTGTTATTATTAGCAGAGGCTGAATGAATATCATCATCATCATTATTATGAATAAATTCAGGGGCTTATGATACTCCCATTTAGTTGAATTCAGTCTTAAAATATATTATATGGCTCTCACTGAAATAAATTTCCAAATATTTTGCTTTTATGGCTGAGTCAAAAAGGTTCCTGACCCCTGATATAATGTTCACATTTTGTTAACCATTGTTTTGTAAAATTTGAGTGAATAAATGTCATTTTTCCTATGACAACCTCTCTTTTTCATTGCTCATAATATATACTCTTATCAGTCTTATTAATATATCAAAAATGCAATGTAGTGCCTTTTAATTATAATTATTATTATAATAAATACTGTCGCCCATTCAGAAGCAGCCCTGCAGCGCCTCACATCCTGCTTTGCAACAGCTGCAGAGCTGTTTGGGCTGGAAGTCAGCCTGAAGAAAACGGAAGTCCTCTACCAGCCCGCACCACAGGAAGAACACCATCATCCCCACGTCAGAATAGACACATATGTGCTTAAGTCCGTTCAGCAGTTCACTTACCTGGGAAGCATAATCTCTTCAGATGCCAAGATTGATAAAGAGATAGATCACAGATTAGCAAAGGCATAGAGTGCATTCGGAAGGCTTCACAAAGGAGTCTAGAGCAACAAGCACCTGAGGCAAAGCACCAAAATCAGTGTGTACAGAGCTATCGTAATGTCTATTCTCCTTTATGGGTCTGAAACATGGGTCACCTATCGCCAACACCTACGACTCCTCAAACGCTTTCATCAGCGCTGTCTTCGCACAATCCTAAATATACACTGGACCGACTATGAGATGAATGTTGCTGTCCTTCAGCAAGCAGGGATCACCAGCGTTGAGGCCATGCTATTGAGAACACAGCTGCGCTGGGCAGGGCACGTCCATAGGATGGAGGACCACCACCTCCCAAAGATACTACTCTATGGTGAACTCGCCACGGGTCAGCGCAAGAGAGGCACCCCAAAAAAGAGATACAAGGACTCCCTGAAACAACATCTCAGGCTCGGCCAGATTGATCACCAACAATGGTCCACCCTGGCCTCACATCGGGAGGCATGGAGACGCACTATCCACAATGCTGCGGCCTCTTTCGAGAAGACACGCCAAAGGGGTCTTGAAGAGAAACGACAACGCAGAAAGAACCGCAACTTGGAAACAACATCACCCACGGAGACTTTCTGCTGTGTTTTCTGCAACTGAACTTGCCTATCTCAGATTGGCCTTTTTAGTCATTAAAGCGCTTGTAAAAAGCATGGGATGAGACCTTCCTGAATCTTCGTTCGCGAAGTAATGCCAAGATTATTAAAGAAATTCAATTGATATTATGTAGAATGTAGTTCAGCCTTTAGGTGCGGCCCTCCATAATATTTTTTGTCTCTCGTGTGGCCCCTTGGAAAAAATAATTGCCCACCCTTGTCCTAAAGTGAGGGCATCAATCATATCCTTACCTTTCCCAAAGCCCGCAGATTCCAAATCCCGCATTTAAAGAACAAGAAACGATATATTCAGAGTGAATTCTGAGGTAGCAAAGTTTGCAGACGACACTAAATTGTTCAGGGTAGTTAAAAATGAAACTGATTGTAAAGAGCTCCAGAAAGATCTCTCGAAATTGAGTGAATGGGCAACAAAGTGGCAAATGCATTTTAACCTAAACAAGTGTAAAGTCATGCACATCGGGGCAAAGAACCCCAAATACACCTACCAATTGATGGGGTCAAAGCTTTCTGAGACAAACCAGGAAAGGGATCTTGGGGTTTTGGTGGACAGCTCAATGAAGGTGTCAACCCAGTGCGCAGCAGCAGTAAAAAAAGCAAATTCTATGCTTGGCATGATCAGGAAGGGAATCGAAAATAGGTCAGCAAATGTTGTATTGCCTCTCTACAAATCGATGGTAAGGCCACATTTGGAGTACTGTGTACAATTCTGGTCTCCGCACCTCAAGAAGGATATAACGGAACTGGAAAAGGTACAGAAAAGGGCAACAAGAATGATCCAAGGGATGGAGCGGCTCCCTTATGAAACCAGGTTGCAATGCCTTGGTCTTTTCAGCCTTGAAAGACGGCGTTTAAGAGGTGACTTGATCGAAGTGTATAAAATCATGCATGGGATAGAAAAGGTGAATAAAGAAAAAATATTTTCTCTGTCACAAAACACTAGGACTAGAGGGCACTCCTGAAGCTCCAAGGTAGGAAAATTAGGACTAATAAAGGGAAATATTTCTTCACCCAGAGGGTCATTGGGTTATGGAACTCACTTCCAGAAGAGGTTGTGACAGCTGTCAGCCTGGACAGCTTCAAGGCAGGATTAGACAGATTCATGGATACCAAGGGTATCAGTAGCTACTGAAATGGACATCCAAGTGCCACCTCTGTGTTGATGGAGGCAGGCAGGATTTTCCCCGGGTACTGGTTGTGGGGGGTCGGGAGCAGGTCAGGGTTTTGCCCTCCTTTCTGCTAGAGATCCCCGTGTACAACTGGGGGCCACTGTGTGATACAGAATGCTGGACTAGATGGGCTGAGGTCCGATTCAGCATGGCTCTTCTTATGTTCTTATATTCTCCTGCATTAAAATGCATATCATTTTCCAAACTCTGCTAGCAATCTGGAATTAATATTTGGGCAGGAAACAAAATATCCTTCTGCATTAATAAAACACACATCTGTTTGCAAACACTGCAAAGCAATTTGGAATCAATGTTTGGAAAGGGCTCCGGAGCAAAGCAAGAAAGTTTCAGGAACACAAAGCCTGCTCATCTTCATTTAAAATACATTGCCTCCCAGAGACGTCGGCAAGACAATGGCATTTGCTAAAATGTGGGTATTTGTGTGTGTGTGTGTGTGTTTGGAAAAGGATCCTGGAACGCAATAGCAATACTCAAGGCTAGTCTTGCTGCAAAAGCCACAAAGCAGCATGACATACGTACATTGTATAAGCATTCGGAGCTTTGCCAGCAAAGAGATTTCGAAACGAGACAGAAGTGACAATGTCAAATTTCATATCACATGTTAGCACATTCCCAGATTCACAGCACAATAAATTAATTAATAGCAAATTAATAATGCATTTCGGTATAGTGTTTCTTCCAGCATGTGCTGCATCACCTTCAAGGGCGGCCCCACAAACGGTGCACTGCAGTAGCCTAAATGGGAATCCTTGAAGTTTGGGAAATAAATATGAATTTAATGTATGCAGTCTGGAGACAGGTGTATATCTACACTGTAGAATTAATGAAGTTTGACACTTTAGCTGCCATGGAGATTCCGGGAGTTGTAGTTTTGCAAAATCTCTAGCCTTCTCTGCAAAAAGGTTGCCAAACTACATCTCTCAGTAGGAGAGATCTAGTCTTTGTAAAAGAACTATGTCTCAGTTGTAGTTTCCCAAGGTCTTTCTCCTTCTCTGCCCAAAGAGGGCTGGGGCCTCGCCAAACGACAACTCCCAGGATTCTGTAGCATGTTTATATGCATATATGGGCTCGCACTAAGACCCGAAACTATCTAGTCCGTGAGCTGCATTTTGCTGACGATGCTGCCCTTGTCGCCCATTCAGAAGCAGCTCTGCAGCGCCTCACATCCTGCTTTGCAACAGCTGCAGAGCTGTTTGGGCTGGAAGTCCGCCTGAAGAAAAGGGAAGTCCTCTACCAGCCCGCACCACAGGAAGAACACCATCATCCCCACGTCAGCATAGGCACATATGTGCTTAAGTCCGTTCAGCAGTTCACCTACCTGGGAAGCATCATGTCTTCAGACGCCAAGATTGATAAAGAGAGAGATCACAGATTAGCAAAGGCATAGAGTGCATTCGGAAGGCTTCACAAAGGAGTCTGGAGCAACAAGCACCTGAGGCAAAGCACCAAAATCAGTGTGTACAGAGCTATCGTACTGTCTATTTTCCTCTATGGGTCTGAAACATGGGTCACCTATCGCCAACACCTACGACTCCTCGAATGCTTTCATCAGCACTGTCTTCGCACAATCCTAAATATACACTGGACCGACTATGTGACGAATGTTGCTGTCCTTGAGCAAGCAGGGATCACCAGCATTGAGGCCATGCTATTGAGAACACAGCTGCGCTGGGCAGGGCACGTCTCTAGGATGGAGGACCACTGCCTCCCAAAGATACTACTCTATGGTGAACTCGCCACGGGTCAGCGCAAGAGAGGCGCCCCCAAAAAGAGATATAAGGACTCCCTGAAACAACATCTCAGGCTCGGCCAGATTGATCACCAACAATGGTCCACCCCGGCATCACATCGGGAGGCGTGGAGACGCACTATCCACATTGCTGCAGCCTCTTTCGAGAAGACATGCCAAATGGGTCTCGAAGAGAAAGGACATCGCAGAAAGAACCGCAACTTGGAAACGACATCACCTAAGGAGACTTTCTGCTGTGCTTTCTGCAACCGAACTTGCCTATCTCAGATTGGCCTTTTTAGTCATCAACGCGCTTGTAAAAAGGGATGAGGCCTTCCTAAGAATCTTCATTCGCGAAGTAATGCCGAGAGAGATGTACAAATATATGTACACACACATAATTATAAATATAAAGCAGGTTCCTGGTTGGCTTTAATAATTATTAAATATAATTATTAAATTATTTAATAATAGTCATCATAGTAATAATGCTTTTTTATTCATGTTTTAATATTAATTAATTAAACTTTATTTATAACTCGCCCTATCTCCTTGGAAGGGGACTCAGGGCGGTTTCCAAAAAACATTCAGTGTCACAATAAACAATAAAAACAAAACAAGCCAAACCAATACACTAAAGTTAAACAAACACATCAATACAAACTTATAGCAATAAAATAATAAATAACAACAATATAATGCAATATAATAATAGCAGCAATATGATGCAATAATAATAATTTGACTGAATTATGAGGCCATTAAAAAAACTCCAGGAACGCTGAGGAATGCGGAAGGAACAACAAGGGACGCTGGGAACGCTGAGAGATGAGGAGTGCATCAGCTCCCCCTGGTGGCCAGAGTTTGCCCCTGTTCATCTTTATGTTGTGTTTATGGAAAACGGCAGGGATTTTCTGCTAAGTATGTATACCTGTAATCCACTCTGAGTCCCCTTCGGGGTGAGAAGTAAATAATAAATAAAAATAAATAAATAATAAAAAGAACACGAACAACAATGTAATGCAATAAAAATAATAACATTTTATAGCAGCAATAAAATAATAAATAAATAACAATAACAGCAATATAATTCAATATAATAACAGCAATAACAGTAATAAAATGCAATATAATAATAACACGAATGACAATGTAATGTAATATAATAATAATAAATAACAAGAATTGCAATATAATGCAAACAAAATTAATTTATAGCAGCAATATAATACTATAAATAAATAACAATAACAGCAGTGTAATGCAATAAATAATCGTATTTTAAAGCAGCAATAGAATAGTAAATAAATAAAATAACAGTAATATGATGCAAAATAATAATAATAGCTTTGGGGATTTTTTCCCCCCTTGAGTTGCTACTTCATGAATCCAGGATCTGCATTCTCTCCCGCAACACTAAAAGGGAAAGCCACTGCCAAGTCAAACAAGAACCCTTTGCAGATAAATAGTTTTTACCAAGAGATCAAAGGCAATTGGCACTTAACTTTGCACCAAGAGCCATTGATGCAGGACTGATGCCTCCTAAAACTACAAATCCCATCCATAGTATTTCCTACACCTGGCACACACCTGGTGGCGTTGCTTTCCTTCTGTTGTGCTCAAAATGTGGCCCATCATAAAACGCAACACTTGTCTGCAGCGCATTACATTACATAATTGCTGTAAAAATTACACTGACTAGAAAGTCCTTGGGAAAGAAAGTAAAGCACACTCTGTACATGCTCAGAAGCACATAGTTGTTCAATCCATCAGCAAGATTTTGCAATTAAGACTCAGCGATGGAGGAAAGGGGCGATATTATTATTATATTTATTATATATTATATTATATTTCCATAAGGAGCAAAGGGAATGCACTCTGTACATGCTCAGAGGAACTTTATTCCAACCAAACAACTCATAACAGTAAATGGCAGGGGGAGTGCCTTTCAATGGAAATTAAATGCACTCTGTACATACTCAGAGGAACTCTATTCTAAGCAATCAACATGTAATTAAGTGACAGGGAGAAGGTTCTTAGAGGAAGTGAAATGCACTCTGTACATGCTCAGAGGAACTCTATTCCAACCATGCAATTAAGTGACAGGGAGAAGGTCCTTTAGATGGAAATGCACTTTGTACATGCTCAGAGGAACTCTATTCCAACCAATCACCATGCAATTAAGTGATAGGGAGAATGCCCTTTAGAGGAAGGGAAATGAACTCTGTACATGCTCAGAGGAACTCTATTCCAACTATGCAATTAAGTGACAGGGAGAAGGTGCTTTAGGTGGGAAATGCACTCTGTACATGCTCAGAGGAACTCTATTCCAACCATGCAATTAAGTGACAGGGAGAAGGTGCTTTAGATGGGAAATGCACTCTGTACATGCTCAGAGGAACTCCAGTCCAACCAATCACCATGCAATTAAGTGACAGGGAGAATGCCCTTTTGATGGGAAATGCACTCTGTACATGCTCAGAGGAACTCTATTCCAACCATGCAATTAAGTGACAGGGAGAAGGTCCTTTAGATGGGAAATGCACTCTGTACATGCTCAGAGGAGCTCCAGTCCAACCAATCACCATGCAATTAAGTGACAGGGAGAATGCCCTTTTGATGGGAAATGCACTCTGTACATGCCCAGAGGAACTCTATTCCAACCATGCAATTAAGTGACAGGGAGAAGGTCCTTTAGATGGGAAATGCACTCTGCACATGCTCAGAGGAGCTCCAGTCCAAACAATCACCATGCAATTAAGTGATAGGGAGAAGGTCCTTCAAGAGGAAGGGAAATGCACTCTGTACATGCTCAGAGGGGCCCAGCAAGGGGACGAAAGGCACTCTGCACATGCAGCTCAGAATTCTGGTGTGCTTTGCAAGCTTTAGGGAGGAAGAGAAGCCCTGGCAAGGGAGGGGGGAGACCCCTTCCTTCCCCCAAACCCCTTCCTTACCTTTGGCTCTTTTGCAGCAGGAGCAGCTGGGCTTCTTCCTCCTTCCTCTTCCTCACCAGCTAGAAAGGCGCAGGCTCCAAAGTGGGCGGGGAGGGAGGAGGAGATCTGAGCAGCCATTGGCCCAGAAGCAGGAAAGGGGCGGGACTTGCCCGGGCCTCAAGGTGCATCCTTTGCACTGCCATCATGGCTCAGAGCTGTGCAAGCATCAGGATGGTCGTTTTGCAAACTCTGGAGCTTTTTTTCTGCCCAAGAAAGGGGCTGGTGCCTCAGCAAACTACAGCTCCCAGAATGCCATGGCTTTGAAAATGTGGAGTCAGGTTGCATTCATTCCATAGAATTTTATTTATTATGTTATATGTTATATTATATAATAATAATATAATATGTCAATATATTGTATTATTTTAGTATCACAATTGTAATGTAATGTATTATTTTATTAATATAATAATAATATAATATGATATAATGTTATATTATAATGTCAATATATTATAATATAATAATTATAATGTGATATAGTATGAGATAGTTATGATATAATATATTATAATATGAATTTGGTATAATATATTGTATATACATTGATACAATATAATACTACTAATGATATTGTGGTATTATAATTGTATATTTGTTTTACATGCAATATTGCTAATGATACTGCGATATAATATAGTATAATATGAGTATGGTATAATTTATTGTATACTAGCTTGGGGACCTGGCGCTGCCCGGGTTATTTAAGAAAGGCATTTTGTGCCAAGGTTGGTCTTTGGCACTTCAATTCCCATCATCCATGGTCCACCCTCTTCCAAACTGCAGTAGAAGATAGAGTGGGTTTTGGGGGCTCTGTGTGCCAAGTATCGATCATTGTTGGGGGCCGCAGCGGTCTTGGGCAATGAGTAGAGGTATTTGAAGTCCCATCATCCATGGTCTGCTCTCCTCTAAACTGTAGAAGGATGGAGACTGGGTCATGGGGACACAGGGTGCCAAGTGTAGTATTTATAGCTCTTTGTTCAGGGTTGCAGTGGTCTGTGGGAAATGAAGGTTTTGAAAGTACTACAAATCCCATAATCCATGGAGGTACCTCAAGTCTCATCCATGGTCCACTCTCCTCCAAACGGCAGTAGAATGTAGAGTGGGTCATAGGGGCACTGTGTGCCAAGTTTGGTCTTTATTGTTCTTGGTTGGGGACACAGTGGTCTGTGGGAAGTAAAGCATGTGAAAGTACTAAAAATTCTCCTCCCCTAAACCTCACCAGGATGTAAAGGGGGTAATGGGGTTATGTGTGTGGTCTCGACCAGTCATCATGAGGGGCGCAGTGGTTTCAGTACGTGAGTGAAGGTACTGCAACTCCCATCTTCCAATGGTCCCTCCTCCTTCAAACTGCAGCAGCATGTAGAGTGGGTCATGGGGGCTCTGTGTGCCAAGTTTGGGGACCCAGCGGTGCCCAGGTGATTTGAGAAAGGCATTGTGTGCCAAGTTTCGTCTTGATCAGTCATTGGGTGGGGGTTGCAGCGGTTTCGGGAAGTGATTGGAGGTACTTTAAGTCCCATCATCCATGGTGTGCTTCTCCAAACAGCACCAGGCCATAGAGTGGGCGATGACAGTACTACAAATCTCATAATCCGTTGTCTGTCCTCCCCCAAACTTCAGCAGGACAGAAAGGGGGTAATAGCGGTTATGTGTGCCAAGTTTAGTCTTGAGCAGTCATTAGATGAGGGTCGCAGTGCTCTCGGGAAGTGAGTGGAGGTACTTCAAGTCCCATAATCCATGCCCCATCCGTGTCCCATCATCGATACAGCACCAGGATGTAGAATGAATCATGGGGGCTCTGTGTGCCAAGTTTGGTCTTGATCAGTCTTTAGATGAGGTTGGTAACAGTCTTGTGAAGTGAGTGGAGGTACTTCAAGTCCCATCATCCGTGGTCCACCCTCCGAACTGCACCAGGATGTTAAGTGGGTCATGGGGGCTTTGTGTGCCAAGTGTGGTCATGATCATGCACTGGATGAAGGTTGCAGCAGGCTCGGAAAGTGAGTGGAGGTACTTGAAATCCCATCATCCATGGTCTGCCCTCCTCTAAACTGCAGTAGGATGGAGTGTGGGTCATGGGGCCACTGTGTGCCAAGTTTTGTCTTTATCGGTCTTTCTTCAGGGCTGCAGTGGTCTGTGGGGAATGAAGGTTTGAAAGTACTACAAATCCCATAATCCGTGGAGGTAGTTCAAGTCCCATCATCCATGGTCCACCCTCCTCCAAACTGCAGTGGAATGCAGCGTGGGTCATAGGGACTCTGTGTGCCAAGGTCAGTTACTGTCAATTCAGGCCATATGCAATGTCCCATGAGCTGAGGCCTAGTCAGGAAAATCAAGTTAATGAAGCCTTACTGTTAATTCATGCCTTAAACATTCTCCCATTAAGTGAGGCCTAGTGGGGGAAATCAAGTTAATGAAGCCTTACTGTTATTTCAGTCCTTACACAGTATCCCAGTAACTTTGGCCTAATCATAATAATCTACCGGTAGTTGAGGAAGTGTTACTGTCAATTCAGGCCATACACCGGATCCCATGATTGGCGGCCTAATCTGGAGTATCAAGTCAAGGCAGCCTTACTGTTAATTCAGTCAGGCCCTTTCAAGCCCTTTATGTAGTAACTGAGGCCTAATCCAGAAAATAAAGTCTAGGAAGCCTTACTGTTAATTCAGTCAGGCCCTTTCCAGCCCCTTATGTAGTAACTGCGGCCTAGTCCAGAAAATAAAGTCTAGGAAGCCTTACTGTTAATTCAGTCAGGCCCTTTCAAGCCCTTTATGTAATAACTGAGGCCTAGTCCAGAAAATAAAGTCTAGGAAGCCTTACTGAAGCAGCAAATTAGGGAGTTATGGAACTCCGGATTGGCAAATGACCTCTTACCAACGGGTGCGCGGACGTGCGGGCAGCAGGGATGAGGTAAAGACGCAACAACTTCACTGCTCGTGTGAAATCAAAGAGATTTATTGATAACACCAGCTGGTGGGGATTGCCAAACAGAACAAGCTGTTGATCAGGGGCAAACGGCCTCGGTCACTTTCAGTACAAAGCATATATACCCCCATGGCGGCATCTCGGAAAAGCCTGCCCTCCTTCATGGATTTTACACAATCATAATTGGCTGGTGTTACATAGCATTTCATTAATCCAATAAAACATTACATTTCCATTAGCATCACATCTCAAAGTCCCACCTATGTATTAGAACAATGGACATTTCTAAGTTAGTTCTTTCTCACAGTACATATCAGTGGCCTGGGACGCTCATGTACCCGATTAGCAACATTTCACTTTCTGCCTTTCCTTGCCAGCAAAGGATGGGGCGAAACCCTCTGTACATGCGCAGTTCTTCTCCCATTGGCACTAACGTCTCCCAATAGCACATCTTATACTGTTTGACCAATCTAAGCCTACGTTATCTCACGCTAGGCACGGGGTGTACATTAACAAGTCACAGCATTGATTAGAAGCACCAATCACAGTGTTACATTCACGGAGCAAGTGCCTGTCTGATTCTTGGCACAGAAACCCACTTTTCAAAGCTCTACACATGTGCAGCATCACTCTCTGACCTTTCTCCTCCACAGAAAGTACCAAAAACTGCTTTATTACTGTTAATTCAGTCAGGCCCTTTCAAGCCCCTTATGTAATAACTGCAGCCTAGTCCAGAAAATAAAGTCTAGGAAGCCTTACTGTTAATTCAGCCAGGCCCTTTCCAGCCCTTTACGTAGTAACTGAGGCCTAGTCCAGAAAATAAAGCCTAGGAAGCCTTACTGTTAATTCAGTCAGGCCCTTTCAAGCCCTTTACGTAGTAACTGAGGCCTAGTCCAGAAAATAAAGTCTAGGAAGCCTTACTGTTAATTCAGCCAGGCCCTTTCCAGCCCTTTACGTAGTAACTGAGGCCTAGTCCAGAAAATAAAGCCTAGGAAGCCTTACTGTTAATTCAGTCGGGCCCTTTCAAGCCCTTTACGTAGTAACTGAGGCCTAGTCCAGAAAATAAAGTCTAGGAAGCCTTACTGTTAATTCAGTCAGGCCCTTTCAAGCCCTTTATGTAATAACTGCGGCCTAGTCCAGAAAATAAAGTCTAGGAAGTCTTACTGTTAATTCAGCCAGGCCCTTTCCAGCCCTTAACGTAGTAACTGAGGCCTAGTCCAGAAAATAAAGCCTAGGAAGCCTTACTGTTAATTCAGTCAGGCCCTTTCAAGCCCTTTACGTAGTAACTGAGGCCTAGTCCAGAAAATAAAGTCTAGGAAGCCTTACTGTTAATTCAGTCAGGCCCTTTCAAGCCCTTTATGTAATAACTGCGGCCTAGTCCAGAAAATAAAGTCTAGGAAGCCTTACTGTTAATTCAGTCAGGCCCTTTCCAGCCCTTTACGTAGTAACTGAGGCCTAGTCCAGAAAATAAAGCCTAGGAAGCCTTACTGTTAATTCAGTCGGGCCCTTTCAAGCCCTTTACGTAGTAACTGAGGCCTAGTCCAGAAAATAAAGTCTAGGAAGCCTTACTGTTAATTCAGTCAGGCCCTTTCAAGCCCTTTATGTAATAACTGCGGCCTAGTCCAGAAAATAAAGTCTAGGAAGCCTTACTGTTAATTCAGTCAGGCCCTTTCAAGCCCTTTACGTAGTAACTGAGGCCTAGTCCAGAAAATAAAGCCTAGGAAGCCTTACTGTTAATTCAGTCAGGCCCTTTCAAGCTTTTTACATAGTAACTGTGGCCTAGTCCAGAAAATAAAGCCTAGGAAGCCTTACTGTTAATTCAGTCAGGCCCTTTCAAGCCCTTTACATAGTAACTGTGGCCTAGTCCAGAAAATAAAGCCTAGGAAGCCTTACTGTTAATTCAGCCAGGCCCTTTCAAGCCCTTTTATGTAATAACTGCGGCCTAGTCCAGAAAATAAAGTCTAGGAAGCCTTACTGTTAATTCAGTCAGGCCCTTTCAAGCCCTTTATGTAATAACTGCGGCCTAGTCCAGAAAATAAAGTCTAGGAAGCCTTACTGTTAATTCAGTCAGGCCCTTTCAAGCCCTTTATGTAATAACTGCGGCCTAGTCCAGAAAATAAAGTCTAGGAAGCCTTACTGTTAATTCAGTCAGGCCCTTTCAAGCCCTTTATGTAATAACTGAGGCCTAGTCCAGAAAATAAAGTCTAGGAAGCCTTACTGTTAATTCAGTCAGGCCCTTTCAAGCTTTTTACATAGTAACTGCGGCCTAGTCCAGAAAATAAAGCCTAGGAAGCCTTACTGTTAATTCAGTCAGGCCCTTTCAAGCCCTTTACGTAGTAACTGAGGCCTAGTCCAGAAAATAAAGCCTAGGAAGCCTTACTGTTAATTGGCCAATGGCTGGACAAGCTGACGGATATTAGAAATATTCATTCATTCATTCAATTTAATTTAATATATTTAATTTATCACGGTATCCTTCTGGGGAGACTTGCTGGGATGGGACTCGGGGGCACGGTTCTTCTGTGGCTCCGGTCCTTCCTGGAGGGGCGTTCCCAGTCGGTGAAGCTGGGGGACACCTGCTCGGACCCCTGGCCACTGACCTGTGGGGTCCTGCAAGGAACTATTCTGTCCCCCATGCTATTTAACATCTACATGAAACCACTGGGCGAGGTCATCCGGAGTTTTGGAGTACGGTGCCACCTCTACGCAGATGACACCCAGCGCCACTACTCTTTTCCACCAGATTCCAAAGAGGCCCCTCGGATGCCTGGCGACTGTGACGGTCTGGATTAAAGGGGAAATTGATGCTTTTAGTAGAAATAATGTCAGGGGAGAGTGCTGCTCAGTATAGGCTTCAGAATACCGGGGTAGCTTGCCAAGTAATAATGACGAGAATAAGCTACTCTGATTGGTACAAAGGCACAAGCAGTGATTTGCCAGGGAACATTATGTGCCTTTTAGATAAGAGTGGCCCCAATTGGCCAAATGCTAGCAACGTGCGTTTGTTTACAATGTTGTGCGCATGGCAATTGAAGACCTCTCTGTGAATGCTAGGGAGAAGCTGCATAGATTTGTAACATTTTGGGAACACGCTGCATCAGAAGCAGATAACATAGCCTGAGAATCAGAATTAATACCTACGCCATGCCTTTTAACAAATAGGAGTGAGATGCTAGAAAATGCTTTGTTTAATTGGATAATGAAATGAGTTCATGAATACCAGCCAGTAACGGGGCATGAAGGAGGGCGGGACAAAGGGGTTTGTCGCCAGTGCTTGTATAAAATCAAAGTGTGGAGATTGTTCGGGGCTCTTGCCCTTTAGCAGCTAGTTCTGCCGGGCTGAACCCGTCAGCTGATGTCCTGCAATAAAGTTTGGCTTCATTGAACATAGTAAGGATTGTCGCGTTGTCCATCTGCCCCTGTGCTCGCACGGAGACGTCGCCTGAGGTAAAAAGTTACTGCCTAAGGAGTTTTGGGACTCCAAATTTTGCCGCTACAGGATGAGGAGGAACAAGCTGAGGATCAGTCCTGATAAGACAGAGGTCCTCCAGGTCAGTCGTTCGTCTGACCAGGATATTGGGTGGCAACCTGTGCTGGATGGGGTTACACTCCCCCTGAAGTCACGGGTTTGCAGTTTGGGGGTCCTCTTGGATTCAACGCTGACACTTGATGCTCAGGTGTCGGCGGTGGCCAGGAGGGCCTTCGCACAGTTAAAACTTGTGCGCCAACTGCGACCATACCTCGTGAAGTCTGACCTGACCATGGTGATCCATGTCTTGGTTACCTCTATAGACTGGATTACTGCAATTCACTCTACATGGGCCTACCCTTGAAGACGGCCCGGAAACTTCAACTTGTCCAGCGATCAACAGCCAGATTAATAACTGGGGCAAGTTACAGGGAGCGGTCAGCCCCCCGTTTAAAGAACTGCACTGGCTGCCATTTATTTTCCAGTCCCAATTCAAGGTACAGGTGATCACCTACAAAGCCCTAAACGTTTCAGGACCCGCCTACCTTCGTGACCGGATCTCCCTCCATGAACCAGCTCGAACCCTCTGCTCTTCGGGGGAGGCCCTCCTGTCGCCCCAGCAGTGTCACAGACTCGTCTGGTGGGCACAAGGGAGAGGGCCTTCTCCTCTGTGGCCCCCCGACTCTGGAATTCCTTGCCCAGAGAGATTAGGAAAGCCCCCACTCTAGAGACCTTTAAGAAACACCTGAAAACTTGGCTCTTCCGCTGTGTCTTCGGAGAGTAGTTATTTAATTTCTACCATTGCTCCCCTCAATGTCCCCGTTCTCAGAGTCCATCCTCCCTCCCCCCGTAAAGGATGCTATTTCGAGTATCCCACCGAGTTTTAACACGTTAACATTTTATATATGTGCTTGCAGCCCGCCCTGTCTTCGTGATTTTAGATATTTAGTTGTATATTGTTTTTATTTATATGTATGTATCTTTTTATTGTGTTCATTGCTGGTGTTTTGATTTTATTTTATTGTAATTTGTTGTTTAGGCTTGGCCTCGTGTGCGCCGCCCCGAGTCCCCATTGGGGAGATGGGGCGGAGTATAAATAAAGTTTATTATTATTTATTATATATATTCTCTCCTATTCAAATTCATTGCAACTCCTATTTCCTTTTTCCCACTTTACTCTTCACACACCCCTCCCTATTTTAGTATGTCTTGATACTCCCTATTGTATTAACTATATTACAAAGCTAGTGTGGTGTCAAAGGTCAGAGGTGGTCCTGCTCTGGAGTACAACAGTTATGTTCATTCAAAGATAATTCTGCCTATAAGAGAGACACATGACATGGAAAGGAGGTCCATCCGGTGATGGCCAAACGTCCATTGTAGGATCAAGTCAGTGGCACTAGAGGGCAGCTGATTTGCACAAGAGAAGAAAGAAGGCTTATCCGCAGCAATCAGATCTCTGTTTTTGACTTCTAAATTTTGGAATCTTGAAACAATTATTTCCGTTTCTGGAGTTATTGCTACTTTGGGTCTGTGTCTTAAAATCTGGACATATTCCAATCTAAAAAATAATAATAGTAACAATATGTGTGCTGTGTTGTTATGTACAAATAAATCTATAATAATATACTGTATAATCCACTGCATGGACTAGGTCAGGGGTGCTCATTAGGTAGATCGCGATCTACTGGAGATCGCGTAGGGCAGGTGTGCTCATTAGGTAGCTCGCAAGCTACTAGTAGATCTTCGGCCCTCTTCCAGGTGATCTTCAGGCCTCACCTGCCGGATGGGGCGCTCCTGCCATGTGCACACACACCCTGTGCGTACGCGCGCTCCTGCTGTTGGCTTCCGCTCTTGCAGTGCTTCTTTCGCCTGCGGGGCATTGCAGGAAGAAGGAAGCATGAGGCGGGCCTCTGGAGGGAGCGCCCTGCCTCTCTCTCGTCCAGAAGCAGCTGTGCAGCCTTCGTTGCCGGTGAGACAGGCAGGGTGGAGCGCTCCCTCTGGATGCCCCGCCTCGTGCTTTCTCCTTCCTGCAATGCTCTGCAGGTGGAAGAAGCGCTGCGCGGGCAAAAAACAGCAGCAGGAGCATACGCGGCGGCAAGAGCGCGCGACGGAGGGAGTGTGCAGGAGCGCATGGCGGCAGGGGCAGGTAAATCTTTTGGATTTGGTTGCTTTAAGAGTAGCCTGCATGCTGAAAAAGTGTGAGCACCCCTGGCGTAGGGCATCCTGGTATATCGCAGGCAGGGCGGGAGGCTCAGTCCCGCCCTGCAGGCTCCCGACGCCGCCCAGGTGCAGAAGGAGGTTGGACTGGATGGCCCTTGGAGGTCTCCTCCTATTCTAGGAACCCGTTGTTATTATTATTATTGTTATTATTACCAGAGGCTGAATGACCATCTGTGAGGAATGCTTTGTGTTTTTCCCTTATGGCAGAAGGTTGGACTGGATGGCCCTTGGAGGTCTCCTTCTACTCTAGGAACCTATTGTTGTTGTTACTATTAGTAGTAGTAGTAGTAGCAGCAGAGGCTGAATGAATATTATCATTATTATGAAGAATAAATTCAGGGGCTTATTATACTCACATTTAGTTGAATTCAGTCTTAAAATATATTCTATGGCTCTCGCTGAAATAAATTTCCAAATATTTTGCTTTTATGGCTCTCTTTAGTGGGTAGGGAGGTCATTTTGACTTGGTTGTTTTATAAGTAGCTCTAATGCTGAAAAAGTGTGAGCACCCCTGGACTTGGTCATTATTTAGATCAGGGGTGGCCAAGACGGTGATCGCGATCGACCGGGTGATCTTTGGGCCTCATCCGGGTGATCTTCAGACCCTCACCCGGTCAATGCGCGCTCCCGCGCATGCACGCTCCCAGCGCCGCCTTCCTCTGCCAGCAGTAGGCGACAGAGGCCCCTTGCGCGCTCCTCGCTGCCTCTCTTTCGCACGGATCCATGGATCCGGCTAAAAAGAGAGGCGAGGGAGAGCTTGGGGGTTCCTCCTCTGTCGCCGCCCTGCCATAGGCGACAGAGGAGGATTAGGCCCCGCGCGCTCTTCTAGCCTCTCTCGCCCGGATCCATGGATCCGGCAAAAGAGAGGCGAGGGGGGCACGCGGGGGAGTCTCCTCTGTCGCCTATGGCAGGGCGGCGACAGAGAAGGAGAAGGCTCCCGCGCGCTCCTCGTCTCTCTTTCGCCCCAATCCATGGATTGGGGCGAAAGAGAGGCGAGGGGAGTGCGTGGGGGGTTTCCTCCTCTGTCGCCGCCCTGCCATAGGCGACAGAGGAGGAGGCCCCCGTGCGCTCCTCGCTGCCCCTCTCTCGCCCAGATCCATGGATCGGGGCGAAAGAGAGGCGAGGGAGCGCGCGGGGGGCCTCCTCCTTCTCTGTCGCCGCCCTGCCATAGGCGACAGAGGAGGAGGAGGCCCCGTGCGCTCTCCTTGCCTCTCTCTCAGCCGGATCCATGGATCCGGGCGAGAGACAGGCGAGGGCAGCGCGACGGGGGCCTCGAGAGGCGCCATGGATCGGAGCGCCTCCCCCCCCCCAAATCCGGTGAGCAACCAAACTAATAAGAAGCCGCCCGCGGGCACACGCACGCGCGGCAGATGATCTTTTCAACTTGGTTGCTCAAAAGTAGCTCGCATGCTGAAAAAGTGTGAGCACCCGATTTAGATCATTGCACATGGACGAAGAGGAAGCGTGTTCTATCTCTTTCCTGCAGTCAAGAAGCAGAACTGTGAAGACAGAAGCAGCCTTAGCTCTCCATAGATGGCTGGATCCTGTCAGATGTCCCAATAATTTGAAACGGTTCCAGCCCAGCTTACCTGTCCAAACGTATCTCCTGCTATGGACCAACACAAAGTTAAGATCGGCAGGGGAGGCCCTGCTCTCACTTCGGCCATCATTACAAACACAACTGTTGGGGACAAGAGACAGGACCTTCTCAGTGGTGGCCTCTTGCCTGTGGAACTCTCTTCCCAGACTGGCCCCCTCCCTCCTGTCCTTTAGAAAGAAACTCAAAACCTGGTTATGGGACCAGGAGGCCATCCTCTCCCCTCTATTATTTAACATCTATATGCGACCACTTGCCCAGTTGGTACGCAGCTTTGGGCTTGAGTGTCACCAGTACGCTGATGACACTCAGCTCATTCTGCAGATGGAAGGCCGGCCCGACTCTGTACCTAATAATTTCCATCTTTGCCTTGAAGCCATCACTGGATGGCTGCGAGCCAGTAGGTTGAAGGTGAATCCAGCGAAGACGGAGATTCTTTGGCAGGGTTGCCCGGGCGGTGGGGAGCTCCAGCTTCCAACCCTGGACAGCGTGGCGCTATGCCCGTCGTCATCTGTAAAGAGCCTCGAAGTCCATTTGGACAGCCGAGTTGCGTTTTTTCCACCTTCGCCAGGCTCAGAAGCTGGCCCCCTTACCTGTCCTACCATGACCTGGCCTGAGTGATCCAAGCGATGGTCATCTCAAGATTAGACTACTATAACGCTCTTTACATCGGCCTTCCTTTGTCGGCGACCCGGAAACTAAAATTGGTATAGAATGCAGCAGCACGCTTGCTTGCAGGCGTGCCCGCATGCTACCATATTACACCTATTCTCCAAGAGCTGCACTGGCCGCCTGTGGCGTTACGGATCGCCTTCAAAGTGTATGGTCTGGGGCCATTGTACCTGAGGGACCGCCTTACCCCATACTGCCCCATGAGATCTCCGAGATCAGAAGAGCAAGATCTTCTCTTTGTACCGAGCGTCAAAGCCTTTTGCCCGACTTCGACGAGAAGGGCATTCTCCATTGCTGCGCCCACACTCTGGAACTCCCTACCGCCGGAGATCAGGTCTCTTCGCGACCTCATGGTAGTTTCGGAAGGCCTGCAAGACCTGGCTGTTCCAGCAGGCTTTCGTTACCTAAGATAGTCTAGTGCAGTAGGAGACCAAGGGGCGGGCCTGGATGACGCGATGCATGGCTGGCCCCGCGCATGCGCAGAACGCCCATTCTGCCCCTCGGACTTCTTGTGAGCTCTTGGAGGCGGCACGCATGCTGGCGGCGTGGAAATAGGAGCAACGATGGAGAAGAAGGACGCTTTGGGGTCATTTCCTTACCGCATCTCAAAGGTCGGTCTTTTTACTTTGGGGTGGGTGCTTGATTGTTCTGTGGCATGTCTCTGTTTATTTTTAATGTTAAAATGGCATTTTAGCTCCAAAGCCTCTGCTTTTGTTCCTTGAGAAATAAATGTTGGGGAATATGGAAATGTGGGAGAAATGGGGTGGTTGGATGTATTTTTGCATGCTCCTTTGTTTACCTTGCTGAGTATTAAATGGTCTTGCAGTTCAAAAGCCTCTCTTACTTTCTGGCTTTCTGTGATAATATGGCAGTGTGGGAGAAATGGGGTGGTTGGATGTATTTTTATGCTCTGTTTTATATTGTTGTTATTAAATTGAAATGTTGATGTTTTATAACTTCATTTTATGTAAACTGCCCCGAGCCTGCTGGAAGGAGCGGTACATAGAAATGAATAATAAATATAAATCAATCAATAAATAAGAAAATAGTTATACGTTTTACATTTCTGGGCAGGTGATCTTTGGGACTTGGTTTTTTAATCAGTAGCTCCCATGCCGAAAAAGTGTGAGCATCCCTGGTCTAGTGGTTCTGGTTGATGTTGTTGTTAATGTTGTGGTTTTAACTTGTTTTAATTGTATAATGTGTTATGATTTGTTCGATTGTGAGCCGCCCCGAGCCACCCGGGAGTGGCGGCCAAGAAATCTGAATAAATAAATAAACAAACAGTAGAGGCAGAAATCGAGAATAAGACCCAATTTGTGTCAGGCCCGGATTAACCCCTTTTGGCACCCTAGGCCACACTTTGGAATTACGCACCCAAACTAACCTCTACCGCGGGCGGGGCTTCCCTCCGCCTCCTCTTCGCGGCGCGCCCTCCTTTCTTGAATCAAGGAAGGAGGGCACGAGGAGGAGGAGGAGGGCATGCGCAGCAGGACACGAGCACCTCTGCCTCCTCCATGTTCCTGGGTGCCGCGCATGCCCAGCAGCGGCCCCGGGGGCTTCCCTCCGCCTCTTCCTCGCGCCCTCCTTCCTTGACAAGGGGGCGAGGGGGCACCATTCCCTCCTCCCCCGCGCCCTCGCAGCGCTCTCCCCCCGCCCTCCCCCAAGAGAGAGAGTTTCGTTGTGGTTTTGTTTCAACATATTTGGGGGGGGGGTTTCGTGTGAACTGCGCCCTCCTTGGCTTGCGCCCCTAGGCCATGGCCTAGGGTGGCCTTATGGGTAATCCGGGCCTGATTTGTGTGAGTGACGATGGACTGGCACGGGCAACGATTTTGAACCTGTGTGATTTTAAACAAATGTTCCAGTAATTTAACGTTTTAATGAATTGTTTTAATTGCTATTATTATTTATGACTGTTGTTGGCATTGAATGAATGCCTGTTGTGAAGCTGCCCTGAGTCCCCCTCCGGGGTGAGAAGGACAGGATACAAATATGGGAAATAAATAAACAAACAAACAAGAAGAGCACTAGGCATCCCAGAGCATGGACCGTGGCCCTGTGGCACCACAAGAAATCGGTTACAGGATTGGCTTGGACTTGCCGAAAGGGAAGCTGCTGTTTTGAATTCTATAGAAATGCTTCAAAATGCCGTTTTGAATTCTCTAGAAATGCTTCAAAATGCCGTTTTGAATTCTCTAGAAATGCTTCAAAATGCCGTTTTGAATTCTCTAGAAATGCTTCAAAATGCCGTTTTTTGAATTCTCTAGAAATGCTTCAAAATGCCGTTTTGAATTCTCTAGAAATGCTTCAAAATGCCGTTTTGAATTCTCTAGGGCTTCAAAATGCCGTTTTGCGGTTTAGAAATGCTTCAAAATGCCGTTTTGAATTCTCTAGAAATGCTTCAAAATGCCGTTTTGAATTCGAGCAGGCTAGAAGCTCCCGGTGACGCAGTGGATTAAACTGCTGAGCTGTTGAACTTGCTGACAGAAAGGCCGCCGGTTTTAATCCGGGGAGCGTGCTGAGTTCCTGTCGTTAGCGCCAGCTTCTGCCAACCTAGCAGTTCGAAAACATGCTAATGTGAGTAGATCAATACGTACCGCTCCGGCGGGAAGGTAACAGCGCTCCATGCAGTCATGACCTAGGAGGCGTTTACGGACAACACTGGCTCTTCGGCTTAGAAATGGAGGTGAGTCCCAACCCCAGAGTCTTACTCAACTAGACTGAATGTCAAGGGGAAACCTTTACCTTTTTAATTACTACCAACCAGTAACCTTCCTTCAATTTTGGCAAAGTCTATGTAAGTGGAAGAAGGCACGTAAACTAGCATTCTCCTTTAAAAGTATGATTGATTTAGAACTATCATGTCTATGTATTCTGGAGCAGTGATTTTCAACCAGTGTGCCATGGAACACTAGTGTGCCGTGAGAGATCATCAGGTGTGCCGTGGGAAATTACAGTGTAGAGAGAGAGAGCGAGCCTAGCAGGAAACTTCAGGCAGCGGAAATGAGGCTTTCCTGGCCGAAGCAGCAATGCCAGCCAGCCCGGCTACAGTCAGGGAGAGCCCTCGGCGTCCAGAACTTTCCTCCCTCCCTTCTCTCTCCTTCCCTTCCTTCCTTCTCTCCCTCTGCGCGCCAAGGGCTATAGTTGAGGGGAATTATAAACAAACATGGAAAATAATAGAGAAACAACTTAAGAAGTGGGAAGGGAAAACGTTAGCAAGAGTGGATAGAATAAGGGTATTGAAAATGTTCATAATACCAAAAGTATTATAGCTATTCCAAACATTACCAAATGCAGTAGAGGGGAAGACATTAAAGACATGGGCAGGGCCGTAGCCAGGATTTTGATTCGGGGGTGAGACTGGGTGGAAGAGGGTCTACCCTAGCAAACCTTTTGTATTGTTATCCCAATAACCCCATTAATGTGGGATATAATGAGCATGGTGATCAGATCATGATATGAATAAACATAACAGTTTAAATAATGTACCAGTAAGGCCTTTTGCGGACCACCCTGAGAATTTCGGGGCGAAGCCCTTAGCTCCCCCGGCTACATGCCTGGACATGGGATAGAAGAATAAAAACATGGGCAGTTGGAGGGAAAAGACCCAGAACAAGGGACAAATGGTTAAATGCCAAAGAGGAAGAGGGAGGCTGGGGGGTCCCAAGTTTAGAAGTTTACCATGATGCATTTCTAATACAAAGATTGCTGGAAATACAGTATACGGGGAAAATGGGTAAATATGGCAAAGATAAATAATATTAAAGGAAAAGAAATAATATTTACGGAATGGAAGAGGAGAGAGGAAAAAGAATTTAAGGAACCCTTTAAAGGAACAGTAAAAGTGTGGAAAAAAAGAAAGAAAAAATTGAACCCAGGCAACGAAAGTAAGGTGGCAACTATATGGCAAATGAACTATAATAATAATGTAAGCATAGGTAGAACACTGAGATTAATCGAAAGTAGAGGGAAAAGGTGAGTGGAGGATCTGTACACAGAGGATGGAAAACCTGTAGAACAAAAAGAAATTCAGAACTGGATCGGGTCAAGGAACTGGATCCAAAGCTGGGCCATAAGACAGGAAATTTTCAGACGAAGGGAAAAATAAGAGACCAGGAAAGTCCATTTGAAAAGTAAATTAGGAAATGTTTGAGAGGGGAGAAGAAAGTGGCAGGAGATCTGTACGAACAAATCATAACAGTAAAAGAAGAAATAATAGGGGGAAATTTTTCATACATGGAGATTGGACATGGAAATTGAGAGGGAAGACATCCAGAGGGAAATAAGTAACATAGCAAAAGAAAAGTATAATGCATTAAGGGAAGCCAGAAGGAAAATGTTACAAAAATGGTACAGAACTCCTGCACAACTTTCACGCTTTGTACCAGGGATGAAAGGTAAGTGTTGGCACGGCTGTGAACAAAGAGGGGTGTTCAATCATATGATATGCAGTTTAACCTAAACAAGTGTAAAGTCATGGACATCGGGGCAAAGAACCCCAACTACACCTACCAATTGATGGGGTCAAAGCTTTCCGAGACAAACCAGGAAAGGGATCTTGGGGTTTTGGTGGACAGCTCAATGAAGGTGTCAACCCAGTGCGCAGCAGCAGTGAAAAAAGCAAATTCTATGCTTGGCATGATCAGGAAGGGAATCGAAAATAGGTCAGCAAATGTTGTATTGCCTCTCTACAAATCTATGGTGAGGCCACATCTGAGTACTGTGTACAATTCTGGTCACTGCACCTCAAGAAGGATATAACGGAACTGGAAAAGGTACAGAAAGGGGCAACAAGAATGATCCAAGGGATGGAGCAGCTCCTTACGAATCAGGTTGCAACGCCTTGGTCTTTTCAGCCTTGAAAGACGGCGTTTAAGAGGTGACTTGATCGAAGTGTATAAAATCATGCATGGGATAGAAAAGGTGAATAGAGAAAAATATTTTCTCTGTCACACAACACTAGGACTAGGGGCACCCCTAAAGCTCCAAGGTAGGAAAGTTAGGACTAATAAAGGGAAATATTTCTTCACCCAGAGGGTCATTGGGTTATGGAACTCACTTCCAGAGGAGGTTGTGACAGCTGTCAGCCTGGACAGCTTCAAGGCAGGATTAGACAGATTCATGGATACCAAGGGAATCAGGAGTTACTGAAATGGACATCCAAGTGCCACCTCTGTGTTGATGGAGGCAGGCAGGATTTTTCCCGGTACTGGTTGTGGGGGTCGGGAGCAGGTGAGGGTTTTGCCCTCCCTTCTGCTAGAGATCCCCGTGTACAACTAGTGGGCCACTGTGTGACACAGAATGCTGGACTAGATGGGCTGAGGCCCGATTCAGCATGGCTCTTCTTATGTTCTTATGTTCTTATATGGGAATGTGATAGAGGGCAAGATTACTGGAAAATGATTGAAGGAGAAATCAATAGGATGTTAGATTTACATATAGTAATGGTTAATAGAAATGTATTACATGCACGGATAATAGGAGTGAAGAATATGCAAAAAGAAAAATTGATTGACAAATTAATAGCGTGTGCACAGATAGTTTTAGGGAGGGGTTGGAAGGATAAAACAAAATGGACATTGACTAACTGGTATAACTATATAATCAATATGTTAAATGTGGAAATAACAAATTGTAAATGGAATAATATAGATAAAATTGAAAAGATAATAACAACAAAGAGGAAGTGGGAACCAGTTAGAAATTATTTAGAAAATGTGTTAAGAGGTGGAGTAGAAAAATTAAGACTGAGACTGATATTTCAAATGTAACCTCTGTAGTTTGATGTATAAACTGTATGTACAAGGAGGGGAGGGTGGGAGAGGGGGGGAAACCAATAAAAACTTATATATAAAAAAAAAAACCTGGCCGGGCTGCGGCTCCTCCGACTTCCTGGCTCCTCGGCACTATTCTGCCGTCCTCCCCTCCGGCAGCAAGGAGTAGGAGAGGGAGGAGTCCACAGGAGCTGCCCCCGTCTGACCCCACTCCCGAAGGCTCGAGGTGAGGCTTTCGGCCCTCTAGCCCCTCTGCGCCGGGGAAGGGGAGCAACCTCTCATCTCTTGGCCTCTCCTGGCTGTGTTCCTGGTTCAGTGCAGTGCAGAGCAGAGGCCAGGATGCACAGCTCTACAGCCCAGCTTGGTTCCTTCCCGATCTGGCCCCAAGGTGGCAGCAGGGATTGGGGGGGGGGGCACACCTGGGGGAGCTGAACCCCTTCAGGAAAGAGAGCTGGGGGTGGCGACGGCTGGGAGCCTCCGCCACAGTTTGTTCCGAGGCTTGGAGCCACCCCGTGTGCTCAATTCCTATTCATCCTGCTCAGCTGAGCCCGCGTGCGCTTCAGCCACTCAGTGCAGCCCTCCCCTGCGGGACGGTGACAGGCCTCCTGTGCGTGGGCCTCCCGGGGAGGGGGGAGGGGTTTTTGGAGGAAGTAGCGGCATCACGAGGGGGGAGGGTGACAGTAAAATGACAGTTAGTGTCATTCTGTGTCATTTTGGTTGGTGGTGTGCCCCAGGATTTTGTAAATGTAAAAAATGTGCCGTGGCTCAAAAAAGGTTGAAAATCACTGTTCTGGAGGACTCAGAACTTCTACAACATGGGTGCTCATTAGGCAGCTCGTGAGCTACTAGTAGATCTTCAGCCCTCTTCCAGGTGATCTTCGGGCCTCACCAGCCAGATGAGGTGCTCCTGCCATGCACACGCACACCCTGCGCCCATGCGTGCTCCTGCTGCTGGTTTCCGTTCTCGCGGTGCTTCTTTCACCTGCGGGGCATTGCAGGAAGGAAGCACGAGGCGGGGCCTCTGGAGGGAGCGCCCTGCCTCTCTCTCGTCCAGAAGCAGCTGTGCAGCCTCCGTTGCCGGCGAGACAGGCAGGGCGGAGCGCTCCCTCTGGATGCCCCGCCTTGTGCTTTCTCCTTCCTGCCATGCGCGCACACACCCTGCACGCACGCGTGCTCCTGCTGCTGGCTTCCGCTCTCGCGGTGCTTCTTTCGCCTGCGGGGCATTGCAGGAAGAAGGAAGCACAAGGCGGGGCCTCTGGAGGGAGCGCCCTGCCTCTCTCTCGTCCAGAAGCAGCTGTGCAGCCTCCGTTGCCGGCGAGACAGACAGGGCGGAGCGCTTCCTCTGGATGCCCCGCCTCGTGCTTTCTCCTTCCTGCAATGCCCCGCAGGCAGAAGAAGCGCTGCGCGGGCAGAAAACAGCAGCAGGAGCACGCACGGTGGTGGGAGCGCATGGCGGCGGGAGCACACGGCGGCGGGGGCAGGTAGATCTTTTGGACTTGGTTGCTTTAAGAGTAGCTTGCATGCTGAAAAAGTGTGAGCACCCCTGTTCTACAAAGACGCGGTGGGGAAAGAAAAAGCCAGGGAGCATACAGAGCGTCGACTGCAGCTTCAGCACAGCTCAGGAGGCAGACCTGGCTTGTTATTTTGGAAAGGAGAGGGATTTCCTATAGCTTTGCAGAATAAAGTACCTTCCCCCATTAAATACATCCGTAAGTGCTTCCTCTGCTCCCAAAAACTCATCAAATGCAGAACAGCCCCACATTAATGGCCAAATTCTGACTCGGGTCATTTGAAGGCGAAGACGCAAAGACTGTAAACAACAGTGGCAACTCCTCGGAAGGCCGAGACCCCGAAACAATTCCCTCAAGGCAGGCAGAAGATAAAGTTGGTAGTGATGGGGAAATCTTTTGGTGCTGCAAGGCAAGAAACACCACTGCTTTGCAGACTTTCTCCATGTCCTTTATCCTTGCAACATTCGGGGCCTGGCTACCCCCAAATCCATTCCAGCCTTTCATTTTGTATTTACATTTGAATTAAAAACTCCCCAGGCCCAAAGGGGGGCAGAGCAACTCCCAAAACACACGATTAGTTAATTGCAGGTCACAGTTTTAGAAAGGAATCGCGATTCCGAAGCCGGAGGGACGTGCTCAGAAGAGAAGCCCAAAGCGACAGAACGGAGAACATCCCAAAGCCATCCTTCGTTTAATATACAGACGCTCACAACTTCCACTTGGGTTATCTACACTGAATGCCAGGATATGGACTCATTTGTCTTAATTTAAATTGGGGGACGAGGGTGTCTGCAAAAAAAAAAAAATCAAACCCAAAATTCACCACAAGCATGCGAAGCTGCTGCCTCATTCAGCGGCCCTTCAAATATACAGAGCTATATTACAAACTATACATATACTGGGGAAGTACGGTTAGTGTGCTAAGGAGCGCGTGTGAGCACTTTTGGGGAGAAGGCGGCGGCCATTTGGAGAAGTGCATGCGGCTGTCTCTCACTCCAAGGCTCATCGCAATACAGGGAAACACGGGTCTCTGCTCCCCGCACTCCTCGGCTCCCAGGCAGCCGGCATCAGGAGGTCAGCAACTGAATGTTCTTCAGCATTTCGTCAAAGGCATCTTGGGAGGGAGCCTCTGCGTTCTGGAAGGAGACCTTGATCCGGCTGTAGAGGCTGAAGGACTGCAGCTCCAGCCAGATGAAGCCAAAGCGGTCGTTGTCGAACAGGCCGTAGAAGCTGGGCATAAAGGGAAAGCAGAGGCAGAATGAGACCTCTCACAAGTCGGATTTCCAGCATCACAGCAGGCCTAGAGAATGCAACTGTAATCCACCTTCGGTCAAGGGAAATTACCACATCAATGCGCACCTTTTAAAGGTAATATAATAACAATATATTATTATGATGTCTCTATCACAGACCAGCTGCGCTGCCAGTTGGACCAAGGTGGGTCAGCGCTGCTCGTGTTATTGGACCTCACGGCAGCATTTGACACAGTCGACCATTCACTATTGATCCACCGTTTAGCCATGACGGGAGTAAGGGTGTCCGCCCTTAAATGGGTGGCCTCCTTTCTCCAAGGTCAACGGGTGGAGAGGGGAGGGATGGTCTCGGAAAGGGTCCCCCTTAATTGTGGGGTCCCCCTAGGGGCTATCCTCTCTCCTCTATTATTTAACATCTATATGCGTCCACTGGCCCAACTGGTGTGTAGTTTTGGTCTGGAGTGTCATCAGTACGCTGATGACACCCAGCTGGTGCTGAGGATGGAAGGCCGGATGGACTCTGTACCCGATTATTTCCATCAGTGCCTGGAAGCCGTGACTGGGTGGCCACGGGCCAGCAGGTTGAAGGTGAACCCGTCGAAGACGGAGGTCCTGTGGCTGGGTCGCTCTGGGGGGGGGGGGGGCAGCTCCAGCTGCCAATAGTGGACGGCGAGGTGGTCAGCCCGTGGGCCCTGGTTAAAAGCCTGGGGGTCCAACTGGACCCTCTGCTGACGATGGAGGCTCAGGTCTCCACCGTGAGCAGAGCGGCGTTTTTCCATCTGCGCCAGGCAAGGCGGCTGGCGCCCTGCGTTTCCAGTGGCGACCTAGCCACGGTAATCCAGGCCACGGCCATCTCGAGACTGGACTACTGTAACCCCCTTTACATTGGCCTTCCTCTGTCGGGAATCCGGAAACTTAAGTTGATGCAAAACGCTGCGGCTCGACTACTGGTTGGTGCGGCACTATCGTGCCACATCACTCCAATCCTACAGCGATTGCACTGGCTCCCGATCGAGTACCGAATTGCTTTCAAAGTGCTGGTGTTAACCTTTAAGGCCTTGCATGGCCTGGGGCCAGTGTACCTGAAGGACTGCCTCTCCCTGCACATTCCCCAGAGACCACTACGGTCCATGGATCAAAACCTATTGGAGGTCCCATCACTTAAGATCTGCCGTCTGTCCTCGGCGCGGCAGTGTACTTTCTCTGTAGTAGCACCTACCCTTTGGAACACCCTCCCAGAAGAGGCTCGAGCAATAACTGATCTGCAGGCCTTCCGGAGGGCCTGCAAGACCCATCTCTTCAGACAGGCGTTTAACCTTTAAGGCTGTTAAATTCCACTCTTGCCTCAATCTGTTTTATTATGTTTTAAACTATGTTGAGATTATGTTGTTCACTGGTGTGAACCAGCCTGAGCCTCTTTGTGAAGGGGGTATATAAATCGAAATAATAACATACATAAATAAATAAATAACAATAACTACTACTATTCAGGTTGACTTATACTCAAGTATATACGGTATTAGGCTGGAAATGACTTGACGGTACACAACAGCAACAAGACATTTAGAACTCTGAGCCAGAGGGCTCTAATGACTCAGTGAATTCCATAGGGTTTTACTATGGCAGTTAGAAGTGGAATATAGGGCTCTAACAGTGCAGTATGGGAAGGAATCCCGTTTACCATGCTCTGCAGGTCCGAGGGTAATCTTCGTTCCTGGAGGCAATGCCGCCGGGCAGGACAAAGGGGCAAGGCGAAGGCGCTTGGGCAGCCGCCCCCTCTTCCTCCTCAGCTGGGGGCTCTGCTCCGACCCCTTCCAGCACAGCTGCCCCCGGCTGAAGCGCCTCCTCCTCCTCCTGACCCTTCTCTCCCTGGAGGAGGCCTTCCTCTTCCTGCTGCTGTTGCTGCTGCTCTCGCCGCACTTGCTCCTGCACTTCCAGGACAATCCGAGAGAGTTCGCTGAAGTTACTCAGGCTTTCAATGTCCGGGAGCCGGATGGGATGTGCCAGGTCGATCTCCACCGTCTGCTGTCCTGCCGGGATGTTGGGGTCACCCTGGGGAAGATGGGCAAGCAGAAAAATATTATTTTCCAAAAACACACAAATGCCTTGCGGCCAGGGCAAAACACCACCCACACTGTTATTAGAACAACAGTAATCAATTCATTTTTCCCTTTTCCTACTCTGTCTATTGCCACCAACTTTTGCCTTGGATCATCGACCTACCTGACCTCATCTTTTCACCTTCTCATTTCCATCCGCAGGGAACTGGACAGGAGGAGTGTGACCCTGCTGGTTCTCTTGGATATCTCAGTGGCATTCGATACCATCGACCATGGTTTCCTTCTGGGGAGACTCGATAGGATGGGATTTGGGGGCACGGTTTTACTGTGGCTCCGGTCTTTCCTGGAGGGTCATTCCCGGTCGGTGAAGCTGGGGGAGTCTTGCTCAGACCCCTGGCCACTGACCTGTGGGGTCCCACAAGGATCTATTTTGTCCCAAATGCTATTTAACATTGGGAGAGGTCATCCGGAGTTTTGGAGCTCGGTGCCACCTCTATGCAGATGGCACACAACTCCACTACTCCTTTCCACCTGAATCCAAAGAAGCCGCTCGGATACTGGACCAGTGCCTGGCTGCTGTGTCGATCTGGACGAACAAGCTGAAGATTAATCTCGACAGGACAGAGGTCTTCTAGGTCAGTCGTTCGTCTGACCAGGGTATTGGGTGGCAATCTGTGCTGGACAGGGTTGTACTCCCCCTGAAGTCACAGGTCCGCAGTTTGGGGGTCTTCCTGGATTCAGTGCTGACGCTTGATGCACAGCTGTCGGCAGTGGCCGGGAGGGCCTTTGCACAATTAAAACTTGTGCGCCAACTGCGACCATACCTTGTGAAGTCAGACTTGACCACAGTGGTCCATGCCTTAGTTACCTCTAGATTGGATTACTGCAATGCGCTCTACGTGGGGCTACCCTTGAAGATGGCCCGGAAACCCGGGGAAGGCTATCCTTTCACCCCTACCACTATCTCAGTCCCGCCTTGTGGGAACAAGGGAGAAAGCCTTTTCCTCGGTGGCTCCCCGTTTATGGAACACATTGCCTTGTGAGATTAGGCGTGCCCCCACCTTAGAAAGTTTTTAAAAGTATCTAAAAACCTGGCTTTTCCGCTGCGCTTTTGGAGATTAACCCTATAATCTCATATTGCCATTAACCTTCAATAGTTGTGCTTATTGCACCCCCTCCCCAATGAAGGTCCCTTTTTTCGACTCCATCTCGGAAGAGTTCCTCCTTTATAAATAATCCGCTCCACAGCTATCTCACCCCGTTTTTATCTTTACTATTTTAATCTCTACATGTGACCCGCTCATGGTTCTGTTTCACGAATGACTTTAATTGTAATTTTATTGGTTGTTGTATTCTTATAGTTTGTTTTTTATGTAATTGATTATGTTGTTGTTTGTGTTTTGGTTTTATTTATTGTATTACATACAATGGCCTCATGTAACCCACTCCGAGTCCCCATTGGGGAGATGGTGGCGGGGTACAAATAAAGATTATTCTTATTATATTATTATTATTATTATTATTATTGCAAATGCGACTGGTGGGGATGAGGGACAGGGCCTTCTCTGCAGTGCCCCCAGTCTGTGGAACCCCCTCCCCAGGGATATCAGATTGGCCACCTCCCTCACGTCTTTTAGAAGAAAACTTAAGACTTGGCTATGGGACCAAGTGTTCGACCAGCAATAACAGCAAGTGAAAAAAGTTTTAAAACAATGAATTGACTCAGACTAGACTTTGGATTCTGGATTCTGATTGTAACAGGCATGTTTTAATCAATTGTTTAATTATTGTTTTTAGTATTTTTAATGTATTGTTGATTGTTTTTATGATGTTGGCATCCTGTGAAAAGGACATTCAAGTGTCCTGCCATGTATTGCCTCTGCGTATTATTGCTTGCCGGGATCATTTGTGGGGAGGGGGGCTTTTGGGTATACGTCTTTTATCTGTTTATTGATGTTTTATTGATTTTATGCTGTAAACCGCTCTGGGCTCCAGAGAGAGCGGTCTACCAAATCGAATTTATAAAATAAGTGCCACCTCGGAGTTGGTTGAGGTAGGCAGGATTTTCCCCGGGTACTGGTTGTGGGGGGTCGGGAGCAGGTTAGGGTTTTGCCCTCCCTTCTGCTCGAGATCCCCGTGTACAACTGGTGGGCCACTGTGTGATACAGAATGCTGGACTAGATGGGCTGAGGCCCGATTCAGCATGGCTCTTCTTATGTTCTTATGTGTGCTCTTCTGAGGCCGCCCTGAGTCCCCCCCCTCGGGGGTGAGAAGCGCGGGGTAAATATGTGGAAAATAAATAAATAAATAAACCAAACACCATCCCCAAACTTTGAAAACAGTGCATCCGGTGTGCAAACAGGTTGGGTGCTTTACAACTAGGGACTCCCAAATGTGTTATTCTCACTTGTCACCACCATCGAGACTGCTCAAAGCTCTATGACTGCCCTTCTCTCTGCCATTCTCTTGACCACATGTAGCCATGCCATAAGAGGAAAGGGGGTAGGGGTTGGAGAAAGTTGGCAGATCTCAAAGTCAAGGCAATGTCCGTTCAAACAGGAAGAAACCAGATGCTCACAGTGATTTTGGTTCCTTTGGCTTTTTTCCCGTGGAAGCTGAGCATGACTATTTCGAGACCGTGGCTCCCATACGTTCCCTTGAAAAGGCCGGGCTCAATGAGATCGTCAGGACTTTGTGGAGGGAGGTAGATCCGCCTGTACGTCAAGCAGTTGCTGAAACACACAAACAGGTTGTTGGGCGAGTGGGCTTATTAACAAAAAACCCCTCCCCATAAATGTACAGCAGAGTAAATTATTAGCAGCAGCGTGACCCCGCACCAGAAGCCCAAGTAATAAAAAGAACAATAACAAACAAACCATTGTTATCTCTTCCATAGGAGGCTTCTAGTAAAATCATATGGTTGCACTATTTACAAGAACAAGGTTTCCAAAACACAAAGTTCTTTATCCTTCTTTCTGTAGCTTTACACACAGCAGCCTTCACACTGAAGATTCACACACAATGGCCTTCACAACCTGGGGCTTCTCTCACCAAAGCTTCTCACACCAGGCTACTCACACCAAGGCCTACTAACACCGAGGCCTTTCTCCCACGGAGGCATTCTCACACTGAGATTTGCTAACACTGTGGGCTCTCTCAGACTGATGCCTTTCTGGCGCCTTCCCCACTGAGATTTGCTAACACATCTCAGACTGATGCCTCTCTCACACAGAGGCCTTTCTCCCAATGAGGCCTTCACACTGAGTTCTGCTAACAATGTGGGCTCTTTCTCACTGATGCCTCTCTCACACGGAGGCCAGTCTCCCACTGAGGCCTTCCCACACTGAGATCTGCCTCTCTCACTGATGCCTCTCTCACACCGAGGCCTTTCTCCCACGGAGGCCTTCTCACACCGAGATTTGCTAACACTGAGGGCTCTCTCAGACTGATGCCTCTCTCACACTGACGCCTTTCTCCCACTGAGGCCTTCCCACACTGAGATTTGCTAACACTGTGGACTCTCTCAGACTGATGCCTCTCTCACACCGAGGCCTTTCTCCCACTGAGGCCTTCCCACACTGAGATCTGCTAATACTGTGGGCTCTCTCTCACTGATGCCTCTCTCACACCGAGGCCTTTCTCCCACTGAGGCCTTTCTCCACACTGAGATTTGCTAACACTGTGGGCTCTCTCTCACTGCCTCTCTCAGAGGCCTTTCTCCCACGGAGGCCTTCTCGAGATTTGCTAACACTGAGGGCTCTCTCAGACTGATGCCTCTGACACCTTTCTACCACTGACGCCTTCCCACACTGAGATTTGCTAACACTGTGGACTCTCTCAGACTGATGCCTCTCTCACACCGAGGCCTTTCTCCCACTGAGGCCTTCTCACACTGAGATCTGCTAACACTGTGGGCTCTCTCTCACTGATGCCTCTCTCACACCGAGGCCTTTCTCCCACTGAGGCCTTCCCACACTGAGATCTGCTAACACTGTGGACTCTCTCACTGATGCCTCTCTCACACCGAGGCCTTTCTCCCACGAAGGCCTTCTCACACCGAGATTTGCTAACACTGTGGACTCTCTCAGACTGATGCCTCTCTCACACCGAGGCCTTTCTCCCACTGAGGCCTTCTCACACTGAGATCTGCTAACACTGTGGGCTCTCTCTCACTGATCACCGAGGCCTTTCTCCCACTGAGGCCTTCTCACACCGAGATCTGCTAACACTGTGGGCTCTCTCACTGATCCCTCTCTCACCCCGAGGCCTTTCTCCCACTGAGGCCTTCCCACACTGAGATCTGCTAACACTGTGGACTCTCTCTCACTGATGCCTCTCTCACACCGAGGCCTTTCTCCCACGGAGGCCTTCTCACACATAGATTTGCTAACACTGAGGGCTCTCTCAGACTGATGCCTCTCTCACACTGACACCTTTCTACCACTGAGGCCTTCCCACACTGAGATTTGCTAACACTGTGGACTCTCTCAGACTGATGCCTCTCTCACACCGAGGCCTTTCTCCCACTGAGGCCTTCCCACACTGAGATCTGCTAACACTGTGGGCTCTCTCTCACTGATGCCTCTCTCACACCGAGGCCTTTCTCCCACTGAGGCCTTCCCACACTGAGATCTGCTAACACTGTGGACTCTCTCTCACTGATGCCTCTCTCACACCGAGGCCTTTCTCCCACGGAGGCCTTCTCACACCGAGATTTGCTAACACTGAGGGCTCTCTCAGACTGATGCCTCTCTCACACTGACACCTTTCTACCACTGAGGCCTTCCCACACTGAGATTTGCTAACACTGTGGACTCTCTCAGACTGATGCCTCTCTCACACCGAGGCCTTTCTCCCACTGAGGCCTTCACACTGAGATCTGCTAACACTGTGGGCTCTTTCTCACTGATGCCTCTCTCACACCGAGGCCTTTCTCCCACTGAGGCCTACCCACACAGAGAACTGCTAACACTGGTCAGACTGATGCCTCTCACACCGAGGCCTTTCTCCCACTGAGGCCTTCCCACACTGAGATCTGCTAACACTGTGGGCTCTCTCACACTGATGCCTCTCTCACACCGAGGCCTTTCTCCCACTGAGGCCTTCCCACACTGAGATCTGCTAACACTGTGGACTCTCTCTCAGACTGATGCCTCTCTCACACCGAGGCCTTTCTCCCACTGAGGCCTTCTCACACTGAGATTTGCTAACACTGTAGGCTCTCTCTCACACCGAGGCCTTTCTCCCACTGAAGCCTTCTCACACTGACGTTTGCTAACACTGTGGACTCTCTCAGACTGATGCCTCTCTTACACCGAGGCCTGTCTCCCACTGAGGCCTTCCGACACTGAGATTTGCTAACACTGTGGGCTCTCTCAGACTGATGCCTCTCTCACACTGAGCCGAAATAACACTGAGGCCTACTAAGCTACAGGCACACCTGCTTATATAGAACTGCAGCTTTTTCTGAGTCACTGCATCCATTTAACCCTTTCAGTGCTTGACTCACATTTTTGAAATTAAAAATGCCTAATTAATGTTTCATATTTCTGACACAGGTTGATTTAATGAAAGCGGGACTTGGATGTTTAGCCCAGGTGTGGGCCAACTTCATCCCTCCAGGTGTTTTGCCAGGGACTTAAGAATTGTGAGAGTTGAAGTTCAAAACACCTGGAGGGATGACGTTTGCCCATGTCTGGTTTCGCCCAACAGCAGAATGAGTTCCAAGGCATAGAGTTTGCCATTCAATACAGTCAGTTTTCATTATAGACACATTTCTAGTCCGTTTCTGCCTCTCCCCACCCGGACCCCACAATTTCTCTGCTCCTTACTCGTATTGACTTGTGTAGATGAACTTCATCAAGATGAGCTCCTGCATGTGTTCATGGAAGATGTCTTCCAGGGTCCGCCCCCATTCCTCTCGCAGCCAGGTCCGGAATTCCTATGGCCGCACCCACCCCAAGGAGAGAAGCAAAGCCAATGAGTCGTCTGCGTTGCCGGGCTCCAAAGGCTCTAAAAGGGTCTTAAGAAGTGGCAAGGATCTTATCCAAGACCTAGAACCATGGACAGAGCTTGGGAGAGGGACGTCTTTGGACCACAACTCCCAGAATCCTTCCTTGAATTTCTAGCATTTCATATTCGAATTTTATCTGCATTTTTGAGTGAATTTTAACTTTGTGTATCTTGTATTTCAGGGCTGCCCAGGAAGTCGATCACGATCGACTGGTCGATCCCAGGACCGAAGGAGGTCCCTCCCCTGGCTTCAGCGCTACCACAGCTTCTTCAGCCTTGAGGAGGGTAGTGCCAAGCCAGTAGTGGCTAGCTATGCCACCACTGGCTTGGCGCTACCCTCCTCAAGCCTGGAGAAGCTGTAGTAGCGCTAAAGCCAGAGGGGGAGGGGGCGGAGCCAGGCCACGCCAAGCCCCTCCCCCTGCTCCGCCCTGCTTCTCTCTTGGTAAATCTTTCTGACTTGGTTTTGTTATAAGTAGCTCGCATGCTGAAAAAGTGTGGGCACCCCTGTTGTATTTTAATACTATCATATCTTTTAAACACTCCTGTTCCAACAGGCATTTGGCTGCTAAAATCTGGCAATTTTTTGCGATACCATCTGCCATCTATTTGATTGTTCAATCTTGTAGTTTTAATCTTGTATTTATTCTGTATTTTATTGCTATGTCGTGTTTTATTCTGTTTTTATATTGTGATTCTGCTGTTGTTAGTTGCCCCGAGCTGCACGGGAGTGGCGACTGATAAGTCTAAATAAATAAATAAATAAATAAGTAAATAAAATACGTTGTACCTTGCCTCGAGCTGCAAGGAGAGGCAGGTATTACTACTACTACTACTCATAGGGGGAAAGGCACTATCTTAGGCCCCCTCCACACTGCCCCGATATCCCAGGATCTGATCCCAGATTATCTGCTTATCCCAGGTTTTATGGTAGTTGAGACTCATATAATCCAGTTCAAAGCAGATAAACTGTGATCGGATCTTGGGATATATGGACCATGTAGTATAAACTGGTTTATTTTCTAAGCTCAAAATGGATTGTGTTCCTTTTTATACACAATTCTTCCCTTGCTTAGATATCTTCTCTTTCAAACATTTCCATTTGATGCAAGCCCTAGCGTACGGACAGAGCAAAGAGACAATCAAGAATCCTCTCAGAGGGGCTTGGCGCTATTTTACTGCTCTAGCAGTCACCGAACCATTGGGGAGATGCCGATAGCCTAATTTACCCTAATGATCTTTCCACGGAGAGCGTGATTACTCCGGATGCAATTTCTTCTTCTTTGTTGCCTACATCCCTGACTCATTCGCTTCTCTGACTCATCAGGCGTTCGCTTGCCAGAGCACAGCAACAGCGTTTCGGCATTAACTCCCCACGGCCGGCCGAGTGTGACATTAATTCCTCAAGTCAGATGATGAGCGCTAATGTCTGGTCTTCAGAAGCAGCTGACGTTTTGTGTTTTTCATCTGCACTGTGCTCTCTCAACCCCCCCCCCCCGTTTTGCCAGGGAATGGAAAGCAACAAGTTGGACATGGAGGAGGGAGGGGTGGGTGGGTGGGATGGAGCAGGAGAACCTGAAATGCAGTCCTGAATTGGGGCCCAAGCAGCCCTCCAGTCCAATGCAAACCCACAGCTTTTCAGGCCCATAATAGGACAGTGAAATAGTCTCTCTCCATTGTTAGCAGGAGAAGGAACAAAGCATGGTTCTGAAAACTTCTGCAAAGGTTTAAGCGTGAGTGTTCCCAGCTACCAGGCGTGCCTAGGTAAGCAGGGCCGTAGCCAGGATTTTGATTCAGGGGGGCGGGGTTTGGTTCAGGGGGGGCTGAGACTAGCTGGGAGAGGGTCTACCCTAGCAAACCTTTTGTATTGTTATCCCAATAACCCCATTAATGTGGGATATAATGAACATGGTGATCAGATCATGTTATAAGTGCACATAACAGTTTAAATAATGTACCAGTAAGGCCTTCTCGTGGATCACCCTGAGAATTTCGGGGGGGTGAAGCCCCTTAGCCCCCCTGGCTACATGCCTGTAGGTAAGGATTTGAAAACACCTCTTTGTGCAATATGCTCCCTACAATGGCTCAGTATGACAAAGCATGCTTCATCTCTGACTCATCACCTGTGTTTTCACTAATGTTATTGTCAACACCACCATCGCTCCTAAAGCTAGTCTGTACTACTCTCTGAAGCCTTCATATCAAGATAGCCTTTGTTTCTGGTTTGCTGTGAGTTTTCCAGGATGTCTGGCCATGTTCCAGAAGCATTCTCTCCTGACGTTTCGCCCACATCTATGGCAGGCATCTTCAGAGGTTGTGAGGTCTGTTGGAACATGAAAGAGTGAAGGGGGAGAAAGAAAGGAAGGAAGAGGAAGGAAGGAAGGGGGAGAATGGAGGAAAGGAGGGGGAGAGGGAGGAAAAAAGGAGAGAAGGAAAGAATGGAAGGGGAAGGAAGAAACAAAGAAGGAGGGAGGAAAGAAGGTAGGGAGAGAGGGAGGAAAAAGAATGAAATAAAAAGTGAGGGGAAGAGAAAGGAAGGAAGGGGGGGGAGCAGGGCCAAGTCGGACCTTGGTGTTGACGTTGGCGAGGCAGTCCCTCCGGAAGGCTTCGAAGAGGCAGCAGCTCTTGCGATGCCCGTCAATGAGGGCAATGAGCTGGGTGTCCCCAAGGGGCAGTGAGGCTGGGTCTGCGGCGCCAGGGCCAGGCCCGCCTCTGCCACCTCCCTCGGGGCCTGTGGCAGAGGACGAAGAGGAAGACGAGGATGAGGCGCCACCGCCGGGCTCTGCCATCCCCGTCGAAGAGGGCGCAAGGCCCCAAGAGCAGCGGGGGATGAGGAAGAGGCGGCAATGGCGACGCGGAAGCAGCAGTCGCGGCGCATTTGCATCACTCCTACCCGCTACATGCTGGGAAACTGAGGCCCGGGCTGCTCTGGAGAGCCAGATGCAATCATGGAAAGAGCTACATCTGGCTCCCGAGCCATAGGTTCCTGACCCGTGCTCCACAGATATATAAACTCCAATTGTCTAGTTTCCAACGGACCTCACAAACTCTGAGGATGCCTGCCACAGATGTGGGTGAAACATCAGGAGAGAATGCTTCTGGAACAAGGCCAGACAGCCCAGAAACCTCAGAGCAACCCAGTGATTCTGACCATGAAAGCCTTCAAAAACAGCCTTTATTTTTATTTAGATAATGTTTCCCCCACTCCTCAGTTACAAAGGCACTCAGAGCAGCTTCCAAACTTTTAATTTGCCCCCAGGCTTACAATTAATAATTATTACAAAGATATTATACAAGACATGATGTTGTTGTGTCATGCTGGCTGCTTCCCTCCTCCCCCCTTCCTGTTTTCAAATAATCAACACAGGAAGTTGCATGAGATCTCCATCCATTTGCCATCTTTTACCAATGCTGGGCTGTGTGGCATTGCATAAAGCCTTCTCCCCTGTGTGCTGTTTGCTCAAGGCTTTCAAAAGCACTTTCCTGGGGCAGAAACAGAGGGAAGGGCTGAAGTTCAGCCTGGCACCAAGAACTGAATCTTGGCCAAAGTGAGGAAACTATCGCATTGCTACTCAGCAATGCTCCCTTCCCAGCATGCAAGTCAAGGGCCCGGCCTAAGCTGAACTATGCACCTGGACAATGGCCAACTTTTGAACACAGAGTCCGCGAATAGCCTTTGGCTTTAATGTGTTGGTGGGCGGAAAATTACGCTGTGAACAATTTGCCCAGCAAATAACTAGAGTGAATGTGCTTAAATAGGCTAAATTTTCGAATATATGTCTTGTGATGCTCCTGGGAATTCACAAAACCAAAGAAACCTGGACTGTCATACTCAAGGCTAGAAATATAAAAATACTATGCATTTGTTGGCTACCAAGCTTTTCCCCGCCCCTGGCTCTCTTCCCCCTCCTTTCCTTTCTCCAAGAAAGGGAGGGAGAAGAGAGCCAGGGGCGGGGCAGAGCGACGACGCGTCACTCTGACGCAGTGGCGCTTTGCCATGCTTCTGGCTTTCTTCCCCCTCCCTTCCTTTGTCCAGAAAGCTGCGCCGCGGAGGTGTGCCGCGGCGGCGTGACGGCGGCGGCGGCGGCGGCGATGGGGTGCGTCTTAGTTTATATAAGACATACCCCGAAAGTAAGACGTGAGGGGACTTTTCGGGGAAAGAAAGTAAGGAGCTGTCTTACTTGAAACACGGTAGTACTAACGCAACAGCACAAGGGAATGGCTAGAAAAGCATTGGGTTATCTATAATTCATTAAAGTACAACACATTTTGAGTTCAAAACAATATATAGTTCAACACAATAGTTCAGCACAATTATTTATGAAACAATACACAAGTGTGGAAGCCTATGGATATATAGAACTAAATAGTCCAAACATGGTCTCTTAAATTCGCATTACTTACGGTCCTGTTTTAAGTGCCAAGATGGTCATGGGTACTTTCTGTCCTTAAAGAGTCAGGTAGTCCTTGTAATCCACAAGGAAGGTAAACAAAGGATCTCAGTTTGTTTAAGCAGCGCGGTAAAGGTGGCGGCGTTTTGAAGACAAAAATCCGTATCGCAGCGGCTCTTTTGTAATCCGACTCAAGGTGAGTGATGTGGGCAGACCTTGTTATGTAAACCCCAAGATGTTCTACAGCAACTCCTTGGTATAATCCGACTCAGTAAAAATATGCTGAGCGATAAGGGCAATTGTTTGTTTTGAAAGTGGTAGACTGAAGGTGGATGAATCCAATGGTAGATAAATTATCCATAGAGTTCCAACACAAGATAAAGAAGCCCAAATCAATACTCCATCGAGCATGGGGTCACGCCTACGGGATCGTGTAAATGGATCCACCCCGTTTTGATGTACAGACCAAACCACACCAGAGTATACATGCCTTACTCAGAGTAGAACGAAAATGCATAACCCTCCTAACCAGTGAGAACCCTCTTGGGCTCAATGACACCTTAAGTATTAACAGCATCCTTCTCTAATAAGACTCCAGGTCTCACTTCAAGTGTCAGCAGGACCTAATTGAGTGAACTAATTAATTATGCGGACTACTTAAGTAACACAGAGCAAGTAACTTACTACCGTATCTGCAGTTGATACATTCTGTGATGCTCTGTGTTACCTATTATATGGTAAGTGTATTGCTAATGTTGCGCTTTATCCTACCCTTTCGCTACTGCTACTTTTTGGAATACATACATAGTTGTTATATTGTATTTTATAGATAAAAAACTCATTGAAGCTTCTCGGCCTTTTGGCGAAGATCAAGTATAACTCATTGAAGCCTCAGAGTATGATGTAAAATGCCGCCCTGAGGAAGATAACATCGAGACGGGGTGGATCCATTTACACCAGGGCTGTCCAACTGCCGGCCCTGCAGGTGTTTTGGCCTTCAAATCCCAGAAATCCTAACAGCTGGTAAACTGGCTAGGATTTCTGGGAGTTGAAGTCCAAAACACCTGCAGGGCCGGCAGTTGGGCAGCCCTGATTTACACGATCCCATAGGCGTGACCCCATGCTCGATGGAGTATTGATTTGGGCTTCTTTAGCTTGTGTTGGAACTCTATGGATAATTTATCTACCATTGCATTCATCCACCTTCAGTCTACCACTCCTTGAATTGCAAGGAGTGAGCTGAGTCCGGTCCGTGTGCTCCTACTGAGTCGGAGTATACCACAGAGCCGCTGCGGAACAGCCTTGTGCTTTCAAAACAAACAACAATTGCCCTTATTGCTCAGCATATTTTATTGAGTCAGATTATACCAAGGAGTTGCTGTAGAACATCTTGGGTTTTACATAACAAGGTCTGCCCACATCACTCACCTTGAGTCGGATTACAAAAGAGCCGCTGCGATACGGCTTTTGGTCTTCAAAACGCCGCCACCTTTACCGCTAAGGTTGCCACTTTTTGATATAAGAAATAAGGGACATTTACGTGATTTTTCACAAAAATAAGGGACACTTCATTAAAAACTTGAAACTCAAACGTTGGGTATAAATAGTTTTATTAACAGAATAAGGTAATGATTGAAACTCACAAAAGAAACTGAATTACACCCTCTTAACAGTACATGGTATGTTTCTGCATGTTTTGTCATGCAGAAAAAACGTTATTAGAACTACCTTTTTCTCTCCATCTGTATTTAGTACTTGACTTTGCTGACTTTAAAAGTGCACTGTCTAAACATTAAAATAAAATAAATATTATTAGAAAGTACATCTTCATTTTTATTATGTCAATAGTTAATGTTATAGTATAGTATGGCCTATTTTATCGTTTCATAAATAATTGTGCTGAACTATTGTGTTGAACTATATATTGTGTTGAACTCAAAATGTGTTGTACTTTAATGAATTATAGATAACCCACTGCTTTTCTAGCCATTCCCTTGTGTTGTTGAATTATATGTGAGCTAGCCTGACTGCCCTGGCGCCATAAGGATTCCAGCAAACACACAGAAGGCCCCTTTCGTAAACATTGGTAATTCAATGTCTTGTTGAATGCTTTTATGGATGGAATCACAGGGTTGCTGTGAGCTTTCTGGGCTGTATAGCCATGTTCTAGAAGCATTCTCTCCCGACACTGAAATCCAGAAGCATGTGGACAATTTCAACAAAAACCATGAAAATGAACAAAATCTGGCCACCGGTTCTAAACAACTCTAAAATCAGGATGGTAAATAAAGAGCAACACTTAAAAACAGGAGAATTCCAGGCAAGAAACAATCAGCACCAGTGAACACCTCCCAACAAAGGATCCCCCGAGGCAGGAAGCACCCAAGCCTTGAAGCTGCAATGCCATTCAATGCTTATCAAGGTGGCCAATTGCAGCAGTCACACTTGTCCCAAACAGACAAGACTTCTTTCTCCCACCCTGTACATTATTCCACAGATATATAAACCCCACTTGCCTAATTTCCAACAGACCTCACAACCTCTGAGGATGCCTGCCATAGATGTGGGTGAAACGTCAGGAGAGAATGCTTCTGGAACATGGCCAGACAGCCCAGGAAACTCACAGCAACCTACTTGTAATTCGCCATCTAAGCCTGACACTAGTTATGGAGCTATTTCAACGTGACAATTTGTTTCCATCTCCAGGCTTACCTCTTGCCTTCCTCCCGACATACGGTGGTGATCTGTCTGGTTGCATTTGGTTGAAAACTCATCCTTCTTCACAATCTGTCCAAATTAAAAAGAAGCACAATCACAAGCTTCTTCATAAGCAAATGGTCTCAGCACCGAAGGCTTTTGGGACAGGTCGGTTCTATCTCCACCTGCGATTACCTGGATAGACCACAGAACTCAAAAGGCTTCCCACCTGGATATGCCCACTGTGGGGTCCCTTGTGGCCATACATGCACTCGACCGTGGCACTCTTCCTCTCCATTAAGTGGATCCGGAAGAGGGGCTTGAATCTCATGGGGTCGTCCACGTGAGGGTCGTGGGGGGGCAAGTACATCCAGCCAATGATGAACAATCCATCCACCTGACAAGAATGTGATAAGAGAGAAAGTCAAGGCCAGTCTGGGATCCCATCCTGCTAGAGCTAAGCTTCTTTCCCAAAGGGCAGCTCTGCCTCAAGGCCCTCGGGGTCAGGGTTACGCCTCTTCGAAGCCGGATAATTGCCTTCTGGTAATATATTGCCCTATCGCTACAGCTCAGCCGCTCATCATGCAGACTCTGGAGGAGGAGAGCAGCTCATTGTATATAAACTTTCCAATTCCCCAGTTCTTTTGGCCCCTGAGGCTCTTTACCTTCTAGAGAACAGCTGTGCTGATCAAGAGAGCAGGCGCACACAGAGCCTCCAAGTAATGAGGTGAAAAGCACCTCAACATTGGCAGCTCTCCTCTCAGCAGGGAGAGAAAAAGGAGGAGGATCCAACCCTGAGTTGGAGTGAGCTCTAGTATGCAATATGCAGTTCTTCCCTCTCAACCCCCCCCCTTTCCTGCTCTCTCTTTCTTATAGGCACACAAACTATTTCTAAGCAACCCAAAGTGAAATGTTTTTGTATACAAACCACACTAATAATAATAGCCCTTTGATATTACTTGGTATTATTATTATTGGCATGGGAGGCCCTACCAGTGACTATTATGCCACCGTCAGCATAGCTCACAACTTCATTAGGGTACGCAAGCCTCTCCCCTACGACAATGGAGAGGCGCCCCCTTGGATCATAATAATAATCTCACAACCTCTAAGGATACCTGCCATACACACAGGCAAAACATCAGGAGAAAATGATTCTGGAACATGGCCATACAGGCACGTTCCATGGCCATACAGCCACGTTCCTTGGCCATATCAGTCACATCCCAAGGCCATATCAGCCACCTCCCAAGGCCATATCAGCCACATCCCATGGCCATACAGCCACGTCCCATGGCCATTCAGCCACGTCCCATGGCCATACAGCCATCCCATACAGCCACGTTCCATGGCCACAGTTCCATGGCCGTCCCATGGCCATTCAGCCACGTCCCATGGCCATTCAGCCACGTTCCATGGCCATACAGCCACGCTCCATGGCCATACAGCCACGTTCCATGGCCATACAGCCACGTTCCATGGCCATACAGCCACGTTCCATGGCCATGCAATATGCAGCTCTTCCCTCTCAAGCCCTATTTTCTGCTCTCTCTATCTTATAGGCACACAACCCTCATTTCCAAGCCCAAGGGAAGATATCAATGATTATTTGAGGCAGAAAATCCAAATGATGTTCCATTTCCTAGCAACCATGTGAAATGCGTTTGTATACAAACCACACTAATAATAATAATAAGCTCGCAATCTCTGAGGATGCCTGCCATAGATGCAAGCGAAATGTCAGAAGAAAATGCTCATGGAACATGGCCAGACAGCCCAGAAAACTCACAGCAACCCAGTGATTCTGGCCTTAAAAGACTTCAACAATAATAATAAACTTTATTTGCATCTCGGCCCCTCTCCCAAAATGGACTCAGGGCGGCTTACGACAAAAATACAATGTACATAGTACTAATAGCAACCAAAACAACACAGGTCAACTAAGACAAGCAGAAATTAGACAAGAGATTTCTGCACTCCTGCGCAGGTCTTCATGCATTTTCATGATTCTAGCACAAAGGAAGGTCTCTTCGGGTTGCAGCCACTGAAAGAGTTCCTTCTGCCTCCTATTCAACTACATTATCTAGAGCTTCAGAGCAACCTTTTCACCTGAGCAACTTCTAAACATAGTTTCACTCCAAAAATATATTTTACTGAATAATACCCTGTTTCCCTGAAAATAAGACAGTGTCTTATATTAATTTTTACTCCCAAATATGCGCTAGGTCTTATTTTCAGGGGATGTCATATTTCCATGAAGAATTCACATTTATTGAACAAAAAAAGAACATTAATTATATACTGTACAGTAATTGTCATCACAAACCAGATAAGCAGACACCCCCTAAAGAATCAAGGTGACACATTGGTTGCCTGACTCACACACACTGGGCTACAAAAATATGGGCTGTAATGTACCTGGAGACTGTAACACTATCCCACAGCAGTTCCTGGACCACTTGTATAGCAGGGACAGTATTGCAGCTTCCGGCCACCAGGGGAGATCAAAAACTTTAATAGGTCTTACTTCTGGGGGAGGCGTTACATTTAGCAATTTAGCGAAACCTCTACTAGGTCTTGCCTGTTCCAATGTATCTCCCTCTATGAGCTATTTCTAGATTAAGGGGGAGGTCCTGCTCTCGGCCTCACAGGTGCGGCTGGTGGGGATGATGGACAGGGCCTTCTCAGTGGTGGCTGCGAAACTCCCTCCCCAGTGACATCAGGTTGACCCCATCCCTCCTGACCTTTAGGAGACAGCTAAAGACCTGCCTGTGGAACCAAGCATTTGGCCCATCATAGGAATTTTTAAAGTTATAGTGAAAGTTGAAAGTGCAATGACCCAGGATTGTTTACAGACTATATATACAGTATATATATACAGTGTGTGTGTGTGTGTGTGTGTGTGTGTATAATTTCAACTCCACTCCCCGGAGGCTCAGAGCGGTTTACAAGCATAACATGTAAAAACAGAGAACATACAGTACTAATACAAGAGACAAATTAAATAAATTAAACAATTAAACAATTTGAGAACTTAATCCACCAACAGAGATCTACTGGGAGAGATCCGATGGCCTATAGTTCTCAGAAAGGCCGCTTACACTCCAGCCGTGGGGCCAGAGTGTAACTTAAGTCCCTTGCTGGTATCCGTATACTACCCTTAGGGGGAGAGGAGCTGCTCTGCCCTGCTGCTTTTAAGGGCTGAAAGGCACATCTTGTTTCTATCCCGGATAACATGCTCAGGGGCTGGGGTCCGTTCTGAGATCTCACCCAGCTCCTGTAGCCAACATTCCAGAAAGTCCTAGGCCGAAACCTCCTTCGTCTCTTGGCTGGGCCCGAATTCCCCCGAATGGCTGTGTCTTTGTGTGATATGTGATTTCATATGTGATTTCATATGTGATTTCCCAGCATGCAGCTTGTGTGATATGTGATTTCACATGTGATTTCCCTCCTTCCTTTTCCCTCCCTCTCTCCTTCCTTCTTTCCTCCATTCTCCCTCTTCCTTCCTTCCTCTTCCTTCCTTTCTTTTTCCCCTTTCACCCTTTCCTTCTCCTTCTCCTTCCTTCTTTCATCAATTCTCCCCCTTCCTTCCTTCCTCTTCTATTCTTTTTCACCAAGTCTTCCTTTCCTTCTCCTTCCTTTCTTTTTCACTTCCCTCTCTTTATCTCCTTTCTTTTCTTCTTTTCCCTTCATTATTTTTTCTCTTTCCTCACTCCCTTTCCTTTCTTTTCCCCACCCTTTCCTTTCCTCCCTTCCCATTTCCCCTCCTTGTCTCTCTCTTGCTTTTCTTTTCTTCCTTTTCCATAGTTTGTTCTTCTTTTCTTTCTTCCTCTCTCCCTCCCGCCTTTATTTCCTCTGTCTTTCTTTATTTCTTTCCCCCTTCCTTCCTTCCGTCTTCTCTACCTTCCCAGAGTCCTGAGCATGCCTTTTGCAGAGCCAGGTCTGAAGTGATTTTATGTGCTGTGTTTAATAATGAAGTGATTTTTAGGTGTCTGAAGTGATTTTTATGTGATTTTATGTGCTGTGTTTAATAATGTTTAATGTTTTATCGGGGTGTGTGTGCCAATTTTGATGTTTTATACTGTATTTTATCGATGACATTGAATTCTTGTCAACGGTGTGGACCGCCCTGAGCCCCCTTCGGGGCTTGAAAAGGATGGTATACAAATAGTGCAAATAAATAAATAAATAATTTTCAGGGGGTGTCTTGTTTTTTGGGAAACAGGGTAAGAGACGTTTCTCCGGGGACGGGAAATTGGCTCTTAGACATCCTGAGTTTGTCAACTTTCGGTTTCTGTTCCTTTTTTAACCCATTTTGAAATTAATAACACATCCGTTTAGGTATAGGGGGGGAAATATGATTGTAAGCCATTTCTCAACTTTGCTTAGGCTTGGAAACACCCTTTGTTGCCAGGGGGAGAGGTCAAGCTCACGAAACAATGCAAGGTCCCACATGAGGACTCAACACCACATCCAGGAGGCCCCTCTACTCACCACCACATTCAAAAGCCCCCCGTAAGGTCCAATATCCGGTTGCCACAGCCCCAGGATGTGCCGGTACCGGTGGAGTACTACAGAATTGGGAGGGGAAGAAAAAGAGCAGAGATGGGATATGAGATGGAAAGGAGATTCTCAGAAGCAAAGAAGAACACACAAGGAGGGACAGGAAAGCAGAGCTCTGGGGACTCGGGCGCTCAAACATAAAACCCATCTTCTGTGCCCTGCGGGAATTATGCAAATCGCAGCAGCGTTCATGCCAAACTGATTATTCTCTCTAATATATTCTGCTTCTGCTCATCATGAGGAGGAGTACAGACTGCAAGGCAGATGAAATCCCCTCCCCGCCCCCACTTTCATGGAAATCTCAAGGCTAATATAAATTAAATATTTGGCCTTTTTTGGGGGGGGGGGGGGGGCTTAAGCTTATGAAACAGCCCTGGAGGCCACGGAGGGGGAGCAGAGACTGGAAAAGGGCAGAAACAGAGTCAAGCGATGTCTACCTCTTCCTCGCTGCTGCTTTTGTATTTTTGTTGAAGGAAACAGCAGGATTTCTGTTTAGGGATTTCCAGCTTTGCAGCTTGTTTTTAGCCTTGGCTTCGTGACACTTGGCCAGGCGTTACCCAATTTTGCAGCTAGAAGAGCTCAAAACATGCTTCGTCCGGGAAAGTACGTCTTTCTTACACAAAATCTACAGTGTAGGCAATTATCTGGCACTGCCAGGAATACAGCTGGAAGCAAGCACTCCAAATTTCAGCAACTTGTCATATCAACTTTAGTTGTTTTATATTCTGCAACAGGCATGGGCAAACTTTGGCCTTCCAGGTGTTTTGGACTGCAACTCCCACCATTCCTAACACCCTCAGGCCCTTTCCTTTTCACCCTCAGCCGCTTAAGGTCGGTAGGCCGCAACCAAGCCGGGGACTCGCCTAGCTCTTTTCCCCAGGCTCGCACCATCGCTCTGGAGGAGGCTTGCGCCAACTTGGGCCTTCCGGGTGTTTTGGACTGCAACTACCACCATTCCTAACAGCCTCAGGCCCTTTCCTTTTCACCCTCAGCCGCTTAAGGTCGGTAGGCGCAGCCAAGCCCGGGGACTCGCCTAGCTCTTTTCCCCAGGCTCGCACCATCGCTCTGGAGTTGGCTTGTGCCAACTTGGGCCTTCTGGGTGTTTTGGACTCCCACTCCCACCATTCCTAACAGCCTCAGGCCCTTTCCTTTTCCCCCTCAGCCGCTTAAGGTCGGGTGTTTTGGCCACTCCCACCACCAAGTCTCAGGTGACTCACCCTCAGCTCTTTTCCCCAGGTTCGCTCTTTTCCGCACCATCGCTCTGGAGGAGGCTTGCACCAACTTGGGCCTTCCGGGTGTTTTGGACTCCCACTCCCACCATTCCTAACAGCCTCAGGCCCTTTCCTTTTCACCCTCAGCCGCTTAAGGTCGGTAGGCCGCAACCAAGCCGGGGACTCGCCTAGCTCTTTTCCCCAGGCTCGCACCATCGCTCTGGAGGAGGCTTGTGCCAACTTGGGCCTTCTGGGTGTTTTGGACTGCAACTCCCACCATTCCTAACAGTCTCAGGCCCTTTCCTTTTCACCCTCAGCTGCTTAAGGTCGGTAGGCCGCAACCAAGCCGGGGACTCGCCTAGCTCTTTTCCCCAGGCTCGCACCATCGCTCTGGAGGAGGCTTGCGCCAACTTGGGCCTTCCGGGTGTTTTGGACTGCAACTCCCACCATTCCTAACAGCCTCAGGCCCTTTCCTTTTCATCCTCAGCCGCTTAAGGTCGGTAGGCCGCAACCAAGCCGGGGACTCGCCTAGCTCTTTTCCCCAGGCTCGCACCATCGCTCTGGAGGAGGCTTGCGTCAACTTGGGCCTTCCGGGTGTTTTGGACTCCCACTCCCACCATTCCTAACAGCCTCAGGCCCTTTCCTTTTCACCCTCAGCCGCTTAAGCGGCTGAGGGTGAAAAGGAAGGGGCCTGAGGCTGTTAGGAATGGTGGGAGTGGCAGTCCAAAACACCTGCAGGGCCCAAATTTGCCCATGCCTATTCTCCAGGCACACACACAGTGTTTTGCTTTTTACCACCTGCTTTTTCTTATATCACAGCCAATGTAATGTATTAGAACAAAACTGCACCCCAAATTTATCAGTGCTCAATATTTTGGTGAACTGTTATGCAGAAACGGAAAAGCCATCTGCTTTAGTTGTCAGTGGGCTGGCTCCATGGACTTTTTTTTCATGTCAGGAGAGACTTGAGAAACTGCAAGTCGCTTCTGATGTGAGAGAACTGGCTGTCTGCAAGGACGTTCAGGAGACGCCCGGATGTTTTGATGTTTTGTGGGAGGCTTCTCTCATGCCCTCGCATGAGCTGGAGCTGACAGAGAGAGCCCATCCACGCTCCCCCTGTATTTGAACCTCCGACCTGTCGGCCTTCGGTCATGCCGGCACAAGGTTTATTAACCCAGTGGTTCTCAACCTGGGGTGCCCAGATGTTTTTGGCTCACAACTCCCAGCCAGTTTACCAGCTGTTAGGATTTCTGGGAGTTGAAGGCCAAAAACATCTGGGGACCCCAGGTTGAGAACCACTGGTTTAACGCATTGCACCACCAGGGGTTCCGGCTCCATGGACAAGAACAGGGGTAGGGAACCTATGGCTCAGGAGCCAGAAGTGGCTCTTTTCATGATTGCATCTGGATCTCCAGAGCAGCCCGGGCCTCGGTTTCCCAACATGCAGCTTCTCCTTCTCTCCTTCCTTTTCCCTCCCTCTCTCCTTCCTTCTTTCCTCCATTCTCCCTCTTCCTTCCTTCCTTTCTCCCCTTTCACCCTTTCCTTCTCTCCTTCCTTCTTTCATCAATTCTCCCTCCCTCTTCCTTCCTCTTCTATTCTTTTTCCCCAAGACTTCCTTTCCTTCTCCTTCCTTCCTTTCACTTCCCTCTCTCTATCTCCTTTCTTTTCTTCTTTCCCTTCATTATTTTACTTTTCCTCACTCCCTTTCCTTTCTTTTCCCCACCCTTTCCTTTCCTCCCTTCCCATTTCCTTCTTTCTTTCCCCCTCAACTCTTTCCTGCTTTTCTTTTCTTCCTTTTCCATAGTTTGTTCTTCTTTTCTTTCTTCCTCTCCCCTCCCTCCTTTATTTTCTCTGTCTTTCTTTCTTCCTTTCCCCCTTCCTTCCTTCCGTCTTCTCTTCCTTCCCAGAGTCCTGAGCGTGCTTTTTGCAGAGCCAGGTCTGAAGTGTCTGTCATTCTGCCGGGGAATCCTTTTCTCATCGTATGTACGTATAGACTCACATTTAGTTGAATTCAGTCTTAAAACATATTATATATATTCTATGGCTCTCACTGAAATAAATTTCCAAATATTTTGCTTTCTTGGCTCTCTCAGTCAAAGAGGTTCCCGACCCCTGGACTAGAATCACAAGAGGTGTGCATGAAACTCTGATCCTAAGCACAGCCGATACAACTTGTTAAGTGTCTGAAAAATACCCCACAGATCACGGAATCAAAGTTTTGTTTTCCATTCTGGTGCAGGAAAGCTAAAGGAAGTTCCAGAGCCCAGGAATGATGGGTTTCATTTAATCAGATCTTCGACATTAGTCTCGTCCTCATAGTACCATAGCAACTGAGTCACTGTACTAAATGCTGAGGTCTGCTGTCATTTAGCAGCTTGAAGGCTTGAGCTCTGAATCAATAAGTCTCCAATTATGATTTTGCCTCTGCTAATAAGAATGGCCTGGATATGTCACCTTAAGTAAGCTATCTTCTAAAACAGTGTTTCCCAACCAGTGTGCCGGGGCACACTAGTGTGCCGTGAGCGATCATCAGGTGTGTCGTGGGAAGGTGGGGGGAGAGTCTAGTGTGTTGAAGTATAAAAACCCTAAGAAACCTACCTCGATAAAGGCACAAAATTACAAACACCCCCCCCTCCCCACCCGTTGTCTACTTGGTCTCCCCCTCTCCATGCATTGGGAAGACCACCTTTTGCCTCCTGGGGGTTCTGTGTGGGAAGTTTGGCCCAGTTCTATCATTGGTGGGGTTCAGAATGCTCTTTGATTGTAGGGGAACTATAAATCCCAGCAACTACAACTCCCAAATGTCAAGGTCTATTTCCCCTGAACTCCATCTGCGTTCATATTTGGGCATATTGAGTATTCATGCCAAGTTTGGTCCTGATCCAACATTGTTTCAGTCCACAGTGCTCTCTGGATATAGGTGAACTACAACTCCAAAACCCAAGGTCAATGCCCACCTAACTCTTATAGCATTTTCTCTTGGTTATGGGAGTTCTGTGTGGGAAGTTTGTGTCTTTCTGCCATTCCTGCCAGGATATCTGTGTTGTGTTCATCGAAACAGGCCCAGGTTTCACACTGAGTGTATAATTACATTTAAAAACATATTTACTATACGTATTACTGTGTTAGAGTGTCATTTTGTGTCATTTTGGTTGGTAGTCTGCCCCAGGATTTTGCAAACGTAAAAAGTGTGCCGCGGCTCAAAAAAGGTTGGGAAACACTGTTCTAAAATTAGGGGAGAAAATACTGGCCTACCTGATCGGGCTTGTGTGAGGATGACTAGAAAATGCCTGTGATAGGATAACAACTTATTTGCTTGTGAATCACAGCCTCTTTTTGCATAAATATGTATTATTTATTCATTTAAAACATTTATATTCTGCCCTTCTCACCCCACAGCCGCAGGGGACTCAGGGCAGGGCACAACTTATATATGGCAAACATTCAGTGCCGGGACATAAAACCATAAATATATAAATACTCCATCAACAACATAGCAATGAAAAAAGAAACAAGGAGAAAAGGAACGGTCAGTATACCTCAAGACCCAAGGGTGTGGGAATGTTGCCGGTGATGTGGGAGAACTTCCGTTTGCAGCATAGTCAACATTGCTAGCTGCATTTCTCAAGTAATGCAGTTATGGGAAAGAAAGGGCTTGAAAAGCTGACCTAAGCGGCATGAAAATGCCCCCCTCCCCCCCCGGCTCTTCCTATCAATATCTCCAAGTGCTTTTCAGCAGCATTCTCCTCCATTCAATTACTCGGCAAAAAATAACTTTTTAAACAACCCTATTGTGCCACACTGGAGAAATAGGATTTCTGAAAGCCCTACTGCAAATGCTTGTTCTTAGGAAAGGAAGGTCATTAATTATCATTTGGGGCAGACCTGGCCATCCTACGGCCCGCGGGCCAGATGCGGCCCACCAGCCGATTCTGCCCGGCCCGGGGAGAAGGGTGTCGGGGGTGGGGCCAAGAGGAAGGGGTGCCGCTGCCACCATCCCATCCTCGGGGGTGGGGCCTGCGTCGGCAGACAGCCCACCGCTCCGAAGAACAATCGGAGGAGCGGCGGCTTCGGAGTGCCTGCCATCCCGGGAAGCGATCCGGGCCTGCAGCGGAAGCAGTCGGCGACCTGCAGTGGCTGATCGCCCTGCCGACCCAGAAGATTTGATCCTCTTCCGGGTCGCCAGGATGATCAGACGCCTCAGGTCGCCAACTGCTTGCGCTGCAGGCCCAGATCGCCTCCCGGGATGGCAGGCACTCCAAAGCTGGAATGCCAGGGCGATCAGCTGAGGAATGGCTGGGGGCAAGAGTGGGCGGAGGCCTGCAGCCTCCGATCGTCTGCTGCTCTGCTCTGCAGCAGCTGGATCCGCTTTGTTATCCTCTGGGCTGGGTCCATTGGGCCATTCCATCTTGGGATCCTTCCTCTCTTGAGGATATCAGCCTCCATCTTGGTTCACTTTATTTTATTTTAGTGGTTTTTATTATTATTTTATAATAATTTTATAATAATAATAATATAATATAATAAATAATATAATATAATGTTATATTATATTATAATTTCAATATATTATAATGTCTATATATACACAATATAATAATTATGATATTAATACTAATAATATATGAATATTTCTTGATATATTAATGTTAATATTAATGACATGTAATATATAGTAAATATAGTAAATAAATAAATAAATAATGTAGATTAGAATGTAGTTCAGCCTTTAGGTGCGGCCCTCCATAATATTTTTTGGCTCTCGTGTGGCCCCTTGGGAAAAATAATTGCCCACCCCTGCTTTGGGGTGTCTCACCCTCCAGACAGAACAAGCAACTCTTAAGTTGCTTATACCTCCACGATCTCTGAAGACTGGACTTCCCACAACTCATTCACTAAGACTAGCGAACAGCAGAAATCAAGTATTGGCTTCTTGCCTGCTCCACTTTAGCAGAGACGGAAACAAGAGTCTGGTTCACCCCTTTCACATTGCTTTCGTACCGCATTGAGGAAAAGAGACTAAAAGCAGAGGGAGAGGCACAGGAAAGGAGGATGCTTTCCAGCCGGCCCCCGAGGGAAAGGTCTCTGCAGGAAGGTGCAGTGAAACAGGCTAGTTTCTAGTCAGCCTAGCATTGCTTCTGCTCCACCTGGAGCAGTTTCTATCTCAGGACAGTATGAGGACCATTTGAATTTGGCTCAGAAAGTGTGGAAAAAGAAGAGAGAAATGGACTCCTCCCTCAAGGAATGGAAAGGAAACACAGCCTTGGCTTCCCTTCCTACTATGGCTCTCATAATCCCCCATCTTCTTCTGCTTGAATTGCCTTCTGTGGTGGCCAAGCTAGTCTTTCAACACCTCTCCAGTCCCCAAAGGCCCCATGGAAGCTCTGTTTGCCAGTTAAAGAGTCAGGAAAGCACACTCCATGCTTACACAGCGCAGAAAGCATTTGCCAACAGAAGGTACATACGGCAGGTGTAAACATCTCTGTATTCCATGTGCTCGTAGTCGGGAAGGATTTTCATAAAGCGCCCCGACTTCACCCGTGGGTTTATACCTGAGCAGACACAGCAGGGTGAGCATAAGAAGTTTAGTACCCATCTTACCAGCCTCTCTTGCCACCTATAACCCACTTGTTCAACCCTGAGATGGTGTTGGAGAAGCAGAGGAAGGGCTGTCCTGCGGCGTTCCAAAATCAGTGTTATTTATTTATTTATTTATTATTTCGACTTATATACCGCCACTCCCCGAAGGCTCGGAGCAGTTTACCATATAAAATATAGCAATTAATAATGAACTCGGTTATGAGTTAAATTAATGAATTCCTTTAATGTTTTATAAAGGAAGGCCACAGTAAGAACTTTCTTTAAAATGAGCCAGACTCTGTTGTTTTGATATGTTTCTGCCAGTTATGGTTATCCTAATGATCATGGAATACACTAGTAGTACTGCAGTAGCAAGTACAAACACACTAGGGACTAGTGAAGTCTTCAAAAAATATGAAAAATATATTTAAAGTGGGGCTCTTAGCCTGCAATCACAATATAATATAGCATACATCGACGTGTACAATACAGTAAGACAATCTTGGAAATGCTATTCACCATTACCTCGGAGTCACATGTAGGAAGGGTGTGCAAGACGGGGAGCAGGTAAGTATACGGTAAGTAGATCACATAACCCAGAGTCAATGCGACATGCAATGTTCAAGTTCCCATGTTGTCTGATGATGAACTGGTCCCTCGAAGATATCTATGGGGAGGGGGTGCACGACGGGGGAACGGATCGATGATAAACAAGTGGTCCACAGAGGTTGTATACTCAAGGTAAGCATTCAAGTTCCCAAGCAGTGAAGCACACAGTCGCCCAAATATTTGTAATCCAAAGACTCCCGATGGAGGTAAATAGTAAACCAAGATGAAATGCTGCGGAGCGGCTTGCAGCCCTGGGATGGAAGAAGCAAAGACGGCAAGGGCCGCAACGGTTGAGCTGCAGGGCCTAATCCGTTTCGCCTTGGGCTTTCTCAAGCGACAGCAATCCTAGCAAATGCTCAGTGTCACAGGAATACAATACAAAAGATTTCTTCAAGGGACCAGTGCATCTTCAGACAACATGGGAACTTGAACATTGGATGTCGCATTGACTCCGGGTTATGTGGTCTACTTACCGTATACTTACCTGCTCCCCGTCTTGCACACCCTTCCTACATGTGACTCCGAGGTAATGGTGAATAGCATTTCCCAGATTGTCGTACTGTATTGTACACGTCGATGTATGCTATATTATATTGTGATTGCAGGCTAAGAGCCCCACTTTAAATATATTTTTCATATTTTTCGAAGACTTCACTAGTCCCTAGTGTATTTATCCTAATGATCATATCAACATGTACCTCGGTGACAGGTTTACCTAAGGCAGCTGATTATGTTCAGTACTAAACTCAAGATGGTATTAAGACTAAACATAATGCATGAGCAAGGGAAGGAGTTTTGATCTCCGCACTAGAGAGATAATATGTACAGAGCAAGGAAGGCTTCATTTGTCAAGTGTGAGGTTGCACACAGTCTACAATAGTCTCAAAACCAACTCCAAGTAAGCTGGTCAATTGTCGAATCTTTGTATCCTATCTATCCAAAGACTCAAGGCAAAATCCTACTAGATCCGAATAACATGGATGGAGGAAGTGTCACGAAAATTTAATATGTAAATTTGATAAATGTGGATTTGATATGTTTGGGTATGAATGGAGTTAAATGGAAGACTAATAATTTTGGAAACATCAGTAAAATATTAAGACCTGCAATGACTAACTACCTGCTTGCTGGACTGTAATTAAAAGTTGCTAATGAGAACTGAAAAAGTAAACGGCGATAAGAAGGGTGACAATTATTATTTTAAGTTAAGGAAATATTTACAACATTCCTTATGTTAAGAAGGAAGTCAACACAAGGCTAACATCAACCCAGAAGTCAACATCTGGCCAGGAAACTGAGGTGGAGCCAGGATGGAAGACGTCTATCATTAATTTACAGCTTTGGGACTACATCAGCAGAATATTCCTATAATTCTCAAGTGTGGCAGAATGCAGGCGTCTGTTCCGCCCGCTATGCTCTGCTCTATGGGAAGGAGAGAGATAGTGTGTGTATGGAGAATGGCATATTTGCATGGGAGCCATCTGGTCACTTTGGCCTTCTTTCTCAAGGGAAGAGGAAGAAGTGTGCTTTTGGAGTCTTGGATCTCGTGCAGGGAATAAGGTCCTGCTGTATGGAAAACAGAGGTCTGGTCCTTGGCATTGTGCTTAGGGGAAGGATGCATTCCGGTGTTTTGAAGTTTTGGCGTTATGGAAGTTTTGGAACTATGCATGGGCAGGCTGTAGGAAAGCAGGATCTGGCCTAACAGGTGCTTCTCCAAGGAGGGAGAAAAGAATATAATATTTGGATGCATGAGGATGGATGAATGTACATGTGTGTGGATGCTGAATAAAAATGTAATTCTCCTTTGTCTGTTTGTTAACCAATGCAATTATAAGGTATTTGTGAATCCAATATAGTTGCATATAATCTGTATGTCTAATGTCATTCTTTGTGTAAAAGGGTAAAAGTTCTGTAAAAGATCTGATATACCCTCTCACACTAGAAATTGCAATAAAAAGAACCTAAGCTTTAAAGTTATTGAAAAGTTATGCATGACAGAAGCAGCTGCCTGCTACTAATTCTAGTATTAATAAATGACACATATCCACAAGAGTCATCATATGTTTGAAGAGATAGAAAGGCAGAGTTGTTTGAAATCTTGACACTTCTGGAGCACCATGATGCGGTGCATGAGCCAAGCTCATTGTGGCTTCAGAGATAAGGGAAGCTGGGGCTGTTGATCTGCAGCCTTGCTCCGCCTGACACTTTTAAGTCACTCAAGTTAAAGGCTGCAAGTTCACTTTCAGAAACGCGACCCCTGCAAGAGCATAGACTTGTGACTTACGTTTAGCGTAGACATCTCGACACGACACTCCTGTGATCTCCAGCTTCCGCAGGTTCTCGCAGACACCGTATTCTGCAATTAGACAGAAAAGATAATAATGCCGCCTACTATCCCCTGACAAGAATGGAAGGCTGTCTTTCTCATTGGACCTGCAGGCTTCCATTTTGGTTTGATGCAGTGTAAGTCTGTCATGGACTATAACCCCATCCATCCGACTGACAAAGAGCTGTATGAACAGCAAACATGAATGGGAGTAGAGATGAACTGGAGACCATGAGGTCATAGCTACATCAAATTTGATAAAGCAGTCTACAGTCCCCACGTCTTGAAGCCTCCACAGAACTCCCTTGTTTTTCTTGCCAGGTGGCTTCCCCCCCCTTTAGTAGCTGGGAAAGGTTTGTGCATTTCTAGACATCAGAGGCAAGATACTAAACACCACGGGCGGTCTAAGGTGATTTCGCATGGTAGGCGAAAATTATTTCGGCGCCCCCCCAGAACACATTGTTTTGCCCCCTCCGCCCCCAAACATTATTTGTGCGCCCCCTCCCCAAAATTTTTTCTTGGTAACTTTTGCGCGCTCCTTCTATTCCTCCCACGCGCCGCCGCTCCTTGCCCTGTGCAATTTGAAGGCCTTCGAAGGCCCCTCCTCGCGCTTCCTGGTTTACCCTGCCAGCCCCACCCACTGGGCGTTTAAGAGGGCGGGAGAGCGCTCTCCCTTGCCCTGTGCAACGCCCCGTGGGAGGGGCTGGCAGGGGAAACCAGGAAGCGCTAGAAGGGGCCTTCGAAGGCCTCTCCTAGCGCTTCCTGGTGCCCGCTGCCGGCCCCTCCCACAGGGCGTTGCACAGGGCAAGGGGGAGCGAGCGCTCCGGAGGTTCTGGGCATGCGCGAAAATCTCCGTGCATGCTCAGAAGCTGCTGCAGGCAGCAGGGAGGTTTGTTACGGCGGTGCGGCGCCCCTCCAAGATGATGCTCCCCACGCGGCCGCGTAGGTTGCTTACATGGACGGACCGCCCCTGCTAAACACATTCTCTTCTCAGCTGAAATACCCTACATTTTAATTATGGGCACAGCCTAACCTCCTCCTTTAATCAATGCGAAGTGTTCTAGCGAATTGTGTATTGCTGCACATTTCCATATAGAGCAGGTATAGGCAAACCCAGGCCCGGGGGCCACATGAGGCCCCTTGGGCTCTTTTCTCAGGCCCTCCTGTGTCTCACCTGCCTATCCTTTCTTCTCTCTTTCCTTTCTCCTTCGATTCTACCCTTCCACTCTTTCGTCCGCCCATCCTTCCTTCCCGCTTTCCTTCCTTTCTCCCTCTCTCCCCTTCTTCTTCCTTCCCTTTTGTCTTTCCTTCCTTCTCTTTTTCCTCCCTTCCTTCCCTTTCCACCCTTCCATCTTCCTCTTCCTCCCTCCCTCCATTCATTCCTTCCTTCTTTCCCTTCCTCCTTTCCTCCTGGGGGATGTTTAGCTGGGAGAAGAGAAGGTAGAGAAGGAACATGAGAATAAAAAGAACCTACGTTTCAAGATTTCCAAGGGTGTCCCATTGGGGAGAAGAGGGAAAACTGACTTTATGCTGCTCTAGAGACCAGGGCACAAGGGAGCAATGGGTTCAAATAGCAGAGAAAGTGATTTGACTGAAAAGATTAGGGAGAACTTCCTTGAGAGTAGCATAGGCTGCCTGGGAGTGTAGTGGAGTCTCCTTCTCTGGAAGCTTTTCCGCAGAGGCTGCCTATCAGGAGTGCTTTGATTGTGCCTCCTTGCATGGCAGGGGGTTAGACTGGATGGCCCTGGGGGGTCTCTTCCAGCCACAGAATTCTATATCAGGAGTAGGCAATATTTATTTTATTTATTTACGACATTTATATGCTGCCCTTCTCACCCCGAAAGGGACGCAGAGTGTACAGGGTCTCATGGATACACTTTTTCTCTCTCATCCTTGTTATCTAACATCTACATGCGACCACTCGCTCAACTGGTACGTAGCTTTGGGCTGGAGTATCACCAGTACACTGATGACACCAAGCTCATTCTGAGGATGGAGGGCCAGTCTGACTCCGTACCCAATAATTTCCATCTGTGACTTGAAGCCGTTACTGGATGGCTGCGAGCCAGCAGGTTGAAGGTGAATCCGGCGAAAACGGAGATCCTCTGGCTGGGCCGCCCGGGTGATAAGGAAATCCAACTGCCAACCCTGGATGGCGAGGCATTACGCCCGTCATCATCAGTAAAAAGCCTGGGTGTCCACTTGGACCCTCTGCTGTCAATGGAGACTCAAATCTCCACTGTCAGCAGAACCGTGTTCTTCCACATGCGACAGGCGAAGTGCCTGGCCCCCTATCTGTCCCAGAGCGACCTAGCCACGGTAATCCAGGCCACGGTCATCTCAAGACTTGACTACTGTAACACTCTTTACATTGGCCTACCCTTGACCGTGATCTGGAAACTTAAGCTAGTGCAGAATGCTGCAGCCCGGCTGCTCGCAGGGGAGCCTGCGAGTTGCTGCATAACACCAATACTGCAGAGCCTGCACTGGCTACCAATTGAGTACCGGATCACTTTCAAGGTGTTAGTTCTTACTTTTAAGGCCTTATATGGTCTGGGGCCAGTGTACCTGTGGGATCGCCTGATTCCATATAATCCTCCGAGATCACTGCGTTCGGAAGACCAGAATCTTCTAGATATTCCAGGTGTGAAGTCTTTCCACCTGTCTTTCCTGACCAAGGCCAACACTTTTGGGATCCAAACCTTTCTAGTCTTTCCTTCACTTTCTCCCTCCAAAAGAGAAGAGGAAGGGGAAGAAATGACAGGGAGGGAGCTTGGGGAGAACTCCCTCCCTCCTGGCCCACTCACCCTGCTCCGACCCACCATACGGTCCCAAAGTTAGAAACATTGCCCATGCCCGATATAGAGACATGCACATAAACCTTTGTTTAAAACAGAAAACCATTTTTTATAAATTAGTGAACGGATTGATTTGAAAAGTGGTTGCAATATCCACAGATGTAAGGGAGTGGGGCAGAAATGAAGGGCAAAACAGAAAGTATGCGAAGTCAGAACAGATCAATGCCTGCCTGGTGGTTTGAAGAACTATCCAAGTCATTTGTGCTCCAGGCTTTGGATGTGCTAGCTAAAACCAGACCAGCTTTCTAGAGCAGGGGATTAAAGCAGTCGCTTTACATGTCCAGCACCTGCCAGATATCAGACACCAGAGAATCATCTGACATGATGCTCATCTAGAAAACATGAGGCACGGCTGGGGGAAGGGAGGATTCGCAGCCGCTTCATGAATTCTAATTTGTTCCAACAGCTTCTGACTTGCAGAAGCCATTTAAAAATTCAGCACACAAAGTACTTATTCTGGACACACTTCTGAGATTCCACAACAAAATGTGCCATTTGAGGATAACGGGGGGAGCCACACTATTATACGTTAATTTCTCTGTCTGGATCCCCACTCAGGCTTCAATTCCCTGTTTGCCATGGGGACCCCCTGGGTGAACTCCAGCAGTGTTCACATTTGGGCATATCAAGTGTTCATGCCAAGTTTGCTCCAGATCCATCATTGTTTGTGTCCACAGTGCTCTCTGGATGTAGGTGAACTATAACTCCCAAACTCAAGGTCAATGCCCACCAAACCCTTCCAGGATTTTCTATTGTTCATGGGAGTTCTGTGTGCCAAGTTTCGTTCAATTCCATCGTTAGTGGAGTTCAGAATGTTCTTTGATTGTAGGTGAACTACAAATCCCAAAAGAGCAAAATCAATCTCTATTCAAATTTGGACATACCGTGTATTTGTGCCAAATTTGGTCCAGTGAATGAAAATACATCCTGCATATCAGATATTTACATTACGATTCATAACAGTAGCAAAATTAGAGTTATAAAGTAGCAATGAAAATAATGTTATGGTTGGGGGTCACCACAACAGGAGGAACCATATTAAGGGGTCGTGGCAATGGGAAGGTTGAGAAACACTGCTCTACAAACAAGTGGGAAGGGTTGCAATAAGTGAGAACAGACTTGGAGGCATGCAATAACAAAGAAATGAACAGACTTCATGTAGGTGTTTATTTAACAGGTTCTTACTGGTTCAATAAATCTAATCTACTTAGACTAACAACTGGATTTATGCTCCATATCCTTGGAGCCTAAGGAATAATTGACTGCCCATCTCTGGCAAAGCTGCCAAAAGAAGGGTAGGCGTATGGAAGAAGAACGGTGAGAAAGTCCAAATAATCCCTTTAATAAGAGAAAAGGGGGAACGTTTCATCGTCCTTTTCTCCTTCTATCACAATTCAAGAGCCCCCAGTAGCAAGTGAGTTAAATCCTTTTGCCAGCAGGGCTGAAGACCGACACATCAGTTGTTCAAATCTGGGGAGAGCGGGTTGAGTTCCCTCTGTCAGCTCCAGCTCCCCATGCAGGGACATGAGAGAAGCCTCCCACAAGGATGGTCGAACATCAAAACATCCAGGTGTCTCCTGGGCAACATCCTTGCAGACAGCCAATTCTCTCACACCAGAAGCGACTTGCAGTTTCTCAAGTTGCTCCTGACACACATACACACACACACAAAATCAGGAGCTGTGGTTTTTTTGTCAATACATGTTCAAATGAGGTCATTGTTTTGGTAAGTAATGTGAAATTTAAGCTCCCAGAAAGTGTATTCTGTTGAAAAATGTATTATTTTGGTCAGATTTCCTTCCTTTCAACACATACTGTACACAGGGGCGGTCTAAGGTAATTTTAAATGGTAAGCGAACATTATTTTGGCGCCCCCCCCAAAAAAAACATTATTCCCTCCCCCCAGGCAGGCAGGCGCACGCTCTCCCTCTCTCCTCCCTTGACCTGTTTTGAGTGACAAGCGTGAGCCGGCTGTGGCTCCGCCCCCACCTTTTGAGGTCGTCACCAACCAAGCGGGCAGAGGCAGGCTGAAGCTTTCCTTACTGCTGGGCTGACCGAAGTGGGCGGAGCCTAAGCCGCCGCTACCTATCCATTCAGTCACCTAAAATGGCTGGAGAGAGGAGGTGGAGGAGGTGAGGCCGAGCGGAGAGAGCGTGCGCGCGAGAGCGAGCCAGTCCCCTGGCAGAGCAAGGTCGCGCGCGCTTGCTTCATGATGTGAGAGACAAGAAGGGTCTGCACACCGCCTGAGGCACCCTTCCTTGCCTCGCCCTCCAGATGGCGCCCCACGCAGCGGCGTCCTTTGCCTACCGGTAAGACCGCCCCTGCACATACATATACTTTTATCTTAGTGACACGCACACCAACCCTTTACAGAAATCCAGTAGAAACTTTAAAGAAGAAGAAACATGTTGGAAATACAGAAAAGTCTGAGGTCTATATCCCATCAGGCCTAAAGCTGAATAGGGAAATACTATTGGGGAAAGTACAAACCTAAGCAAGAGTGGATCTGCTTTAAAAAAAAAAAAGCCTAGCTAGGCATGATTAAGTAACCAACCTTAGGGTGATGTGACACACAAAGGATCCAATCTTCTGAAGTTTATCACAGCTCAATGGCTAATCAATTACTTGCATCCCTCCTCTCCTTCAGAAAGAAGTTAAAAACGTGGATGTGGGACCAGGCCTTTGGGTAACTATGCTGACAATGACGACAATTGCTATGGTAATGGATAATGGACTATGGAC